>JAJSOF020000003.1:197239919-197432419 GCA_025594305.2 Periplaneta americana | reverse complement strand
TAACAATCACACACTAACGGATAGAAAGAGGGGAGGGATTATGATATTCCGTATAAAAGATTTTTCAGAATTGCCACAGACCCTTTAATGCTAGAAGTAATTATTTTTGGAATCATGTCATGGATTCCAAATGTGTTTACAGTTGATCGTGGGATGGTGCCCCTCGCTCCAATCATTAAACCGTGAACTTCCCAGGTGCCTTCCATCTGATATTTTTCTCGAAAATACGGAATAGTAGGCTCATAAATTTGTTGTTTCTCTTTGTTGTCCTCGGATGGTTGGGTCTGGCTCAGCTCAAATCTAACAGTTGGGTCCAGTATAAAGCCTTTACTATTATTCTTGTCTAGAGCCACGATGTCCGCTCTTCTAATTCCGCCGCCTTCAGACGCAACGCAGTGCACCTCTTCATGGACCTCGAAGGGTCTTTTTCTAAGGGCTTGTGCTATTAGTTTTCGGATGTTATGATGGCGTGAATTTCTCAGGAGTTCTCCATGCTGACAGGATCCTAGGACTACCAGATAATCATACCGTAGTTGACACCCCTGGCATGGAATACTGATACGTCGCAAGGAATACTGAAAAAAAAAAAAAAATTGTGCGGATATGAGCGGAGTTCAGCAGAGATGGTGTTGTGAATTTTCATAATCAGCACGTGGAAATCCCCATGCAGTTGAAGAAACAAGACATCAGCACCGATTCTCAATCAACTTATGGACAGGCGTTCTTGGCGATAGATTAATAGGGCCATACGTGCTACCACAGAGATTAACTGGGGCTCGTTATCAGGACTTTCTTACTAACGTATTGCCTACCTTGCTGGAGTATGTGCCATGTCAGCAAAGGCTACAGATGTGGTTCATGCACGATGGCACACCAGCACATTTTCTCCGCAACGAGCCTAAACACCTGACGCTGACATTTCAGAACCGCTGGATTGGTCGGGGAGGCCCCGCACCTTGGCCTGCTCGTTCCTCAAACCTAAATCCTCTAGACTTTTGATTATGAAGAACAATTACGTCAATTTCAAAAGTGCGTGATTCCTTACGCCGAAGGGCAGAGGGATGCATTGCCATGAATGGACGTCACATTGAGCACCTCCTATGAACAAGTGTTCAGTTCTTAGAAAGTATGTGTTCTAGGACCCATGCTTATTAGACATACTTTCTTGTTTTGATGCATATTATCACGTCCTAAAATATTGGATACTTTTTTTAACACCCTATATACTGTATTCAGGATGAATCATAAGTAGTAATGTCATTAATTTCAGGGTGTTATTCTTTGAGATACTTCAAACAAAAAAAAAGTTAAGTACAATTTTACTCTTTCTTACTTCCTTTCCGAGATAAAAATTGTTTTATATGAAACATTTCATAGCGTGTTTTGGGAAAGAAATTGCTTTAATTCCCTATATGATCAGTCAGTTTAATAGAGCAATGTATTATGATTACCGAAAATGCCTGTTATTATTCGGTTGAGAAGCTTCTGAACCCTTCAAATAGTACAAATTTCACTTCAACCGTTGAAATTCGAACCCGGGTTATCAGCATGGAAAACCGATGCTACAGCCTTAATGCTTAAAGTGCGCCTGTTAATTAATAAAACAGTAATTTGTGAAACAGAAATTGTAGACATCAATGCAAAGAAGTTATGGATGTAGCGGTATTAATATCCGGTGTTATGTGCATTTGGTGTGGATTTGTTCATTTTTAATTAAAATGTACGTCGGCTGCCTTGATAGTCCTTATATTGATCAGCAATCTTGATTAAACCGAAGAATTTAATTAAACTCTGTATTGATAGAGGCGCTCGTCTATTGTTTTGTAAACTCTACAGAGTATTGGAAAACATTTTTACTCTAATTTTCATCAAGAAAATTTACTGTATATATTGAGCAAAGTTTAGCGGCAAGACACGTAGGAAGATACAAACCTTTAAGGATGCAGACAAAGAATTTGTATTAAATCAGCATTTATTCGAGCTGTTTTGAAAGCATAGCAGAATAAAGTAATATTAAATATGTGTAAAAGATTTACTTTTCTATGTGCCATAAGGAAAGTCCAAGAAAACAGAGAGGGTTTAGAATTGAACCGGTTACTTTACCTGCTTGTCTTGCGGATGACGTGAATATGTAAGGAGAAAATCCACAAACGATTAGAGAAAACACGGGAATTTTACTTGAAGCAAGTAAGGAGAAATGTTTGAAAGTAAACCCCGAAAAGATAAAGTATATGATTATGTCTCGTGACCAGAATATTTATTTATTTATTTATTTATTTATTTATTTATTCTGGTGTATTTAAGACTATCAGGCCTTCTCTTCCACAACACCAGGAATACAAATACAATAATAGAAATAAACAGAAAAAATAAACTATAAACAAAGTAAAGCCACACAAAAATATACACAGGTTGCAGTCACACAAACTTTAAATGAGTGATTAAGTGTCATAATTAACTGTATCCTAACTAATTAACAAACATAAACAAGAAACTTACAATTTTAATATAGAGTAAAAAAGAAAAAGAAAAAAAAAACACAAATCAATACTTCTAGCAATACCTAAAAACATTAACTAAGACAAAATTTTCCAATTTAATTTTGAATTGTGATAAAGTTCGGCAGTCCCTGACGTCATTAGGTAACGAATTCCAGAGGCGAGGTATTTCTATTTCTATTGTACGAAATGGAAATATAAAAATTGGAAATTTATCCTTTGAAAATGTGGAAAAGTTCAAATATCTTGAAGCAACAATAACAAAATATAAATGACACTGGAGAGCAAAATTAAACGCAGAATAAATACGGGAAATGTCTGTTATTATTATTATTATTATTATTATTATTATTATTATTATTATTATTATTATTATTATTATGCCTCATAGGTTAGACTCTATGCTCTGAAATGGAATTTGGAATACCCACATCTGTAATAAGGGAAAATAGTGAATTTACTTATAGGTACGATGTAAGTATTAAGTGATATGTAATTTTTTTAGGAGGGATGTAGCATTCCTGCGAGCAAAATAAAACCATTTTTAATATACAGTATGTATGGTAGGTACACTATCTTCAGACAGCCGTTCAGTATTTGTAAATAAATTATATTTTGAGTAATTTCATATTATTTATAGACGTCTTCTTTGTTTTTAAAACAAAACACTGACATATGTAATTGTAGGCCATGCATATATGCTATGCATCTTCTTAACGCAATACGAACCTTGTTAATTAGTAGGCCATGCATCGTTTGTCAAATGTTTAAGCGATTGTAAGATGTTTGTTGTTTATTGGTAACAGAATTTCCAACGTCTTGCAAAATGGATTTTGCTGCATATAATTATGAACAGCAAGAAATCAAAGAAGCAGTTCAGACAGTAAGTTTGGAGTTGTTACAACCAAAATCAAACCAACAGTACGATATAGGTTATAATAGGTTTGTTGAACGGTGGAAGGTAAAAAGTGCACTATGAAATAAGTGCAGCGAAAATGTGTTGTTGGCATACTTCGAAGAAAAGTCCGGACTTTAGATATTATGGTGGAAGTATTCCACAATTGAATTGCGCTTAAATGTAAAGAAAAAAAACCAAGACATCAGCAAATATTTACTTACTTACAAATGGCTTTTAAGGAACCCGAAGGTTCATTGCCGCCCTCACATAAGCCCGCCAGCGGTCCCTGTCCTGAGCAAGATTAATCCAGTCTCTATCATCATACCCCACCTCCCTCAAATCCATTTTAATATTATCCTCCCATCTACGTCTCGGCCTCCCTAAAGGTCTTTTTCCCTCCGGTCTCCCAACTAACACTCTATATGCATTTCTGGATTCGCCCATACGTGCTACATGACCTGCCCATCTCAAACGTCTGGATTTAATGTTCCTAATTATGTCAGGTGAAGAATACAATGCATGCAGTTCTGTGTTGTGTAACTTTCTCCATTCTCCTGTAACTTCATCCCGCTTAGCCCCAAATATTTTCCTAAGCACCTTATTCTCAAACACCCTGAACCTATGTTCCTCTCTCAGAGTGAGAGTCCAAGTTTCACAACCATACAGAAGAACCGGTAATATAACTGTTTTATAAATTCTAACTTTCAGATTTTGGACAGCAGACTGGATGATAAGAGCTTCTCAACCGAATAATAACACGCATTTCCCATATTTATTCTGCGTTTAATTTCCTCCCGAGTGTCATTTATATTTGTTACTGTTGCTCCAAGATATTTGAATTTTTCCACCTCTTCGAAGGATAAATCTCCAATTTTTATATTTCCATTTCGTACAATATTCTTGTCACGAGACATAATCATATACTTATAATATAAATTTCCAATACCTGCAGCATTTGCATCGTAAATGTGTTTCTGAGTAAAATGCATATTCAAGTTCTTTATTGTTTTGTTTCACAATAAAATAATACATTTTTAAAGGGAGGCCGTGCATCGTTTGTCAGCTGTTAGAAAAAGTTGAATGTAATTTACTTTTAACACGGTACTTACAATACCAACTTTCTAGCACTGTCGTCAACTGTTAAAAGCCTTCTTTTGTCTAAGGCGTCTAAAAATAATGCAGCTTATACTTTCTCTGAGTTTAGCAACCAGGTGTGGAGCTGACGATGCAATATCGCTGAGTACAGAGAACAGCGGGCAAAAAGGAATATGCCAATATTCGCGGTTAACCAGGAAACCAACGTTTGTCATTTGCCTACGGATCATCCTCACAGAGGAATTCGAAAACCACCGCTGTTCCAATACTATGCACATACCGGCTTATCCAGTGACCAATCAGAGCGACACCTTTCTACGTAAACATGTTGTTCACGCGTAATATTGACACGCATGTAAAAAAGGAGGTTATTCTTTGAGATATTTCTGACAAGAAAGTTCCATCCAATTTTGTTTGTTTTTGCTTCCATTTACAGTTAAAAATGTTTTATAATAAATATTTCATGGGGTGTTTTGGGTAAAAAATTCAATTCCCAATATGCTCAGTGACGTTTAGAGAGCAGTGCATTATAACAATAAATGATTGAAAGAATTTTAGTTTGGTTCTTTAAATGTGCAGAATTTGATCTGAACCAGGTCTGCAGAACACGTAAGTAGGGGAAATATGACGTCAGCCTCACTCCACTTCTTCTATGATGGGCTTCAGCGTAGAGTTGTTGGCATTCTTTACGTGTGGTGGCACTGTAATTTTCAAAAATGATTGTAACAAAGTCATTGCATTTATAATGCGTTATGTCGTTTCATGGTTTACGATTATACTAGATTTTCTGTTGGAAGTTTCTTTGAGATTTCTTTGCGCCTAACCTGCTTCAGATTTTCCAAAACTTTCCTCCTATCTTCACCTACGGAAACATAAATTTGTAACATTTAAGTAATGAACCTTGAAATTAATATAAATGCCACTATTCATTTCAATACAAAAAGAACACAGCGAGTGACGTCCTTAATTTAACAGTATATATATATATATATATATATATATATATATATATTCAATACATAGTTCCTAATAATGAACTTACCCGAAAGTTTGTGCATTCCATGATTCTGAATATGGACTGTGTTGAAATGTAATATCGTCGCCTGAATGCAAGAACTAGGTAACTCGAAATTTGCGTTTTTTAGTTACCTCTTTTATAGCATAGCAAAAATCGTACAAAATGTAATCCAGGATCTAGGTAACTGATCGAATGATAGCAGCGACATCTATTTTCCAATATAACAAATAGGTAAATGAAAACGAGACATATTCCTTAATGCAATAAATAAGTAAATAGGCAATGTCACAAAATTTGAAAAATCAAGTTACCTAGTTCTTTCATTCAGGCGACGATATTATATTGAAATGACGAGTAGAAATAAATTGGATGGGACACAGTAAACAAGCAATCCCTTCGTCTTCAACAACAAAATAATCATATTCCCATTTATTTTGGACGACGTGAAAATGTTCGGAGAATATCCACAAACGATTAGGGAAAACACGGAAATTCTACTTGAAGCAAGTAAAACGATAGGGTTGGAAGTAAATCCCGAAAAGACTAAGTATATGATTATGTCACGTGACCAGAATATTGTACCTACGAAATAGAAATATAAAAATTGGAGAGTTATCCTTCGAAGAGGTGGAAAAATTGAAATATCTTGGAGCAACAGTAACAAATATAAATGACACTTGGGAGGAAATTAAACACAGAATAAATATGGGAAATGCCTGTTATTATTCGGTTGAGAAGTTTTTGTCATCTAGTCTGCTGTCAAAAAATCTGAAAGTTAGAATTAATAAAACAGTTATATTACCGGTTGTTCTATATGGCTGTGAAACTTGGACTCTCATTTTGAGAGAGGAATAGAGATTAAGGGTGTTTGAGAATAAGGTTCTTAGGAAAATATTTGGGGCTAAGAGGGATGAAGTTACAGGAGAATGGAGAAAGTTACACAACACAGAGCTACACGCATTGTATTCTTCACCTGACATAATTAGGAACATTAAATCCAGACGTTTGAGATGGGCAGGGCATGTAGCACGTATGGGCGAATCCAGAAATGCATATAGAGTGTTAGTTGGGAGGCCGGAGGGAAAAAGACCTATGGGTAGGCCGAGACGTAGATGGGAAGATAATATTAAAATGGATTTGAGGGAGGTGGGATATGATGGTAGAGACTGGATTAATCTTGCTCAGGATAGGGACCAATGGCAGGCTTATGTGAGGACGGCAATGAACCTCCGGGTTCCTTAAAAGCCAGTAAGTAAGTAAGTGTTTCTTCACTGGTTTATATTTTGCCATGTTCCAGTTCTCTTCAAATTGCAGCACGCGTTATTGTGTACTCATGCATTCATTCATTCATTCATTTGGCTGAAGTGCGTTACAATGTGGAATGACAGCATTGACCTCCGGTCATGTAGCTATCACTCACTTATCGACATACAATACACACACACACACACACACACACACACACACACACACACACATAGATACACCTTCTTACATTATATGCACACATACATTTTAAAATTTATTTTTTTTACATGTTTTTTAACTTCTGTATTTCCCTCATTCATTTTTTTCATACTTTCCAAAGGTATGTTCCTAAGGATTATATTATCTGTTCATTTATAATGCTTGATAGCGAGAATAAATGTTGATATAGCTGAGCGCAACTAAAACGCTATGACCACACTGGTAGAAGAGATGGGGGGGAGGTAGGAGGGATACGAAGGCAGTCGCTCTGAGGAGCTACAGTTCTGCAGGTTTGATCTGAACAAATGTAACTTTTCGTCCTGAAAAGAATTTTAGAATGTTACATTTTTGTTCGGATCAAATTTCTGAACATTTAAATCACAAAACTAAAATTCTATCAAACATTTATTGCTCTTTGAAACTGAGTGAGAACATTCGGAATTAAATCAATGGCTTTCCCAAAACACGCTATGAAATATTAATCGGAATATGTATGATAAGATTTTCTTGTGTTAAATTCTAACGTACCTTGTTTACATCTTTCGACCTATTTATTGGGTCATCTTCAGAACTGGTCGTTGTTGGTCTTGGCGCCACTTGTTTTGTTTCCTGTGAGGGTGTGTTCGTGTGGTGTAATGTAGAGTCAACACACAACTCAATTTCAGAACACACACACTCTTTGACTCTACATTACGCCACACGAACACACCCTCACAGGAAACAAAACAAGAGGCGCCAAGACCAACAACGACCAGTTTTGAGGATGACCCATAAAAGGACGACCCATAAAAGGTCGAAACATGTAAACAAGGTACTTTAGATTTGAATAATTTCAAGGGAAAAATTGTTCCGGGGCCGGGTTTCGATCCCGGGATCTCTGGTTGAACGTACCATCGCTCTACCAACTGAGCTACCCGGGAACTCTACCCGACACCGTCTCAACTTTTCCCTTTATATCCACACAACTCGCGTGGGCTGACGAAACGCCAGAGACCCACATCGAGTGCACACAATCTCTGTGTGACTTGGAATTGTGGTTTTCTGTTAACGTACACAGTGACGTATATATTATGCAAATCTAATCTTTGAGGTAAAGCTTTCTGTAAAGCAGATTTGAATAATTTCAAGGGAAAAATTGTTCCGGGGCCGGGTATCGATCCAGGGACCTCTGGTTGAACGTACCAGCGCTCTGCCAACTGAGCTACCGTCACTGTGTACGTTAACAGAAAACCACAATTTCAAGTCACACAGAGTTTGTGTGCACTCGATGTGGGTCTCTGGCGTTTCGTCAGCCCACGTGAGTTGTGTGGATATAAAGGGAAAAGTTGAGATGGTGTCGGGTAGAGTTCCCGGGTAGCTGAGTTGGTAGAGCGCTGGTACGTTCAACCAGAGGTCCCGGGATCGATACCCGGCCCCGGAACAATTTTTCCCTTGAAATTATTCAAATCTGCTTTACAGGGAGCTTTACCTGAAAGACTAGATTTGCAAGGTACTTTAGAATTTAACACAGGAAAGTCTTATCATACATATTCCGAAGTGATACAGTGTTAAAAGTTGTGTAATCAAGATGTAAAATATTAATCATTTAAATTTTTTTTTCTCTCGAAAAGGAAGCAAAAACGAGCAAAACTGCATTAAACTTTTTTTAAATTTGAAATATGTCAAAGAATAACCTCCTGAAAATAATGACATTACGTATACAGTTCACTCTATATGTGCGTATGAATGTATGTGTGTATGTATATGTGACAAAGAGAGCGAAATAGTATCCATGGATTAGACGGAATTCAATCACATTACAATTAGGGTCCTCATAGCTTCGTCTTAACCTTTCCGTACACGGCGAGCTCCTAACTAATAAAACGCTCTCAGATTAACGTAATTAAATGTTAAGCTCTGATACAGCGTCATTAAAGAGAGAGAAAACTCGTATAGTAAGTAGCAATACGCCTTGTTTGCTAATAAAAGATGCCGCTGTTAGTAATGTCTCGTGTCACAACAGAATGGAGCTGCAGTTGTGGCTGGATGCAATAAACCGGAGGCGTCTGCGACAGGAATGGGGGTCATGTGAGGGTCAGAACGCCGTGCTGGTGACGTAGATAGCAGGCGCGCCTCTTGCAGGGAAAAGGGAATTGAAGGAACTTCGTAAGTAAAGAATACTTTGACAGCTGTGCAGGAGGTGTCTAGTACTAGACGAACTTTGAAGCGTATATATGAGGTAAGTAGGCTATATGAATAAAATATGGAGAAGAATGGAACGTGTGAAGTGGACAGACAGAATAAGAAATGAAGCTGTAATGCAAAGAGTTGGTGAAACAAGAATGATACTGAAACTGATCAGCAGGGAAAGGATTTATATGTAAATACATATTTACTTATAAAGCTAATATAATTTATATTTTGCATTATCTTTATGTTTCACAATGTGTAGGGTTGAAAAATCCTACTTTTATTTTCCATATTTTTCCATATTTTAGAGTTTAGTACATATTTTCGTTAATTTCCATATATTTTCCATATTTCATATAAAACAGTCCATATTATATTAGGTTTAACAATAAAACAAAACAAAATTCCATTAACTTTTAAAAATACATTTCAACAATAGAGATTTAAACACATGTTCAGTAATCCCTTTAACATCAGAGTTATTTGAAAATTAGCAGTCCTATCAACAATGGGAAAGTAAGTTACAAAACTGTATTAATTTAATTTAAAATTTTTAACAGACTTCAGTTGTGCAGCTCAACAGTTAAATGCCAGTCAGAGTACACATAGGTTCAGTTTTGTAAATCATACTATAAAGACGGTAAATATGCCAAAAGTACGTCATTCAGTCAATTTAAAATCAAAACTAACAAGTTACATTTCAGAATTTAAAGAAGATGGTTTATCAACTGACAATAAAATATTATTTTGTAATTTGTGTCAGTGTGCAGTATCATCTACAAAAAGTTCCTGGTGCAACAACACATTACAACTAGTAAACATCAGGCCAACAAACAACTAAATTCCAAGCAGAGACAATTGTTTTTAACACAACCAACAACATCGAATGTAAGATCTGAGTTTAACATCGACCTGTGCCGTTCTCTCATCTCTGCTGATATTCCTCTACAAACTAAAGAATAAGGTCTTCAGGGAATTCCTTGAAAAATATACTCAACATACAATCCCGGATGAGTCAACACTTAGGAAGACGTATGCTCCATCCATCTACGATGAGACAATACAGAAGATAAGAGATGAAATTAAAGATAGTTCAATTTGGGTTTCCATTGATGAGACTCCCGACAAAGAAGGTAGACTTGTTGGTAATGTAGTTATCGGTTTGTTAAGAACAATATTCTGAACGAATTCTTTTACATTGTGATGTTCTAGAAAAGTGCAATAACAAAACTATAGTTAAACTGTTCAACGAAGCTATGGGTATCCTGTGGCCAAAGGGTATTATGTACGATAATGTGTTATTCTTTATTAGCGATGCTGCCCTTATATGGTCAAAGCTGGACAAGCATTATCTGTTGTATATCCTAAATTGACTCATTTTACTTGTGTGGCGCATGCATTTCATCGTGTGGCAGAAGTGGTCAGAGACAATTTCCTAAAGTAGATTTGTTGATTTCATCAGTGAAAAAGTATTTCTCAAAGCTCCCAGTAGAGTTAACGTGTTGAAAGAAATGTACCCTGAAATTCCATTGCCACCAAAGCCAATTTTAACTAGATGGGGTACATGGCTAGAAGCAGTTGAATATTATGCCGAACATATAGACTCTATTAACAATGTTCTCCTTGCATTGACTCTGAAGATGCAGTCTCAATTGATACTGAGTTACCTGTGACATAAGTGTGAAGAATGACTTAGCTCACATTCAGCATACATTTTCATGCATCATAAAAACGCTCAAAAGTCTCCAAAATAGGCACCTTTCACTATCTGAAAGTTTTGAAATTATAAATAGTACTGTGGAACAACTGAATCGTGGTAGAGGTAAAGTTGCAGATGCAGTAAGAGCTAAGGTGGACACTGTACTTTCAAAAACCCTGGATATGAAGAACTACAAAAGGTTGTTGCTGTGATGAGTGGTGAATCAACAGTGAAGATTAACTTGGACTTATCCCCAGCAGACATTGTGAAATTGAATTATGTACCAGTTACTTCTTGTGACATCGAACGCTCTTTTTAGTCAGTATAAATCTATCCTCAGAGACAATAGAAGAAGATTCACTTTTCAGCACTTGAAAGAAATGTTTGTAACCTATTGTTATGGTAACAGACAATAAAAATTGTGTTTTTGTTGAAACTACATTGGAAGATAAGGTACGTCCATTATATTTTTGTTTAGTTTGATTAAAATGTACCAATATTTAACGTACATAGTCATTTTTTTATAATTTTAAGTCCATATTTAATTCCATATTTTGGTAAAAATCCATATTTAATTCCATATTTTGGTAAAAATAACTACATATATATTTACATATTTCATATATTTTTAGTCCATATAAATCCGTTCCCTGCTGATCAGAAAGAGAAGAAGGAATTGGTTAGGTCACTGGCTGAGAAGAAACTGCCTTCTGAAGGATGCACTGGAAGGAATGGTGAACGGGAGAAGAGTTCGGGGCAGAAGAAGATATCAGATGATAGACGACATAAAGATATATGGATGATATGCGGAGACAAAGAGGAAGGCAGGAAATAGGAAAAATTGGAGAACGCTGGGTTTGCAGTGAAATATCTGCTCCTGGGCAGAGAATTAGGAATGAATGGGTTTCTCATCAATATTATCAACGTTTGGATTATAATTATTTTTCCTTGGCTTATAGTATGTACGGAAATGAAATAATTTGTTGTGCATAATGATATAAGATATCTAACTTCAATTTGATATTTTACGGTTTAAGTAGATGCACTGTATAGCGTGTTTGCGATTTTGAGTGTGATAATTTTAATTATTTTTCTATTAATCAAAATACAGTATAATATTAACAATAAGTATTTTTACTCACGAACTGAGCTGTCCATGCGGACGTATTCATTATGCAGTGTATATTATACTGTCTACAGCACATTAGCGTACACTACAGAGAATGAAGTTAAATTGAAACATAATCATAATATGGATATTTAAACACATTTTTTAAAATGATCGACGCTCATTTCGATGCAGGCTTCAGTTCTAATGTGCATATTATCACACTATAGACTATTGTACCTAATCCCAATTACCAGTTTCGTTCTTCGTACTAGTAACTCATGTTGAAATAATTCTGTATCTACTCTATAAAAGAGTACCTGACGTACTGTAAATTCAATCTTCACTTCTGCCCTATCCGAAAAGATAAAATTACTTAGATATGCTATCTACTTTCCATCCAAGTAGTTACGTCGCAGGGTTGTAGAAAGAAAGGAGATCCTTTTGTTTAAGTTAATTTTAAACAGTTGTATAATATTACGTAGACGCCCAATTTCGAACAGAAATTAAGTTAATGTTTCCAGAAAAGAGCTAAGACAGCCCAGCCATTAGCCTTTACAGAGGGGCGAGCAGAAGTAGGTGGGGAAAATCGGGTTGAGACGTAGGCAAAGAGACGACAGTACCTGTACGAAAATATGATTTAATATTGAAAAATCTTTCGTCACTGAAAAACACGAATATATTTATGGAACGTACTATACTCACTAACTCAGTATTGTTTAGTATCACCGTAAGGCACTTTGATTGCATAGGCGGCCTTGGTTCTGTGTGAAGGACGATTGGAAGTTTACTAGTAGAGGGGGTGGGAGTGAAGTACATTCAAAAACTCAGGTACAATGAAAATTGAAGTAAAAATAAAATGATGTCCCTGTAGAATTTCTAATGTAATATGATTTAATGAATTTATGTACAGAAAATTCGAATGGCTAGATGTGAATTACACCACAATTAGGTCACTCCCAAAAAGCCAAACTTTGTTCTCGGGATTTGTTCTTGCAAAGATAAGATTACTTACTTACTTACTTACTTACTTACAAAAGGCTTTCAAGGAACCCGGAGGTTCATTGCCGACTTCACATAAGCCAGCGGGCGTCGGTCCCTATCCTGAGCAAGATTAATCCTCTCTCTACCATCATATCCCACCTCCTTCAAATCAATTTTAATATTATCCTCCTATCTACGTCTCGGCCTCCCCAAAGGTCTCTCTCCCTCCGGTCTCCCAACTAACACTATGCATTTTGCAAAGATAAAATTAAAAACATGAATTAAGATAATATTAAAACATAAACAAAGTACAACACAAAATAAAATAAGTAATTATAATATTTAAATGGAGGCAAAATTCTTTGAACTGAGGTCTGTATTCTCGTTTGCAAATATAAAAATTGGAAATGTTATCCTTTGAAGAAGTGAATAAATTCAAATATCTTAGAGCAACAGTAACAAATAAGCTTATAAATGGCATTCGGGAGAAAATTAAACTCAGAATAAATATGGGAATGCCTGTTATTATTCGGTTGAGATGCTTTTGTCATCTGATCTGCTGTCAAAAAATTTGAAAGTTAGAATTTATGAAAGAGTTATATTACCGGTTGTTCTTTATGGTTGTGAAACTTGGACTCTCAGTTTGAGAGAGGAACAAAGATTAAGGATGTTCGAGAATAAGGTGGTTAGGAAAATATTTTGGGGTAAGAGGAATGAAGTTACAGAATAATGGAGGAAGTTACAGAACGCAGAACTGCACGCATTGTATTCTTCACCTGACATAATTAGGAACATTAAATCCAGACGTTTGAGATGGGCAGGGCATGTAGCACGTATGAGCGAATCCAGAAATGCATACAGAGTGTTAGGTGGGAGGCCGGAGAGAAAAAGACCTTTGGAGATTCCGAGACGTAGATGGGAGGATAATATTAAAATGGATTTGAGGGAGGTGGGATATGATGATAGAGAATGGATTAATGTTACTCAGGATAGATATCTATGGCGGGCTTATGTAAGGGCGGCAATGAACCTACGGGCTCTTTAAAAGTCATTTGTAAGTAACTTAGTAAGTAAGTATAATAATACTAATAATAATAATAATAATAATAATAATAATAATAATAATAATAATAATAATAATAATAATAATAATAACACAAATGGCTTTTAAGGAAACCTGCATGTTCATTGCCGCCCTCACATAAGCCCGTCATCGGTCCGTATCCTGTGTAAGATTAATCCAGTCTCTATCATCATATCCCATCTCCCTCAAATCCTTTTTAATATTATCCTCCCATCCATCTCTCGGCCTCCCCAAAGGTCTTTTTCCCTCCGATCTCCCAACAAACATTCTATATGCATTTCTGGATTCGTCCATACGTGCTACATGCCCTGCCCATCTCAAACGTCTGGATTTAATGTTCCTAATTATGTCAGGTGAAGAATACAATGCATGCAGTTCTGTGTTGTGTAACTTTCTCCATTCTCCTGTAACTTCATCCCTCTTAGCCCCAAATATTTTCCTAATCACCTTATTCTCAAACACCCTTAATCTCTGTTCCTCTCTCAAAGTGAGAGTCCAAGTTTCACAACCATACAGAACAACCGGTAATATAACTGTTTTATAAATTCTAACTTTCTGATTTTTTGACAGCAGACTGGATGATAAAGCTTCTCAACCGAATAATAACACGCATTTCCCATATTTATTCTGCGTTTAATTTCCTCCCTTGTGTCATTTATATTTGTTACTGTTGCTCCAAGATATTTGAATTTTTCCACCTCTTCGAAGGATAAATCTCCAATTTTAATATTTCCATTTCGTACAATATTCTGGTCACGAGACATAATCATCCGGTAATATAACTGTTTTATAAATTCTAACTTTCAGATTTTTTGACTGCAGACTAGATGATAAAGCTTCTCAACCGAATAATAACAGGAATTTCCCATATTTATTCTGCGTTTAATTTCTTCCTGAGTGTCATTTATATTTGTTACTGTTGCTTCAAGATATTTGAATTTTTCCACCTCTTCGAAGGATAAATCTCCAATTTTTATATTTCTATATCGTACAATATTCTGGTCACGAGACATAATCATATACTTTGTCTTTTCAGGATTTACTTCAACTCTATCGCTTTACTTGCTTCAAGTAAAATTTCCGTGTTTTCCTAATCGTTTGTGGATTTTCTCCTAACATATTCACGTCATCCGCAATAATTATAATAGTAGTAGTAAATAATAATAATAATAATAATAATAATAATAATAATAATAATACTTACTGGCTTTTAAGGAACCCGGAGGTTCATTGCCGCCCTAATAAGCCCGCCATTATTCCCTATCCTGAGCAAGATTAATCCAGTCTCTACCATCATATTCCATCTCCGTCAAATCCATATTAATATTATCCTCCCATCTACGTCTCGGCCTCCCCAAAGGTCTTTTCCCCTCTGGCCTCCCAACTAACACTCTATGTGCAATATAATAATAATAATAATAATAATAATAATAATAATAATAATAATAATTATAATAATAATAATAAAAATAATAATATTAATAATAATAAGTCTATTTTTTTACAAGGTTGACAATTTTAACTCAATTTTAGAGTTTTCTGTTCTTTACACCTCTTTTTAACGACAAGTTGAAGCAGCCATGTTAAATGTAGCCGTGTTAATTAACTTCCCAGCCACTCTGTGTTTGACGTAGTCAGTCGGGTCACGCACAGCCAATGAAAGATGTGAAAGATCCGAGCTTCATACATTAAAACGAGCCGCCGCTGCAGGACGGGTTACGGTAGTTGGGACTTTCCCTCTCACTTCGTTATATTTATGCTTAAATTTCTCTTGCCTTGTATGGGCGTTTCTCTTATCTAATATTCAAGTGATTTACCCTAGAGTGCGCTGATGTATCAACAGTATGGAAAGTTTAAAATACGGAGTAAATAAGCTCTAATTAGTTTATCGTCTGGAGCGCTCCGCCTACATCGCGTTTTAATAAACAATATTTAATTACAGAGAGAAATCTTCAAAGAGACTCTTGTGAACCAGTGATACTTTAAGTATAAGGTGGCAACTTTGACGACCCCAGCACAATTAATTATACATATAGGAGACTTTCAGTTCCTGATCATTACTTAGGCTCGTCTTGTGTGATTCTGTTTCATTATTTTGTGAAATTAAAAGCAGTGGGATTAATTAAAAGCCGAGTAACTGTTGGCTGCAATATACAGGGTGATTTGATTATAAATTGTGCATTGTAAACTATTTATTTCTTCTGTCTTTTGGATAACAAGAAAGTAAATTGTATAAGATAAGGTGGTGCAAGGTTTTTTCGTGTATCTGTGGCGTATTATAGATGTAGAGACGTCCAACGATTCGAAACTACTTTGTTATTTTTTTACTCCTGTCTTTTCTTTTTTCCTTTTTTTTTATTATCTTGATATATTACTTAATCATTTGTATCTGTTTTCCATATACTGTAGTACGATTTTGTTTTTCAACTTTTTATGTCTTGTAATCCACATAACATATATTTTCCTATTAATATATTAACAGAGTATTTCAAGTGAATTAACTTCAATTTCTTTCATTAATTTGTTTCAAAAATTGTGTATAATATATATTCCCCTAAAATGTAACTGATTTTGATTATATTACCTTTCTACTTTATTTTGTATTCGTTGTCAAATTCGGATATCTGATTCTGGATTATTTCGTCACATAACCGGATAATTTTATGGAACCATGCTTCATCTTTTGTGAATTATGTGATGGACAATAATTTTGTTTTGCACAATTAACGTCTGAAACCAACAGAGAATGTTTTGGCCTTTCGATTCTGCTTGTCACTAGATGCGCAGATATTTATGTTTTATTCCCATTTTGGCATTGTTTTCGACATTTTGTGTCAACGGAAAATGCAGTTCACATTAAATCAACGACTCTTCCTTGTGAAACTTTACTGGATTACTGAATTCAATTACAGCTACTCAAAGGGCATCCAGAGAGAATATGGTCTTATCAATCCTCCCAAAAAGAAACACAATACTTTTCCTGGTAAACAAATTGGAAACAACTGGATCTCTGGTGAGTGAAAAGGGCAAGCATCGTTCATCTAGGCTTCCCACGGTTGTTGTTGACGTAAGAGTACACTTTCAGCATCATTCTTTCATTAAGACGTTTGTCGCAGGAGACAGGGTAATTTCTCAATTCTTTCTAGAACCATTTAGGGTTACGTTCCATCAGCTACAGGAACCAGATAAGGATAAAATGATTGAATTATTGTCGTTGGTTTCAGACGTTCATTGTGCAAAATCAATGCCATATTGTCCATCTAATGGTTCACTAGATGAAGCATGGTTCCATTTATCCGGTCTGCAGACGACCGCTTAATTTTCTAGGAACCTGTGACCATTGCTATCTCCTTTGACAACGGCGGACAACATTTGCTATAGTTTGCTCATTTGTAAATAATCTCCCAAAATTCCTTCTTTATTTTAGGTATAATTTGTCTTTAGTCAATTCGTTTTGAAACAATTAATGAAAGAAATGTGTCAGTTCTATATAAATCACTCTGTATTAACATTATATCTCAAGTGAATTAATCTTTTTCAATTTATCTCAAGCAGTTTATTCTTATAAATTGTGTAAATATATTTTCCCTTATTTATGTAACTGATTTTGATTATATTAATTTTCTACTTGATTTTTTTTCTTTATATTATGTATGTATTTTATTTGTAGTTTTCCACTATATTTTATGTAATTTTCCAAGGTTTCTTATTTTGTGTTGTTTTTAATTCTATCATATAATTTTGTATTTCATTTAATACTTTTGAAACCTGGTTGAGTGGAAGAGAAGGCCTTATGTCCTTAACTCTGCCATTTTTCCTGCTACTACTTCTACTAGTATATAATTTTCATTTAGTCATAGTTTTCTGCCCAAGGACAGGTATTTCACTGCAAACCAGCATTCTTAAAACTTTCCTATTTTCTACCTTCCTCTTAGTCTTCCTCATATGATCCATTATTTTTAATGTCGTCTGTCATCTGATATCTTCTTCTGCCCAGAACTATTTTCTCGTTCACCATTCCTTCCAGTGCATCCTTCACTAGGCAGTTTCTTCTCAGCCAGTGACCCAACCATCTCCTTTTCACTTTCCTTATTGTCAGTTTCAGCATCATTCTTTTTCACCTTTCTTTCCAACACAGCTTCATTTCTTATTCTTTCAGTCCATTTCACACTCCATCCTTAATCCATATCCACATTTCAAATTCATCTTCTATTTGCTTTCTCTTCATTGTCGTAACGTCCATGTTTTTACTTTCATATAATGCTACACTCCATACAAAGCACTTACTAGTGTATGCCTTAGTTCTTTTTCCGGAGGTCCATTAGATGAGACATCTTTTTATATTAAAGCTTCCTTGGCCATAGCTATCCTCCTTTTGACTTCCTGGCAGCAGCTCCATTATTATTGCTTATAGTACACCCTGTTTGAAGCTCACACTTGCTCTATTGCCTCATTTGTAATTTGCACGTTTACCTTCTTTATTTTTCTTCCTATTACCATGGTCTTTGTCTTGTTTGCATTTATCTTCATCCCATACTGCTCACAGCTGTCATTTAGCTCCTCTCCTCTTGCATTTTCCTTTGTTTTCCTAATCTTTTTCACTTTCTTTTCTTCTTTCATCATCTTCTTCTCTTTTTCAAAAATTTTCCCTAATTATCTTCTGTTTTTCCATTCTATTCTTCAACTACTTCTGTTTTTTCCATTATTTCCAAATATTTTCACTTCTTTCTTCCTCTACTTCTTCTCTCCCATTTTCCAATCTTTCCCCTTCATTTCCTTCTGCTTTTTGCATTCTCTCGCTTATTTTCTTCTCTTTCATTTTCCATTCTTTCTCTAACATTATTAATTATTTCTCGTTTCTTCAAATTTCCTTACCTTTTCCATTTTTCCTCTTTTCTTCTGTTTTGTAATCAGTTCATCTTCCTCTCTCACACTTTCCATTATTGTCGTAATCCGTTTCACTTTCTTCTTCTTCTGCTCATTTCCCTCTAATTATCTTTTTTTCCCATTCCGTACCTCATTTCCTTTTCCTTTTTGCCTACTTTTCTTCATCTTTTCTTCCTTATCACATTCCTTACCATTTGTCTCCTATCTTCTTGTTTTCTCTTAATTTTTCTATTCTTTTGCTCATCTTACTATTTTTTTTTCACTTTTTTTCGTTCTTTTCTTTCTCAGCTTCTCTTTTCTCTTTCCTTTCTCTCCTTTAATTGCTTCTATTTCTTTTTCCTCAACATTTGTTCGTTTTTTCTTTCTTTTTTTCCTTTCCTACTCTTCCTTTTTCTCTTTTCCTCGTCTTCTTCCCCTGTTCCTTTTTATCTTCTCCATTTTCCTCCACATCTCTTGTTTCTTTTCCACATTCTCATCTTCCGCATCTCTTTCCTTCATTCTCGTTTTATCTTCCCGCTACTCATGTCTTCGTTTTCTTTTCCTTTTCTTTCTGTGACCATACTTCACGGCCACCTTGTGTATCTACACCTACTGTAGTTCTTCGGCTGCAATTTCCTTCGACCCAATTATTGTTGATATCACAAAGCATTTCGTATTCCAAAAAATATCAATAAATTCCCGATGTCATACCTGGAAGACTTTTGAAAGGAAATATGAACTGTGGAAATTGGAGAAAGCAGCTGAAGTGTCTTTCGGAAGAGGAACGGCAGTTCGGGAAAAGAACAGATGATCGGGACAACCTGTTTCGAAATAACTCTTGCTCTGAACTGGCCTTACATCAACATAGGCAAGGAAGTGCGCGTCTTTCCTAACACGTGTCTGTTTTTTGATAAATTTGCACAGAAGCAATTTAATGGCGGTATACAGGGTTAATTCACGAGGATTTACCGTCCCTTATGGAGGTTATTTCCGAAGACATTTTGAGCAAAAATTGCTATATAAACTTTTGTCCTAATCTCAATGTTTTCAGAGCTACACTAATTTGAAGTTGTTTGTAAAATACCATAATTCTTCAGTTTTAAGGGTAAAAGAATATTACAGATAAAGAATGGACTATTCAGGAGTATCATTTCTTTAATTAGCTAGTATTCTGAAGCAAAAAATGTGTTGTGAATTCCATAGTTGCTTCGTACAGATTTTTTTTTTTTTTCGATTTTTAACTAGAAAACTACATTTTCGTACGCATTTATTACAATAATTGTTACAAATCACGCCACTCTTATAAATTCTTTAAGATTGTACATTAGAATACATAATTAAACTGTAAAGAATCAAGTTCCTAAAGTCGTTTGATTTGTAACAATTTTTGTGTTAAGTGCTTAAGAATGATATCATTTTTGTAGTGAAAAATTGAAAGATAAAATCTGTACAAAGCAATTAACGACACATTTTTAGCTTCAGAACATTAGCCAATTAAATAAATGACACTTAATTAATTCTCTATTTGCAATATTTTTTTACCCTTAAAACTGAAGAAAAATGTATTTTACTAACAAATTCAAATTAATGTAACTTTGAAAATATTGAGATTAGGACAAATGTTTACATGAAATATTTTGCTCAGAATGTCTTTGGAAATAAGCTCCGTAAGTTCATTCATTCATTCATTCATTCATTCATTCATTCATTCATTCATTCATTCATTCATTCATTCATTCATTCATTCATTCATTCATTCATTCATTCATTCATTCATTCATTCATTCATTTTATTCCATAGATCTTACATGAGCAATGAAGCTTTAAGATGTAGAACAAGTCATAATTTTACAATATTACAATTGTTACAAATTTTTATAGTTTTACAATTTAGTAATTTTCTACGATTTTTACAATTTTGTGCAATTTTTTACAATATTTTGGCGAGATGTAGTGAGATGAGGTGAGGTCCGAGGATTCGCCAAAAGATTACCCGGCATTTGCCTTTTGGTTGGGAAAACATCGGAAAACCTCCAGGTAATCAAATCAAAGATGGGTAATCAAATCAAAGGGGTTGATGCCGAGGACTCGCCATAGACCATCCGGCTTCAGTCCCACGGCTGTGGAAAAACTCGGAAGAAACCAAAGACCAAAGTGACAGCAAATCCTCGTGAATCGCTCTGTATAATGGAAATGAAAGAAAATCCTTAGAATCTTGTTATGAACTACTGATTATATTTTAGCATTTATTTTACTTCTTAATATTGTTTTTTTCCTAGATAGGATCATATGGTACTGTTAGGAGTCATTTCAGTATACAAGTAAAGTGTTATTTTATGCGAATTTTTGCAAAATTAATTGCGCTTCTTAAATTACACAATTTGTAAATTATACCTTATTCCTTGAGATTCGGACGACTATATTTGGTATGTAATCAACAGAACTAAAGTTCCCATTTGTATTAGGATGTTTAGTAAAATTATATCATAGATGAACATCCTGTGGATGACATCAAAATAGCCACCGGCGTGGCTCAGTCGGTTAAGACGCGCTTGCCTGCCGGTCTGAAGTTGCGTTCAAGCGCGGGTTCGATCCCCGCTTGGGCTGATTACCTGGTTGGGTTTTTCCGAGGTTTTCCCCACCGTAATGTGAATACAAGGTAATCTCTGGCGAATGACCTCGGCCTCATCTTGCCAAATATCATCTCGCTATTTTTTCAGAAACAAATCTCATCGACGCTAAATAACCTAGTAGTTGATACAGCATCGTTAAATAACCTTGAACTAAAAAAAAAAACGACATAAAAATAGTTTATTTGATAATGCAACGAGCCTATAATGGTAGTAAGAAAGACGCTGCAGTATGTTTATGAAACGAGCGCAAGCTTTCGATTGTTTCATAATAATCGATAGTTGCGTCTTAATTACCATTATAATCAAGTTTCATACGACTTTTTATGCTCGACCATATTTCTAACTTGAAATTATTCATAAGTATTCATGTTATTCTTATCTGACTGAGGAGCGGAACTGACCTTGTGCTATATCTCGTAAATTGTGAGATGTGCGCAGACGCGAAAGTATTGATTTTTCCGAGAAAGAAATGTCATTGACCTTGATATAATCTAGAGAGTAAAATAAACATTAATCTTGATATAATCTTGAAATTGATTTAGACATTGAAAAACGAGATGACAAACTGAATTTATTTGAATATTATTTACAATTGACGCTAATTGTTATAGTAACAGAACATATCCTTCTGCGACAGTATTGGATTTTCAGCCTCCGTGACGTTTCGCTAGTTGACTTTCAATTGCATTTCAGAGAATAATCGATACTTGGGCTTTCATACTGCTGAACTTTAACGAATAGGTGTACTTTAATGAATGGTTTTCATTAAAGGGCTGCTACAATAGGTGCATAATTATTAAAGGGCTTCGGCATGGTCGAATTATAAAAATATATTGTGAATGAAAATAACAATCTCAATTGAAATTATAATTGAATTTTTTCCGAAACACGTAAAACTTGTCATCATCATGAAAATCATGTATACGTCTTTATGTCAGTTAGGCAAGGACTTCGAACCCCTGTTAAGAAAAAAAAGCTACGGAGCCCCTGGTTTTGAAAATGTAGTATTTGTGTGATAGGTATGTGAAACAATATTGTAGAGCATTGCGAGTTAGTTGAAAGAGACAAATTTAATTTTTACTGAGGTATTAGAAGTAAACAAAATATGATATGTCCTACAGCCACTTAATCTAAATGTAATAGGATGAATCATATCTCCTTTGTCTTGAACAATCCATTCTACATCCTGTGCAATATTTCATACTAGCCATACACATTCGCTTCGCTACAAAGAAAGTATTTCTGAATAATATCTTCAATTAATTTCAAGTTTCAAAGTTGATGTGGATAAGAGCAAACGACAAGTCGTTTGCAGGGATTTTGAGGCGTCTTTTAATTGCTAAAGGAAGTACAGAAATGGATACCATGGCAACGGAAAGAAATAAATGCACTGAGCGAAACTCGGGAAGAAGTTTTCAAGATGAAAGAGAGTAGAAATTTCTCATAGTTATAACCGTTTTATTCCATATCTCAATTAGAAGTGTAATTTTATTTCAGTAGCTGTAATATTTCTTTCAAACTTATTTTATAGAGGAGACAGATCAAGTCTGTTACATAATTATATAGGTCTACGGATATTTTCTGTTGTGTCTTTCTTCAACTCCATAAGTGACAAACAAGACCAGTGACTAATGCCAACTTAGCATATTTTATTTTCTCTAGTGACTTTAAGTATAAATAAAGAAATAAATAAATAAGTAAATAAATTATTAAGTAAATAAATAAATCATTAAATAAATAAATAAATAAATAAATAAATAAATAAATCATTAAGTAAATAAAACAGGAGACAAAAATTAATTATTGATAACTACTGTACTAACCTGACACTTTTGGCACTTCAGCATAGGAAGAAGCGACAAGGAAGAATACCGATAAATGCCAACTTTACAAAATTTGCTTTCTTAGGGTAAATGTTAGTACTGGAGACAAGAAGAACTCATAAGTACCCAAGTTTTCACAGTTTTGTATCCTAAATATACGGATAAGTTACTAGCACAAAAAGACTAGTGACAAATGCCACTCGTGTAACATTTTGTGTGCGTTTCCAGTTGGAACAACTAGTGACGAATACCAATTATTTCTTACATTTTGTTTCTTAAGGATAAGTGACTAGCGACAAGAAAGACTAGTGACAAATGCCACTCGTATAATATTTTGCTTTCGTTTCCTTTGGGAACAACTAGTGACGAATGCCAATTATTTGTTTCTTTTTGTGTTTCTTAAGGATATAAGTGACTAGCGACAAGAAAGACTAGTGACAAATGCCACTCGTATAATATTTTGCTTTCGTTTCCTTTGGGAACAACTAGTGACGAATGCCAATTATTTGTTTCTTTTTGTGTTTCTTAAGGATATAAGTGACTAGCGACAAGAAAGACTAGTGACAAATGCCACTCGTATAATATTTTGCTTTCGTTTCCTGTTGGAACAACTAGTGACGAATGCCAATTATTTGTTTCTTTTTGTGTTTCTTAAGGATAAGTGACTAGCGACAAGAAAGACTAGTGACAAATGCCACTCGTATAATATTTTGTTGTTTCCTTTTGGAACAACTAGTGACGAATGCCAATTATTTGTTTCTTTTGTGTTTCTTAAGGATATAAGTGACTAGCGACAAGAAAGACTAGTGACAAATGCCACTCGTATAATATTTTGCTTTCGTTTCCTGTTGGAACAACTAGTGACGAATGCCAATTATTTGTTTCTTTTTGTGTTTCTTAAGGATAAGTAACTAGCGACAAGAAAGACTAGTGATAAATGCCACTCGTATAATATTTTGCTTTCGTTTCCTGTTGGAACAACTAGTGACGAATGCCAATTATTTGTTTCTTTTTGTGTTTCTTAAGGATAAGTGACTAGCGACAAGAAAGACTAGTGACAAATGCCACTCGTATAATATTTTGTTGTTTCCTTTTGGAACAACTAGTGACGAATTGTCAATTGTTTGTTTCTTTTTGTGTTTCTTAAGGATGTGACTAGCGACAAGAAAGACTAGTGACAAATGCCACTCGTATAATATTTGCTTTCGTTTCCTTTTGGAACAACTAGTGACTGAATGCCAATAATTATTGGTTTCTTTTTGTTGTCGTTTCTTTTGGAACAACTAGTGATAATTGTGACTAGCGACAAGAAAGACTAGTGACAAATGCCACTCGTATAATATTTTGTTGTCGTTTCCTTTTGGAACAACTAGTGACGAATGCTAATTGTTTGTTTCTTTTTGTGTTTCTTAAGGATAAGTGACTAGCGACAAGAAAGACTAGTGACAAATGCCACTCGTATAATATTTGCTTTCGTTTCCTGTTGGAACAACTAGTGACGAATGCCAATATTTATTTCTTTTTTGTGTTTCTTAAGGATAAGTGACTGGCGACAAGAAAGACTAGTGACAAATGCCACTCGTATAATATTTGCTTTCGTTTCCTGTTGGAACAACTAGTGACGAATGCCAATTGTTTGTTTCTTTTGTGTTTCTTAAGGATAAGTGACTAGCGACAAGAAAGAGTAGTGACAAATGCCACTCTTATAATATTTGCTTTCGTTTCCTGTTGGAACAACTAGTGACGAATGCCAATTGTTTGTTTCTTTTTGTGTTTCTAAAGGATAAGTGACTTTCCTGTTGCGACAAGAAAGACTAGTGACAAATGCCACTCGTATAATATTTGCTTTCGTTTCCTGTTGGAACAACTAGTGACGAATGCCAATTTGTTTGTTTCTTTTTGTGTTTCTTAAGGATAAGTGACTAGCGACAAGAAAGACTAGTGACAAATGCCACTCGTATAATATTTGCTTTCGTTTCCTGTTGGAACAACTAGTGACGAATGCCAATTGTTTGTTTCTTTTGTGTTTCTTAAGGATAAGTGACTAGCGACAAGAAAGACTAGTGACAAATGCCAACAATAATATTTTGTGTAAGGATAATATTTGCTGTGACGAATAAATTGTTTGTTTCTTTTGTGTTTCTTAAGGAGATAACAAGAAAGACTAGTGACAAATGCAATAATATTTTGAACAACTAGTGACGAATAAAAGGAGATAAACGAACAAAAATAATAGTGACAAAAAAATAATCACATAATGAATAAATTTTATCAGTTAAACAGAAATAATAATCCTAGCATTTACCTGTATGTCGTCTAAGATAGAAATAAAAAATGCACAGAAAATGACTGAAATAATTATTATTGGCACCATTAGGACAACGGACGTAACACATAAAATTGTCGTTCACTTCGGGTAAAGTGAAGGATCGATAATTTTTTTCTACTTTCTGGGAAAAAAAAAAATTGTAAATGTAACTTAAGGGTTAGGTACAGCTTACAGCAGTAAAATTTTTTTTAAAATATTCAACATTTTTCCCTCCATTACTGTATCTTTTACAATAATGAAAATTGGTATGTATAAAACATTGTCCTGCTATACGAAAAATATTTTTTACGATAAAAAAATATATATATAATTTCCAAAATTCAAAATTGTGGCTGTTCACTGTGCAGTGATGAAGTGTTTCCTTCATAACTCATAAACTTGTTAACTTTTTCATGTTCTCTCTCTTTTTCATTTTATTGCTGAAACTCATGTTTACAATATCATGCTCTTTCAACTACATTCCTTAATAAATATATTTTTCTCAATTTTGTGTTAGAAGAAAATGATGATATTTGACCATATTGTAAAATGAATTTATTTTTATCAGACAATCTATCAAAGGTAGAAAGTGATCTTGCATCATATTGTAGATATGACATGCATATATACACACAAAGAATTTCATCATAGAATGTTGGATAGTTTTTGAGTTACGTGAAACCTTTCATCACTGCACAGTGAACTGAATTTTCAAAATAAATAAATAAATAAATAAATAAATAAATAAATAAATAAATAAATAAATAAATGAATGAATGAATGAATGAATGAATGAATGAATGAATGAATGAATGAATGACATGAATTAATGAATGAATGAATGAATTTGAATGAATTGAATGAATGCATTTATGAATGAATGAATGAATAATCCCAATTTTACCCATTAAAATGCTAATAATGTGAATCTGAAAATGAAAATAATATCAATGAATGAATTAATGAATGAATTTTGAATGAATTAATAATGTATAATGAATGAATGAATGAATGGTGAATGAATGAATGAATGAATGAATGAATGAATGAATGAATGAATGAATGAATGAATGAATGAATGAATGAATGAATGAATGAATGAATGAATGAAAATAAATAAATAAATAAATAAATAAATAAATAAATAAATAAATAAATAAATAAATAAATAAATAAATAAATAAATAAATAAATAAATAAATAAATAAATAAATAAATAAATAAATAAATAAATAAATAAATAAATAAATAAATAAATAAATAAATAAATAAATAAATAAATAAATAAATAAATAAATAAATAAATAAATAAATACTTTTTTTGTTGCAAATACTTTTTCATGTAGCAGAAGGACAGTGTTTTAAAAGTAACTAATTTTCATTATTGTACAAGATATATTTCTGGGTCCACACCTGTGGAGTAACAGTCAGAGCGTCTGGCCGCGATCCCAGGTGGCCCGGGTTCGAATCCCGATGGGGGCAAGTTACCTGGTTGAGGTTTTTTTCCAAGGTTTTCTCTGAACCCAATACGAGCAAATGCTGGGTAACTTTCGGTGCTGGACCCCAGACTCATTCCACTGGCATTATCACCTTCATTTGATCCAGACGCTAAATAACCTAGACGTTGATACAGCGTCGTAAAATAACCCAGTGAAATAAAAATAAAAAAAAATGCAGTAATGGAGGAAGAAAATGTTGAATATTTCTAAACTTTTACTACTGTAAGCTGTACCTAACCACTTAAGTGCACTTACACTCCTTTATATGATTGGTTAATTAGATTTTAGAATTAATTTTTTAATCAGTTTGGTTAATGAATTAAATCGACAGTTCTTACTTACTTACTTACTGGCTTTTAAGGAACCCGGAGGTTCATTGCCGCCCTCACATAAGTCCGCCTATCCTGAGCAAGATTAATCCATTCTCTATCATCATATCCCACCTTCCTCAAATCCATTTTAATATTATCTTCCCATCTAAGTCTCGGTCTCCCCAAAGGTCTTTTTCCGTCCAGCCTCCCAACTAACACTCTATATGCATTTCTGGATTCGCCCATACGTGCTACATGCCCTGCCCATCTCAAACGTCTGGATTTTATGTTCCTAATTATGTCAGGTGAAGAATACAATGCGTGCAGTTCTGTGTTGTGTAACTTTCTCCATTCTCCTGTAACTTCATCCCTCTTAGCCCCAAATATTTTCCTAAGCACCTTATTCTCAAACACCCTTAACCTATGTTCCTCCCTCAAAGTGAGAGTCCAAGTTTCACAACCATACAGAACAACCGGTAATATAACTGTTTTATAAATTCTAACTTTCAGCTCTTTTGAAAGCAGACTGGATGATAAAAGCTTCTACCATCGCATGCTACCTCCCTCAAATCCATTTTAATATTATCCTCCCATCTACGTCTCGGCTCCCTAAAGGTCTTTTTCTCTCCGGCCTCCCAACTAACACTCTATATGCATTTATGGATTCGCCCATACGTGCTACATGCCCTGCCCATCTCAAACGTCTGGATTTAATGTTCTTATTTATGTCAGTTGAAGAATACAATGCGTGCAGTTCTGCGTTGTGTAAGTTTGTCCATTCTCCTGTAACTTCATCCCTTAAATCGACAGTTCTATTTAAAAATTTTTATAATACGTAGAATAATACGAAACTGATTTTGAGCTGAAAAGTGTTTCTTAAAATATAAGAATCTTTGAACACTCATTAAGGTTCCTTTTCTTTTGAGAGAGCAAAGGAAGAAAAATTTTTCTGTTATGCAGAAGCACACAGAGTATGAATGAACGTGTCTCCTTGGGAACGAAGAACAAAAACGAGGCGCGGCTGATAAAAGAAAAGAAACATGAATTATTAATACGGCCGGGTGTAGCGCAGCCTGCCAGCCAAATATTTAACGAGATGTGCGTCGGGGCAAGATGGGCTGTGCGGTCGTAAACCGACGCGACAACACTGTGGACTCAGCTCCAGATTGCGTGAGCTTGTTACCTCGTGATATTGGACGGTGGAAGCTGGTCTTGTACCTCGGAGCACTCTCCAACTCAATGTAGGGGAGTTATGTCTTTACAACAAGACTGGAACATGCTCTTAGGACCATCGATTTTGTTGTTTGTGTTTCCGATGGAAGTTGATGATGTAAAACTATGTAGGTACAGGGTAGTCAAGTAAAATATTTAGGATTTTCACCATCATCATCATCATCATCATCATCATCATAGAACTATAAATGATTGGAATGACCTACCTGCAGCGGTCTTTGAGGGCTGTCCTTCCTTAAGGAGACTCAAGAATAATTTAAAAAGTTGTATATAAAGTGAAAATTAAAATTAAGGTGACATTCAACATTTAATTTTTAAGGTGACATGTATTTATCTAGGCTGACGAGTTTACTTCCTTGGTTTGAATTGTAAATTATTTAAAACTAGCGTGTAAGAGGGCCTTAGACTAGAAATGTTTAGTTTAAATGTAGTTCTGTTTATAAGTATGCATAAGGATGTAATTATTTGACTTATTTGAACTGTTGTATCAGTGAAGCGAGGTGAGTCAGTGAAGTTATGGTTTTACAGTGCAGTGAACAGTTCCGATCAGTGATAATTTATAGCGTCAATGAAATGTGTTCTATAGTGTCAGTGAAATGAGTTACAGAGTGTCAGTGAAATGTGTGCTAAAGTGTCAGTGAAATGCGTCATAGTGCCACTACAGGGAATGAGATGAGTAAAGTGAAAGACTATTGAAACTTAGGTAGGACCTATAGATAATTATGTAGGTTGTATTGTAAAATTAGGTATTTTATTTTATGTTTTATTATTATTGTGTTAAATTGTATTGTGTATTATTATTGTATTGTGTGTAAAGTTGTATATGTGTTGTAAAATTGTATTGTGCATTGTAAATTTTATTGTGTATTGGTTATCATTTTATTGTGTATTGTTAATATTGTATATACCACTGCCACCGGGTGCATTTGCAGTGTAAATAAATACATACATCATCATCATCATCATCATCATCATCATCATCATCATCATCATCATCATCATCATCAGGCTTCGAGACTTCGGACCCGATAGAGCAGTTCAGTGGGAAATCCGCATAACGGCGGACTGAGTATAGTGGTAAAGCGTACAGTGGGTGGGGGGTACTGTAGAATGAATGCCAACAAATACGCAAAGGAAAACGCTTTGGATTTGAAGGTTCTGACGAATAATTTGGTTTTCATACAAACTGTGTCTGAAACTATTACACGGTTAGAAAAGTCAGAGCAAGACATGCCGGAAGCCCTCAAATTAATTTAGAAAATGATGCAGAGAATTAATGAGACATCAAATACACCGGTACTGAACGTTTAAAACAAAAGTGGAAATCAATTTTATGTAAAACTAACGGATATGGGACATTGTGTAAATAAACAGCAAATTAGTGGACATAGAGTCACTCGAAAATGAAAGACTGTCTCTTAGAGACTGCAATGACGTTTGGTTTTTTCGTGTTGCTCCTATCACGTCATCCGACGTAGAGCGCAGCTTTCTACATTACCAACTTTGGCAGATATCCGAAAAGATTTACGTTTGAGACACTGAGAATGTATCTTGTAGTAAGTACATTGCAATTCGGTACTGTAACTGCACTTCCTAAAGACGACCAATAGGATAAATGAAAAAATTAAAATTGCTACATGTTTATTTCCACCATTAACACTGTGTATAATTAAACACAAATGCTTATAAAAGACAGGAGAATAAATGCTTTTTCATATTCTTTTGACATTATCATTGTGTAATGTATATTTACTTTCGGAATGCACATGTGTGTGTTTCCCCATTCTACAGTACTCTGCTCTAAATAGCAACGTTGTTACCTCAACACATCTCTGTCTACCTGCAGCGAGTCAACATCCTATAGTACATGCACAATAAACTTGTTGTATCGGGTCCAAAGTCTCGAAGCCTGATCATCATCATCATGTTTTGGACCTAGTGATCCGTTTTCTACCTGATATGGATATTTATTTTATGTTAATAACTAGAGCCCGGATGTTTAGGCATTTATTTTGGGCATATAGGCACTAAAATAGTAAAAATAGGCAGAGAAATAGGCATTTATTATTTATGGAAACAGACAAAAAAATAGACAAATACTTCTGTGGTCAGGAGGAAGAAGGTCTAAAGTCAATTTTTTGTGAAAATGAGATTTTTATATATTCTGAAAGCGGAAACAATTCTCTACAATCTGGTAAAACGGCTAAAGTGAAATAAGACTCCTGATTGGATTTATAGAGCGTTACCAAATGTCCTAAGTACTTTCTGAATCGAGCACACACAGAATAAAGGACTTAAGAATATTTAATACTTTATTCCTTACAAACATCACATGTTTACTTTCCATGCTTCCCTATTAATAAAGTCTAACTTCTATTTTAGCTATTTTTATCACATACTGATGCCCTTTCCTTTTAAACCTTTAAGCACCAGGTAAACAGTCCTATATTGTTCAAGACCCATTTTGCATTCCTAATAATTTACATTTCCCATTTATTTTGACATGAAAAAGGTCTTATGTTTAAATAGTCCCTTCTTCTCAGTTTGAGTTGTACTCTTAAAAGGGCTTAAGTGCGGGTATTTTTGGAAATAATCAAGAAAATTGTTAAATGAGCAACATTACCTATTTAAGAAGAAATATAAACATTTAATATCCAGAAAAAACCTCTTAATTAAAAGAACTCTATAATTGACACCAATTTCAATCTTTCCACTGCTCTCCTGAAAAGTATAAAATTCTTACTTAAGACCGTTTTCCTCCCGGCCACAGACTTAATAAACTATCCCATACGGTACTCACTTTCCTTGGTTACATGTCACAACAAGATGCTTTTTTAAATTGTCAACTGTCATAGTGAGCCGCCTGTCAGAGAGAACGTTTTTCATGGTGGAAAAAGTGATTGCAGCAAACTTAAAACAACTTATTTTAGAAGGACTGTCTCTACTTTCTTTCAGAGATCGGGAAAAACTACGGGTTGTCTCAAAAAAAGGGGTGTGAGAAGGAATTAGAGACTTCAAAGTACGCCTGACTTGTGCGTGCAAGCGACAACAGTAACGGAACCTGGAGACTTGCTTTTAATAATTCCCTCATCCCCTTTCTTTCGTTGGTAAACCCCGAAGTGACCTGAGCACTGAGGGTTATACTGTTCAAACATCTTTGTTAAGTGACATAAAAGATGGAATCGGTAGGGGAGAAAAGTTTATAACTTTTTGGATACATATTTTAACGTTTTAAACTGAACAACAATGTAACTTTATTATCTCAACAATAGGATTTGCTCTCCACACAGTAACACAGTATTCGTTAGTGCACTCCACTGACGACAATGACAATTTACTTGGACTATTACGAACAACAATGAACTGTTAATCTTAACTAATATTTACAAAGCACTATTTACAACACAGAACGGTCAGTTCTCAGTTCACAGCTCGTTTGTCTTGGCTAGTTCTCCTTGCTCAGTCACTCGCGTTCACAGAATCTCGAACCCCAGACCTTCAGAGACGATCCGCTGAACTTCGAACTCAGATCCCCCAACTGCGGTCCACTGCACTCGAACTCCGGGCTTCAGGCTCCACAGTTACGGTCACAACTCAAGTCGCGCTCTGGTCTCGAAGCTGGCTTCACTGCTACACAACACTGGCTTACTGACTGACTGACTGACGTTCACTTGCGTCTTCTCTTTTATAACCAAACTATAGTTTCTGGAGAGTTCGCCAAAGATTCCACTCTCTCGACGGACTTATGGACGATTCGGGAGGGTCCGTCCCCCCCTTCACTCCGCACGTAGCAGTTTGCTTCCTTCAATTCTCGACAAGCACCAGATGCGCGCGCAACCTCCCCTCGCGCGTCGCAGTAGTACACCGCCCCTCTACCCTCTCAGCATCCAGACGCTCCTCTCGCCGCCACACCTAAGCGACCAACGGACACGCGTTCGAACCCCGGTATAGCTGTCACAATATGTATTGCTGGAGAATAAGATTCTTAGAAAATATTTGTGTGAGGTGAATATAATTATATTTTTAATTTGTACAACCTTTCTTTTTTGTTTTTTGATATAATTTATGTGCGGTTTATTTTAAATACATTAAAAATATAGAAAATGTACAATAACGACGTAAAAAGGTTAAAAAAGGCATTTAACCTTAAGATAGGCAATGGGAGCTAAAATAGGCAAAAAAAGGCAAAATAAAAATTAGGCCTGTCATCCCCAAATGTGTGGAAACGTGTATATCTCTAATAGGTCTTTCATACATACACTCAATTTAAAAAAAAGCATTTTCGCTAACATCCTGGCGCTATTAATAACAATTTTTAAATCTGAATTTCTTTAAGGGGTTAGGTATAGCTTACAGCAGAAACATTTTGGAAATATTGAACATTTTTTTTCCTATATGTTCTATACACTGTGGTTAACAAAATAGCTCATGGGTTTTATGATTAAATGAATACATTTTAAAATAATAAAAAATATATATATATTTATTTGTAGTGGCAATGGAAAATTTAAATTTTTAGTTATGTATTAGTTACAAAAATTACCCCCTTTTGTAGTAAAGATATAGGAAAACTAATGTGTGATTTTTTTTTCTAAATGTGCCACTAGTCTTGGAAAAAAATTCAAACGTTTTACTGGAAAACTGAGCGATACATTTCATTTTGTATTATGAAAATTTTTCAAAATATTTTTGTTAATAACTAAGAAATTAATTCACTGACGGAAATGAAACTACATCACGTGATTATCTGTCACATCGTGATTGTGTGCACAAAAATCAAGGACGTAGCTTGGAAAATGTACAAAATATAAACTTCATCCATCACTCCCCGCCCCTTAAAACTAGTCAAAAAATTAATTTCTATTTCAGTAATATGCGATGTAAGAGAATTCTACTTTCATGTAAAAAAAAAAAATTGTGAATATTTTCTGTCCTCATCTTCTTAAAAATATCTAAGAATCTGGCCGGGCCCCATTGACACCCGGACCCTAACTTGAGTGATGTCCCCCTTAGGGCACCCCTGATTGGTTACACAAAGCTTAATTGTGGTACTACCATGACCTATAATCTCGGTGGACATAATATTGTAAGTGAATACATAACATTTCTGTTTTGTTATTCCGACGAATGGTGCAAATCCAAGAAATTATAGCTTCGTATAAAACATCGGGTCTTATACTGCAGTGTTGTTATGTAAAGACGTAGAGCATATCCAGCAGTTCAGTGGCTGCAGAGACATCAACTCAGGAATTATGGATAGCAATTGTTTTTATTTCGAAAGGAATCGAGGTTAATGGAGGGCCAACTTACCCAGTCGTCCCCCGGGGAGAAGACTGGCCAACAATCGTACGTATATGACTTTTGCTTCATTGCGTCTGGAAGAGAATTTGGCTCTGGCCCTGATTGCAGCTTGATGGATAACTAACGTTTGGGCCGGCGTTGTGCTGACCAGAATTGTCTGAACTCCGAGACGTGTCTAAGATCATTGTTTATGACAGGGAGGTCCAAAGCTGTTTAATTTGTAGGTCCAGTGACTAGGTGGAGAAGTTCAAATATCTTGGAGCAACAGTAACAAATATAAATGATACTTGGGAGGAAATTAAACACAGAATAAATATGGGAAATGCCTGTTATTATTCGGTTGAGAAGCTTTTATCATCCAGTCTGCTGTCAAAAAATCTGAAAGTTGGGATTTATAAAACAGTTATATTACCGGTTGTTCTATATGGTTGTGAAACCTGGACTCTCACTTTGAGAGAGAGGAACATGTGTTTAGGATGTTTGAGAATAAGGTGCTTAGGAAAATATTTGGGGCTAAGAGGGATGAAGTTATAGAAGAATGGAGAAAGTTACACAACACAGAACTGCACGCATTGTTTTCTTCACCTGACATAATTAGTAACATTAAATCCAGATGTTTGTGATGGGCAGGGCATGTAGCAGTATGGGCGAATCCAGAAATACATATAGAGTGTTAGTTGGGAGGCCGGAGGGAAAAAGACCTTTCGTGAGGCCGAGACGTAGTTGGGAAGATAATATTAAAATGGATTTGAGGGAGGTGGGATATGATGATAGAGACTGGATTGATCTTGCTCAGGATAGGGATCTATGGCGGGCTTATGTGAGGGCGGCAATGAACCTCCGGTTTCCTTAAAAGCAGTAAGTAAGTAAGTAAGTAAGTAAGTAAGTAAGTAAGTAAGTAAGTAAGTAAGTAAGTAAGTAAGTAAGTAAGTAAGTAAGTAAGTAAGTAAGTAAGGGCCAGTGACTAAAAGAATAATGCATATTGGGCCTAATGTTATACTGAAGATAATTCCTTGAAATATAAATAAATTTATACAGGGTGACAAAGTATAACTGAATTAATTTTAAGAACACAATATTTAGGTTGTAAGTAACTAAAAAGTGAAATCTTCTTTTTGTATTTGAATAACGGTTTAGCCGAAAGAAAATAATAACATTTGTGTCTGTAGTTTGAATCCCATTGATAGTAAAACTATTGGAATTGATAGGTATGATTGGTAAGATATCAACACGAAGAACACAGCGAAAAAAAAATTCTTTTGTCATTTCTTCGAAAAAACACTTCATTTCTGTATTAACGTACAAAATTAACTGATTGAAAACGCTTAGTTCCTCTTCTGAGGTTCTGCACTTCGTCTTTTGAAACAGATATTGATGAATTGGTTAACCCTAAATCATGCCATAAAAGTTAACCTAAGAAAGTTAAACCAGATTAAAAACGGAGGCAAACATGTTTATGGGCAATTACTATTGTGTTTTCATAAATCAAGAATGACATTTTTACCCGTAGATCCGCCACTGAAACAAAGGAATTAGTGGAGACGATTTTTAACATGAAAAGTGCATGAAAGCGTCATTCTCTTGCAGTGAGTATGAGGAGTTGAGTCCATCCTCCCCTCTTCTTACACAAAAATACCTTACATATGGCTTTTAAGGAACTCAGAGGTTCATTGCCGCTCACACATAAGCCCGCCATTGGTCCCTATCCTGAGCAAGATTAACTCAGTCTCTATCATCATATCCCACCTCCCCAAATCCATTTTAATATTATCTTCCCATCTACGTCTCGGCCTCCCCAAAGGTCTTGTTCCCTCAGGTCTCCCAATTAACACTCTATATGCGTTTCTGGATTCGCCCATACGTGCTACATGCCCTGCCCATCTCAAATGTCTGGCTGTAATGTTCCTAATTATGTCAAGTGAAGAATACAATGCGTGCAGATCTGCGTTGTGTAACTTTCTCCATTCTCCTGTAACTTCATCCCTCTTAGCCCCAAATATTTACATAAGCACCTTATTCTCGAAGAGCTTTAGTCTCTGTTCTTCTCTCAAAGTAAGAGTCCAAGTTTCACAACCATACAGAACAACTAGTAATATAACTGTTTTATAAATTCTAACTTTCAGATTTTTTGACAGCAGACTAGATGACGTAAGCTTCTCAACCGAATAATAATAGGCATTTCCCATATTTATTCTGCATTTAATTTCCTCTCATGTGTAATTTATATTTTGTTACTGTTGCACCAAGGTACTTTAATTTTTCCACCTCGTCAAAAGATAAATTTTCAATTTTTATATTTCCATTTCGTACAATATTCTGGTCACGAGACATAATCATATAGGCTACTTTGTTTTTTCGGAGTTTACTTCCAAACCTATCTCTTTACTTGCTTCAAGTAAAATTTCCATGTTTTCACTAATCGTTTGTGGATTTTCTCCTAACATATTCACGTCATCCGCATAGACAAGCAGCTGATGTAACCCGTTCAATTCCAAACCCTCTCTGTTTTCCTGGACTTTCCTAATGACATATTGTAGAGCAAAGTAAAAAAGTAAAGGTGATAGTGCATCTCCTTGCTTTAGCCCACAGTGAATTGGAAACGCATCAGACAGAAACTGACCTATGCGAACTCTGCCGTGCGTTTCACTGAGACACATTTTAATTAATCGAATTAGTTTCTTGGTAATGCCAAATTCAGTAAGTATATTATATAAAACTTCTCTCTTAACCGAGTCATATGCAGTGCTTAAATAGTACTATACGTTACAAGAGCGGTATGTTGACGTTTTCATGGTCGAGGAAGAGATTGAAAAAGTGGAACGTAGTTGAGCTTTTTTAATTTCCGAGAACATGAAAACAAACATACCGCTCGTGTATCGTACATTATTTTGTGCAAAGATCGTTTATTACATACCTGAAAGACGAATTTCTAATTAGTTGCAATGAAATCTCCATGTTGGTTTCTGTTTAATGACGGCAACTTTGGAAAACAAATATATCTATCTTCAACATTGTTGCTATAAAATGTTTTCTGTGTTTACTATACTCCAGCAGGCCGTGATATACGTCTGTCTTTTTTTTCCCCCAGTCTATAAATGCGAACTTAAAACAAACGGTATGGTTGTGTAATGCTTTATTTTTCATTTTAATATTTTAACAATATTATTTATATAACATATTGCAGTAATAACATCCGCATCTGGAATCTTGTTGGTTTTTTCACGGCTTCCTTAATGTTACTTGTATCAGGAATGCAATAAGTTTCGTGGAGTAGTAGACTTTACTTAATTTTTGCAAATATTTAAAAACAATAATTAACAGTGCAATGTAGGTGAAATTGCAGTGGTAAGTTTCAATTTATAATTATTACTTTATTAAACGTCTCTAAAAATAATATGTTATAAGCCTAAAGCAGTAAAATGAATGTCGCGCTTAAGCGGTAAGAAGAGGGAAATTGTTATGTGTGTTACGTTGGGAATACTGATTGTGGTATTTCACACTTACCGCGTATTGGTTCTGTGCGGAAAACAAGCAAATACGCACGATCTCGCACAAAATAAAATACAGTGTTCGTTGTGGGTGATAATTATGTTGGTAATGATGGTTGCATTTACGGAAAAGTTTAGTGGAAATATTTTCTGTTCAGTAGCTGGTTCCAACATATTACAGTATATTCTGCTGCCTTGGTAGGATGCCGCTGTTTATCCGCGGGATATCGGTCGGAGTGCGTTGTCTCAGAGTTTATATCCGCCGGGATCTGCTGCTGATTCCATTGTGAAGGAAATCTGACGGGTCAAGCAGGAAGGCAGGCAATGATATACTCGGTCGCTCCCTCCTCTTGCTAGCGTCACCTCCCCGCCATTGAATTTGGAACTGCACTACGTTTCAGCAAGAAATATGTCCCGAATGCAGTCGTTTGTATGCTGCAGCCTAGCGCCATCTCCGGATATCGCTTAAAATTCCTGTCCGTTTCTTTCCTGTCTGTTGATCCGTGAACTCTACTCTCCTTCGCTCCGTCTATCATTTCATAATACTCTCAGTCCAAGAATCGATCAATTATTTATCCCTCTTAATTTATACCCGTTCATATTTATCCTTCCCCTGTCGTGCTGTCAATCATATCGTTCCCATATCCATCCATTAGTTCATCTGTCCATCTCCATTAATTAATTAATTAATTCATTCATTCATTTATTCACTCATTCTTCCATCCATTCGTCCATCTGTCCATCCATCCGTCCGTCCATCTGCCCATCCACCCACACACCCATCCATCCATCCATCCATCCACCCATCCATCCATCCATCCATCCATTCATCCATCCATCCATTCATCCATCCACCCAACTACCCATCCAGCCATCCACCCACCCATCCATCCATCTATCCATCCATCCATCCATCCACCCATCCACCCATCTACCCATCCATCCATCCACCTATCCATCCATCCATCCATCTATCCATCCATCCATCCACCTATCCATCCATCCATCCATCCATCCATTCATCCACCTATCCATCCATCCATCCACCTATGCATCCATCCATCCACCCCATCCATCCATCCATCATCCATCCATCCATCCATCCATCCATCCATCCATCCATCTATCCATCCATCCATCCATCCATCCATCCATCCACCTATCCATCCATCCATCCATCCATCCATCCATCTACATCCATCCATCCATCCACCCATCCATCCATCTATCCATCCATCCATCCATCCATCCATCCATCCATCCACCTATCCATCCATCCATCTACCCATCCATCCATCCACCTATCCATCCATCCATCCATCTATCCATCCATCCATCCACCTATGCATCCATCCATCCATCCATCCATCCATCTATCCATCCATCCACCTATCCATCCATCTATCCATCCATCCATCCACCCATCTACCCATCCATCCATCCATCCACCCATCTATCCATCCATCCATCTATCCATCCATCCATCCATCTATCCATCCATCCATCCATCCATCCATCCATCCACCTATCCATCCATCCATCCATCCATCCACCCATCCATCCACCTATCCATCTATCCACCCACCCATCCACCTATCCATCTATCCACCCACCCATCCACCCATCTACCCATCCATCCATCCATCCACCCATCCATCCATCCATCTATCCATCCATCCACCCATCTAACCATCCATCCATCCACCTATCCATCCATCCATCTATCCATCCATCCATCCATCCACCTATCCATCCATCTATCCATCCATCCATTCACCTATCCATCCATCCATCCATCCATCCATCCATCTATACATCTCATTGTTAATTAAATATATAATTAATTACTCATTCTCCTCATTCACTCATTCATTCATAATCCAGTCATTCATCCGTCCATTCACTTGTATATCTCATCGATGAATAATAATAATAATATAATAATAATAATAATAATAATAATAATAATAATAATAATAATAATAAGGTGCTTAGGAAAATATTTGGGGCTAAAAGGGATGAAGTTACAGGAGAATGGAGAAAGTTACACAACGCAGAGCTGCACGCATTGTATTCTTCACCTAACATAATTAGGAACATTAAATCCAGACGTTTGAGATGGGCAGGGCATATAGCACGTATGGGCGAAATCAGAAATGTATATAGAGTGTTAGTTGGGAGGCCAGAGGGAAAAAACCTTTGGGGAGGCCGAGACGTAGATGGGATGATAATATTAAAATGGATTTGAGGGAGGTGGGATATGATGGTAGAGACTGGATTAATCTTGCTCAGGATAGGGACCAATGGCGGACTTATGTGAGGGCGGCAATGAACTTCCGTGTTCCTTAAACGTCATAAGTAATAATAATAATAATAAAATAATAATAATAATAAATAATAATAATAATAATAATAAATAATAATATAATAGTAACAATTTATCCTGAAAAATAATATTTTTTTAGTAGACCATTTTACGACGCATTATCAACATCTAGGATGACAATAGTACACTTTTGATTGGCACTCCAGATGAAGCAAAATCTTGTTGCCGTGACTGAAGTTTACATTAAATAATGAAAATTAGGCATAATTCTGTTACATCCTTAATATCACTAAAATGATTATTTAATTGTTTAATTAATTAATCAAGCATAAGTAAGCAAAAGTAAAATGAAAAATACCAAAAAAAAAATACCAGAAATAATTCACTAATAATAATAAATAATAATAGACCAACTCTGTAGTGTAGAGGTCATCATGCCTGTCTCTTACGCAAAGGGTCCGTGTTCGATTCCCGGTGGGGTTGAATTTCCTGGTTGAGGTTTTTTCAGGGTTTTCCCTTAACCGTAAGGCAAATGCCAGGAAATTCTGGCCAAACATCCCTGAATATCATTCATTCCTCATTCATCACCGAAATCATATTCATACAAATCAATAATACATATACAGTCGCCATCTAGTTCACAACAATAGAACCAGTCTCAACAATAGTACACAGGCCTTCGGATTTCAACCAAAAGATTAACTTATGATGTGACCAGAGATGTTAAAGCGAGTATAAATAACAGTGAGAGAAAAAAAATAATAATAAAGAAACAATAAATAATTAATGACTAAATCCATTCATTCATTCATTCATTCATTCATTCATTCATTCATTCATTCATCATTCATACATCTCACCGTTCGTTAATTAATTAATTAATTAATTCACTCAGTCTTTGACTCATTATATCTCATCACTCACTCATTCATCACTCATTCATTATCCAGTCATTATTTATTTATCCACTTGTACATCTCATCTTTTATTAATTAATTCACTCACTCATTCATCCACTTGTACATCTCATCCTTAATTAATTAAATTGATTAATTCACTCACTCATTCATCCACTTGTACATCTCATCCTTAATTAATTAAATTGATTAATTCACTCACTCATTCATCCACTTGTACAGCTCATCCTTAATTAATTAAATTGATTAATTCACTCACTCATTCATCCACTTGTACATCTCATCCTTAATTAATTAAATTGATTAATTCACTCACTCATTCATCCACTTGTACAGCTCATCCTTAATTAATTAAATTGATTAATTCACTCACTCATTCATCCACTTGTACAGCTCATATTTTATTAATTAAATTGATTAATTCACTCACTCATTCATCAACAGCTCATCCTTAATTAATTAAATTGATTAATTCACTCACTCATTCCTCCATTTGTACAGCTCATCCTTAATTAATTAAATTGATTAATTCACTCACTCATTCATCCACTTGTACAGCTCATCCTTAATTAATTAAATTGATTAATTCACTCACTCATTCATTCACTTGTACAGCTCATCCTTAATTAATTAAATTGATTAATTCACTCACTCATTCATTCACTTGTACATCTCATCCTTAATTAATTAAATTGATTAATTCACTCACTCATTCATCCACTTGTACATCTCATCCTTAATTAATTAAATTGATTCTTTCACTCACTCATTCATTCACTTGTACAGCTCATCCTTAATTAATTCACTCATTCATTCATTCAATTATACATCTCATAGTTCATTCACTCATTAATTTTTTCACTCATTATTATATCTCATCCATCCATCCATTAGTCAGTCAGTAGTCAGTCAATGAGTCAGTCTGTATGCCTGTTTGTCCCTCTGTCAGTCCATCCTCCATCCGTACTGCATTTCTGCACACACCGAATTACCCTGTACGCATGCCATTTGACGCAAACTGCATAATAATTACGTACCGTGCAGGGAAATCACATTTTATTTACGAGCGCTTTTCGCAGAAGATAGGAACTTTGTTTGAGCGTGACAATTTATGCACGCCTGGCCTGCATCTCTGTTAGAGCAGAATTCAGGCGTGACGTAATGTGCTTAAACATGTTCAGTCTGCCAGAAATCGGAGAGCTAAGTCCATATTTGCTGGCTCTCTTGAGAGGACACTGGAAAGCAGAAACTTTCTTAGTACCAACGAATACAGAGAAAATATCCCAACTGGTAGCCCTATGTTGCAAGGAAATTCTTGAGGACCGGTAGCGTAATCAATAGTTTTACAAGCCAGCAGATAGAAATATAAGTGAATTAGTCTTTTGCTCTGTTCAACTTATTATCTAATTCGAAACCAAGAGATTTGTGAGATCGGTTCCATTTAATATAGCTAATAAAGCTGAGCAGTATTATGTGTATTGAATTGATTTAGAATGGTTTATCGACATTAAGTGCCAGTTCATTGATACTAAAACCAATAGGTATAAAGAATGGAAGTAAAATAATTCAGAAAGAAAGGAAAGGTAGAGAATGAATAAAACCGAAAGGCCAGGATTAAGAAAACACAAGTGGAAAGAGACGAAGAGAAAGTTGGGAAAGAATGAAAATAATTAGACGAGGAGGGATTAAACACTGCAGACAAAACCTAAGAAAAAGAGTGACAGGGGATTCGAATTTATCGACGTAGAAAGTTTGAGATTTGAAATAAAAGTTTGATATTTATTTTAATTTGTGTTTCATACTCCCCGCATTTAAATTTAACAAGGCGGAGCCTTCTCGTTAACTACTTCATAATCGCTTCCTCATTCCACGAGGCCTAGTCTACAGACAAGAATGCAATTGATAGTCGAAACGATTCACACATCAATATGACGCCAATGATTGAGATTGTAAATAATAATAATAATAATAATAATAATAATAATAATAATAATAATTTTTTATTTTATTTAGAATATTAACGTAAAACAACAGCATAAGGCCAATTAAAGTTTTGCAATACAAAACAGAACAAAACAACAAATTATGATGAGAATGAATGTTAGAAAATGGCAATGAGATGAAATACAAACAATATAATAGTCTACATCAATCATAGATCAAATAAAAATTATAAAATTATAAATTAGTACAATAAGATAATTGAAATAATGGAATAGTCTACCTTAATCAATTGACCAAATGCAAGAAAAAATGGACAAATAATTATTAAAATTAGATCAGTGAGTTAAAAACTCAAAGATATACTACTCATTAAATGGATCCAAATTGAATCCATGCAAATTAGCATTTTAATGCATCTGCAGACCAGAGAGAGAGATTTAGGATTCTTATTATAAAACAATTTATGAAATCTTAAACCATTAGCAGGAATACGAAGACTGATATTGCTTATGAAAGATTCACAATCAATATCACCCTTAATGACTTTATAATAATAATAATAATAATAATAATAATAATAATAATATAATAATAATAATAATAATAATAATTTATAATAATAATAGTAATAATAATAATAATAATAATAATAATAATGATAATAGGCCTAGCATAAGTATAAAACACAGAGAAAGGACTCATTTGTAAATTAGCAACAGTTATGTATTTTAGTAGTCATTACTATTTGCGTACGAATAATAATGTTTGATTATATTAAAATTGAGCTTAATATTTCGTTAAGCTTTTGCACGTTACAAAATGATTCACATGAACCTTTACCAAGTCCATCTCATAAAAATCAGAGAATAAATCCATTTGCAAAGCTTCATTTCTCACACTAGTTTATTAAACCTTGTGACCAAAGAAAACAACTAAATGTCCATATTTTATATTTTAAATATTATAGTATTGTGAAATTTTAATTTTCCTACCATTTTTTTTTTCTATTCTTCTATTAAAATTATAGCATATAGCCTATTAACCTGTTGTATCCTATAGGATACTTAGTCAATTTAAGGGTTAACATGGTCTCCTTGTACAAATATAATATAAATTACTGAAATAAAGAAGATCAATATACGTGATTCATTTATTAATTTTTGGAATTACCTATGTAAAAAACGAAAACCCGGATGACTGGGTGATTTCTTTGAGGATATGCTACGATGCACATAATCTGTATGGAAAGGTATGAGTTTGGATCCGCAAACATACTAAGCATAACTTGCGCATTCTATTTGATCAGTGTTGTTATTGAATAACCTTGGCCATGAAAGAGCAAATGAACGATAACATTGCTGGTAGGCAGATTGAGTAAATAAAAGAATGTATTAAAGAGGATGTACAATTAGAAGAAGCTGAGACTGAAGAAAAGAAGGAAGTAGAAGGGAGATGAGAAGAAGATCTAAATGTGCTGAAGAGGAAAATATAGATGAACTAGTGGCTTGTGCAGCAAATGGTGCAAACTAAGTTCATTAGACGTTAAAATAAAAATTTTTCAGATTTATTTTTAATGAAGAATACCAGACATTTTGAAAGACATTGTCTTCCGTAATAATGAAATATACTCTCTCTGAATGGTTTTCTTTCATGCCAAATACTTTCTCTCGAACCTATTCACCTTAAGGTTTTGAGTTTCAACGCGAAAACGCAAGTAACAATGTCAGGTTTTTCATATGGGAGTAAAGCAATAGCTATTTCAGGTCATTGTGGATTCTAGGTGAAACTTAAAAAAATTTCAGGTTTGCTATGCTTTCGAACAATAGCAAAGCATCTTGCTATAGCTGCTGCATATAGAGCTTGAAATGTACAGGGTAAAATCATTTTATCCTGCTAAGAGATCTTGCTGAAATGATGGGAGACTACATAATTTTCTGGGCTTCTTATTTTATCAGTAAGTAATTACCTTTTGGTCTTTCCTTAGGAACTGTAATTTTTGCGCTCTCTCGAGTCAATACTGAAGAGAATGACGCATATAAATATCTACACCACACCACCATTAAGTATATGAAAAAGACCCAACCCCACTTGATTAATAACTATAAAAATATTTGATTTTTAATAACAATATTATTATCTTACGTAAGTTTTGTAGTTATACACTATATAGCCGCCACTCAATAAATTATAGAAATGAAGATCTAATTTAAGATATTCTCTATTCTATAGCCCCAAAACGTTTCACTTTCATATCATCAATATAGCATTAATATGTGTAATATTAATGAAAAGTAGTTACATCATGGCATTAACTATAATAATATTTAATTTCTAATGTTAATAATGTCATCAAACCACCACAAGTTTTGTAGATTTTAATATCCAGTACACCACAGCTGTACTCAGAAAATTGCACACCACAGAATCAGACCTGTAAATTATTTTTAGTAAGTCTTGAAGTTTTTAATAACCAATTGAATTTGAGCTATAAATATGTCAGCAATCCTGCAGGTCATGGCCTTCGTGTAATAGCCTATTGTTTATTGTAGTGTGTGTTTTGTTTTATACTGATATCCAATTAGTTCTCAAAACTGACAAAAGATGGATTTTGGAAAATAGAAAAATTATGTAGGAAAACTAACGCTTCACTGAAAGTTACTATTTTTCTGAAAAACTTCGGGTTCCAAGCTTCAAAATGAGGGGTCATTTATTAAAATCCGTTTAGCCGTTTTCCCGTAATTTCCATTACCAGTTCAAGATCTAAATATATATATAATATATATATATATAGATATAACTATATATATACTAGTGGCTTGTGCAGCAAATGCTGCAAACTAAGTTCATTAGACGTTCAAGTAAAAATTTTTCAGATTTATTTTCGATGAAGAATATTTGTCTTTTTGATAGTTATTTGCTTCCATAATAATGAAACATACTCCCTCTCAATGGATTTTTTTTAGGCCAAATACTTTTTCTTGAACCTATCCAACTTCAATTTTGAGTTTCAATGCGAAAACGCAAGTATCAATGTCAGGACGATAGTAGTAGCTATTTCAGGTCATTGTGGATTGTAGGCAAAAGTTAAAAAAATGTCAGGTTTGCTAAGCTTTCAAACAATAGCATTTTCGTATAGCTGCTGCATGTAGAACTTAAATGTAGAGCGTAAAATCATTTTATCCTACTAAGAGATCTTGCTGAAATGATCTGGAGACTACAAAATTTTCTAGGCCTCTTATTTTATCAGTAAGTAATACCTTTTTATCTTTCCTTAGAAACTGTAATTTTTGCGCTCTCTCGAGCCAATACTGAAGACGATGACACATATCAATATCTACACCACACCGCCATTAAGTATATGAAAAAGACCCAAACCCACTGGTTTAATAAGAATAAAAATATTTGATTTTTAATAACAATATTATTATCTTAGTTAAGTTTTGTAGTAATATATAGCAGTCACTCAGTAAATTATAGAAATGAAGATCTAAATTAAGATATTCTCTTCATTTACTTATATAACCTCAAAACGTTTCACTTTCATGTCATCAATATAGCATCAATATTATGTACAATTAATGAAGAATAGACGCATCATGATATTAACTATAATAATATTTAATTTATAATGGTAATAATGTCATCAAACCACCTCAAGTTTCGTAGATTTGAATATCCAATACACAGCTGTACTCAGAAAATTATACACTACAGAATCAGTTTTTAATAACAAATTGAATTGAGCTCTAAATATGTCGGCAATCCTGCAGGTCATGGCCTTCGTGTAATAGCCTATTGTTTATTGTAGTGTGTGTTTTCTTCTGAAATTCAATCAAGTCGGCCGCGATTGAATAAAATTAGTTCTCAAAACTGACAACAGATGGATTTTGGAAAATAGGAAAATTATGTAGGAAAATTGACATTTCACTGAAAACTACTACTTTTCCGAAAAACTTTGGATGCCAGGCATGAAAATGAGGGGCCACTCATTAAAATCCGTTCAGCCGTTTTCCCGTAATTTCCATTACCAGTTGAAATTATATACTTACTTACTTACTTACTTACTTACAAATGGCTTTTAAGGAACCCGAAGGTTCATTGCCGCCCTCACATAAGCCCGCCATCGGTCCCTATCCTGTGCAAGATTAATCCAGTCTCTATAATCATACCCCACCTCCCTCAAATCCATTTTAATATTATCCTCCCATCTACGTCTCGGCCTCCCTAAAGGTATTTTTCCCTCCGGTCTCCTAACTAACACTCTATATGCATTTCTGGATTCGTCCATACGTGCTACATGCCCTGCCCATCTCAAACGTCTGGATTTAATGTTCCTAATTATGTCAGGTGAAGAATAAAATGCGTTTTGTCTGCGTTGTGTAACTTTCTCCATTCTCCTGAAATATTTCCTAAGCACTTTATTCTCAAACACCCTTAACCTATGTTCCTCTCTCAGAGTGAGAGTCTAAGTTTCAAAATACAGAACAACCGGTAATATAACTGTTTTATAAATTCTAACTTTCAGATTTTTGGACAGCAGACTGGATGATAAGAGCTTCTCAACCGAATAATAACACGTATTTCCCATATTTATTCTGCGTTTAATTTCCTCCCGAGTGTAATTTATATTGGTTACTGTTCCTCCAAGATATTTGAATTTTTCCACCTCTTCGAAGGATAAATCTCCAATTTTTATATTTCCATTTCGTACAATATTCTGGTCACGAGACATAATCATATACTTTGTCTTTTTGGGATTTTCTTCCAAACCGATTTTACTTGCTTCAAGTAAAATTTCCGTTTTTCCCGTTTGTGGATTTTCTCCTAACATATTCACGTCATCCGCATAGACAAGAAGCTGATGTAACCCGTTCAATTCCAAACCCTGCCTGTTATCCTGAACTTTCCTAATGGTATATTCTAAAGCGAAGTTAAAAAGTGAAGGTGATAGTGCATCTCCCTGCTTTAGCCCGCAGTGATTTGGAAAAGCATCAGATAGAAACTGACCTATACGGACTCTACTGTATGTTTCACTGAGACACATTTTAATTAATCGAACTAGTTTCTTGGGAATACGAAATTCAATAAGAATATCATATAATACTTCCCTCTTAACCGAGTCATATGCCTTTTTGGAATCTATGAATAACTGATGTACTGTACCCTTATACTCCCATTTTTTCTCCATTATCTGTCGAATACAAAAAATCTGATCAATAGTCGATCTATTACGCCGAAAACAGCACTGATGATCCCCAATAATTTCATCTACGAATCTTCTCAAAAGGATATTGGACAAAATTTTGTACGACGTCAACAAAAGTGATATTCCTCGAAAGTTACCAGAGTATTTTGTCCCCTTTTTAAAAATAGGTACAATTATGGACTCTTTCCATTGTTCTGGTACAATATCCTTTTCCCAAATAGGTATAAGTTCATAAATTTCGCTATATAATGCACTTTCTTGTATTAATTCTGCTGGAATTTGATCGATACCTGGAGACTTGTACTTTTTCAGATTTTCTATCAAATTTCGACTTCTGAAAGCGTTTCGGGAATAAATGGCTCAGCAGTTTGTATTTCAATTTCGTCCCGATCATTTCTATTTGGCCTATGTACATTTAGTAGTTGCGTAAAATAGTTTTTCCATCTGTTTAGGATTGATGGAGAGTCTGCAAGCAAGTCACCATTCTCATCCTTGATCACGTTTACCCTTGGCTGATATCCGTTCTTAAATTCCTTTATACCCTTATATAAATCTCGAATGTTTTTATTCTTACTATTTGTTTCTACCTCATTCAGTTTTTCCTTCAATTAACCTCTCTTTTTATTCCTAAGTGTACGACTTGCTTCCCGTCTTTCATTGAAATAATTATCTCTCTTCTCCTCAACTGGATCCTGTAAAATTTCAATTTTGCCTGGTTCCTTCTTTCTACTGCCATGCAACAATCTTCATCTATATATATATATATATATATATATATATATATATATATATATATATATACATATACTAGGATGCCGAACAGGGGAAGAGAGACAAGGAAAATAATGAAAGAAAGCGTAGGGTAAAGATTTGGATAGCAATCGAGGACGGGCGAAAGAAACAGGAAAGGTGGGAATGGAAAACAAGTGACAACGGCTGTTGCACTGTGATTGGAACATAAATTTGGAAAATGTTGTCATCTCCGCAGTCCCCCGTGTGTTGTGAAGTGAGGCACATATATCTTGCGAGATCGTTAGCTTGAGTGACACGAACTACGAGTTTAGACCTCCCCAGAGATACAAATCAATGGAATATAGGTCAGGTGAGGAGCTGAGTCCGTCTGCCCCATCCCACCCTACCTCACCTGCCACACTTGAGATATTTTTCATGTGGAAGAAACCTCGGGGCTAAATGTTTGTATAACTTTGTTGAGCATTGATTTATTTCTGTAAAACTTTCCTGTTTTGTGTTGTAACACGCGAAATAATCAGAGCTTTTGTAATCAGTGGAAAATGTAATGGGAGTTTTTAATTTCTCTATGTACGGAGTTTAAAAACAAAATACTGGTTTTAAAATAGTCTGTGTCGGATATTTGATACATTTTCATCCTTAGCCCAATTTATTTTATCCCCCTCGCAAGAATTAAGACATTTATCATATTATCATAATGGAAGGAGTCCATAATCGTACCTATCTTTAAGAAAGGTGACAAGACTAACTGTAGTAACTTTCGAGGAATATCACTTTTGTTGACGTCGTACAAAATTTTATCCAATATTCTTTTGAGAAGAAGTATGGTTTTAGGCGTAATAGATCAACTACTGACCAGATATTTTGTATTCGGCTGATAATGGAGAAAAAATAGGAGTATAAGGGTACAGTGCATCAGTTATTCATAGATTTCAAAAAGGCATATGACTCGGTTAAGAGAAAAATTTTATATGATTCTTATTGAATTTAGTATTCCCAAGAAACTAGTTCGATTAATTAAAATGTGTCTCAGTGAAACGTACAGCAGAGTTCGTATAGGTCAGTTTCTGTCAGATGCGTTTCCAATTCACTGTGGACTAAAGCAAGGAGATGCATTATCACCTTTACTTTTAAATTTGCTCTAGAGTATGCCATTAGGGAACTCCAGGATAACAGAGAGGGTTTGGAATTGAACAGGTTACATCAGCTGCTTGTCTATGCGGATGACGTGAATATATTAGGAGAAAATCCACAAACGATTAGGGAAAACACGGAAATTTTACTTGAAACAAGTAAAAATATAGGTTTAGAAGACAAAGTATATGATTATGTCTCGTGACGAGAATATTGTACGAAATGTAGGAGATTTATCCTTCGAAGAGGTGGAAAAATTCAAATATCTTGGAGCAACAGTAACAAATATAAATGATACTCGGGAGGAAATTAAACACAGAATAAATATGGGAAATGCCTGTTATTATTCGGTTGAGAAGCTTTTATCATCCAGTCTGCTGTCAAAAAATCTGAAAGTTAGACTTTATAAAACAGTTATATTACCGGTTGTTCTTTATGGTTGTGAAACTTGGACTCTCACTTTAAGAGAGGAACATAGGTTAAGGGTGTTTGAGAATTATGTTCTTAGGAAAATATTTGGGGCTAAGCGGGATGAAGTTACAGGAGAATGGAGAAAGTTACACAACACAGAACTGCACGCATGGTATTCTTCACCTGACATAATTAGGAACATTAAATCCAGACGTTTGAGATGGGCAGGGCATGTAGCACGTATGGGCGAATCCAGAAATGCATATAGAGTGTTAGTTGGGAGGCCGGAGGGAAAAAGACCTTTAGGGATGCCGAGACATAGATGGGACGATAATATTAAAATGGATTTGAGGGAGATGGGATATGATGATAGAGACTGGATTGACCTTGCTCAGGATAGGGACCAATGGCGGGCTTATGTGAGGGCGGCAATGAATCTCCTGGTTCCTTAATAGCCAGTAAGTATGTAAGTAAGTAATATTGGATATTTATCCTTTGATAAGGTCGAAAAGTTCAATTCTCTTGGAGCAAAAGTTACAACAAATATAAAAGACACTCTGGAGGAAATTAAACGCAGAATAAATGTAGGCTATGGGAAATGCCTGTTATTATTCGGTTGAGAAGCTTTTGTCATTCAGTCTGCTCTCCAAAAACATGAAATCCTTGTGCGGTAAGTGTACAAACAACAGTGTTACATGAATTTCACGGAATATGTACTTTTAAATTTTTATGTAAGTAACAGGTGTTTGTAAATTAATTTTGTTCATGTCACTGTGTTCATGTTTAACTCATTAAACATAATGAATTTAGTTTTATTGAGATATTTTGAATTTTGAGGTCATTTCAAAGATCAGTTTAATAAGATATGAGGTGTACAAACAACACTGTTATATATTGTATATCTTCTGTACAGTATAGCTGCCATAAAAATAGATTGGATCGTTCCCAACAAGAACTGAAATGTTATGCTATACGTAAAACTCATACATTCATCTTTATATTTACTTATTTATTTATTTATTTACTTATTTCTTTTTACTATTTACTTATTTATTTATTTTCATTTTTTTGTTTATTTATTTATTTTTATTTATTTATTTACTTATTTACTCATTTATTTACTTATTTATTTGTTTATTTTTTTACTTATTCATTCATTTATTTATTTACTTATTTACTTATTTATTTATTCATTTATTTACTGATTTATGTATTTATTTATTTATTTACTTACTTATTCACTTATTTATTCACTTATTGATTCATTTATTTATCAATTTATTTCCTTATTTTTTATTTTTTTTATTTTATTGGGTTATTTTACGACGCTGTATCAACATCTAGGTTATTTAGCGTCTGAATGATATGAAGGTGATAATGCCGGTGAAATGAGTCCGGGGTCCAGCACCGAAAGTTACCCAGCATTTGCTCGTATTGGGTTGAGGAAAACTCCGGAAAAAACCTCAACCAGGTAACTTGCCCCGACCGAGATTCGAACCCGGGCCACCTGGTTTCGCAGTCAGACGCGCTGACCGTTACTCCACAGGTGTGGACTATTTCCTTATTTATTTATTTAATTAATTATCTATTCGTTTATTTTTCATTTACTTATTTATTCATTTATTTACTGATTTATTTATTTATTTATTTATTCTTATTCATTATTTATTTATTTATTTATTCATGTATTTATTTATTTATTTACTTATTTACTCATTTACTTATTTAGTCATTTACTTATTTATTTATTTATTTATTTATTCATTTATTCATTCATTCATTCAATCATTCATTCATTCATTCAATCTGAAGAGATTACGGCCATAAGGCCTTCTCTTCCATCCTAACAGCACATATAATACAAAAAAGAAATACAAACGCTGATGAAAATAATACAAGTTAAACTAAACCCCTATAGAGGGTCAACAGGGTCAAAAAGAACTCTATAGAGCTCTCATCGAGCTAATACAAGAAAAAAAAAAAAAAACAGAGATAGCAATTATGATAGTAATAACTATAATAATAATAATAATAATAATAATAATAATAATAATAATAATTGTCAATTTTATAACAGCATAGTTACAATATTTACTATATGTCATGGGTTAAGGTGAAGTTGCGCAGCCTGACAGGTGTTCAACAAGCAATTCCACGAAATAGAATGTGATTTTTTAATTTAAATTTGAATTTTGATATTGTCCGACAGTCTCTGACATGGTCAGGGAGAGAGTTCCAGAGGCGTGGAATAGATATGCTGAAAGATGATGAGTAGAAGGATGTTCTGTGCAGAGGAATAGAGAGAAGGTACATGTTCCGGGTTCGAGGTAGTGAAAGGTAAACAAAACGAGATGCTAGGTAAGAGGGTGTGGAGGTGTGGATGATTTTAAATAGTAATAAGAGGGAGTTGAAGAATCTTCTTTCTTTAAGTGGACTCCAAGACAACAATTTTAGTGACGGTGTTACATGATCGAATTTTCTAATGTTACAAACGAAACGAACTCAGATATTGTGAACACGCTGTAGTCTATGGGCAAGATCAGTATTTAGATTCGTGAATAGAGAATCGCAATAATCGAAGTGGGGCATCATATAATATAAAATATATTTTATGCTCGACCATGCCGAAACGTAGTAATTATACACCTGGTAGCAGACCTTTAATGCATGTCATTAAAGTACACCTACTCATTAAAGGTCAGGTCTTTCAGACAATGACGACTCAGGTTACAACTGTTCAGCCAATGACAGGTCAGCTTTCCACCGTTATAAAACCGCAAGTATCGATTATTCTCGGATATGCAATCGAAAGAATTAGCGAAAAGTCACGGAGGCTGGAAATCCAATACTGTCGCAGAAGGTTATGTTCTGTTACTATAATAATTAGCGTTAATTGTAAATAATATTCAAATAAATTCAATTTGTCATCTCGTTTTTCAATGTCTAATTTAATTTCAATGTTGTCTCTGTAGGTTCTTATGGCCTAGCAAGATCAATGTGGATATCTGTTCCTCGGAAAAAATCAATACTTTCGCGTCTGCGCACATCTCACAACATACGGAACATTGCTGAAGGTCAGATACAATTAAAATTAATAATATCAAGTTAGAAATATGGCCGAACATAAAAAGTCGTATGAAACTCGCCTATAATGGTAATTAAGAAGCTCGTATGAAAATTATGAAACGAGCGCAAGCGAGTTTCATAAATATCCATACTCACTTCCTAATTACCTTCATTATAGGCTCGTTGCATAATGTACTATTAAAGATTAAATATTTTAGAAATTCATGGTAAAAATTGCGTTAATATTTTGTCATCGTCATCGTCATCGTCATCGTCATCGTCGTCATCATTATCATGCCAGACGTGAAAAATCTCAGGTGTCATCAGCAACTCTGTTTATCCCGTGGTTGTAATGGCTTCGTGCTGGTTTCTGGACAATGGATATAATATGTGGAATGAAATATATTTGACCGTTTCATTGTACTGTACTGACTGAAAATCAGTACAAACTCGCGATATATGTATACAAAACTGAGAGTTGAGAGGAGCAGGACATTTCCTTTCGCAGACGGTTCCATTTCCCGACAGACCGACACGAATTGCTGTGCCTCTGCTGGGCGCCATCACACGGGCGGCGGAAGAGTGACGGCCAAACATTTCAACAGCAGAAAACCTCCCGATACAGAAATAATAACCATTAACAGTGAACTACTGTCGATTCCTTACTAAATATTATTACATACCCAGCTCAAAAAGTTCCGCGAAATATATTTTAGAACTTTCTATGGTTAAAACGTCAAAGGTGTTATCATTTTTAAATAAGGTAATGTACCTTTGTGCGAGATCGTGCGTATTTGCTTGGTTTCCGCACAAAACCAATACGCGGTAAGTGTGAAACACCACATTCAGTATTCCCAACGTAACACACATAACAATTTCCCTCTTCTTACCGCTTAAGCGCGACATTCATTTACTGCTTTAGGCTTTTAACATTATTTTTAGAGACGTTTAACATAGTAATAATTATAAATTGGAAACTTACCACTGCAATTTCACCTAAATTGCACTGTTAATTATTGTTTTTAAATATTTGCAAAAATTAAATAAAGTCTACTACTCCACGAAACTTATTGCATTCCTGATACAAGTAACATTAAGGAAGCCGTGAAAAAATCAACAAGATTCCAGATGCCGATGTTATTACTGCAATATGTTATATAAATAATATTGTTAAAATATTAAAATGAAAAATAAATCATTACATAACCATACCGTTTGTTTTAATTTCGCATTTATAGACTGGAGGAAAAAAAAAAGACAGACGTATATGACGGTCTGCTGGAGTATAGTAAACACAGAAAACATTTTATAGCAACAATGTTGAAGAAAGATATTAGGTTTTCCGAAGTTGCCGTCATTAAACAGAAACCAAGATGGAATTTCATTGCAACTAATTAGAAATTCGTCTTTCAGGTATGTAATAAACGATCTTCGCACAAAATAATGTACGATACACGAGCGGTATGTTTGTTTTCATGTTCTCAACTACGTTTCGCTTTTTGAATATTTTCCTCGACCATGAAAACGTCAACATACCGCTCTTGTAACGTATATTACTATTGTGCGAGATCGTGCGTATTTGCTTGGTTTCCAACAAAACCAATCCGCGGAAAGTCTAAAATTCCACATTCAGCATTCCCAACCTAACACACACAACAATTTCCCTCTTCTTACCGCTTAAGTGACGTATTGATTTTACTGCTTTAGGCTTTTAACATATTATTTTTAGAGACGTTCAATATAGTAATAATTATAAATTGGAAACTTACCACTGCAATATCACCTAAATTATACTGTTAATTATTGTTTTTAAATATTTGCAAAAATTAAATAAACTCTACAACTCCACTAAAGTTACTGCATTCGTGATGCAAGTAACATTAAGGAAGCCGTGAAAAAATCAACAAGATTCCAGACTCATCATAGACTGGGGAAAAAAAGACAGACGTATATCACGGCCTGTTGGAGTATAGTAAACATAGAAAACATTTTAAAGCAACAATGTTGAAGATAGATATTTTTGTTTTGCAAATTTGCCGTCATTGAACAGAAACCAAGATGGAGATTTCATTGCAACTAATTAGAAATTCCTCTTTCAGGTATGTAATAAACGATCTTCGCACAAAATAATGTACGATACACGAGCGGTATGTTTTCTTTCAATTCTCGGAAATTAAAAAAGCTCAACTACGTTTCGCTTTTTCAATATTTTCCTCGACCATGAAAACTTCAACATACCGCTCTTGTAACGCATATTACTATTATGACAAACGGGGTCCGTCGAATTACTGCAGCTCCAGGTAGACTTGTTTTCCGGCGTTTGTTTTCGTCAGTGTTGGGAGTGGAGTTTGTTGCTCTTATAGTTGGGGATGGTTTTTTGTGTGTTGTGTATTATGATATGGAATAATACAGAGTGATTTATATAGAACTGACACATTTCTTTCAGTAATTGTTTCAAAACGAATTGTGCTAGCGACAACTTATTATACCTAAAATGTAGAGGAATTTTGGGAGATTATTTACCTCTATAGCAAATGTTCAAAATGTCCTCCATCCTGCATAAGGCACAACTCAACACGTCGTTCCATGTTACTGGCCACTCGTTGGAGGACTCTGTTGTTAGCTTGAATCTCTTGTGTGATGTTGTGCTTCAGATCGCCTAATGTCTGGGGACGTGTGGCGTAAACCCTGTCTTTTAAGTAACCCCATAGAAAGAGTCCGGCGTTGTCAAATCCGGAGATCTCGGTGGCCATAGGTTCCTGGAAATTATTCGGTCGTCACATAACCGAATAAATGGAACCTTGCTTCATCTGTGAACCATTAGATGGACAATATGTCAGGATTTTGCACAATGAACGTCTGAAACCAACGACAATAATTCAATCTTTTATCCTTATCTGGTTCCTGTAGCTGATGAACAATCGTAACCCTAAATGGATTTAGGCTCTCTGACACATTGAGTAGGTGTACCCTGTCTCCTGCGACAAACGTCTTAATGATTTTTTGGGTGACTGCTCCAGTCGTGCTCTTACGTTAACAACAACCCTGAGAAGCCTAGATGAACGATGCTTTCCCTTTTCACTCACCAGAGATCCAGTTGTTTCAATTTGTTTACCAGTCCCAGTATTGTGTTTCTTTTGGGAGGATTGCGAAGACCAAATTCTCTCTGGTATGCCCTTTGAGTAGCTGTAATTGAATTCGTAATCCAGTATTGCTTCACAAGGAAGAGTCGTTGATTTAATGTGTACTGCATTTTCACGTTGACACAAAATGTCGAAAACAGCTGCCAACAATGGGAATAAAACATAAACATCTGCGCATCTAGTGACAAGGAATCGAAACTCAGAACATTCTGCTTAATTTGGTGCTAAAATTGGGTCAGTGCTGCCAACAATAGGAATAAAACATAAACATCTGCGCATCTAGTGACAAGGAATCGAAACTCCAGAACATTCTGCTTAATTTGGTGCTAAAATTGGGTCAGTGCTGCCAACAATAGGAATAAAACATAAACATCTGCGCATCTAGTGACAAGGAATCGAAACTCCAGAACATTCTGCTTAATTTGGTGCTAAAATTGGGTCAGTGCTGCCAACAATAGGAATAAAACATAAACATCTGCGCATCTAGTGACAAGGAATCGAAACTCCAGAACATTATGCTTAATTTGGTGCTAAAATTGGGTCATTGAATGGATTTCCAACGGAATAATTAAAGAAAGAAATGTGTCAGTTCTATACAAATCACTCTGTATATGTGTATTGAATTGTAATTGTGTATTAAGTATGTGCTGTGGGTATGTTATTGTGTGCTTGTATATGTCGTATTGTTCCGGTATGTTTAATTGTGGACTTTTTGGTGTGACGTGTAATATTTCCACATCTGTTTCTATTTCATTGTAGTCGTGATTGTTGTTAGCATATGTTGTGCGTAATCGGATGTGATGTATGATTTAGTTATAGCTTTAAGGGTGCTCATACAGTAGTGATGCTGCAGATTGTAAACTTTTCACAAAATATTAAATATCTCGAAGATAATTCAGTGGATCTTTCTCATTTTTTGTACACAAATAAATGGCATTTGGGCCTCTCATTTCGCATCAACAAATTTATAATTATCATAATAGTTCATTATTTTTATTTACAAAATTTAAAGGGAATAGTTTGCTGCTACTTTTAAAATTAAAAACACGACATCTCTTGAATTAATTGCTCAAATTGTTTCAAATTTTCAGGATATCTGTAGCCATTCAAACTATAGAGGATGAACCACTTTCATAGAGATATAAAGATAATTTTATAAATGTTAAGTAAATAATGTGGCAGGGTTTGGAATTGAACGGGTTACATCAGCTTCTTGTCTATGCGGATGACGTGAATATGTTAGGAGAAAATCCACAAACGATTAGGGAAAACACGGAAATTTTACTTGAAGCAAGTAAAGCGATCGGTTTGGAAGAAAATCCCAAAAAGACAAAGTATATGATTATGTCTCGTGACCAGAATATTGTACGAAATGGAAACATAAAAATTGGAGATTTATCCTTCGAAGGGGTGGAAAAATTCAAATATCTTGGAGCAACAGTAACAAATATAAATGACACTCGGGAGAAATTAAACGCAGAATAAATATGGGAAATGCCTGTTATTAATCGGTTGAGAAGCTCTTATCATCCAGTCTGCTGTCAAAAAATCTGAAAGTTAGAATTTATAAAACAGTTATATTACCGGTTGTTCTGTATGGCTGTGAAACTTGGACTCTCACTCTGAGAGAGGAACAGAGATTAAAGGTATTTGAGAATAAGTTTCTTAGGAAAATATTTGGGGCTAAGTGGGATGAAGTTAGAGGGGAATGGAGAAAGTTACACAACGCAGAACGGCACGCATTGTATTCTTCACATAATTAGTAACATTAAATCCAACTGTTTGAGATGGGCAGGGCATGTAGCACGTATGGGCGAATCCAGAAATGCACATAGAGTGTTAGTTGGGAGATCGGAGGGGAAAAAAACTTTGGGGAGGTCGAGACGTAGATGGGAGGATAATATAAAAATGGATTTGAGGGAGGTGGGATATGATGATAGAGACTGGATTAATCTTGCACAGGATAGGGACCGATGGGGGGCTTATGTGAGGGCGGCAATGAACCTTCGGGGTTCCTTAAAAGCCATTTGTAAGTAAGTAAATAATGTAAAATAAAAATGTATTTTTTTCTTTATGACAAAAAAAATGTAGTTCAAAAACTTTGTAACGTAGGAAGGTCACTGTGGTCCATCCTCTAACACAGCAATTCTGGAATCAAAAATAAAAAATAAACTTAAAATCTGACAAGTGGTTGGAAAAATACTTTGTTTTTCCTCTATTTCCTTTGAATTTCGTAAATAAAAATAATAAACTAATATGATGATTATAAAATTGTTGATGTCAAATGAGAGACCCAAATACCACTTACCTCTGTTCAAAAATAACAAATATTCACTGAAATATGTCTGAGATATTTAAAATTTTGTGAAAGGTTTACTTAGCACCGCTACTGTATTATCTACTTTAAGGGGAGGCAGAGGTGAAAGTTTCGAACAAAACTGAGGAAAAAATGAAAATTTGTTTTTTTCCATTTTTATTATCTTTATTTTGATATTCCGATGTTAGTTTTTGATTTTGTGCCCTTAAAAGTATGAAATTAAAACCAAGATAACTGTATTACTATATTATTCCCATAATAAACTAATACTTATCATTATTTATATACCTTCTCTGAACATATAAATAAAAAGAAATATTGAAAATTTCTTACAATATGGTGCATGGAGCATTTTATATCAAACGATATAAAGTTTTATAACATTATTAATATTTACAGAACTATTGTACTTAGAAAGCTGAAACTTGGTATGTCCATTACTGATAACATACTTAGTATCCATGATCAATTTCAAACAAATCGGATAAATTTTGTGGATTTTGAAATATTCAACTACGCCTCCCCTTAATGTGGTTCATTGTATCTTATTTGAATGATCTTCCTGTCTGTCCTATGTAAAAATCTGGACAGTTATTGCATTTTAATTTGTAAAGCCCGGTTAAATTATATTGTATTTATTTGTTTGATGTGATTATTTAGATGTTTCTGTATTGTGTTATTTGTTTTGTATGCTATCTTGTAATTTAGTTTTCAGAATGAAGTTACAGTTTTGTTTGTATTGGTATTGTGATATGTTAATGTTATGTATTTATTCTCATATGTTATTTGTATTGGCTTGTTAAGTTTTTGTTTTCCCTTTTTTATTAGTATCTATTACGTATACGAAATATACAAGCACACAATAACATACCCACAATATATACTTAATATACAATTAAAATTCAATACCCATACATTATTCGATATCATAATACACGGCACACAAACAACCAACCCCCACCATAAGTGCAATACACTCCCACTCCCAATACTGACGAAAGCAAAAACCGGGAATCAAGGCCAGTTGGAGCTGTATAGTTCGAAGGACATTGAAGGTCTAGTATATACAGTCGCGAAGCTTGGGGTGATTTTTTCTCGCGATAGTTGCTAGCCGCTTCGAGCGCTGTGTGTACTAGGAACAGTAGACTGTGTCACTGCCATCGTGATCTAATACAGGCCGTAAGGCAGACCATGCGAGTCGCTTAACCCGATCACGAAGGGCGGCGTTTCAAGCCATTAATAAAATTTAAAACAATGATTAGGAGACACTTCAGACATAATCCCTTGCGAGTTAAGGTGTAATATTATTTTTGGTGTGGAAATTACGTTGTTCGTATGTGTAACAGACCTACCTGCCTTTATTTCGATTAAATATTGCGAAATTCTTGTGCATTCATTTATGCACGATTCAATAATTTTCAGTTGCATCGCACAAATATTTAGATATGTTGAAATTATAGGTTATGTTTACTGTCCCAGTTGCCCCTTTCTGTCTAATTTTAGTGGTCTCCAATGCCCTGCCATTCATATGGAAATATTATAGTTTATGTTTACTATATCTTATATTCCTAAATTCGCAATTATACATTATAATTAAGCATAATGTCATGTATGATACTCTGCACATTCAATTTGTCTGTATTTTAATACTACAATTGAGTATTGAATTATTGTATCTATCTACTACCTAAGAGACGAAGTAACAATCGTACGTACACTAATTTCATAAGAGTCGTATGATAAATTTTCTGTCTTTATCAAGGAAGGTAAATGTGCTATATTGAAATCACAATATAAATTCTTTTTTATTAAACCTCAAAATAGCTTCCATTCTAAACTTAAAATGTTGATGCGAAAAGATTATGTTAACATGTAAAATTCTCTTCACATTAAAATAACACAGTTTTGTAATTATTTCTGCATCATATTATGCAACAAGAAGTAAAGGGAAGTTAAGGACACATTACACTAAATAAAACTTAGCTATGATACGCAATAAAGTTATAATATAATATTTCACTGAGCTCCATACACTGAAATAGAAAACCCGAACATACTTTAAGATCGAAAAGGCATTGACTGTGCCGTATTTCGCATTGTTGTGAAAAGTTGTGTAAACTGTGAAATGTTCGTTATCTGTTGTAATAACTGTAAATGGCTAAAATACAATAATTTGAGTAATAATATGGGACAAGGAGACATTTGTTGCACTATAAATTCTAAGAAAAAGAGGTCAGAGTTATCCTTCCGAAAGATCCAGGAAGGTGAGTTTATAAAATATAATATATACTTTATGAAAATAATATATAAACCTTATGTATTTCGTATTTCAATAGTGGAAGGAAGGTGTTAATTTTTCAAAAGATCACGATATCAAAAGTACAATACATTTTATCGTATGCTAGGAAAGAGTCTGTGATGAGGCGATAGTAGCGATCCTGGTGGCTAGCAACTATCTATGGATGCATATTTCAACTGTCTATGTTTGCATATTTAGTAAGTATTGAGCTTCGCAACTGTATATATTAAACTGTGATATTACCTTATTTAAGAATTATAACACTTTTAACGTTTTAATTATAGAAAGTTTTAAAGTTTTAATCAAACGTTAAAGTGAACATAAGAAACAATATAAATAAATAACTATATATATATATATATATATATATATATATATATGTTCGCGGAACTGAAAAATTGAAAATGTTATGTGATATATTTCTGTTTCTGGTGTTGGCGTCATTCATGGCGTCACTTCCGTAGAAATTTCATGATCATGAAGAAGGGAAGGAGAATATGTAGAAAGCGAAGAAGAAAAAGAACATTATGCAGGAAATGAATAAAGAGAGAATATGGAGGGTATAACGAATAGATGGAAACTATTGAGGAAATTAAGAAGCTTAGAGAAATATGGAGGAAATAAATACGAGAGATTGACTGTAAAGAAAAAATGTGAGTAAGAAGAATAGAAGAAAATATTTGATCGGACAGTAATACCATATGAATCAGTGGATGAAGAAAATGTGGATAAACTGATAGAAAAACTTGAAAGATAAATGAACTTGAAAATGGAGAAGAAAAAATGGGATGGAAAATGGAAAGGAGAATACATATAAGGAAAGAGAAATATGTTAACAACATGCTGGTCAATGAATTAAAGGGAGGAAGAGGGAAGGATTTGTGAGGTTTGTAAAACATGCATTTGTGTCAAATCTCTCTGCAGCTCTGGTAGCCAGCTGTTGCTGTGACGTCAATTAAATTCGTCAGTATTTATAGACTGTCACAGCGGGGCGATACAGCTTGACACCTGAGGTGACGCGCAGTGGTGGAAAAATACAGCGTGCAACTCGACATCCCAGTGACAACTGTAACAAAACTCTATACAAGAATGCACAGGCTGACGAGCCGCTGCTGACAAGAGTTCATCTCAGCTCGACTTAACAAAACATCACATAGTTTCTACCAAAAGTTTGACACTCATTCAAAATAGATATTTCGCTTCTGTCCTTATACTTATGTGGAACCTCCTGATTTTTATACAGGGTTCAAATGCCTGGGAAAATTTAATTTCATTAGTACAAACTCAATCTCTCTGTGTTTCAATCTGTGGATTATACAGGGACATCATTTTATTTTTACTAATATTTCTAATATTAACCTGGCTATACCTTTGGATTAAAGGTTGAGGACCGGAAACACCATTTGCTACCCCTTTCCACGACTGGAGTTCGATGATACTGGCGTAAAATACAAACAAATCACTTTACTGGGTATAGGAGGGAAGAAAATTAGTTAATCCATTTACGTAAAGTAGAAAATATCGCGATTTTGAGTTTGATAATTTTCATTAGGTTTTTGTTTAATCAAAATACAGTACAGTATTAACATTAGACTAAGTGTTTTAATCACGAACTGAGCTATCCACTCGGACGTATTCATTATGCAGTGTATATTATACTGTCTGCAGCACATTAACGTACAATTTAGAGAATGCAGTTAAATTGAAAAATAATCATAATATGGATATTTAACACATATTTGAAAATGGTGGCCGTTGATTTCGATACAGGCTTCAGTTCTAATGTACATATTATCGCACTACAGACTATTGTACCTAATTCCAATTATCAGTTTCGTCCTTCGTACTAGTAACTCATGTTGAAATAATTCTGTATCTACTCTATAAAAGAATACCTTACGTACTGTAAATTCAATCTTCACTTCTGCACGATCCGAAAAGATAAAATTACTCAAACATACTATCTACTGTCCGTCCAAGTGGTCTTGTAGCAGGATAGTAGAAAGGAGGGAAATCACGTAACAGTTAATTACTTAACGAGGCCCTTTTATTTAAGGTATTTCAAACAGTTGTATAATAAAACGTAGACGTCCAATTCCTAAAAGAAATTGTTGTCAGAAAAGAGCTTAGATATCCCAGCCACTAGCCTCTACAGAGAGGCGAGCAGAAGTGGGTAGGGGAAACCGGGATGCGACATAGGCAAACAGACGACAGTACCTTGCGAGAATATGATTCAACATTTAAAGCGAACATATTTCTGGAACGTACTATACTCACTAACTCAGTACTGTTTGTGTTTACTATGAGCGTAAGGCGACTTTGACTGTAGACGATTGGTTCTGTGTGGAGAACGGTTGGAGGTTTACTAGTAGAGGGGGTGGGAGTGAAGTATATTAAAAAACTCAGGTACAATAAAAATTGAAGTAAAAATAGAATGATGTCCCTGTATAAGAAATCTTATGTTATTAAAACGTATTGAAAAATTACATTTTTGTAGGAAAAAATTAATTACTCCAGAATGGTTGTAGTTAGATAAATGAATTTTGGGATGGAGTTAGATACTATCTGTAGTCATTCTTTCACATCCCAATAATCTGACAATTCATAACCACACTCACTGAATTTCGACTCATTTTCACTTTCTTCCAAGGAATAAATCTAACCTTTCCATACTTGTAACAGACTCTACAACTGATTACTAAAAATGGCGGGAATAAGATGATTGATAAGAGTTTATCAACTCCCAGTGTTATGATATAAATGGCAGTGGCGGTCTCTGATAAGTTTGCCGAGAATTACAAACTCAAGAGAAATTTAGAAACTGACAGTTTTTCCTAAATAAAAGAAACAAAAAATCTGCATGACAATGCGCGAACGAGTTGTCACAAAATTGTAAAATAAAATGTAATAATTACACAAGAAATATTCCAAATATATCTAACTCTATCCCAAAATTCAATAATCTAAGTACAAGCTGAAATTGAATATAACATTCGATGATTTATTCTTTTTAATGCCACTATAAGTTGTAAAACATTTTGAGTGTTTATTTTGTGTCTTTACTTTGTATACAGTTTGTAATGGAGATATTTTGGCTAAAATTACTAGTTTATTTAGTATCCGAGGAATAAAAATGTACGATCCAATAATAGTATCAAACGCTTGCTGAAATCAATACACGACTGACGTAAAGGGGAATTTAAACCCTGAACCCTTTCTAAAATTAAACGTAGTGTGAAAATATGGTCCGTATGGATCGACCTTTATAGAAACAAGACTGAAATTGGCTAAGACACTGTTCTATATATAATGGTCTGTGTATTTAGCTAAATATAACCAAAAGAATTGTATAGATGACTCCTCTACAGCTATTACAGCATGGTTTATTTATATAGAATGCAAAGTTTAGCTACATTCCAACCGGAATTTAGTTACAGCGAGATACTTCGCGAGATGAGTTCAATAATTTCCCATAAGGTTACCTAATACTAACCTTATAGCGATGGATCACTAGTGAAGTAATCCGAATATTTTACAGATATTGAACTTCGTTTGTCAACCAGGGTTGCTCAGTCTCCATGGAAACCACTGGGACTTAGTAACTATTTTGTTCCGTGTGGTGTTGTGCAGTACCCGGATTTACTATTTCAGCCAATGTAAACGGCAGCGGTGATACGTCTCGCCTTTCTACAGTCACAGAATCCACGGAGATTTCTCTTGCGCTCTCTCTGCCATCTCTTGTACTCTGCAAGACCAAGAGGTCTTGTTTGATTCGTCTTGTCATTCCCTTTTCTCCTGTTGTGCCCGTTTTCACTTTTTAATTATCTCATAGTTTGAATTTCGAGGCATCTTGAAAGTGCAGAAATTTTCACGACTGCTTTTTTAAATCTGAGGGTCTGATTTGCCCCGTATCATTACTTTTCGCGTTTATTTAGTCAGTCTCGTCGCATTGAATCGTTTGATACCTCAAACGTCCGGATCGGTTAATATTTCACGGAGTTATGAGCTTAAAATGACCACCGGGACGCAGTTTTCGAGGCATGTTTTGCTCCACCTGTCTCGCTGACCTGGAGAGTTCGACCGGTTTATTGCGGATGTTTAGGTTTACAGAACTCCTTTGTCTACACGGTGGTATACTTTTTGTTTCGTTGCGTTTATTTGTTTAAAAGGTAATAAACGATTCACTTTTAACACTTTTTGGACATCGTCAACGATCTGTTGGCACGTGTGACTCGCGACAGGATCATCTTGGCTGTCTGCGCATGCGCGGAATGTGCGAACCTTGTTAATAAAAACCTACACAAACCAAACCTAACCTTCTTATATGCAAGATGTGTAACCGGAGCATGAAGGGAACTTCTTGATTTGATCTGGAATGTACACGCGAAAAGAAATTCCGGTAACGATCATGCTGGCACTGCATGATAGATCTGCGCATGCGCCACAGCCAAACTGTTCCTGTCGCGACACTCTACTGCAGTTGGGGACGTACTGTGTCAAATGCAAAGAACGAGTTCTACGTCAAAAAACTAATCATGTAATCAATCAGCCCAAGCGGGATTCAAACCCTGGACTGAACTTCAAAGTATGAGTCCATTTCGGTTACTTTATTGGTTTGAACGAATTACACGGCCATAGATTTGTATACTAGATTGTTTAAATATCGCGACAAATTTTGAAACTGTTGACACTGTCTTGAAAATATGAATAATAGGAGGTTCGTGAAAATGAAACTGCTATGCCCTATAGCTACTTATTTAAGTGTACATTCTACAAGCATATCCAGGGTGGAAGTGAAATAATCCTGCAGATTAATAGGGGCGATAGGATACATTTAAAGGAATGTAAAAACCAGTATTAGTTTTGTGATTAAATGCACGGTTAATTAGAAAATTAATTTTGAAGTTTCAGCTGTCTGGCAACATCGCCGCTAACACAGTCTTCTTTCTTCTCGTAATACTACTTACTTACTTACTGGCTTTCAAGGAACCCGGAGGTTCATTGCCGCCCTCACATAAGCCCGCCATTGGTCCCTATCCTGTGCAAGATTAATCCAGTCTCCACCATCATATCCCACCTCCCTCAAATCCATTTTAATATTATCTTCCCATCTACGTCTCGGCCTCCCCAAAGGTCTTTTTCCCTCCGGCCTCCCAACTAATACTCTATATGCATTTCTGGATTCGCCCATACGTGCTACATGTCCTGCCCACCTCAAACGTCTGGATTTAATGTTCCTAATTATGTCAGGTGAAGAATACAATGCGTGCAGTTCTGCGTTGTGTAACTTTCTCCATTCTCCTGTAACTTCATCCCTCTTAGACCCAAATATTTTCCTAAGAACCTTATTCTCAAACACCCTTAATCTCTGTTCCTCTCTCAAAGTGAGAGTCCAAGTTTCACAGCCATACAGAACAATCGGTAATATAACTGTTTTATAAATTCTAACTTTCAGATTTTTTGACGCAGATGTAAAAGGTCAGCGAACTCAGGTCTGTCTCTTTAAGCCGAACTTCCCTCTCTCGCTACGACATAGCAATCGGCTCGTATCGTTCAGTGGCTTCAGTGGTTTTTAAATTAAATTTACACGAAAACCGTCCACGCTATTGAAATACGCCAGAGGGATAAATGACTCTTCATTAAATTTTCTGTCGATATGGACAAAAATCACGATCCTAGTGGCAATAGTTACCGAATACGAGGGTGTTAATTTCTGAAGCAAATTATGGACTTTCCACCAATATGATATTACGCTTTTTTGTTACGAGCTATTCCATCTCAAATCGACCGAAATATAGAGGAAATTGACCTTACAATTTATAAATACAATGAAACTTTTTTTTTACGTAGACAACTGTGATACAGTGCTTTGTGCAAATTTGAGGCATCAGAACTTCATAGTATTTAAATTAAAAATATTTAAATTTATCGTATTTTCATAAAATTAGCAACTTTAAACTGTTGTAGCTCCGAAACCCTTTCACCTAGTGAGGAAAATCATGGTTTATTTTGATGTTGAGAAATTAAAGTTTATATTGACATATAAACAGATTTTCTTACTTTTTATGGAAATGGAGAAATTTAGATTTTTCCTCATTAAGACGCCTTTGCCTAGGAAAAAATATTTTAAAAATATATAGTTAGATTCCGCATTGAAAGTACAAATAAACACATATTTTTACTGATGGTATGTTGATAAGAAAGTATTGAAAATATCAAATAAAGAAAATGAATAGTACGCGCGTGAACTAACCAGCTGGCTGTGAGGCGGGAGATAGCCGAGACAAGCAAGGCCAGGAGACAAACCCGTGATGTTTCGTTTAGTAGCGCATGGCTGTGCTAGCTTTATTACAAGTTTTCATAAACACAGGAGTAAAATGACGTCCAACACTCGCTTATCACCATCTCTCGGCCAGTGCGTGCGTTACTGCGCCGTTCAAGTCGAGGCGTGTGAAATACCCTCGAAACTTATTGCCGTACCACTAAGCAAATAATGCCGAATTCCTCTTAATAATGCAAGATTTTTTCTCAATACTGTTTTTACATTTTTACAAATGAGCAAAAAGCCTAAAAGTAAGTAAAATCAGATTATCTGTCTCTCTGTACACAATAAAAATAAGGATTACTTCTTATCATAACCTACCAAATGTCAGCTTCAAAATGAGCTCCCGTTCAATGTTCTGCAGTAAATGGTTCCAGAGTTCTGAGCGCTGAAAGAGGCTTGTTTTTATAAAATACGCTAAATTTGTCGCCCAAAAATACGAAAACCGTTTCACTTTCGATAGTATATTTTTGCAAATGCACTCTCCTCAGCACCTTGTATAAATAGGGAAAAAATTAGAGTATAAAAAATGCGAAGTTTTTTACTGATCGATTTCATATGGAATAGCCCTTACATACGACACGACCTATTCTCTCTGAAACTCTGCAGGGTCATTTCATTTCCATATAAGGCATTTGATGTATAAAAGAGTGTAATGAATTGTAGAAACTTGTTAAATTATAAATATGTAGGTAATCTTTTTTTTTTTTCCGCGAAGTCATGACTTATTTGCTTTAAAATGTAAAGGACATTAAGAGAGAAATGTTTATTCAACTTTCTAAATGAAGTTGTTAAATTGTGCGAACAGAGAAGTGTGTATTTTCTACCTGAAAAGATAACCAAACTGCTTATTATTGTGTTTTCTTTAATAATGCTTGAATAAATTTAATTTTGTCTATTAAATGTTGAAGACAAACAGCCTTTCATATTGAAGAAAAGCGTTATTCTTCTTTTTTGCCATCTGCCATGTTATGCATTTTGAAACAAAGACGAATCAAGTTCACGGCTGCTTGGATGGCTACGTGCAGACATAGCCTGCTCTGAATAGCCAGCGTAAACATAGACTCTAATTAGACGCAACTGCTGCTGGAACATCTCGCCATTATGCGCTGCTGAAACAGACGCAAAACGTGAGGCTCTCTCTCTCCGTCTCCTTCTCTCCCAGCAAAATTCGAAGCAATTATTTCGTCTAAGTTGCAAGAATATTCTAATTAACGGTGTCATCTCGATATCTGAGTTGCTGGAATGAGACAGTTGTGATATCGGCGATAAACAGAACTCGATTACGGAGATTGCCTACTCCATTATACATAACTTCCAATTACATTTATAAATTATTTATTCATGTTTAAGACGTTAGAATCTTTCGTGTTGGGATTAGGTGTAAAATACATCTTCTTTTTCATCTTAATCATAATCTTCTTCTTCTTCTTCTTCATTATCATCTTTTCTTCTTCTCCATCATTATCATCTTTTTCTTCTTCTCTTTCATCATCATCTTCATCATTACCTTCTTCATCATAATCGCCTTCTCCATTATCATCTTTTTCTTCATCATTATCTTCTTCATTATCATCGTTCTCTTCTCATCTTCTTTTTCTTCTTCATTATCACCATCTTTTTCTTCTTCTCCATCATTATCCTTTTCTGCTTCTCTTTCATCATCATCTTCATCATTACCTTCTTCATCATAATCGTCTTCTCCATTATCATCATCTTTTTCTTCATCATTATCTTCTTGATTATCATCGTTCTCTTCTTTTCTTCTTTTTCCTCTTCATTATCACCATCTTTTTCTTCTTCTCCATCATCATCATCATCTTTTTCTTCTCTTTCATCATCATCTTCATTTACTTTCTTCTTCATTAATCATTATCATCTTTTTCTTCATCATTATCTTCTTCATCATCGTTCTCTTCTCATCTTCTTTTTCTTCTTCATTATCACCATCTTTTTCTTCTTCTCCATCATCTTTTCTTCTTCTCTTTCATCATCTTCATCATTACCTTCTTCATCATAATCGTCTTCTCCATTATCATCATCTTTTTCTTCATCATTATCTTCTTGATTACCATCGTTCTCTTCTTTCTTCTTTTTCCTCTTCAATATCACCATCTTTTTCTTCTTCTCCATCATTATCATCTTTTTTCTTCTCTTTCATCATCATCTTCATCATTACCTTCTTCATCATAATCGCCTTCTCCATTATCATCTTTTTCTTCATCATTATCTTCTTCATTATCATCGTTCTCTTCTCAACTTCTTTTTCTTCTTCATTATCACCATCTTTTGCTTCTTCTCCATCATTATCCTTTTTTTTCTTCTCTTTCATCATCTTCATCAACCTTCTTCATCATAATCGTCTTCTTCCATTATCATCATCTTTTTCTTCATCATTATCTTCTTGATTATCATCGTTTTTCTTTTCTTCTTTTTCCTCTTCATTATCACCATCTTTTTCTTCTTCTCCATCATTATCATCTTTTTCTTCTTCTCTTTCATCATCATCTTCATCATTACCTTCTTCATCATAATCGCCTTCTCCATTATCATCATCTTTTTCTTCATCATTATCTTCTTGATTATCATCGTTCTCTTCTTTTCTTCTTTTTCCTCTTCATTATCACCATCTTTTTCTTCTTCTCCATCATTATCATCTTTTTCTTCTTCTCTTTCATCATCATCTTCATCATTACCTTCTTCATCATAATCGCCTTCTCCATTATCATCATCTTTTCTTCATCATTATCTTCTTGATTATCATCGTTCTCTTCTTTTCTTCTTTTTCTCTTCAATTATCACCATCTTTTTCTTCTCTTTCATCATCTTCATCATTACCTTCTTCATCATAATCGCCTTCTCCATTATCATAATTTTTTCATCATTATCTTCTTGATTATCATCGTTCTCTTCTTTTCTTCTTTTTCTTCTTCATTATCACCATCTTTTTCTTCTTCTCCATCATCATCATCTTTTTCTTCTCTTTCATCATCTTCATCATTACCTTCTTCATCATAATCGCCTTCTCCATTATCATAATTTTTTCATCATTATCTTCTTCATTATCATCGTTCTCTTCTCATCTTCTTTTTTTCTTCATTATCACCATCTTTTTCTTCTCCTTCATCATCATCATTATCATCATTTTCTTTACTTTTCCTCATCATCTTTGTCTTCATATCATAATCATTTTCTTCATCATCTTCATCATTTTCTTTTTCATCATTATCATCATCCCCATCACCAATACCAATACCAACACTACTACTACTACTACTACTACTACCACTACTAACCTTAACAAAATTTCACCAAAAGTTGCCTCCTATAAAAAGTGTAATTCTTTTCCGAAAATTGGACCACTGACGTTATTTAAGCGTAAAAAATCGGAATTGGTTCACCGTGGTTGCGTTTGGGGTAGGTTCGTACCCCTCTTGGGTTTGATTATCTGGTAGGGGTTTATCCGAACTTTAAGGCGTATGTCAGGTAATCTCATGGAAAATCTTCGGACTGAATCTCGCCATAAATCCCAATCTCTGCAATCAATTTCAGTCAAGGAGTTAAAAAACGATAAGGGTGATATATTATTTTATTTATATATCCCTCTTACATTAAGAGGTGGAAAAATTCAAATACCTGGGAGCAACAGTAACAAATATAATTGATACTGGGGAGGAAATTAAACACAGAATAAATAGGGAAATGCCTGTTATTATTCGGTTGACAAGCTTTTAACATCCAATCTGCTGTCAAAAACCTGAAAGTTAGAATTTATAAAACAGTTATATTACCGGTTGTTCTGTATGGTTGTGAAACTTGGACTCTCACTTTGAGAGAGGAACATAGGTTAAGGGTGTTTGAGAACAAGGTGCTTAGGAAAATATTTGGGGCTAAGAGGGATGAAGTTACAGGAGAATGGAGAAAGTTACACAACACAGAACTGTACGCATTGTATTCTTCACCTGACATAATTAGGAACATTAAATCCAGACGTTTGAGATGGGCAGGGCATGTAGCACTTATGGGCGAAACCAGAAATGCATATAGAGTGTTAGTTGGGAGGCCGGAGGGAAAAAGACCTTTGGGGAGGCCGAGACGTAGATGGGAAGATAATATTAAAATGGATTTGAGGGAGGTGGGATATGATGATAGAGACTGGATTGATCTTGCACAGGATAGGGACCAATGGCGGGCTTATGTGAGGGCGGCAATGAACCTCTGGGTTCCTTAAAAGCCAGTAAGTAAGTAAGTATTCCTCTTACATTAATAATACATCTGAACTGCGACAGAACACGAGCGCTGCTCATTCGGTCCTCAAATTTTGTTAATATTATTGTATCCTCTTTTTATATTGATTGTATTATTTTATTTCTATTTATATTGTTGTATTTATATTCTGTATTCTGTAGGCCCTATATTTAAGTAATTAAATTATAAATAAATTAAATTTCGCCGATGGTAGAAAACACGGTACTTGATATTCATTGCTAAATAATCTATTTAGAAAGAATTCAGACCCGATGATAAATTTTAAGAGAAAAAAAATAAATGTTTTCTCGCATACGCTTCAGAGACCTTCATCTTCTCACTATAGGGCGTTCGGAGCTCAGAAAATACCATATATATATAGGCGTATTCTTCGCAGACATCCCCTCTGTTTGTAATATAACTGAAATAAATTGTTTACGTATTTTGTAAAATAGAAAATAGTATAAGTATATCTACTCCTTTTTCATTATTTGAAATATAAATAAAGGAATATGAATGTCTGTTTATAAGTACTATAAAGCGTTTATATTTGAGTCAACGCTTAGTAACAGTATTTAGATTTACTACTGTTTATTTATATGTTATAAAATACGTAAATAACTTATTTTAATCATATTAAAAAGAGGATGATGTTCTCTACGAAGACGCCCATATACCCAAATTTATTTTCTAAACTTAAAATGCTCTATGGATATGAAAATTTGCAGATGTAATTTTTATTCCTTCATTCTTATAACACACTGTACATCACATTGCCAATATTTAATGATTAAAAGATAATGGATGTATTTTTCAGTTTATTTAAAATTTCGTAATCCTTTTGTATTCCATTGGAGTGTAGTTACCTGTTAATAATAATAATAATAATAATAATAATAATAATAATAATAATAATAATAATACTTACTTACTGACTTTTAAGGAACACGGAGGTTCATTGCCCCCTCACATAAGCCCGCCCATTGGTCCCTATCCTGAGTAAGATTAATCCATTCTCTAGCATCATATACCACCCCCCTCAAATCCATTTTAATATTATCTTCCCATCTACGTCTCGACCTCCCTAAAAGTCTTTTTCCCTCCGGCCTCCCAACTAACACTCTATATGCATTTATGGATTCGCCCATACGTGCTACATGCCCTGCCCATCTCAAACGTCTGGATTTAATGTTCCTAATTATGTCAGGTGAAGAATACAATGCGTGCAGTTCTGTGTTGTGTAACTTTCTCCATTCTCCTGTAACCTCATCCCTTTTAACCCCAAATGTTTTCCTAAGAACCTTATTCTCAAACACCCTTAATCTCTGTTCTTCTCTCAAAGTGAGAGTCCAAGTTTCACAGCCATACAGAACAACCGGTAATATAACTGTTTTATAAATTCTAACTCAGATTTTTTGACAACAGACTGGATGATAAAAGCTTCTCAACCGAATAATAACAGGCATTTCCCCTTCTGCGTTTGAGTTCCTCCCGGGTGTCATTTATATTTGTTACTGTTGCTCCAAGAATTTAAATTTTTCCACTTCTTCGAAAGATAAATCTCCAATTTTTATATTTCCATTTCGTACAATATTCTCGTCACGGGACATAATCATATACTTTGTCTTTTCGGGATTTACTTCCAAACCTATCTCTTTACTTGCTTCAAGTAAAATTCCCGTGTTTTCCCTAATCGTTTGTGGATTTTCTCCGCATAGACAAGCAGCTGATGTAACCCGTTCAATTCCAAACCCTTTCTGTTATCCTGGACTTTCCTAATGGCATACTCTAGAAGAAAGTTAAAAAGTAAAGGTGATAGTGCATCTCCTTGCTTTAGCCCGCAGTGAATTGGAAACGCATCTGACAGAAACTGACCTATACGGACTCTGCTGTACGTTTCACTGAAACACATTTTAATTAATCGAACTAGTTTCTTGGGAATACCAAATTCAATAAGAATATCATATAAATTAATAAATCATCATAATCATCATCAATTATTATAATTAATTATTATTAATTAATTATTATAATAATAATAATAATAATCACGTTGTCTGTTTTCTTTTCTTTATTCCTACGTGTTTATTTACAGAATAGTAGAAATGTGAAAAGTAAGTTACACTTAAAAAGCAAATTGAGGAATGACGAGTGGCCAGAGAAGCTGAAGCTGGTGTTTCATCGCCTTCATTTGAATAAATGTTTGGGATTCCCACACTGGCTGTTCATGGCATTCAGATGCGGCATGTTACTGATAATCTACGAGCAAGCTGGGGGTACAAGCTGGTCAGAAGGCCTGCCGACTTGACCTCTCTGAGCCGGATAGAAGCGGAAGAAAACCCTCTCTCTTTTTATTATTATTTTGGGAGGTAGGGAACTAAATGGAAGGCTTATACCTTATTTATAAGTGCAATAAGAACAGCATGGCATTTAGGACTGTGAGTCCGAACAAATTGAAATACCAACCTTAACGTGGAGCGCAGAGAAAAGAAAGAGTTGCAACGATGTTCCCCGATATAAAAGGAAAGAAAAGTGTTGCTGGCTCTGGAACAGGGATGGAAGCTCTCCTAACAAGCGAACTTTTCAATGAATTTGTATGAACCTAGCCAAGGGATTTCGCAATGAATATAGAAACAACAAAACATGTGAAGTTTTATTCACAATTACAGTGCACTGAGAGAAAAAAGAATGAACGATTTGCAGAGCAATGTTCCACTTGCGAATAGCGGAGTTTAACAACTGGAATTTTTACTTTTATTATTTCGTTACGGGAAGTATAAAAAGAAACTGTTACGTAGCTACTAAAACTATGTTTAAGGAATTTCAATGAAATCTGCTGTTTTCGGCATCCCGACAAAGAAAAAGTGACAGAGGTTTTGAGGAAATTCCTATGTTGCGTGTAATGTCTATAGAGGAATGAGATTAATGGAACTGGGATAAATAAATACAATTTGTTGTTGTAGGATTTAAGTGTATTTCTATTGCTCAGAATGAAATCAGTATCAGTCAGTCAATCAATAATAACAACAATAAAAATGAAATAATAATAATAATAATAATAATAATAATAATAATAATAATAATAATAATAATAACATTAATAGTAATAATAATAATAATAGTAATAGTAAAATAATAATAATACTATAACTACTACTACTAGTACTACTACTACTAATAATAATAATAATAATAATAATAATAATAATAATAATAATAATAATTGGGAAACTACATCCAGACTCTTAATGAAACACTTAAAACTAAACAAAAAAAAATGAATATAACCCCAGTGTATAATAAAATTATCTTACTTTAATGACTGGCTGCAAACTAATTGCTGGACATCTACTATTAACTAATATTAGGAAATACAGGACCATTTCTAGGCATTTACTTGGGTGAATCAAAATGCATATAGCTGTTTAAGGGAGGCCGGAGGGAAAAACACCTTTGGGGAGGCCGAGACGTAGATGGGAAGATAATGTTAAAATGGATCTGAGGGAGGTGGGATATTATGATAATAATAATAATAATAAATAATCGGTCCCAGACGTTCGATCCTTGTAGCACGATTAATCCAGTACATATAGAGTGTTAATCAGGCCAGAGGGAAAAAGACCTTTGGGGAGGCCGAGACGTAAATGGGAAGATAATATTAAAATGGACCTGACTATAATAATAATAATAATAATAATAATAATAATAATAATAATAATAATAATAATAATAATAAAAATTGGGAACATTAAATCCAGACGTTTGAGATGGGCAGGGCTTGTAGCGCGTATTGGTGAATCCAGAAATGCATATAGAGTGTTAGTTGGAAGGCCGGAGGGAAAAAGACCTTTGGAGAGACCCAGACGTAGATGGAAGAATAATATTAAACTGGATTTGAGGGAGGTGGGATATGATAGTAGAGACTGGATTAATCTTGCTCAGGATAGGGACCAATGACGGGCTTATGTGAGGGCGGGAATCTACCTCCGGGTTCCTTAAAAGTCAGCAAGTAAATAATAATAACTTAAGGCTATCAAGGAACCCGGAGGTGTTCTTTGTCGCCCTCACATAAGCCCGCCATCGGTCCCTATCATGAGCAAGATTAATCCAGTCTTTTCCATCAGTCCACTTCTTTAGTTTTAAGGGTAAAAAAATATTACAAATGGATGAAAGAGTAATGGAACAGAGAAAAATTCTCTCTGGAACCGGGATTTGAACCCGGGTTTTCAGCTCTACGTGCTGATGCTTTATCCACTAAGCCACACCGGATACCCATCCCGATGCTGGACAGAATCGTCTCAGTTTAAGCTCCAACTCTTGGGTTCCCTCTAGATGTCTATGAATGTAGGACCGAAGTCCATACATGTGCTGAGGTGCACTCGTTATGAGTGACTAGTTGGCCGGGATCCGACGGAATATTTATCATATATATTATTTTAATGTACCGAAGTACATATGATAATTCCATGCAGATATTCTGCGTAATCATACGATGATGTTTGCTTTGTGAAGCCTGTTACCTGTCAGATCTGTTACTCCGTCATGTCTGTTACATCATTCAAAACAGTGCTGTAAAGCAAGGTGCGTGTACAATGGCTGATTACTATGGCAGTGACATTGCACTACATTATTACATTCAGAATATGCACTAAATAGTACTTTAATTTTGACGTTCTCAATCGTCCATTTATTATACGAATTTTGCAATGACCCATTTATGTTTTTCGGGTGTCATATTTGACTCTAGTAGTTTATTGGTTGTTGGCTGGCTCTATAATAAAGGGTGCGTCAGAAAGAACGGATGGATTTCAAATTATCGATACGTAACGAGGAGAGAGATATAGTGAGGGGGACCACGACTGTTGGGTCAGCCATAGAATGCAGTTTCAGTTGAGAACATGGTGTTGGTCTGGTGTACAACGTGCTTTCATCGTAGAGACATTTTTGAAAAATGAAGAGTCTGTGATCGCCACTCAGGACTCATTTAGACATCGGACGTCACGCTAGGATTCCAACTCGGAATACAATTTTGCGGTGGGTGGCTTCATTTCTTACCACAGGTTCAACATTAAAGAATAAATCACCTGGACGAACACGGAGCGCGTGTACACTTGCAAATATGGAGACGGACACTAGGTTGTCCGGCCACCTCAACGATCAGCCCGCAAACATGCTATTGCACTGAGATTGTCCGAGGCTACTTCTTTCTTTGGGACCATTTGAAGGCGTAAGTTTGTAAACATCGATCACATACACTGGACGAACTGAAGACGGCGATTCGTGAAGAAATCGTGGCAATTGCACCAGCTATGACTGTGAAAGTGATGCCTGTATTGAAAGCCAAGGACATCATATGGATGATGTTGTTTTCCATAAATAGACTGCATGTATTAGTGAATATGTTGATAACAATAAATTTTTGATTTGATGAATCCTTACAATTTTCTTGCCATGTGAAATCCATCCGTTCTTTCTGACGCACCCTGTATAAGCAAGTAGGGGTTCATAAGGCCTGCTTGGTTGTGTGAGTAGTCAGTTATAATAATCCGAATAGTGTGGTTGCCTCTTGAAATCGTTTCTATTTTGCCCTGATGGCTGAAGCTGTATATTGCTCCCAACACTGGTGATGTTAGTTCCAGGATTCGGTGTATGGGAGAAGTGGGTACAGTAAGACAGGGAGAATAGTGAGACATATTTTATTAGATGGTAAATTTTGATACTGAGATGTTTGTAACAGTGAGTTGTATGTTGCATGAGTAAAGTAACAGTATTTTCATACTCGAGTTGATTCTAGTTATGAAGGTGAGTGATGAAAAAATAATTCGTAATTTTTCACTCTAGAAGTAAAATTTTGGCTTGTGTTTAATGAAGGTTATATTGGATATACAAATGAGATATAAATATGAATCTCTTGTTACTTAATACTATGGTATTTGAGATTATGTTTGGCAAAGTTTCGTCTTTCTTGTTTTAATTTTGAAGTGATGGCGTCATTTTTATACGAACTATGCGTAAAGGGAACAGTGAGACATGCCATTGAAGGGCACACTGAGACGTCTCACTGTTCCCACGTACCAATGATTCGCAAAAACAAACTGTAATTATATTAAATTTACCAGTAACTAACGTTAAAAATGAACATACTAGTAACCAATTTAGGAACTGTAGCTTAGCTTAAAATACTGGATACATTACGTTTTAATGGTTTCTTAAATAAAAAATTATTCACAAAATTTAAGAAAATGTTAAAAAACAATAAAGAATTACATTAAATTCTTATAATTATAAGCTTTGTTGTCACCAAAAATTCATTTAATTTATTCGCAAAAGTTTGAAAAGTCATGGAAAATTCACTTTTTCAAATGTTCTAGATGTTTCAATGGTTTCGAAGTCAGACATCAAAATGATTCTAAATAAGCCTACAGAACACGGCAAGATAAAGAGACAGCGAGTTTTTGTTTTCAATTGAAATAAATGTAAACCATTTCAATGTCCGTTAATAGACATTGTGGTGTCTCACTGTACCCTCCTGAATGGGAACAGTGAGACATTTGCATTTTTTTGACAAGCACGTATTGTATATTATGCCCTTTATCTATTAACATTTTTTTATGTATTATTCTACTCCATGTTTTAATGTCTATTTCTATTGCACTTGATTTTAAAAAATACTTGAATTATCACTTGCATACATATGTCAATATTTTGTGTCTCACTGTACCCCCTACTCCCCTACTATCCCAGAGCCTACTTTGAGTACAATACTCTCCCTGCCGCCGTTCACGGCTTGGTGATGTTGCGAACGTGGCTGTACAAGAACAGAGCTCTGTAAATAATCCTTTAAGTGGAGCTCATATCCGGAGCTCCTCTTTAAGTCAAGATGGAGCAATTTACGGCCGTGTCAGTTGTTAATATGATTACGTGTACAGGAAACAACGCTCGGAACATGTATTGGGCTGGGATGCAGTTCACCTCGGCTTGATTAGAACTTCCTTCACACGAGGTGTTACATTGTCCCGTGGGGATTATGAAAGTTTGCACAAAATTTATAAAACTTGGCCGTAAACAAGACCAAGTGTAGTCGTGCATGTGTGTGGGTAATTAATGACTTGGGGAACACCGGCTAGTGTTGAAATAACAAGTACGTGCAGGTTGTAGCTCTGTGGACGGGATTTCGAACTCAGCTGTGGTCAGACAGAGAGGTAGAATTTGTTAGCCACTCGTATCGTGTGCATGGGAATATATTTTAAAAGTTTCAGAAAAGGCAAGAGAGATTCTTACTCGTTTAATGAACGGGAAGTTCCTTCAGTACCGAAAACTTCAGGTTTTTTTATTGTAGTTAAAGCAACAGTAACAAATATAAATGACACTCGGGAGGAAATTAAACACAGAATAAATATGGTAAATGCCTGTTATTATTCGGTTGAGAAGCTTTTATCATCCAGTCTGCTGTCAAAAAATCTGAAAGTTAGAATATATAAAACAGTTATATTACCGGTTGTTCTGTATGGTTGTGAAACTTGGACTCTCACTTTGAGAGAGGAACATAGGTTAAGGGTGTTTGAGAATAAGGTTCTTAGGAAAATATTTGGGGCTAAGCGGGATGAAGTTACAGGAGAATGAAGAAAGTTACACAACACAGAACTGCACGCATTGTATTCTTCACCTGACATAATTAGGAACATTAAATCCAGACGTTTGAGATGGGCAGGACATGTAGCACGTATGGGCGTATCCAGAAATGCATATAGAGTGTTAGTTGGGAGACCGGAGGGAAAAAGACCTTTAGGGAGGCCGAGACGTAGATGGGAGGATAATATTAAAATGGATTTGAGGGAGATGGAATATGATGATAGAAACTGGATTAATCTTGCTCAGGATAGGGACCAATGGCGGGCTTATGTGAGGGCGGCAATGAACCTTCGGGTTCCTTAAAAGCCATTTGTAAGTAAGTAAGTAAGTTAAAAAACCAATTATTATATTAACTTTGTTTTTCCTTTAATATGAACTTGACAAATCAGGTAACTAATCTGTACTAATAATAAATCTGTAACCGAAATTTTTCTAGTAATTTTCGCTTTTACAAAAATAATTGGTGTTAACATGTATAGGCCTAATTAATCATCCTGAAACCAAAAATCACTTTTTTGACATTTTTGTTTGTATGTCTGTCCGTCTAGATATTTGTAACCTTTTCACGCGAATATGGCTGAACTGATTTCTATGAAAATTGGAGTATAAATTAAGTTCGTTCTAACTTAGATTTTAGGCTATATGGCATTTAAAATACTTTATTTAAAAGAGGGGTTATGTATGTATTTATTCACTCTGCAAATTGGTATATACCCGATGGCAGTGGTAACTAATTACACTCAAGTTGGTCTGAATTAAGTAAATCGAAATATCTCGCTTATTTTCGATTTTTATGAAAAATATTACATAACAAACTATTCTTTAAAAATGTTTGGGATAAGTTTTATTCTGTGCAAAATTTTGATAGGGCTGATATTTAAGAAGATATAAGAGTTTTAAAATAACAATACAATTTACATTATTATAAAACTAGCCGTACCCGTGCGCTCCGCTGCACTTGTTAGAAATAAATATAAAGTAATTACATAATTAAAATAGGACATCTGGTCCAGGAAACATTCATGTTTGATAAAAGGATAAATCGTTTAATATGTCACTTAATTTAAATTCTATTTAAATAATTAAAATGCGATCATTTTGGTCCATAGACCACTCTTAATTGTTATTATATGCAAATAATTAATATATGATCATTTGGTTCAGGGAACATCCGTTTTTGGTGCAAGGATAATTCGTTTAACATATTTCTAAATTAGTCTTGAATGCATCCTTTAATAAATCACTCCAAATTAATAGAGTTGTTTATGTACTAAGATAATTTTTGTTAACCTTACTGTGCATGTTTTTTTTGTTAAGTTTATTTTATTCATTCTTTAGTTTCTAAGGTCATGTCGCATGTTTATTTATTTTTTTATTGGGTTATTTTACGAGGCTGTATCAACATCTAGGTTATTTAGCGTCTGAATGATATGAAGGTGATAATGCCGGTGAAATGAGTCCGGGATCCAGCACCGAAAGTTACCCAGCATTTGCTCGTATTGGGTTGAGGGAAAACCCCGGAAAAAACCTCAACCAGGTAACTTGCCCCGACCGGGATTCGAACCCGGGCCACCTGGTTTCGCAGCCAGACGCGCTGACCGTTACTCCACTGGTGTGGACTTAACATGTATAGGCCTAATTAATCATCCTGAAACCAAAAATCACTTTTTTTTTTGTTTGTATATCTGTCTGTCTATCTGGATAATTGTTACCTTTTCACGCGAATATGGCTGAACGGATTTCTATGAAAATTGGAATATAAATTAAATTCGTTCTAACGTAGATTTTAGGCTATATGGCATTATCTCCTCAAATATTAATTGTCAATATTACAGATATTATTCTGTAAGACAAATTAATAAATATATAATAGCTAGCAGTGCATATGTATGTACAGATTACTGTGAACTTAACTGCGGAATCCCGGCCAAACAAGTCACTCAGCTGAGTGCGCTCCTAGTATAACGGCAGTTGACATTGGACATATACGTCAACATATATGCCTAACTTGGAGTCAGGCCATAAAGGGAAACATTGAAGGAGGAGAATTCGATCCGGTGCTGTGGATTGAATTCGGCGTAGCTCAGTGGTTAGAGCGCTTGGTACGTAGAACCAAGGACCCGGGTTCGATCCCCGGCGCCGGAGCGAATTTTTCTCCTCAAATATTAATTGCCTGTATCAGTCAGAAATCTACCAGACGGAATTTTTAAAGGGTGAGGTATAGCTTACATTTTCTATCTCCATTACTGTATCTTGTACAGTAATGAAAATTGGTAAGTTTAAAACACTTTCCTTCTGCTATATTTAAAAAAATTACGATTTAAAAACTATTTATATTTTTTATTTCAAAATTCAAACAATGCCAGTTTACTGTGCAGTGATGAAGCGTTTCCCTCATAACTCATAAACTTGTTAACTTTTTCATGTTCTCTCTCTTTTATTTTATTGCTGAAACTCATGTTTACAATATTATGCTCTCTCAATTACATTCCTTAATAAATATTTTTTTTTGTGTTAGAAGGAAATACTGATATTTGACCATTTTTTAAAAATGAATTTATTTTTTATCAGACAGTCTATCAAAGGTAGAAGCGATCTCGCATCATATTGTAGATATGACATGCCTAAATACACACAAAAAAATTCATCACAGAATGTTGGATAGTTTTTAGTTATGTGGAAAACGCTTCATCACTGCACAATAAAATGAATTTTGAAAAAAAAAAATGTAATTTTTTTATAGTAAAAATATTTTTTTCATATAGCGGAAGGGCAGTGTTTTACATATAACAATTTTTATTATTGTACAAGATACAGTAATGGAGGAAAAAAATGTTGAATATTTCCAAAATTTTACTGCTGTAAGTTGTACCTAACCCCTTAAACGGGTAAAACCTTTCTATAGTATTAATGAATTTATTGAGTGTGAGATGGATCCTTCTTTTAAATGAATACATAACTGACGATGTCATTTTCAGTTTTTTATGTACTGACCTCTGGCAAATAAAGTATTATTATTATTATTATTATTATTATTAAAGTTATGATTATTATTATCGTTATTGTTGTGATTATTATCGTTATTGTTATGATTATTATCGTTATTGTTATGATTATTATTATCATCGTTATTATTATGATTATTATTACCGTTATTGTTATGATTATTATTATCATTATTATTGTTATGATTATTATTATCATTATTATTGTTGTGATTATTATTATTATCGTTATTGTTATGATTATTATTATCATTATTGTTGTTCTTATTATTATTATATCGTTATTGTTATGATTATTATTATCATTATTATTATTGTTGATTATTATTATTATCGTTATTGTTATGATTATTATTATCGTTATTGTTGTGATTATTATCGTTATTGTTATGATTATTATTATCATTATTATTGTTGTGATTATTATTATTATCGTTATTGTTATGATTATTATTATCGTTATTGTTGTGATATTATCGTTATTGTTATGATTATTATTATCATTATTGTTATGATTATTATTATCGTTATTATTATGATTATTATTATTATTGTTATGATATCGTTATTGTTATGATTATTATTATCATTATTATTGTTGTGATTATTATTATCGTTATTGTTATGATTATTATTATCATTATTGTTATTATTATTGTTATGATTATTATTATCGTTATTGTTGTGATTATTATTATTATTATCGTTATTGTTATGATTATTATTCATCGTTATTATTATGATATTATTACCGTTATTGTTATGATTATTATTATTATTATTTATTGTTATGATTATTATTATTATCGTTATTGTTATGATTATTATTTTCATCGTTATTATGATTATTATTATTATTATTATTGTTTGATTATTATTGTTATCGTTATTGTTATGATTATTATTATTATTATTATTTATTATTCGTTATTGTTATTATTATTATCGTTATTGTTATGATTATTATTATCGTTATTATTGTGATTATTATTATTATCGTTATTGTTATGATTATTATTATCATTATTATTGTTATGATTATTATTATCATTTATTATTATGATTATTATTATTATTATTATTATTATTATTATTATGATTATTATTATCATCGTTATTGTTATTTATTATTATCATCGTTATTATTATTATTATTACCGTTATTATGATTATTATTATAATTATTATTGTTATGATTATTATTATCGTTATTGTTATGATTATTATTATTATTATTATTCGTTATTGTTATTATTATTATTATCGTTATTGTTATGATTATTATTATCGTTATTGTTATGATTATTATTATCATTATTATTGTTATTATTATTATTATCATCGTTATTGTTATGATTATTATTATCATCGTTATTGTTATGATTATTATTATTATCGTTTATTATTATGATCGTTATGATTATTATTCATCCGTTATTGTTATGATTATTATTATCATCATTATTGTTATGATTATTATTATTATCGTTATTGTTATGATTATTATTATTATCGTTATTATTTATTATTATCGTTATTGTTATGATTATTATTATCGTTATTGTTATGATTATTATTATTATCGTTATTGTTATGATTATTATTATCGTTATTATTGTTGTGATTATTATTATCATCGTTATTATTATGATTATTATTACCGTTATTGTTATGATTATTATTATCATTATTATTGTTATGATTATTATTATCATCGTTATTATTATGATTATTATTACTGTTATTGTTATGATTATTATTATCGTTATTGTTATGATTATTATTATCGTTATTGTTATGATTATTATTATCGTTATTGTTATGATTATTATTATCGTTATTGTTATGATTATTATTATTATCGTGATTGTTATGATTATTATTATCGTTATTGTTATGATTATTATTATCGTTATTGTTATGATTATTATTATCATCGTTATTGTTATGATTACTAGTATCGTTGTTATGATTATTATTATCATCGTTATTATGATTATTATTATCATCGTTTTTGTTACGATTATTATTATCGTTATTGTTATGATTATTATTATCATTATTGTTATGATTATTATCATCGTTATTGTTATGATTACTATTATCGTTATTGTTGTGATTACTATTATCATCGTTATTGTTATGATTATTATTATTATTATCGTTATTGTTATGATTATTATTATCGTTATTGTTGTGATTATTATTATTGTTATTATGATTATTATTATCGTTATTGTTGTGATTTTTATTATCGTTATTGTTATGATGATTATTATTATCCTTATTGTTATGATTATTGTTATTGTTATGGTCATGATTATGATGATTTATTTTTATTATTATTATTATTATTATTATTAATTATTATTATTATTATGATAACAAGTACAGCATGTTGTTATGAGAAACCTAAATATGATTTTTTTAAAAATGGTTAAAGTTTCCTCTGTGTTCAAAGTAACCCCAGTTTACGGTATTATTTATTATTATTATTATTATTATTATTATTATTATTATTATTATTATTATTATTATTATTATTATATTATGCCCAGGACCGTAATTTCTTTGGGAATATACAAAGTATATAAAGAACTAATGAGATGTCAGGGCTTATTTTTAATTTGTCTGAACTTCGCTTCCAGCTAATAGTGCCAAAGGCGCCGTTACCTTCCATAGACCTTGCCGCTTGTCCCTCATGACGTTGTGTACACAGCTGTTCGGACTTGTTGCAGTGTGCCGGCCAGCTGATCATATTACTCTTCACTTAGTAGCCAGACCGCCCGCTTTAAAGCCCCGCCGCTTCGACCAATAGCAGTGCCGGAGTAAACTAACGAAATATTTAATGACCTTTCGACCCTTCCATCTGTAAATGCAGGCTCCGACTCCACCTTCATCACCCCAACCCGAGGGGGTAGTTATGGCGCAGTGGAGACCTCCACCGCGCTGAGTGGATTAGCGGATGCATTATGTATGACGCGGGGTTGCCTAAGTGCGCGAGGCGCCCGCCTAATGCTGCATCGCTCTCCAAGAAATTGTTTCGACCTGTTTTTACAGTGACACCGGCGGGATTCCATAAAACTCCACGCCTTCTGCTTAAGTGTGTTATTCAGAGATCTTACGCCAGGAAGCTGATCTGAAGAGTACAGACCTTGTTACGAATAAGGGGGAAGCTGGTGATGGGTGATGTGGATGGAAAAGAAGAAGAAGAAGTGTACCTGGAATATTTTACTCGTGTAGTGATGTAAAAGGATCGAATTATCTACAGTAATGTCACAAGAGGTCTGAAATTTGCCGATAAATCCACTCCCTTCTCTCGTGGACTTATTAGGGAAATCTCAGACCTCGAGAGATATTTATTAGGACTTTTTCGTGAATAAAATAAAAATGTAAATAATATATCCCTAAAATACCCTAAAAAAATGTTAATAATTGTATATTTATGAATGCTTAACCTATTGAGGCACAGTGAAGTCGAAATAGTTGAATAACAATTGCTGTATTAAAGGGTTAGGCACAACTTACAGCAGTAAAATTTTGAAAATATTCAACATTTATTCTTTGTTTTTCTATGACTATTACACTCTTAGTACGTCATACTACTTTTCACCAATAAAACGGTACGAAAGGACGTATTTCAACCAATCATGGCTGCTTATCGCACAATTTTATCGCGTCCCTAGCATTTGTTTAATTTTATCACGTCCCTAGCATTTGTTTCTTTGTTTGCCAACATTTGAAACTGCGCTGGTCTGGACGTCAAAAATATATATAAAATTACAAACCACTCCAGTCGATGCACAGCAGTTTCAAATATGACTCGCATTGGCATTCAAGAACAAGAATTAATAAAAATCACTGATCATACCTATGCATCTTCTGAAATCCGATTTACAAATAAATGAAGAGCACCATTCGGAAATCCTGAATAAGTTGAATACACCATGTAGGCCTAAATCAACGAGTTCCACTTCTATTACGCACACGTCCAATATAACATCAATTGAACCACCAACCACATTCAAATTTGAAAATTGTACATTCAATAATTATTCTTTTTAAAATTATTCATGTTTATTTTTTATGTCATCGTCGTTAATTAAAACTTTTCTAACACTTGTGTATATTAGTTAGGTTATGTTATAGCTTCTGCTATATGATATTATGGATAGTCACGTATCAGAGATTGTTTAATATTAAGATTTATTGAAAATCATCTGTCAAGTGACATTGATTACTGGGATTCGGATAATTGAAGTGGAATGTTGCATTTTAATAAAACTGAAACTGAATCAACAAAGCCTTCTTGACTAGTAACATTGCCATCGCGTATAATAGATCGAGAACTTCTCGACGAGAAGGCATTGCTCACTACTGCCATCTGGCATGCAGCTAGCGTAATATTTGTAATGTTGAGGTGGTACAATAATACATTTGAAGACAGTTGTATTTTCGTAAGTCAATTAATATTTTATTGTATTGGAGTACTTCGTTACTTCTAATCTTTATATACTTTCTTCTAATCGTGTAATAGTCAATTAAATCCAACTCGAGTTTTGATTTTCTCTAGATAAATCAAAACGTCTAGTGAGATTACTGTTGATAAATTATCTAGCTTTCATTAGTCAGGTAATCTTTTCGTACTTTGTTTTTTATTGTAATTGTCATTGTAAATTTAATACTAATTGTAATGTTATTCTTCATATTATAGTTGGAATCTCCTGGAGGGGAAGAGAAGGCCTGACGGCCTTATTTCTACCAGGTTAAATAAATGAATACTAATACTATCATTTTTTTCCTCCATTACTGTATCTTGTACAATAATGAAAATTAGTATGTGTAAAACACTGTCTTTCAGCAATATGAAAGAACATATTTTTACGAATAAAAAATATTTACATTTTTTTTTCAAAATTTAATTTACAGTGCAGTCATGAAGCGTTTCCCACATAACTCAAAAACTATCCAACATTCTGTGATGAAATTGTTTGTGTGTATATATGCATGTCATGTCTACAATATGATGCAAGATCACTTCTCTACTTTTGATAGATAGATTGATTGATAAAAAATAAAATCATTTAAAAATGGTCAAATATCAGTATTTTCTTCTAACACAAAATATAAAAATGTATAATTTATTAAGGAATGTAGTTGAAAGAGCATGATATTGTAAACATGAGTTTCAGCAATAAAATAAGAGAGAACATGAAAAAGTTAACAAGTTTATGAGTTATGAGGGAAACACTTGATCACTGCTCAGTGAACTACCACCATTATAAAAAAAAAAAAAAAAAAAATTAAATCGTAAAAATATATATATATATTTTTTTCATATAGCAGAAGGACAGTGTTTTACACACACCAATTTTCATTATTGTACAAGATACAGTAATGGAGGGGGAAAAATGTTGAATATTTCCAAAAATTTTACTGCTGTAAGCTGTACCTAACCCCTTAAAGAAACTGAATATTATTCAGTAATGCCAATTGAGAAAAGCGAAATACAGGTTTAAAATGTTAATTACATGTACTACGCTTTTGTCTTCTTATTATAACAGAAATACGTTTTCATTATCTGCTGAAATCATAATTTAATTTAAACATGTTAGCCACCGGCGTGGCTCAGTCGGTTAAGGCGCTTGTCTGCCGATCTGAAGTTGCGCTCGGGCGCGGGTTCGATCCCCGCTTGGGTTGATTACCTGTTTTTTTTCGAGGTTTTCCCCCAACCGTAAGGTGAATGCCAGGTAATCTATGGCGAATCCTCGGCCTCATCTCGCCAAATACCATCTCGCTATCACCAATCTTATCGATGCTAAATAACTTAGTAGTTGATACAGCGTCGTTAAAAAACCACTTGAAAAAAAATACATATAAAAATTTAAACATGTTATAGTATAATTACAAATAACCTGATTAATACATTAATTAATTAAAGAATTGTTATGAAGGGGTGTCATTTTCTTTAGATACAATGGACATGGAATTAGTAGATGAAGATGTAGATGTGGAAGTAGGATTTCGCACTATATTTAGTACAATGGATTCATGCTCATCGATTTACGTGGAAACAATTGGCGACACTGACTAAACAAAAGAACGACCATGCGATAAATTGATAGTGATGAATCGAGCTGTAGAAATTATCGCGATGTATGACTGTGATTGGTTGGAATTAAAAATTTCATTACATTTCATTGGCCGAAAGTGGAATGGCTTGTGAAGAATAAGCATTACAATTAAAACTTACATACTTATAATGCACTTATACTTCTCAGACAAATCTAAAAATTGACATGGATACAGTTTTAATAAGTTCTCTTCCCTTTATCCATTGAATCAGTGCTGGCCATCCCTATATATAGCTCGATCAAGCGGCATATACTACCTCTTTCGTCTGTCTCATTCCTTTCCGTAGTAAAGCGCTCAGGCTCTTCTGAGCTCTAAAGCGCGCGCTTGCGCCTATGGGCATCAGTTGACATGACTGGACTAGAGTATTAATGCTGTGATACAGTGTTGCGAAACTGTGAGGATCCGAGTGCGCGCAAGAAGCGGCGTAAGTATTGTCGATTTTCAAGTCATTATATTTCGTAAACGAGGAAAATGCGAAACGAACGACTATGACCACGTTTCTTCACGGAAGAAAATTAGCGTAAATATGAATTTTCATTAAATTCAAGCTACACGATCTGCGACGGTTCCCTTGTAAGTGAAAGAAAGATAGGAAGCGAACTTTACTGTAAATGGAATAGCAACCTAAATTACCATTTCACAATAACAACAAAATTATTAACTTTTTGACTGAAATAAACAGCATGAATTCCCCGAAGCAGAATTTATGTTGGCAAAAAGGTAAACGCCGTGAATACAGAAGCAGTGAAGTTACGACTTAGTTTTTTTTTTTTTTGTAACGTCCTCGAATGTTAATGAGTTTGGAGAAACAACATTTCTGCATAAACACTTCAGTTGTGTTTGTCTTGTTTCTGCACGCCAACACATGTACAGAATCCCATTGATTTTGAAGCCTTAGAGAAAATTTAATAACTAACGTTACACTTTGGCAAAGCGTTACCTGGACACGGTCTAACATTCTCGACATACCCAATATTTTTGCCGTAGATTGGATGTTGATTGTCTTCCTGTCTTTCACCTTGTGAAATTATGTGACTGCCGCGGTGGTTGAATGCTAATGTTGCGCTTTTAAGCAACGAGACCGAGTTCAAATCCTTGTCTATCCACCTTACTTACTTACTGGCTTTTAAGGAACTCGGAGGTTCATTGCCGCCTTCACATAAGCCCGCCATTGGTCCCTATCCTGAACAAAATTAATCCACTCTCTATCATCATATCCCGCCTCATTCAAATCCATTTTAATATTATCCTCCCATCTACGTCTCGGCCTCCCCAAAAGTCTTTTTCCCTCCTGTCTCCCAACTGACACTCTTTATACATTTCTGGATTCGCCCATACGTGCTACATGCCCTGCCCATCTCAAACGTCTGGATTTAATGTTCCTAATTATGTCAGGTGAAGAATACAATGCGTGCAGTTCTGCGTTGTGTAACTTTCTCCATTCTCCTGTAACTTCATCCCTCTTAGACCCAAATATTTTCCTAAGAACCTTATTCTCAAACAATATAATAATAATAATAATAATAATAATAATAATAATAATAATAATAATAATAATAATAATAATAATAATAATAATAATTCCAAAAATCTGAAAGTTAGAATTTATAAAACAGTTATATTACCGGTTCTTCTGTATGGTTGTGAAACTTGGACTCTCACTCTGAGAGAGGAACATAGGTTAAGGGTGTTTGAGAATAAGGTGCTTAGGAAAATATTTGGGGCTAAGGGGATGAAGTTACAGGAGAATGGAGAAAGTTACACAACACAGAACTGCACGCATTGTATTCTTTACCTGACATAATTAGGAACTTAAAATCCAGACGTTTGAGATGGGTAGGGCATGTAGCACGTATGGGCGAATCCAGAAATGCATATAGAGTGTTAGTTGGGAGACCGGAGGGAAAAAGACCTTTAGGGAGGTCGAGACGTAGATGGGAGGATAATATTAAAATGGATTTGAGGGAGGTGGGGATGATGGTAGAGACTGGATTAATCTTGCACAGGATAGGGACCGATGGCGGGCTTATGTGAGGGCGGCGGTGAACCTTCCTTAAAGCCATTTGTAAATAACTAATAAAATAATTTGTAAATAAATAAATAATCAATAAATAATAATAATAAATAATAATGATAATAATAATAATAATCTTTACGCGAACAAAATCTTTTGAATAAACATTACCGCTAGATTTTGACAAATAAAAATATATTTGAAAGATATTAATACCTATTTTGAGAGAATTTTAAGGCATTGAGAAGTCTTGTTTGTGTGGTTAGCGTGACGCAAGAGTACAGCTAAATACATCATTTTGAGAAAATGGTTCATCCCTCTGAAAGGAGGTAAATTTCCAATAACTTTATGACAGGCCTCGAATTCGAGACCTCTCAATTCTTAGCCAAACTTGCTACTAGAAGAGCCACAGCAAATGAAACGCCTGATTTGACATTCTGATTCACAGGAGCATTTGTTAAACTCTCTCTTATAAAGTAGATTTGAGAGCTTCCATCTGGAACCCGTGGTTTACATTTTCTGGTCTTTTAAATAAAAAGTGACCCACAGTCGAGCTTGCATTTGAAAGCCTCGAGTAAAAGGAAATATGTTCACTTCTAATGGAGTTTTCTTTTCTTCCACTTCTAGTAAAGGGTGCAAAGTGGTGAAACGTTAAAAGAGGAGAATGGAGTTCAAGAAGGGTAGGCAGCTCTCCCTAGAGTGCAAATGTGTGTGTATAACGTCTACACTTTTGGTAAAACACTGCTTGCACTTAAATTTCACATATTTGTAAGAATTCAAGTGATGATTCTTTTCCTTAACATTAATTTATGGTCATTGATATCCAAGATAAAAATTTGACCTGAAATTATATTAGAAACAGAAACCTAAGATAGTAACAGTATATTTCTATTACAAAAAAGAGTAATTAGAATAATAGTACGTGCCAAATCAAGGGAATCTTGTAGGACTATTTAAAAAAAAACTACAAATAATGCCCATGGCTTGTCAGTATATCTTTTCATTAATAAACTTCCTCGTATGTAATCGTGAAACTTTGTAACTAATTCAACAGTTCATAGCATAAATACACGTCAAAAAATGACTTTCATACTCCATCGGGATGTCTATCATGCTATCAAAAAGGAGTGCGTTATATGGCAGTAAAAATTTTTAATAGCCTCCCTATCGATATAAAAAGTGAAACTCAAAACATAAGATTATTTAGGGCCAAATTAAAGAAGTGCCTAATTTCTCACGCCTTCTATTCTGTAGGTGAATTCATGACATTCAATAACACTTCATGAAATTGATACTAAAACTTTGTGTTGTACTAGTAGACTATATTGTAAATCTCGTCTGTATATATTTCATCTAGACTGTGACTATAACTTAAGACCTTATAATAGTATTAAGTTTTTTGACTTGTTCCATATTCTAGCTGTAAGGAATGTATGAATACCATGGAATGTTAATAAATACAATACAATACAATACAATAAACTCTGCGCTGTGTTAGGAATACAGTTCCATACGTCAACCAGTTTCGGGAATGAAACTACGGTTGTATTGGTTTAAATGTTTTATTTTTGTTTCGGCTTACAAGTGCAACGTATGAGTCTATGATAAGAGAAGTGATTAATGAAAAGCTTGGAATATACAGGGTGATTCACGATGATTTACGGTTCCTTACTGAGCTTATTTCCGAAGACATTCTGTGCAAAGAAATGTCGTATAAACTTTTGTCCTAATCTCAATATTTTCAGAATTACACTAATTTGAAGGTGTTTGTAATATACCATTATTCTTGAGTTTTAAGGGTAAAAGAATAATACAGATATATAATGAACTATTTTTAATTAGCTAGTATTCTGTGAATTCAGTACTTGCTTCGTACAGAATTCTTTTTCGATTTTTAACTAACTTACAGAATTACATTTTCTTACGCATTTATCAAAATTATTACAAATCAAGCCAGTCTTGTAAATTCTTTAAGACTGTACATTAGGATGCATAATTTTACTTTTTGGTGGAAAAACCTGGTATGATGCATATAATAATTCAAATAATGGACTTAAATTAATAAAAGAATGGTGTGACATAAGTTATCTTTCTATCAACGAAAATAAAACCATAATATTATTCCATTCTCACTATATGAAAAATGTAACAAACCTCCTACATCTATATTAAGTATTAAATTATATAATTCTGATTGTTGTCTTATACAGTGTAAATGTCCGATTATTAAAGAATCCTCTGAAGTTAAATATTTAGGCACAATTTTCTACAGTCATTTAAAGTGGAACCAGCACATTAATTACCTTTGTAATAAATTACGTAAAATAATATATCATTTTGTTTTATTGAGGAATACACTTGTCGATAAGTTTATTACGTACACTACACTTAACTTTATTTCAATCGGTAATTATATATCAAAATTGTAGGATGGGGTAGCTTATTTAAATCCAATTTTCATCCACTTTATTTATTACAGAAGAAAATAATTAAAATATGTCTTCAAAAACCTATTGATTTTCCATCTCAAAAATTGTTTTTAGACTTTAATGTTCTTAAAAGAAGACATATTTATTATATTGTATTAATAAAATTCATACATAAAACTCGAAATAATTTTGAATTATATTCTCATAGTTTTGAAACAAAAGATATGCATTCTTTAAGATTGTTTGAACCAAAATGTAACACTGCTACAGTATTTAATCATAGTAGTAATTTAGGTCCAAGAATATACTAATAAATTTATATTTAAATATCATGTCAATTCTAATAGTTCTAGTATTAAATTTAAAAGTTATGTATGTATTTTATAAAAATTGAAAATTGTAAATTTAAATTTATATATTCTTACTGTGTAGTAGACACAAGACAAATTGTATTATATACTTCTAAATTTCAATTCAGGAATCCGCCCCTGAGCACGAGTTCTACTCTTTCAGGGGTGAGTTAAAGTTTTTCTGTTTATGTTATATTTCATATTACAATTATTAGCAAAATAAACAAATGAATGAATGAATAAATAAATAAATCAATGAATGAATGAATAAATAAATAAATAAATAAATAAATAAATAAATAAATAAACGAATGAATGAATGAAGAAATAAATAAATAAAAAAATAAATAAATAAAATAAATAAATAATTAGATAAATAAATACATAAACAAGTAAATAAATAAATAATTAATTAAATAAATAATTAAATAAATAATTAAACAATTAAATAAGTAACTAAATAAATAAATAATTAAACAAATAATTAAATAAAAATAAATAAATAATTAAACTGTAAAGAATCAAGTTCCTAAAGTCGTACGATTTGTAACAATTTTTGTGATAAGTGCGTAAGAATGATGTCATTTTCAGTTAAAAATTGAAAAATAAAATCTGTGCAAAACAATTAATAACACATTTTTAGCTTCAGAACACTAGCCAATTAAAGAAATGACACTTCTGACACTTGTCATGTTGACCCGTTCATGGTTGTAAGCCCTTCATGGGATGTCACGTCACGGATTAATTTGGTAAAATATTGAATAACCTATAAATTGACTAATAGGAAGAATTCCAGAGTTAGTGCGGCTCTTGGGAACAAAACATTTGTCTGAACCCATTTGCAGACTACGTGAAACAAGTGACAGCAAATTACGAAACCATTGTAAGCTATTCAATATATTTATGGATAAAAAAACTTTTATCCCTGTGTGATCATAGTTTTAAATGTATTACAGCGTAATATATCATTAGAGCCGTTTCATTCCATATTAATACAAAGCGATGCGAGGCTGTTATATAAAATTGAGAATCACAGTCGCCAGGCAACGGTTGTTAGTAATCCTGTTAACAGAATCAAAGCGCGATTTGAGTGGATAATTATAATGGGAGGTCCGAGAAATTACGTGATTGGGGTCATCAATGCAGGAAAGTTGTGAGAGCAAAATGTGAGTGCGATTACACACAGGTTAGTACTTCTAGTTACGCAGTAATTTACAGAAATATAATACGAATATTTCAGAAAAAACAATTCCAAAATGTTGAATCGTAATAGTCAAACTTAACCCTGTTCAATAATAGCGAATGGAGCGAAACGAACCAAGTAGAAAACTAGAACACACATGATATATTACACATAAAACTTACACTTTTCGTTTGAACCTTTCGGTTTTATTAAGACTTACTCAATTCCCCTAAGTGGGACATTGTGAACGATGTGAATGAGACAAGTGGTCTTTAGGCTAGGAGCTCACATGTATGTGATCCCTTACAAGAACATATCATCGTGTACCTTTTAATTGATACTTCCTACCTTCTCGATATTTCATTCATTCATTCATTCATTCATTCATTCATTCATTCATTCATTCATTCATTCATTCATTCATTCATTCATTCATTCATTCATTCATTCATTCATTCATTCATTCATTCATTCATCCATATACTCATCACATTCACATCATCTCTGTATTCCTCATCTTTCACTGTTGCTACCTCTCGTCACTGGAACTCTCTGCCACCTGAAGTCAAGGGCTGCCGAACATTGAAATCTTTCAAATCCAAGTTAGAAATTATCTTATGACGAGTTGCCAAACTAACTTACTATTATGACAAGTGTTGTATTGCATGTTTCCACGTATTCACATTTTTTTTTAATGTTCTAGTGACATTTAACTTATTTTATATTTTTGTTTTCATATTTTCCGATAATGGTATATCTATAATGTGATAAGCTGAGCTATATATATATATAATCATAATTTTCCTTACTGTGTGTAATTAAAAATATTGTATTCATTGTATGCTTTGTACTGCGCTATTTTATTACTACTACTACTACTACTATTATTTTATTATTATTATTATTATTATTATTATTATTATTATTATTATTATTATTATTATCATCATCATCATCATCATCATTATTATTACTATTCTTATTTTGTATCATTATTATTATTATTATTATTATTATCATCATCATCATTATTACTATTCTTATTTTGTATCATCATCATTATTATTATTATTATTATTATTATTATTATTATTATCAATAATTTTCTTATTTTTTATACTTTGTATGCCTCATTTATTTTGACCTGCTGTTCACATTTTATTATGCTTTTTCTTTCTTTCTGTATCTTATATATTAAGTCTGATTTCTACTTACTTGTTGTTTACATTTTATTATTATTATCTTATTCAGTTTTGTGTGTAAAACTTGTAGTGTACTTTTAAATTTGTAGTGTTTTTTGTAACGCAGTTTTACTCCTGGTTGAATGTTAGAGAAGGCCGTATGGCTTTAACTCTGCCAGGTTAAATAAATCATTATTATTATTATTATTATTATTATTATTATTATTATTATTATACTCACTCTTTGATTAATTCATACATTCAATAATTCACTCACCCTTTGAATAATAATTCATTCATTCATTCATTCATTCGTCCGTCCATTCGTTAATTAATTCATTCATCCATTAATTCATTTATTCATTAATTCGTTCATTCATTCACTCGTTCTTTGATTGATTCATTCATTCATCCGTCCATCTATGCATTAATTAATTCATTCACTCTTTGGTTCATCCATTCGTATATTCATCCCTTCGTCCGTCCATTCATTCATTTATTCATTCATTGCTAATTTAACTATTTTTCTAACTGGTCATGGAAAACAGAAAGTGCACTTCCATAGATTTAAAATAACTGATATTCCAAACTGTTCATTAATAAATATATGCAATCAGCTAAACTAAACTTTACATCACATCAAATTACGCAGAACATATTACCAACAACAATCACCACTACAGTAACATAGAAACAGATATGGAAATACTACACATCACATCAAAAAGTTCACAATTAAACATATTACAACAATACGAAATATAGTACAACCACACAATAACATACTCACAACATATACTTCATACAGAATTACAATTCAGTACCCATACATTATTCGTTATCATAATACACGACACACAAACAACCATCCCCATCCCCACCCCCACCCCCACCCCCACCGCTACAATTGACGAACGCAAACGCCGGAAACCAAAATCAGCTAGAGCAGCAGTAGTTCGAAAGACACTGAAGATGACACCACACCGGTATCGAAACGGGACACGTCTGTTATAAGATAGAGTGAATCGGGGGGAGATGACTATCGGGGGAAGATGCCTACAGTACAGGCAAGAAGAAAACCTGTATCTATAAACAAGATAATTAATGTGTTCTGTTTTTTACCGAGAATATAGTTTCAAAATACCTTCCAGACTTTGATATTTCAATATGAAATTCAAAACTAAATGAACAGTATCTTAAATTTTCAATCAAAGAAAAAGTCAGCATCTTTCCCCGATCCACTCCACGTAAGTTCTTTAAAATCATAACACTTTTAACATCTCAACTAAGATAATTTCAAGTTTTAAACAAGTGTTAGCGTGAAGAAGAAACATTGAAAAATTCTCTATCATTTAATTGAATTCAGATAATTGCAATTGTTCAGAAAAACGAAGGAAGCTTTCTTCTCAAATTTCTCTTCTGATTACATAAATAAATCACCCCTTCAGTACACTATGATACTTACATTTCTTCAGAAAAAGATAGGGTTTAAACCGAAATCCTCCTGTCTGTGTCCTTAAGTGATAAATGGACCAGAAACTGGAGAACAATACAGGAAACATGACACTTACAAATCCCATTCTGCTGTCCCGAGGATTTGATCTTGGGACTTCAGCGTGAAAAGCCATTGAGCTGCCACAACGGCAACTGTAATGAACTGCGAACATCTGCAATAGGACTAGAAGCGGCTTCAATGGAGTTTCCGCTTTATTGTTGATTAATAGTAACAGATATTTGTCTATACAGCAACTGGCAGTCACAATGGAGTCGGCGGAAGTGGGTCTGTCTGTGTAATTAGGGTAACAGATTACTCATTTTCATGTGGAAAGGGGATTAAATGCGCGCAGAGTAAAGAGATGTCCAGCCCGTGTGTCCATTTCAAACCTACGGGCACAGAAAACATTGCAACTGTGGTTTATCTCTTGCTGTAATTTGTAAAATTCCACTAATTGATGCTTTCCAATTTGAATCGAGTCTCTGAACCGAATCGATGATGATTCCACAACTCTAAAATTTCAATGTAATGACTAGGAAATTTGCGACTAGCGAAGAGAAAACAACACAATGAGATATTGTCATGTAATGAAAATATATGCACTACAAATATATATAGAAGGTGGATCACTTAACTCTTTCACCTCCGATAGCGTGTGAAATATTCATATATACACAAACCGACAATTACAAGTTATATACGTAACCACGACAACAACCTTAAAATGACATTTAAATCTCATTATACTTATAAACGTAACCACGGAAACAACCTTACAATGACATTTAAATCTCATTATACTTATAAGCGTAACCACGGAAACAACCTTACAATGACATTTAAATCTCATTATACTTATATGCGTAACCACGGAAACAACCTTACAATGACATTTAAATCTCATTATACTTATATGCGTAACCACGGAAACAACCTTACAATGACATTTAAATCTCATTATACTTATATGCGTAACCACGGAAACAAACTTACAATGACATTTAAATCTCATTATACTTATAAGCGTAACCACGGAAACAACCTTACAATGACATTTAAGTCTCATTATACTTATATGCGTAACCACGGAAACAACCTTACAATGACATTTAAATCTCATTATACTTATATGCGTAACCACGGAAACAACCTTACAATGACATTTAAATCTCATTATACTTATATGCGTAACCACGGAAACAACCTTAAACGATATTTAAATCTCATTATACTTATATGCGTAACCACGGAAACAACCTGACAATGACATTTAAATCTCATTATACTTATATGCGTAACCACGGAGACAACCTGACAATGACATTTAAATCTCATTATACTTATATGCGTAACCACGGAAACAACCTTACAATGACATTTAAATCTCATTATACTTATATGCGTAACCACGGAAACAACCTTACAATGACATTTAAATCTCATTATACTTATATGCGTAACCACGGAAACAACCTTACAATGACATTTAAATCTCATTATACTTATATGCGTAACCACGGAAACAACCTTACAATGACATTTAAATCTCATTATACTTATATGCGTAACCACGGAAACAACCTTACAATGACATTTAAATCTCATTATACTTATATGCATAACCACGGAAACCTTGCAATGACATTTGAATCTCATTATACTTATATACGTAACCACGGAAAGAACTTTACAATGACGTTTAAATCTCATTATACTTATATCCTTAACCACGGAAACAACCTTACAATGACATTTAAATCTCATTATACTTATATGCGTAACCACGGAAACAACCTTACAATGACATTTAAATCTCATTATACTTATATGCGTAACCACGGAAACAACTTTACAATGACATTTAAATCTCATTATACTTATATATCCATTTAACCACGGAAACAACCTTACAATGACATTTAAATCTCATTATACTTATATACGTAACCACGGAAACAACCTTACAATGACATTTAAATCTCATTATACTTATATACGTAACCACGGAAACAACCTTACAATGACATTTAAATCTCATTATACTTATATGCGTAACCACGGAAACAACCTTACAATGACATTTAAATCTCATTATACTTATATGCATAACCACGGAAACAACCTTACAATGACATTTAAATCTCATTATACTTATATACGTAACCACGGAAAGAACTTTACAATGACATTTAAATCTCATTATACTTATATGCATAACCACGGAAACAACCTTACAATGACATTTAAATCTCATTATACTTATATACGTAACCACGGAAACAACCTTACAATGACATTTAAATCTCATTATACTTATATGCGTAACCACGGAAACAACCTTACAATGACATTTAAATCTCATTATACTTATATGCGTAACCACGGAAACAACCTTACAATGACATTTAAATCTCATTATACTTATATGCGTAACCACGGAAACAACCTTACAATGACATTTAAATCTCATTATACTTATATGCATAACCACAATGAATTTAAATCAACCTAACCACGGAAAGACAACCTAAATGACATTTAAATCTCATTATACTTATATGCGTAACCACGGAAACAACCTTACAATGACATTTAAATCTCATTATACTTATATGCGTAACCACGGAAACAACCTTACAATGACATTTAAATCTCATTATACTTATATGCGTAACCACGGAAATTACCTTTACAAATGATATTTAAATCTCATTATACTTATATGCGTAACCACGGAAACAACCTTACAATGACATTTAAATCTCATTATACTTATATGCATTATTTAAATCTTATATATGCGTAACCACGGAAACAACCTTACAATGACATTTAAATCTCATTATACTTATATGCGTAACCACGGAAACAACCTTACAATGACATTTAAATCTCATTATACTTATATGCGTAACCACGGAAACAACCTTACAATGACATTTAAATCTCATTATACTTATATGCGTAACCACGGAAACAACCTTACAATGACATTTAAATCTCATTATACTTATATGCGTAACCACGGAAACAACCTTACAATGACATTTAAATCTCATTATACTTATATGCGTAACCACGGAAACAACCTTACAATGACATTTAAATCTCATTATACTTATATGCGTAACCACGGAAACAACCTTACAATGACATTTAAATCTCATTATACTTATATGCGTAACCACGGAAACAACCTAACCACAAACAACCTGACATTTAAATCTCATTATACTTATATGCGTAACCACGGAAACAACCTTAAATGACATTTAAATCTCATTATACTTATATGCATAACCACGGAAACAACCTTACAATGACATTTAAATCTCATTATACTTATATACGTAACCACGGAAAGAACCTTACAATGACATTTATTTAAATCTCATTATACTTTATATTATACTTATATGGATAACCACGGAAACAACCTTACAATGACATTTAAATTATACTTATATCCGTAACCACGGAAACAACCTACAATACATTTAAATCTCATTATACTTATATGCGTAACGGGAAACAACCTTACAATGACATTTAAATCTCATTATACTTATATCCTTAACCACGGAAACAACCTTACAATGACATTTAAATTTTATAATATGCTCATTATACATTTAAATACAGTAACCACGAACACCTACAATGACATTTAAATCTCATTATACTTATATGGTAATGAAACAACCTTGACTGAACGGTTAATCGAAAAATCTTATAATGCGTACCATAAAATATTTTCGTAAATTAAGTGAATAACACTGGTCATTTTCTCCGTGGTCTTGTGTTTAATACGCAGGTAGTGAATCAGAAGTTCATTAATTTAAGTCTCGGTTGTCAAAGACGTGTTTTAAGAGCGTAAAAGAAACTCCTTTTAATGGCTGTCACAAAGATAGGAATTTAAAGGTCTCATTTGTAGATTTACATACTGTATACCCTTTATCCTTGATTTTTATTAAATCGCTCATATACTGTAACATCAGTCTCGTATCGTATATGACAATGATTACAATAAATCTCATTATACTTATATGCGAGATGACTCACAATGACATTTCCCCAACCACTTAATTATTTGGATTTTATTCGACACTTAGCACAACACTTTTTTTTAAACTCATGGAAACATTTTATATAGAAGTAATAGAGTACAGCAACTCGAACAGTAGACCAAAACTGTTAGGCCTATATGCAAATGTTTGTAATAACAATCTCTAGAAAAAAATACTTATACTAATATAGCGTAACCACGGACAACAGTATCAACTTCATACGTTTCTGTAGCGAAAAAAACAAAAAAAACGAGCGAGAGAAAGATAATACGGATAATCCGCCAATCGGTTAATAGGGTGGCGGATAAACGGTGTTCTACTGTATACGTAACCACGGAAACAACCTTACAATGACATTTGAATCTCATTAAATTTTTCAATAAAGCATTAATAAATTATTAAATGTAATCGGTGGCAATACCGCCGGACTGAAATGTAATCGGTAACAATGACGACATCTCCGATGACGAGAATTCCTAGACTCCAGCGTCGCCGGTGTGCCGGAATTTTGCCCCACAACGTTCTTTTACATGCCAATAAAACTGCTGACACGAACCTGTTGCATTTAAGCACTTAAGGGGACTCATACAGTTGCGGTGCTGCAGATTATAAACCTTTCACAAAATTTCAAATATCTCAGAGGTAATTCAGTGGATTTTTCTCATTTTTGTACACAAATAACCTGGTGATTTGGGCCTCTCATTTGGCATCAATAAAGTTATAATTATCACAACAGTTCATTATTTTGATTTACAAAATTTAAAGGAAATGATTTGCTGCTATTTTTCAAACTAAAAACATGATATCTCTTGAACTAATTGTCCAAATTGTTTCAAATTTCAGGTTATCTATAGCCATTTAAACTCTAGAGGATATGTACCACATTTGTAGAGATATAAGCCTAAATATATATTAATTTTAAGTAAATAATGTAAAATAAAAATAACTTTTTTTCCTTATCACAAAATTAAAAAAATGTAGTTCAAAAACTTTATACATATGGAAGTTCACTGTGGTCCATCCTCTAACACTGCATTTCTGGAGTCAGAAACAAAAAAGAAACGTAGAATTTGACAATTGGTTGGGGAGATACTATGACATTTTTCTTATACTTATGTAGCAGCAAATTATTTTCTTTAAATTATGTAAATAAAAGTAATAAATTAATTTGATAATTATAAATTTGTTGATTCCAAATGAAAGGCCCAAATACCACTTATTTTTTACAAAAAAATGAGGAAGATCCACTGATTAACTCTGAGATATTTAAAATTTTGTGAAAGGTTTACAATCTGCAGCACCGCTACTGTATGAGCCCCCTCAAATGTCATCGACCTGGGCCGGGATCGAACCCATAACTTCGAGCACAGAAGTCCAGCACTATACCAACTGCGTTTCTCAGGCCGACGTTGCAGTTTACATTATCATGTTTTAACATAGGCCTACGTGTTCTATGTTGATATTCTACATCCATTTGGGCCAACATCTATACTAATAATAAATCTGTAGCCGAAATTTTTCTGGTAATTTTCGCTTTTCCAAAAATAATTGGTCCTAACATGTATAATTAACCATCCTGAAACCGAAAATCGCTTTTTGAAATTTTTGTTTGTATGTCTATCTGTCTATCTGTCTGTCTGTCTGTCTGTCTGGATGTTTGTTACCTTTTCACGCGATAATGTTTGAACCGATTTATATGAAAATTGGAATATAAATTAAGTTCGTTGTAACTTAGATTTAGGCTATATGGCATTAAAAATACTTTATTTGAAAGGGGGGTTATAAGGGGGATTAAATTAAATAAATCGAAATATCTCCCTTATTACTAATTTTCGTGAAAAATGTTACATAAGAAAAGTTTCTTTAAAATGATTTCCGATAAGTTTTATGCTATACAAAATTTTGATAGGACTGATATTTAATGAGATAAATGAGTTTTAAAATTAAAATAACGATGCCACCTATTGACCTGTAATGAAAACTTCATCTATAAGGGGCCTTGGACAACAACAATCGAAAGCTATTAAACATAGCCTACAGAGAATTTTTCTGTGTTTGTATGAAGTAATATCGAAAGCTAATTATATACAAGACTTTTAAAATAACAATACAATACATTTTCACCGCCACCTCAGATTATAGCGTTATTGTTCCTGCAATAACTCCTATGTGCAAAATATAAAATTTTTGAGTATGAAGAAAAAGACATTTATTCATTCCATGGCAATGGTACATAAAAGATCGTAATTGGGCTTCTCATTTTCAAAGAAAGAACTATAATTATACTATTTTGATTTACAAAATTTAAAGGAAATGAGTTCGTTAGACGTTTTCAAATAAAAATTTTTCAGATTTATTTTCAATGAAGAAATTGTTTTTTTGATAGTTATTTGCTTCCATAATAAACTCTAGAACATATCCCTCTGAATGGATTTTAGGCCAAATATTTTTTTTAAGAACCTAAAATAAAAATTCAGTTTTTTAGTTTCAACGCGAAAAAAAAAGTATCAATGTCAGGAAGATAGCTGTGGTATCTATTTCTGGTCATTGTTGATTGAAACAGGCAAAAGTTAAAAATGGTTGGGGAGGTTTGCTAAGCTTTTTTCAATAGCATTTTTTCTTTAAATTAGTGCTAAAAGTATGTTAACTTGAAATTAGAAATTTGTAAAATCATTTTATCCTACTAAGAGATTTTGCTGAAATGATCTGGAGACTACAAAATTTTCTAGGCCTCTTATTTTATCAGTAAGTAATACCTTTTTATCATCCTTAGGAACTGTAACCCATAACTTCTCGAGCCAATACTGAAGACAATGACACATATAATATCTTTCACCACACGTTAAGTTATGAAAAAGACCATGTTTTAACCCAGGCCTGGTTTAATAAGTATAAAAATATTTGATTTTTAATAACAATATTATTATCTTACTTAAGTTTTGTAGTTATATATAGCTTTTCAAAAAGTAAATTATAGAAATGAAGATCTAAATTAAGATATTTTTGAAATTTTTGTTTGTATGTCTATAACCTCAAAACGTTTCACTTTCATGTTTGTCAATATAGCATCAATATTATGTACAATTTAATGAAAATTGGAATATAGACGCATCATGATATTTAGGCTATGGCATAATATTTAATTTTGAAAGGGTAATAATGTCATCGAAAAGCTCAAGTTTCGAAATTTGAATATCCAATTACAAGCTGTACTCAGAAAATGTTACATAAGAATCAGTTTTTTAAAATGATTTCCGAAAGTTTTATGCTATACAAATATTGATAGGAATCCTGATCATTTAATGAGATAAATAGTTTTTTTTAAAATAACGATGTGTTTGTTCTGTAATGAAATTCATCTATAAGGGGCCTTGATTGAATAAAATTAGTTCTCAAAACTGACAACAGATAGATTTTGGAAAATATCGAAAGCTAATTATAAAAGACTTTCAAATAAAATACTACTTTTCACCGAAAATACTTTTGTTCCTGATGGCAGGCAAAATATAAAATTTTTGAGTAGGAAGAAAAAGACATTTATTCATTCCAAATGGTTCAGCCGAAATCGTGAATTTTATTACCAGAAGAAAGAAATTAATTATATATCACTATAATATATGCTATATCACTATTTAAGTTATTTGAAGAGTTCAGAACCATAGTGGGTTAAGCGCCATTTACTGAAGACGTAGAAAACAAGGGATAAAATTAAGTTATTACCATAATTCAATGAAAACATATAGCAAGTAATATAAAGTATACACATTAAAACTAAATGATATGTCAATCTTCATTAAACTATAGTTGCATGTAATAACAATTAAGAAGCATGTTGAAGGAATTGTCATTGTACCAAATGAGTGGTCTCTGGATCAAAATGGTCGCATTTTAATTTTTTAAAATACAATTTAAATTAAGTAACATATTAAACGATTTATCCTTCTATCAAACACGAATGTTCCCTGGATCAAATGTCCTATTTTAGTTATGTAATTACTTTATATTTATTTCTAACGGGTGCAGCGGAGCGCACGGGTACGGCTAGTATTTAATAATAGGGGTAACTTCAGTTCATTATAGTTATAATAATATAAAATGTATTATAATTTGTTACGGTTATGTTGGAAATGTAATAAGACATCAACCTTTATGGTATAGTCTAACAGTGCCTTCGTTCTTACACGATTGAATAATATACGATCCATTGGTTTTGAGTGCATAAGTCTAGCTTTGAAATCAGTCCCTCCGCAGGTGAATCCCTCCTGCGACCTTTTTTAAGAAATTCTTCTAGAAGCCTAGCGTCACGGAATTTCCAATTTCATACGCTTTTATGCTTTTACATCAAGTTTATTGTGCAAGTGTTATGGAAGAAAGGAATGGGGAAATAGAAAACTGCTTAGTGGAAGAAAACACCAACGCAATGACAAAACGTGCATAAAATCTTTGAACCATGAAATAACACACTCTCCCTTTCCATCTCCTTTCATACAGCCTTCCCCATCCTTTCAGATTCCTTTTCTTTCCCTGGCTTTCACCACATACAAGGCATCGGTTTCACCTTTAAATCTTTTACGGATATTCCGCAACGCACTTCCCCATAGCTCTCCTGTCAAGGACAATAAAATGGTCCATCAAACAGGCTCGGGGGTCTCTCCAGGAAGTGTTACTGTTAGTATCTTCATGGGATAGAGCTGAAATGGTTCCTTTCAGCGGCTACAGCCAGTCATGTTACGAACTAATAAAATACCAAATCTATGCATATTCATTCATTCATAGTTTTCTGCACAAGGGCAGGTCTTTCACTGCAAGCCCAGCATTCTCCACTCATATTTTTCGCATTCCTCTTTGTCTCGGCATTACATCCTTGTACCTTAATATTAATTTATTTTATTTTTATTTTATATTTATTTAATGTGCTATACAACAGCCAGTGGCCAATTACAGTTCAGCACAAATATAACAAAAACATAATACAAAAATAATTATTACACATAAATACAATTACAATTAATTACAATAATGACGATGAATGGATAACTAAGAATACTATGAGACAATGATAATTGAGTATAATGCCTAAAAGAATACATAAATGATAAATCGTTGCCAAGAGCAAACTAAGTCTATACATTGAAGGAATCGAATTCGCAGCCATGCATGTTGGCATTTTTAATGCATCTGGAGACTGGTGAAAGAAATTTCGAATTTCTAATAGAGAAACGTTTGTGGGCTCTCATATCTCTTGTTGGAATACGTAAGGTATTATTGTTTAAGAAAGAGTCACAGGATAGATCACCTTTGAGGACTTTACAAAAGAACAGATAATCTAGCTCATGGCGTCTAGCATATAGATTTTGACAATTAAAATATTCACATTTTCTCTCATAACTATACCCGGAATTAATGGGCAGAAATCTGAATGAACGTAAGGATATAAATTTTCTTTGTATATTTTCTAATTTAGCCGAGTCTGTAGTTATAATCGAGTTCCAAGCTACAGATGCATATTCGAGTTTCGATCGCACCAATGTATAGTATAGCATTAAAAGAGAATCGGGCGTGGAAAAAGAATAAGTTATTGACCGTATTATCCCTAGCATTCTGATTGCGTGATTGTAGATGTAATCAACGTGACTATGAAAATACAATTTACTGTCAAAGAATATTCCCAAATCTTTTACGCAATCCGTTCTGTTAATTAGTACATTATTTAGATAATAATTAAATTTCAGTGAAGAAGTTTTTCTAGAAAAGGTTATTACATTAGTTTTGGATACGTTAATTTTCATACCATTTTCTTCCGACAATTTAGCGACTGAATAATAATAATTTATAATAATAATAATAATAATAATAATAATAATAATAATAATGATTTATTTTAGCTGGCAGAGTTAAGGCCGTAAGGCCTTCTCTTCCACTAAACCAGCAAAAATATATATATATATATATATATATATATATATATATATATACATATGCATGAACTTACAAAGAATTCAACAATTTGATTTAGATAAGAGCTACATGTATACAAGAGTTATTTACGAATTAAGCAACAAAATACTATGAACTATTAATTAAACACTGAAATAAATTGTGTATCAGAATTAAACTAAAATACACAGAATGTTAATATATTTCAAATAATATTAGATAATAGAAAGAGATTATTATGACACAATTTTGAAAATACAGCACTATCAGGATGATGTCTAAAGAAAAAAGTAACAATGTAGTCAGTGATAGTTTAAATCAGTATGATTGGAGTGAAATGCTAATAAGGTTATCTTTTAAGCTGTTTTTAAAGGTGTTTATTGTCTTGCAGCCCCTAATACTTTGTGACAAGAAATTCCATTGACGCGAGGTGGATACTGTAAAAGATGATGAATAACAAGATGTTCTATGAAGAAGTATACTTAGAGTGCCACAGATAAGTGATCTGGTATTTACGTCGTGGTTAGAGTATAGATAAGAGAAACTAGACGAAAGGTAATTTGGTGTTGAAGTGTGCAGAATTCGAAAGAGTAAAGACAAAGAGTGTAAAGTTCTACGTTCTTTAAGTCACGAAAGACTTGCGAAGGATGGTGATATGTGATCAAATCGTCGGATGTTGCACACGTATCTGACGCACATATTCTGAGCTCGCTGTAACTTGACTGACAGTTCAGAACTTAGGTCACTTAACAAAACGTCACAATAATCGAAGTGCGGCATTACTAGGGTTTGTACTAGGGTAAGTTTTAGTTGCTGGGGCAAGAAGTTTCTCAAGCGACTCAAACAGTGAATGGAGGAACAGATTTTTTTATCGTTTCTTTAACTTGAAAATTCCAACTTAGATTATTATCAAAAAAGAAGCCAAGATTTTTTACGACAGATGAGTAAGGGATTAGCGTGTTGTTGAGGGTCTATCATCTATAATATTGTCTATCATCTGATATCTTCTTCTATTCCGAACTCTTTTCCCGTTCACCATTCCTTCCAGTGCATCCTTCAGTAGGCAGTTTCTTCTCAGTCAGTGACCCAACCAATTCCTTTTTCTCTTCCTGATCAGTTTCAGCATCATTCTTTCTTCACCCACTCTTTCTAGCTCGACTTCATTTCTTTTTCTGTCTGCCAATTTCACTCGCTCCATTCTCTCCATATCCAGATTTCAAACACTTCTAGCCGTTTCTCTTAGCTTACAAAGAAACACTCTGATGGCGGCAGATACAAAAGTTATTTTTTTTTCTTCCACCACGTTAATAATGTCAAAAGAAGTGCTTTTACAAATTTTGGCCACTCGACCGCAATTACGAGGCCGTCCAGAAAGTGATTTTCCCTGGGGCCGTTTACAGGAAAAAAGCACAATTACATAGAAAGTTTTATTGAAACATATATAACAATTGTTGCGCTATTTGTCAACATATCCCCCACTGGAATTAAGACATTTGTCACACCCTAGGATCAATTTTTGTATTCTTGTGTCGTAGAAGTCAGCCGCCTGGAATCGAAACCAGCGCTTGACAGCCGTCTGCGCCTCTCTGTCGATTCCATGTATGACAAATGTCTCAATTCCGTTGGGGAATATGTTGAAAAATATTTCAACAATTGCTGTGTCTGTTCCAATAAATTTTTCCAATGAAATTGTGTTTTCTTTCTGTTAACGGCTACTGGGGAACTTATTTTTTTTACGGCCCTCGTAATTAGAGTTAGGTCGATTCGTGAACGGATCGTTCATTCGAACGACTAATAATAAAGAATCGTAACGAATCGTCGTTCAAAAGAATAGTAACGAATTGACATGGTATCGTAACCCACGATTCTATTTACTTGTTTGATGTAACCTGTCAACGGGCATTTCCGAACCGTGCCGAATGATCCCGAGCGAGAGTGAAATCATAATACTGCATTTGTTAAGTGTGAAAAATAATGAACACAAACCTGAAATTTGCATAGTTAAATAGAGATGTAACTAAAAAAATGTACTTCATAATAAGGTTCAGTTGATAAATTGTAATTTAGAAACATTATCTTGGACTATTTCGTTTATATGACGTCATTCCATTTTCGACCAATGAAGTGTAATGAAATTTTGAATTCCAACCAATCACAGTCAGACTGTGCGATAATTTCTGCAGCTAGATTTATCGCTATCAATTTATCGCATGGTCGTTCTTTTGTTTAGTCGTTGTCGCCAACTGTTTCCCCGTAAATTGATGATCATGAATACATTAAGATGCAACTACACGGTTAAAGTTTTCTTTCAACTTTAAAGCAATGAATGCAAGATTGAAATTTAATATTAATTAATATATTTACGTTCAAAACGGCGCACCATGTAGACACAAAATTCTTATGCATCTTAATTGAACGTACCTTTTAAACTTGATTCTATTCTTCCCAGATTGCACGCATACGCGATTGGAATATTGAACTGTGTAGATGCAGCTTTAGTTCCGTTACACACTACAGCGAGAATGCGTTTGTCGAGCTATAAAAATGCTTTCGTGTAGCACTCATTGTAACGGTCGAAACAAGGCACAGCTGACATTGGTCCTGCTTCCACAGGTAGGCCTAACGTAACCTATAAAATTGTAGCCTATAACATTTGTATTGAAATTAAACAATTAATAGACGTTCAAATTTATGTAACATCATCGCATATCAAACTCAAAGACCTTGCATAGTAATAATGTCTTTGATCAAACTGCCTTTCGTATGGCGTAATAGAATTCGTGTTTTAATTAGGCCTATCTATACAGAGATGGCTTCACTGTGTAGCAACATGTCTCGCTGTGAATACATAAGCATTGGTATATAGCTGCCCCCACTGTTACTGTTAAATTAAATTATGATTTCAGCAGATAATGAAAATGTATTTGTTATAATAATAAGAGAAAAGTGCAGTACATGTAATTAACAATGTTAAACCTGTATTTCGATTTTCGCAATTGGCATTACTGAATAATAACATCGAATTTCTTTATTGCAATAATCGATATTCGTCTACGAGTATTTCAACTTCACAATGTCTGAATAGGTTAACATTTTGTGATGGAATTTTAGGGATATATTATTTAAATTTTTATTTTATTCACGAAATAGTCCTAATAAATGTCACTCGAGGTCTGAGATTTCCCAGATAAATCCACTCGCTTCGCTCGTGGATTTATCGGCAGATCTCAGACCTCTCGTGACATTACTACAGATAATTTTATAGACTAATGGAGGTCATGCTGAATGGTTCCAGCCAACGAGTTAGATACTAGCTCGTTGGTTCCAGCCAATGAGAAAGAGACAATCCAATGTCTCGCCTCTTATGCCATCTATGCGAGAGATGTAGAACGTTTTTGTTCTACGCGTGGTTTGCAAAGCAAAGTGTTCTGCTAGTCGTTCGTTGACGATTCAAAAGAATAGTTGGAATCGCAGATTGGGAAGAATCGTGAACGCGTTGACGATTCAAAAGAATAGTTGGAATGGGTTTCGCCTGCGACAACCTGCATATTTTTTAACACAGAACCTGTTTATACAAATGTTCGATGCCACAACATTATGGAATCGTATTTAGGTACATTACGCACACCATACTCGCGTCGAAATTCCCTTTGAACCCTTTTAACACTCTCAAATTTAGCATACCAAAGAACACATTGTGCCCGCTGTTGATTTGTAGTAGTAGCCATTTCAATCATCTACAATTCTCATTTGTCCTTTCAGATTATGAATTGTTGATTGTTATATATGGAAACTCCCATCTTTTAATCATTGTGTAACCAGCAAAAAAATTTTCCTACTATCATAAAAGCTTTATAATAATAAATTAATATTATCCATACCCAAACGGATCAGACTGTACTTTTGAAACATCTTGAATTATTAACATTTTTAATATAATCAAGCAAACCTTGATATATTTTTAAGCCATAGACCATATACGTTTTGTTGAAACTTGTCAAACGATGTGTTGGAATATTAAGAATATCCTTAAAACGAGAGTTGTAATAATGAAAATCACTATTTTGATAAAAATGGTTCTTATTACAATGTATTAATTCCGTAAACTTAAAAATAGATAAAGTATATTAAAATGTTAATTTTTTTTATATTCCTGCATAATGTAGGATTATTAATACCTATCATGCATAAATAAATAAATAGACAGGGGTTTAAAAAATACGGGGCATAACTTCAGGTATATATTTCCCACATGTATACAATCAAAATAGTTCATTACAACATGTGTCCGGAAATGCTTCATTTCCGAGTTATGGCCTTCACAACATTGAAATTCACCGGAACGTTTTTCTTTCCGCAGGTCGTTGTCATTACAGAAGATGTTCAAACTGTCCACTTCCTGCTTGAATACAGACCTCACATCGATGTCTCATTGACCTGCGAACACGATCCCAAACTCCAGGAGTATTGCGTATGTCCTCAGAACATGCCTCAATTCGATTCCGAGAGGGGTTTCCAAATCAGGCACCGGAGACGAATAAACCAATGATTTTAAATGGCCCCACAAGTAGAAATCAAGAGGGTTCAGATCAGGTGAGCGTGAAGGCCAAGCAATTGGGCCACCTCTACCTATCCATCGATCAGGAAACCTTCGATCCAAGTACCGGCGAGCCATACGACTGAAGTGTGCAGGGGCGCCATCATGCAAGAAGTGAATGTGTTGACGATTGATCAGTGAGTGTCTTCTAAAACATGAGGTATGGTGCCGGTGAATTTCAATGTTGTGAAGGCCATAACTCGGAAATAAAGCATTTCCGGATACATGTTGTAATGAACTATTTTGATTGTCTACATGTGGGAAATACATACCTGAAATTATGCCCCGTATTTTTAAACACCCTGTATATACAATAAAAATAAATAAATAAATAAATAAAAGGTAACTACAAGGGCTGGATAAAAAGTTATGGCAACACTGCTGTCACGTGACGATGGTGCGTTCGAGAGCTGCCAGCTGTATGGTCATGAACAAGGACTGTTAGATGAGTCAGTGCAGCCAGCGGTGACAGTACTCTGTCAATCTACTGCAGTGTGTAGAACGTTGACTTTCATAGGAATAGTGCAAGCGTCCTAAGACCAGTTTACAAAACTAGAGCAACGTTCCTGCATCAAAATTGAAATGGCAAGAGGTCATAGTGCACGAGAATGTTATCAGGGACTGCGTGAAGCACCACCACCTTCGTCCAGTGCTCAGGAGAAAACGACGACACTTGGTGGTACAGAACCCCATCATTCTTCATGATAATGCAAGGAGTCACACCGCTGCTGCTGTCAAGGACCTCTTGCGTCGCTGGCAATGGGAGATTCTGGAACATCCACCGTACTCACCCGATATGAGTCCATGCGAATACGATCTCTCCGCCAAAGTGAAAGAATCACTACGAGAAACCCGGTACAATACCAGAAATTTACTTATCTGTGCTATGGAGTAGTCATTGCGGAACATCAACAAACATGGACGCGCTGATGGTGTACGACGCCTTCCAAACATTTGGCAAAAGGTGATAAATAAGGGGGGCGACTATATTGAAGGTACATAAATGTTGTACCCCTGTGAGTAATAATAATAATAATAATAATAATAATAATAATAATAATGATGATGATGATGGTGATGATGATGATTTATTTAACCTGGCAGAGTTAAGGCCATACGGCCTTCTCTAACACTCAACCAGGAGTAAAACTGCGCTACAAAAAACACTACAAATTTACAAAGTACACTACAATTTTACACACAAAACTGTAAGCTAATAATAATGTAATGTAAACAACAAGTAAGTAGAAATCAAACATAATATATAACATACAGAAAGAAAGAAAAAAGCATAATAAAATGTGAACAGAAGGTCAAAATAAATGAGACATACAAAGTATAAAAAAAAAAAAGAAAATTATTATTGATTAGGTTAGGTTAGGTATCGAACTGTTGCCATTACTTTTTATCGAACCTTTTGTAGATACATAAATAAATAAACAAGTATGTAATAAGCAAATAAATACGTGAATAGATAAAATCGTTTGCGAGACATGTATGTTTTTTTATCGATATTAATTTTGTGGAACACGCTGTATATGCATATGTATATTTTTGCGTGTTTATGTGAAGAAATTACTATCACATGGCACTACCTCTTACTATTGTGTGTTACGAAAGGGAAAGGATGACTTTGAATTAGCTTACGTAATGCTTAATTGAAAATATTCTGAATGTACGTAACGCATTTTTCAGTTTTTTTTTATCTCCTGTATCTTTTGTGGCATATTTTCATCTGATGAAAGCATGTGTAGTGAAATGGAACGTTGGAAGATTAGCTCATTTAAAAACCGAACTCTCTCTACTCACGACTTACGAAGATTACAAGACTGAAAGTAAGGGGGAGAGTTGGATGGAATATTCGAAAGAAATGAGGGTAGTTGAAACTTGAATGTCTGGCGGAACAAATGAATCACAGAAACATTGTCGAACGAAAAACTGTACAGCTGCATACACGAATTGTTGAAAAGGAACGCACGGGGAAATGAAGAAAAGAACAGACAGTGGGAGTGGGGGGGGGGGGGAAGAGACGAATGAGTGAGTGGCTAGACAAATAGCGAAAGACCCTTCTATCTCTCTCTCCCAACAAGCATACATATACAAAAAGCGAACAAATCAACAGAAGTTGCGTTTACTTTCATGGCTAAAACAAATAAGAGGAAAACGCCAAAAAACCAGAAGTTGGTATGTGTGTAGTTGTGTATAAAAGTCAGTTTTTTTCCCTACCCCCTCCTTCCAGCAAGCAGAAAACGTATCTCTACTGAGAATAAAGTTGAAGGGGGTGCGGAGTGAAGGGATGGTGTGGTTTATTGCAAAGCCAGGGGGTATTTTTTCTCTCCCACCCCTCTGCCCCTATTCGTCGATACGACCACATGTGAGCTATGTCTAACCAAACTCCCAATATCTCAGCGATGTCCACGACCTTCTCAGCAGTGTGTTCCTCTGAACACTTGGATCCCCCCCCCTTCCCTTCCCCTGTAGTCAATACACTTCAAAACTTCTCATGTTCTTCTATATTGGGTTAAGATTTTAAAAGCCCATCTCTTTCACTCGCTAGCTCAACACGTGGTCTTTCATATCTCTGAGAAGTTTCAAGGTCTCAAGCACCCTTTCCCTCATCCACTTGATCGTACAGATATATTTTGTTGTCAGTTGATAGATCGATAGAATATCTCGAAGCTACAAGACATTGAAAAAAAAAATTCTCGATGTTATATTAAAACTGGAACTCGAATGTTCTACATTCTCGTTGCTGAATGTAGAAAAACTAACTTGAATATTTAATTTGTGCGAGATCGTGCGTATTTGCTTGTTTTCCGCACAGAACCAATACGCGGTAAGTGTGAAATACCACATTCAGTATTCCCAACGTAACACACATAACAATTTCCCTCTTCTTACCGCTTAAGCGCGACATTCATTTTACTGCTTTAGGCTTTTAATATATTATTTTTAGAGACGTTTAACATAGTAATAATTATAAATTGGAAACTTACCACTGCAATTTCACCTAAATTGCAATGTTAATTATTGTTCTTAAATATTTGCAAAAATTAAGTAAAGTCTACTACTCCACGAAACTTATTGCATTCCTGATACAAGTAACATTAAGGAAGCCGTGAAAAAATCAACAAGATTCCAGATGCGGATGTTATGATTGCAATATGTTATATAAATAATAATGTTAAAATATTAAAATGAAAAATAAATCATTACATAACCTTACCGTTTGTTTTAAGTTCGCATTTATAGACTGGGGGAAAGACAGACGTATATCACGGCCTGCTGGAGTATAGTAAACACAGAAAAGATTTTATAGCAACAATGTTGAAGAAAGATATTTTGGTTTTCCGAAGTAGCCGTCATTAAACAGAAACCAACATGGAGATTTCATTTGCAACTAATTAGAAATTCGTCTTTCAGGTATGTAATAAACGATCTTCGCACAAAATAATGTACGATAAAAGAGCGGTATGTTTGTTTTCAAGATCTCGGTAAATTAAAAATGCTCAACTACGTTTCAAGTTAATTTCAATCTTTTCCTCGACCATGAAAACGTCAACATACCGCTCTTGTAACGTATATTACTATACCTTGAAATCCTGTGCAAGGAACACTATTAACTTGTTATGTTCACCTTTCGCTGGTGTAAATTAGCTCTTAAATCTGATATATTTTCAAGGAATTGTTCCTGAAGACCTAATAAAATTCAATCTTTAATTTCTACGTGGTCTGAATTAATTTTCTGTTGGAATTTAGTGTAGTTATTAGACAGTACTTTTAGATTAATAAATAGTTATTAGAAAACAAAGGAATCACTAACTTATACACTAACATACCGATACAAGACACATTACAGATACTTAGTTACTTACTGGCTTTTAAGGAACGCGGAGGTTCATTTCCGCCCTCACATAAGCCCGCCATTGGTCCCTAACCTGAGCAAGATTAATCCATTATATATCATCATATCCCACCCCCTTCAAATCCATTTTAATATTACCTTCTCATCTACGTCTCGGCCTCCCAAAGGTCTTTTTCCCTCTTTTCTCCCAACTAACACTCTATATGCTTTCCTGGGTTCGCCCATACGTGCTACATGCCCTGCCCATCTCAAAGTCTGGATTTAATATTCCTAATTATGTCAGGTGACGAATAAAATGGGTGCAGTTCTGCGTTGTGTAACTTTCTCCATTCTCCTGTAACTTCATCCCTCTTAGCCCAGATATTTTCCTAAGAACCTTATTCTCAAACACCCTTAACCTCTTTTCCTCTCTCAAAGTGAGAGTCCAAGTTTCAGAACCATACAGAACAACCGGTAATATAACTGTTTTATAAATTCTAACTTTCAGATTTTTTGACAGCAGACTAGACGACAAAAGCTTCTCAACTGAATAATAACAGGCATTTCCCATATTTATTCTACGTTTAATTTTCTCCCGAGTGTTTTACAGATACTGAAACAAATGCTCATAGACAACAACATACCACAAGAACACATCGAAGAAATCATCCAAATCATAGACATCATAACAAAGCAAAACTATTTCACACACAACAACAAATACTACACCCAAACGGAAGGATTGCCAGTGGGGTCACCCATATCTAGCATTCTAGCAAAGATATTTTTGCACAACATGGAACAAACATACATACTCAACAATGAACACAACAAATATGCAGACAACATGATATATTGGCACAGATACGTAGACGACATACTCATACTATACAAAGGAAACAAACGACACCAATACATAAACAAAATACACCCAAATCTCCGATACACACTGGAACTCGAAAACAATAACTTCATAAATTTCTTAGACATCACCATAACAAAAGTTGACAACAAACACACCTTCAAAATATACAGAAAACCAACCACCACCACCACACAAATACATAACACAAACATGCTGCATTCAGGACAATGGTACACAGATTACTCAATATACCCATGACTCAATAACACTACAATGAAGAAGTGAACACAATCGAATACATAGCACAAGAAAACGGTTACAACCCAAACATAATAGACAATATCATAACAAAACAAAAACTCAACAAACACAAAACACAACACAAACACAAGAACACAAGAAATACATCACAGTAACATACGAAAACAAAAACACACAAGATCGCATCCTCATTCAGAAAACAGAAATACAAACATAGCATACAGAACAGAAAACACACTACAAAGACATCTCAACACACAAACAACACAAACAAATAAATACAACCACACAGGCGCATACAAACTCACATGCAATAGTTGCGACAGTTTCTACATTGGACAGACAGGCAGATCATTCCAAACTCGATACAAAGAACACATTAAAGCAATAACCAGAGGACACAATACATCTACATATGCCGAACACATAACTAATGGTAACCACACATACAATAATATAAATACAGACATGGAAATCCTACACATACAACCCAAAAACCAAAACTCAACACACTAGAACAATATGAAATATACAGACACACTAAAACACACCTAATCAAATTCTCAACACGCAGATCAATTTCAGAACACACACACTATTTGACACAACTCTTAATCACACGAACGCACCCACACAACAGGCAGCGTAGTTCGAGATGACGCCGAGATCTAGTAGGCTCTGAGGATGGTGTGATGAAGCACCGAAACAGCTGAGAGACCAAGTTTCAAGCCGCACATGCTTACAGGATTAACACGAGTAAGATCGCCATCTAATCAATTATTTATATTCAAGTGTTAAAAAAGTAGTGTACGAAAGTTTCAACATGAATACAAAGGACTTTTGTATGCGATTTTGGGTAAAAATCGATTAAATTTCTGCACATTTAAAGGACAAAACTAAAATTCTTTCAGTCATTTATTATCATAATACACTGTTCTCTTAAAAGGAGTTAGGTACAGCTTACAGCAGTAAAATTTTTGAAATATTCAACATTTTTCCTCTATTACTGTATCTTGTACAATAATAATAATTAGTATGTCTAAAACACTGTCCTTCTGCTATATGAAAAAATTTTTACGACTCAAAAAGATTATTTATAAATTTTTTTCAAAATTCAAAATGGTGGCAGTTCTCTGTGCAGCGATGAAGCTACAACAATATAACAATGAAAACTGAAAGAAAAATAACCGTTCAAAGTAACGTTAGACCCAAATAACACTCATTGTTGCCTTGTCAAATAAACACAAGCGATAATTAAAACGCTTACTGTTACACATTTTTGCACGGTAGCACTCATTGTTGCAAAGAGAATATGAACTGACTGAAAGACAATAATGTGACAGCGACGTGAGGTTCGAACTCACGACCAGCGTCCCGCAAAGAAGATCGCGCGGAGCACTTTGGGATGGCGCGCGGCGGAGAGGGAAAGGGCCAACGCGGCGAGAGAGTGGAGAGACAGTGCGCGCGCATCTGGTGCTGGTAGAGAGGAGAGGGCTCTGGATTTTCTGGAGTGCCATCTCTAGAGACGCGTGGAACTTTCGAGGCTACGTCGCTGTGGTTATAAATTAAGGACGCGAAGGAACGACAGCAGTTTTCAGTTGATTAGTCAGCCAGTCAGTGAGAAAGCCAGAGCAAGCAAGCCAGTCTTGTGTACCGGAGTTCGACTCGAGTGTGCGTCCGCAACTGTATCAGCATCCGAAGGCCTGAGTTCGAGTGCAGTGGACCGCAGTTGGAGGACCTGAGTTCGAGTGCAGTGGACCGCAGTTGGAGGGACCTGAGTTCGAGTACAGTGTACTGTCTCTGAAGGTCTGTGGTTCGAGATACTGTGAACTCGAGTGACTGAGCTAGAAGAACTGTGAACTGAGAACTGATAGTTCTGATTTGTAAATAGTGCTTTGTAAATATTAGTTAAGATTAACAGTTCATTGTTGTTCGTACTAGTCCAAGTAAATTGTCATTGTCGTCAGTGGAGTGCTATAACGAATATTGTGTTGAAAGAAAATCCAATTATTGACGAGAGCGTTTAAGGCGAATTGTAGAAAGGAATTATTGTTGTGACGAATAAATTACATTGTTGTTACTAATAAAATTCACAATAATATACATTCGGTGAAGTCACTTTCATTGTAGCAGTTATAGAAATAAATTAAAATATACTAGTAGGCAATTTTTAATAATAAATTAATAAAAAAATAGATAAATAATCAAATAAAGGAAAAAAAGAATTTAGTTTGTAAATTAGACATTTATACTAAAAGAGGCAGAAAAGGGCAACATAAAACTGTGACGTTTCAATCACAAAGGTGTAATTCGTACAGATTTACTTTCAAAATGAAGATAGATTTAACAGCGTCGTAAAATAACCCAATACAAAAAAAGGTAGATTTAACACATTTAAAAAGGCATTCTGCCAAAGTTCCGGTCTCTGTTGATGAGGAAAAGTCGGTTATTGTCAGCTGACAGAAGGTATAAGATCGGTTAGCTACTGTGGAATGCCTAAATTCAGTAAACCATTGCAAAGTAAACTTCATGCTTACGTTAGTGAATTTGGTGCCCATGTGTTTTCAACTGATGGGAAAGTTTTGTTTTATAAGAAGACAGTTAATCACGAAAAAAAAAGGTATTTTATAAGTCAGCATGTAGTGTATATTATATATTATTGTATATTATATATCACTGCCACCGGGTGTATACCCAATATTGTACTGTTAATAAATACGTACATACATACATACATACATACATACATACATACATACATACATACATACATACATACATACATACATACATACATGTGTCAGCTACGAAGTAAAAATGTGAGTTATGTTGATATAATTTAAATTTATTTCGGAATAAGTATGATGAGAACTTTCTTGTGTATTATTAACGTACCTTGTTAACATGTTTCGACCTATTTTCGGCCATCTTCGGAACTGGTCGTTGTTGGTCTTGGCGCCTCTTATTTCCTGTGTGGGTGTGTTCGTAGTGTAAAGTCAAAGAGTGTATGTGTTTTGAAGTTGAGTTGTGTATTGAGAATATCGTTGGGGTGTGTTTTCGTGTGTCTGTATATTTCATATTGTTCTAGTGTGTTGAGTTTCTGGCTTTTTGGTTGGATGTGCAGTATTTCCATGTCTGTGTTGATGTCTCTGTGGGTGTGGTTAGCATTTGTGATGTGTTCTGCATATGTGGAGGTGTTTTGTAATTTTGTTATGACTGTGATGTGTTCTTTGTAACGTGTGCACATATGCAGAACACATCACAAATGCCAACCACACCTACAGAGACATCAACACAGACATGGAAATGCTGCAAATCCAACCAAAAAGCCAGAAACTCAACACACTAGAACAATATGAAATATACAAACACACGAAAACACACACCAACAATATTCTCAACACAGAACTCAATTTCAAGACACATACACTCTTTGACTCTACACTACGAACGCACCCACACAGGAAACAAGAGGCGCCAAGACTAACAGCGACCAGTTCCGAAGATGACCGAAAATAGGTCGAAACATGTTAACAAGGTAGGTTAATAATATGAAGAACAAGAAAGTTCTTATCATACATATTCCGAAGTTATACAGTGTTAAAAGTTGTGTAATCAAGATGTTAAATTTATTGGTGAAATGTATTATGCATTTTAAAAATTTATAATGCCTTTTTTTTTAATTTATTGTGCCTATTTTTACGTTTTTATTGCCTTTTTTGCCTGCCTATTTTAACTGTTATATACCGTATGCCTAAACATCCGGGGTCTAGTAATAATGCATATTATATACATACAAATAGGCGTACAATCGAGACAAGTGTAATGTGTTCTTTGTCGTTCACAAATTCATAAACAAATGAAATGTGTCACGATAGCAAGGGCCTCATTTAACGAGCATCAGAAATGAATGGATAGTTTATGAAATAAATGCCCCTGTATAATGGTGCTGTCATGGTTACGGTTCATCTAGCCGCATTGCTCGATCTCCCGTGTAAGAGATGTCAGTTCGCATGCAGCCTGATTCACACTGACAAGCCTGCTGACAAGCGCGATTTCGCTGTCACGTCAGTGTAAGGGGAGAAGAGAGACATAGACACCTAATAGACTGGAAACGGGGGGGAATGGAGTGGAACTTCAAACGGTTGTCATTCGCTGTTTCTCAATACTGCACGCTGTTATTGAATTAAGAATTTAAAAATTCATGTACTGCAGAAATACACAGATGTTCAAATGCGTTTGATACGGGATTTCACTATTCAGTTACAAACCGCATGGTTCAGCTCACGTATATGCAGTATTTTAACTTATAAATTGTTTAAAAATAACACATAATAGTAAATAAAATTAAAATTTCGGGCAAGAAAACTTAGACACGTCAAAACGTTGTATTTAGAAATTTTTTGCGAGTATTACCCATATTCTGGGAGTTAGCCTATGACGTCATAGAGAACTTCCCCCCCCTCCTCCGTCCTCCCAACTAACACTCTATATGAATGTCTGGATCCGACCATACGTGCTACATGCCCTGCTCGTCTCAAACGTCTGAATTTAATGTTCCTAATTATGTCAGGTGAAGAATACAATGCGTGCAGTTCTGTGTTGTGTAACTTTCTCCATTCTCCTGTAACTTCATCCCTATTAGCTCTAAATATTTTCCTAAGAACCTTAGGCCTATTCTCAAATATCCTTAATGTCTGTTCCTCTCTCAAAGTGAGAGTCCAAGTCTCACAACCATACAGAACAACCGGTAATATAATAATAAATAATAATAATAATAATAATAATAATAATAATAAAAAGGTAAAGGTAAAGGTATCCCCGTAACATGCCATGAAGGCACTTGGGGGCATGGAGGTAGAGCCCCATGCTTTCCATGACCTCGGCACTAGAATGAGGTGGTGTGGTCGGCACCACGCTCTGACCGCCTTTTACCCCGGGAAGGACCCGGTACTCAATTTTATAGGAGGCTGAGTGAACCTCGGGGCCGTTAAGGCCATAGGGCCTTCTCTTACACTCTATCAGGTCACAAAGTATACAAGCAGTTAAAATTTAACAAAAAGTTAAAGAACAGAATATTAACATATTACAAAAAAATAAAATAATAATAATAATAATAATAATAATAATAATAATAATAATAATAATAATAATAATAATAGCATAATAAAATCGACACTAACCAACATGAAAATAATACTATAATAGAAAAAAAAGAAAGTAAAATACATTGGAATGTAGTGAAAGCAACTCATTTAGTACAAATGGTTAATATGGAAAATGTAAGGAAGACTATATCATAAGGGAATGTAATAAAATAATACTAAAAAGGAAAATAAATACGAAAATTAATTAAAATTCACGATAAAAAGGCTATGATAATAAATTCATCGGCTGATAAAGAGAACAAAAATGGGAAAGGAAGGAAAGAAATAAATAGCCTATATTTTTACAAAACTATGGCAGAGAAAAGGGCTTATAACTGAAAGGAATCTAATTCAAAAAGTGCAATTTTAATTTATTTTTGAAACTAGACAATGTCCGACAGTCTCTGACATGTTGTGGTAGAGAGTTCCAGAGATGAGCTGCAGAGACGGTGAAAGATGAAGAGTAGAAGGATGTTCTGTATTTAGGAATGGAGAGTGTGATATGGTGTTGTGAGCGAGTATGTATTTCGTGATATGAGGACAAATGTTGAAAACGAGAAGCTAAGTAGCTAGGGTTAGAGGTTTGAAGAATATTGAAGAGTAAAGTGAGTGATATATATATGTTTTATAAATTTTAACTTTCAGATTTTTTCACAGCAGTCTAGATGACTTAGATTATTATTATTATTATTATTATTATTATTATTATTATTATTATTTATTATTATTGTACTTTGCAGTGTGATTTTACCTTCTTACTTCTACTTACAAATGGCTTTTAAGGAACCCGAAGGTTCATTGCCGCCCTCACATAAGCCCGCCATTGGTCCCTATCCTGTGTAAGATTAATCCAGTCTCTATCATCATATCCCACCTCCCTCAAATCCATTTTAATATTATCCGCCCACCTGCGTCTCGGCCTCACCAAAGGTCTTTTTCCCTCCGGTCTCCCAACTAACACTCTATATGCATTTCTAGATTCGTCCATACGTGCTACATGACCTGCCCATCTCAAACGTCTGGATTTAATATTCCTAATTATGTCAGGTGACGAATAAAATGGGTGCAGTTCTGCGTTGTGTAACTTTCTCCATTCTCCTGTAACTTCATCCCTCTTAGCCCCAGATATTTTCCTAAGAACCTTATTCTCAAACACCCTTAATCTCTGTTCCTCTCTCAAAGTGGGATTCCAAGTCTCACAACCATAAAGAACAACCGGTGATATAACTGTTTTATAAATTCTAACTTTCAGATTTTTTGACAGCAGACTGGATGTTAAAAGCGTCTCAACCGAATAATAACAGGCATTTCCCATATTTATTCTGTGTTTAATTTCCTCCCGAGTATCATTTATATTTGTTACTGTTGCTCCCAGGTATTTGAATTTTTCCACCTCTTCAAAGGATAAATTTCCCATTTTTATATTTCCATTTCGTACAATATTCCCGTCACGAGACATAATCGTATACTTTGTCTTTTCGGGATTTACTTCCAACACTATCGTTTTACTTGCTTGAAGTAAAATTCCCGTATTTTTCCTAATCGTTTGTGGATTTTCCCCTAACATATTCACATCATCCGCATAGACAAGCAGCTGATGTAACCCGTTCAATTCCAAACCCTCTCTGTTATCCTGGACTTTCCTAATGGCATATTTTAGAGCAAAGTTAAAAAGTAAAGGTGATAGTGCATCTCCTTTCTTTAGCCCGCAGTGAATTGGAAACGCATCTGACAGAACCTGTATATGTTACGAGGGTTAAATTGAATCACTGCTGTACAAAATGGCCGTGGTCTTTCGTGTCAACTCATAAAATATTAATTATTGCCTGCTGAAATATCTGACATTCGGCTCTATTGGAAGGCGGTCACATTCGTGGCGCCATTGTGAACGGCTCGTTGCACCTCTTTCCGTGGCTCCCGGCGATCATTTGGGACCGTTTCCTCCATTTCTAGTGTTTCGTTTTGTCTTTATTTCATATCCGCTTGGCCGGCGCGCTGCAACTTTCATGTCCGAATCTGCGTGTTTACGGCTAGGGACGGACTTGGAAATCAGGTCTCCACACTGCTTGAGAATAAAACGGAATAAGCAAGCGTCTCGGCAGCAGTGATAGAGTTGTCATTAATGTGCGCGAAGCCTGGTTCGATTCCGTCACACGGCAAACATGAATAACACATGTTCTACTTGAGGTGTGTAATCAGTACCCTTCACGATTCATTGTAATAAATCAGGCTGAAGACGATGGACATAATAATAATAATAATAATAATAATAATAATAATAATAATAATAAAACACAAAGTATATGATTATGTCTCGTGACCAGAATATTGTACGAAATGGAAACATAAAAATTGGAGATTTATCCTTCGAAGAGGTGGAAAAATTCAAATATCTTGGAGCAACAGTAACAAATATAAATGACACTCGAGAAGAAATTAAACGCAGAATAAATATGGGAAATGCCTGTTATTCGGTTGAGAAGCTTTTGTCATCCAGTCTGCTGTCAAAAAATCTGAAAGAAGTTATAAAACAGTTATATTACCGGTTGTTCTGTATGGTTGAAACTTGGACTCTCACTTTGAGAAGGAACAGAGCTTAAGGGTGATCGAGAATAAGGTTCTTAGGAATATATTTGGGGCTAAGAAGGATGAAGTTACAGGAGAATGGAGAAAGTTACGCAACACAGAACTGCACGCATTGTATTCTTCACCTGACATAATTAGGAACATAAAATCCAGACGTTTGAGATGGGCAGGGCATGTAGCACGTATGGGCGAATCCAGAAATGCATAGAGAGTGTTAGTTGGGAGACCGGAGGAAAAAGACCTTTAGGGAGGCCGAGACGTAGATGGGAAGATAATATTAAAATGGATTTGAGGAGTTGGGATATGATGGTAGGAACTGGATTAATTTTACTCAGGATAGGGACCTATGGCGGGCTTTTGTGAGGACGGCAATGAACCTGCAGGTTCCTTAAAAAAGCCATTTGTGAGTAAGTATTATTATTATTATTTTTATTATTACTATTATTATTATTATTATTGTACACAAATTGGTAATACTTTCGTAAGAATCAACTATATTCCGTAAAATGTTATAGTATTAAATCTTGTAATTAGTCATTGTAAAACCTAGGTTCTTCATTTTGTTGTTATCTCAATTATTTAATTTGTACCAAATTTGTTCATTTTATTGTATTAATTGTATCACTGTGCGGAACTTTTATTGGCCAATGGATGTTGTCCAGATAGATATAGATAAATAAATAAATAAATAAATAAATAAATAAATAAATAAATAAATAAATAAATAAATAAATAAATAAATAAATAAATAAATAAATAAATAAATAAATAAATAAATAAATAAGTAATTAAATAAATAAATAAATAAATAAATAAATAAATAAGTAATTAAATAAATAAATAAACTAATTAATTAATTACATTCAATGATCAAAACCTCCACTAGGCAACTTGTCCCAAGGAGGATTTGAACCTGGGCCCGATCGTTTCACTTTTCACATGTATTTTGAATAATTTAATTTACAAAAGTAAAATATATTCTACCTATATTCTATATTTAAAAAAACAGAATCATTACGAAACCTGTGACACCCATCAAACTTTAATGAGAAAATGGTCCCGTTTTCGTGACCCGATTTTAAAGATTGTGCCCGCCATTGCTTATTCAATGTCGCACGCCAGTCTGACGACACCTCTACGGGTACCCAAAAGAACCACAAAAATTCACAGATTCTTTATAGGTGCGATTTCCAGTAAGTTGGGTATAAGTGCCTAAAAGTGCTTCATTTCTATTAGAGACACTTTCCTTGTATGCACTGGAGTTGAAAGGAGTGACTCTTCAGATTGGAGTGCTGGATGAAAGGAGGGTCGGCTCCGTGACGATTGGTCCAGTAATTGACAACGCCTGGACACAATCTAGTCGCCGTGCTGGACGTTGGCAATGAAAACAGAATCCATTCAGTGTGTAGAAAAGAAGACCAGCAAGTTTTGTGCCGGCGTAAGAGGGTTAAATCTAGAAACCTCTTTATATTTTTTTGGTAAACTGTGGTGAAATCGTATGATTCTCGGCAGGTGAAGTGGAAATTTCTTTCCACCGTAGCTACGGTTGTGTTTCTTGTTTTGCGTTGTGTTACTCTAAGTTCAAGGCATCCTGTCTGATGTTAGGGATGGTCGCTCATTCTGAATTCTTAATGCTCAATAGACATACTTTCTTCATGAAAGTCGGACAGTAACAAACACTTGTCAGTTCATAAAGATATAGATATGGAAATGGATGGGTGGATGGATGGTGGATGGATGGATGGATGGATGGATGGATGGATGATTGGATTGATGAATGAATGGATAGTTAAAACATATATAGTTGATACAGATGTAGAAAAGCACGTGCAGATAGATAAGACAGATACGGATGAATTTGATTGGATGAAAGGTTAGATTGTTGGATGTAGGGATGGATAGTTAGACAAATGGATAGATGATACAGATGTAGATAAATACATACAGATAGATGGGTAGATATGATGATAGTTAGATAAATGGATAGATGATACAGATGTAGATAAATACATACAGATAGATGGGTAGATGGATGGATGGATAGTTAGATAAATGGATAGATGATGCAGATGTAGATAAATACATACAGATAGATGGATAGAGGATGGATGGATAGTTAGATAAATGGATAGATGATGCAGATGTAGATAAATACATACAGATAGATGATGGATGGATGGATAGTTAGATAAATGGATAGATGATACAGATGTACAAAAATACATACAGATAGATGGGTAGAGGATGGATGGATAGTTAGATAAATGGATTGTTGGATTACATACAGATAGATGGATGGATGGATAGTTAGATAAATGGATAGATGATGCAGATGTAGATAAATACATACAGATAGATGGGTATGGATGGATGGATAGTTAGATAAATGGATAGATGATACAGATGTAGATAAATACATACAGATAGATGGGTAGAGGATGGATGGATAGTTAGATAAATGGATTGATTGGATTACAGATGGATGGATGTATAAATGGACATGCAGATGGAATAAATATACAGATAGATGGATGGATGGATGGATGGATAGTTAGATAAATGGATAGATGATACAGATGTAGATAAATACATACAGATAGATGGGTAGAGGATGGATGGATAGTTAGATAAATGGATAGATGATAAATGTAGATAAATACATGATAGATGGGTTATGGATGGATGGATAGTTAGATAAATGGATAGATGATACAGATGTAGATAAATACATACAGATAGATGGGTAGAGGATGGATGGATAGTTAGATAAATGGATAGATGATACAGATGTAGATAAATACATACAGATAGATGGGTAGAGGATGGATGGATAGTTAGATAAATGGATAGATGATACAGATGTAGATAAATACATACAGATAGAGAGATAGATATGGATGATAATTGGAGATGGATGGATGTAAGGATTGTTGGATAAATGGACGGATGAAAGGAATGTATAGATGGGTGGATGGATGGATGGATAGTTAGACAAATGGATAGATGATACAGATGTAGATAAATACATACAGATAGAGAAGATAGATATGGATGAATAATTGGATTGTTGGATTATGGATGGATGGATGTATAAATGGACGGACGAAAGGAATGTATAGATGGGTGTATGGATGGATGGATAGTTAGACAAATGGATAGATGATACAGATGTAGATAAATACATACAGATAGAGAAGATAGATATGGATGAATAATTGGATTGTTGGATTATGGATGGATGGATGTATAAATGGACATACAGATAGAAAGGAATGGATTGTTGGATAGATGGATGGATGGATGGATGGATAGTTAGACAAATGGATAGATGATACAGATGTAGATAAATACATACAGATAGAGAAGATAGATATGGATGAATAATTGGATTGTTGGATTATGGATGGATGGATGTATAAATGGATGGACGAAAGGAATGTATAGATGGGTGGATGGATGGATGGATAGTTAGATAAATGGATAGATGATACAGATGTAGATAAATACATACAGATAGAGAAGATAGATATGGATGAATAATTGGATTGTTGGATTATGGATGGATGGATGTATAAATGGACGTCGAAAGGAATGTATAGATGGATGGATGGATAGTTAGATAAATGGATAGATGATACAGATGTAGATAAATACATACAGATTAAGATAAATGGATGAATAATTGATTGTTGGATTATGATGGATGGATGATAAATGGATGGGCGATGGATATGATGGATGGAAGATAAATGGATAGATGATACAGATGAATAAATACATACAGATAGATAGATATGGATGAATGGTTGGATTGTTGGATTATGGATGGATGGATGTATAAATGGACGGACGAAAGGAATGTATAGGTGGGTGGATGGATGGATGGATGGATGGATGGATGGATAGTTAGATAAATGGATAGATGATACAGATGTAGAAAAATACATACAGATAGAGAAGATAGATATGGATGAATAATTGGAATGTTGGATTATGGTGGATGGATGTGTTGGATTATAGATGGATGGATAAATGGATAATGGACAGATGTAGAAAAATACATACTGAAGAGAATAGATATGGATGAATAATTTGGATTGGATTATGGATGGATGGATGTATACGGACGGAGATAAATGGATAGATGGATGGATGGATGGATAGTTAGATAAATGGATAGATGATACAGATGTAGAAAATACATTTGAATGGATGGATTTGGATGGATGAATGGTTGGATTGTTGGATTGATACGGATGGATAATTAGATAAATGGATAGATGATACAGATGTAGAAAAATACATATAGATAGATAAGATAAATATGGATGAATGATTGGATTGTTGGATTATTGGATGGATGTATGGATTGATGGAGGGATGAATGATGGATGGATGGATGGATAATGGATGGATAGTTGGATAAATGGATAGATGATACAGATGTAGATGAAAACGTATAGTTAAGATATTTGGATGAATATGGATGGATATTGTTGGATTGAAGATGAATAGATGGATAGATGGATGATGGAAAAATAGTTAGATAAATGGATAGATGACAAGATAGCGAAAATTTGGATGGATGACTGGAAATGGACAGAATTTGGATGGATGACACTTCAACACCAAATTACCTTGTTGTTTCTCTTGGATCTATGAATGGAACCACGACGGACGGATACCATGATGGATATCTGATGCTAAAAATACATAGAATATCTTGTTATTCATATTGATGGATTGATGGATGGATGAATGGTTGGGATTGTCACAAAGAATGGACTGAAGAAACAAACACCTTTAAGAACAGCTTAAAAGATAACCTTATTAGCATTTCATACTGATTTAAACTATTGGATTTCTTTAACATCATCCTGATTGTGATGTATTTTAATTGTCTCGTAATAATCTCTTTCTATTATCTAATATAAAATATATTAACATTTGGATGGATTTTGGATTTTGGATTGATGAATTTATTTCAGAGAAATTAATATTTATATAAATGGATATTTTGATGATAATTTGTAATAACTTTTGTATACATGTAATTTGGATCAAATTGTTTGTTGGATTGAAGATGAATATGATGGATAGATTATTGCTGGTAGATAAATATGTATAGATAGACAAATAAATCATGAATTTGGATGGATGACTGGAAATTACAGACATACAGGGAAAGAGACAGATATACAGGTAGACAGCTAGATGGATGGCTGAACAATATGGATGGTTTTTGTATACTAAATCAGACGCATAAATGGAGAAGAGAATCAGTGGATAGATGTGCATATGGGTAGATGACTTGATGTTATGACGATGATGCTTGTTGAAATCAAATAACTTCACTGAAATGGTTTAAAGTTTATGAATAATGTAATTTCAATACGAGTACGTCAAAAACTTGAAAATCTTATTTTATAGAGTATTTTTGCAGCAGGCACTTTGAACGTACCTCGCAGGACAAACGTCTCTGTCTTTTGTTCTGTGGACCTGCTTTTTTATTCATGTTTTGTCCATCACATCGTCATTTCAATATTTTACCTATTTTATATTTTCTTACCTGTCCTGTATCCTTCTCATCCAGGATCTTTAGAGTTTTATTATAATTATTATTATCATTATTATTATTTATTATTATTATTATTATTATTATTATTATTACTTACAAAGGCTTTTAAGGAACCTGAAGGTTCATTGCCGCCCTCACATAAGCCCGCCAGCGGTCCCTATCCTGTGCAAGATTAATCCAGTCTCTATCATCATATCTCACCTCCCTCAAATCCATTTTAATATTATCCTCCCATCTACGTCTCGGCCTCCCTAAAGGTCTTTTTCCCTCCTGTCTCCCAACTAACACTCTATATGCATTTCTGGATTCACCCATACGTGCTACATGCCCTGCCCATCTCAAACGTCTGGATTTTAAGTTCCTCATTATGTCAGGTGAAGAATACAATGCGTGCAGTTCTGCGTTGTGTAACTTTTTCCATTCTCCTGTAACTTCATCCCGCTTAGCCACAAATATTTTCCTAAGCACCTTATTCTCAAACACCCTTAACCTATGTTCCTCTCTCAAAGTGAGAGTCCAAGTTTCACAACCATATACCACAACCGGTAAATAACTGTTTTATAAATTCTAACTTTTTGGTTTTTTGAAAGCAGACTGGATGATAAAAACTTCTCAACCGAATAATAACACGCATTTCCCATATTTATTCTGCGTTTAATTTCCTCCCGAGTGTCATTTATATTTGTTACTGTTGCTCCAAGATATTTGAATTTTTCCACCTCTTCGAAGGATGAATCTCCAATTTTTATATTTCCATTTCGTTCAATATTCTGGTCACGAGACATAATCATATACTTTGTCTTTTCGGGATTTACTTCCAAACCGATCGCTTTACTTGCTTCAAGTAAAATTTCCGTGTTTTCCCTAATCGTTTGTGGATTTTCTCCTAACATATTCACGTCATCCGCATAGACAAGAAGCTGATGTAACCCGTTCAATTCCAAACCCTCTGTGTTATCCTGAACTTTCCTAATGGCATATTCTAAAGCGAAGTTAAAAAGTAAAGGTGATAGTGCATCTCCTGCTTTAGCCCGCAGTGATTTGGAAAAGCATCAGATAGAAACTGACCTATACGGACTCTGCTGTATGTTTCACTGAGACACATTTTAATTAATCGAACTAGTTTCTTGGGAATACCAAATTCAATAAGAATAGCATATAATACTTCCCTCTTAACCGAGTCATATGCCTTTTTGAAATCTATGAATAACTGATGTACTGTACCTTTATACTCCCATTTTTCTCCAATATCTGTCGAATACAAAAAATCTGATCAATAGTCGATTATTATTATTATTATTATTATTATTATTATTATTATTATTATTATTATTATTATTATTATTATTATTATTATTATTATTATTTTTATTTATGTCTTTAAAAACTGGTAAACAATATCACACGCATACTAACGTCAACTACTATAAAATTCATTCTTCTTCAAGAAATAAAATCATCGTATTGCATGCCAGATATCGAGAGTAAAATCTGTTCGGATTGCTGATCTCATTTGTTTCATATCTAAAAGAGTTCAATTGTTTGCAAGTGCTCCTGTTGCTGAGGTTACAAGTGGTTTGATGATTGTGGTGTGTGCTGTTTGGACATTCAATGTATTTATTGATTTTTTGTCGCACGGCTGAATTGCAGACCACTGTTTGATGGAACTGTCACGTTCGTACAGTGCAGGTAGCCTACCTCTTCGGCTGCTTGCTGTACAGCAGCCATATGCCTGGTTTATTAGCCTGAATTGTTGTGTCAGTTTTTATCGCTCTGCTCCCAACACAACTTCAGCTGCTCACTTGCTAGTATAGAGTAGTGGCTTGTGCAGCAAATGCTGCAAACTAAGTTCATTAGACGTTCAAATAAAAATGTTTCAGATTTATTTACAATAAAGAATACCAGACATTCTTGAATGTTATTTGCTTCCATAACAGTGAAACATACTCCCTCTGGATGTTTTTTTTTATGCCAAATACTTTTTCTTGAACTTATCCACCTTCAGTTTTTGAGTTTCAACGCGAAAACGCAAGTAACAATGTCAGGACGATCAGTGGGTTTTTATGTGGGAGTACAGCAATAGCTATTTCAGGTCATTGTGGATTGTAGGTGAAAGTTAAAAAAAAATCAGGTTTGCCATGCTTTCGAACAATAGCATAGCATCTTGGAATAGCTGCTGCATGGAGAGCTTGAAATGTAGAGGGTAAAATCATTTTATGTTCGACCATGCCGAAATGTACTAATTATACACCTGGTAGCTATCCTTTAATGCATGTCATTAAAGTACACCTACTCATTAAAGTACAGGTCTTTAGCCAATGATAACTCAGCTTACATGTGTTCAGCCAATGACAAGTCAGCTTTGTACCGTTATAAAACCGCAAGTATCGATTATTCTCGGATATGCAATCGAAAGATAATTAGCGAAAAGTCACGGAGGCTGGAAATCCAATACTGTCGCAGAAGGTTATGTTCTGTTACTATAATAATTAGCGTTAATTGTAAATAATATTCAAATAAATTCAATTTGTCATCTCGTTTTTCAATGTCGAATTCAATAATCAAGGTTATAATATTATAATATTATCAAGTTTAACGGGACTACGTCAAGGTCAATGACATTATTGTTCCTCGGAAAAAATCAATACTTTCGCGTCTGCACACATCTCACAATTCACGACCTAGAACAAGATCACTTCCGATCTTGTCAGATACAAATAAAATGTATACATCTGAATACCGGTAATTTCAAGTTAGAAATATGGTCGAGCATAAAGAGTCGTATGAAACTCGCCTATAATGGTAATTAAGAAGCTCGTATGAAAATTATGAAACTCGCTTGCGCTCGTTTCATAAATATCCATGCTCGATTCTTAAATACTATCATTATAGGCTCGTTGTATAATGTACTATTATCTTGCTAAGAGATCTTGCTGAAATGATCGGGAGACTACAAAATTTTGTAGGCCTCTTATTTTATCAGTAAGTAATACCTTTTGGTCTTTGCTTAGGAACTGTAATTTTTGCGCTCTCTCGAGCCAATATTGAAGAGAATGACGCATATAAATATCTAAACCTCACCGCCATTAAGTATATGAAAAGACCCAACCCCACTTGATTAATAACTATAAGAATATTTGATTTCTAATAACAATATTATTATCTTACGTAAGTTTTGTAGTCTTATGTATAAATAATATCCGCCACTCAGTAAATTATAGAAATGAAGATCTAATTTAAGATATTCTCTATGTCTACTTATATAGCCTAACCCCAAAACGTTTCACTTTCATATCATCAGTATCGTATTAATATGTATAATTAATGAAAAATAGTCACATCATGGCATTAACTATAATGAAATTTCATTTCTAATGGTAATAATGTCATCAAACCACCTCAAGTTTTGTAGTTTTTAATATTTAATATAAAGGGTAAAATCATTTTATCTTGTTAAGAGATCTTGCTGAAATGATCGGGAGACTACAAAATCTTGTAGGCCTCATATTTTATCAATAAGTAATATCTTTTGGTCTTTCCTTAGGAGACTGACGATTATAAATATCTAAACATCACCGCCATTAAGTATATGAAAAGACCTAACATCAGTTGACTAATAACCATAAAAATATTTGATTTTTAATAAAAATATTATTATCTTACGGTAATATCTAATGGTAATAATGTCATCAAACCACCTCAAGTTTTGTAGAATTTAATATCCAATACACAGCTGTACTCAGAAAATTACACACCGGAGAATCAAACCTGTAAAAAATGTTGGTAAGTCTTGAAGTTTTTAATAACCAATTGAATTTGAGCTCTAAATATGTCAGCAATCCTGCAGGTCATGGCCTTCGTGTAATAGCCTATTGTTTACTCTAGTGTGTTTGTGTTTTGTTTTATTCTGAAAAGCCATTATTTCTTAAAACTTGACAACAGATGGATTTTGGAAAATAGGAAAATTATGTAGAAAAATTAACATTTCACTGAAAATTACTATTTTTCTGAAAAACTTTGGGTTCCAAGCTTCAAAATGTGAAGTCATTTATTAAAATCCGTTCAGCCGTTTTCCCGTAATTTCCATTACCAGTTCAAATTATATATATAGATTTTGAAGTTAATTTATGGTACTGTGATGTCAGTTCCATAAATGTGTCTCTTAAATATATCATCTGTTTCTGAAGATGCATCAATATTATTTGAATTATTTTATTTATTATAAAGGAACAACATTTTGATTGGGGGTGAATTTTTATGACTGACTGCCTTTGATCTAGGACTCTGGAAAAGTACTTTTTTTTACGTGACTTAACAAATGGAGCATAAGAGGGAATTAATAAATACATACAAGAAGAATCGATTTGTTTGTTTGTCAGTATTCTCCTGAGAAATAAAATGGTGCATACTGATCTTATGTTGGAGGGGCTTCATATTAAACATTGATCTTAGCTGCAAGGTTGGTGTCCGAATAGGGCAAGAGTTTTTAAACGGTTTAAAATAGACCTACATAAAGTAAATCTTAAAAATTAATTCTGAATATTTCAACTACATATTGTGGATCTTTAAGTTTTGGGTCCCATTGAGGCATATTCTAATTTACTTCTAACTAAACCAGGGACCGTCAAGTGACTACACTCTCGGGCGTACGTACAAACCCTCAAGCCCTGACGTACGACTGCGGGCAAGGGTAGCTGCTTTCACAATGGCGGAGCTAAGAACTTGCATGTGAACCAAATTTGTGATAAGAATGTAAATTAATTTCAGCTTTTAATTGAAGCACGCTTTCACTGTTAATTGCACTATACTGAAAAACAGTACTCTATACAATTTTGTACAGTTAACTATATACGAAACAAATTTTTGCATGTTTGCACAATAATGAAACAAAACAAAATATACACTTTTATACAGATTAATATACTGTTTGTCTTCTTCTCATTGCTATACAACTCAATTATCAAAATAAAACAACAGTACAAACGTTGTCATTCAAATACAATTCTCTAATAATAGTACTTTTTCTTAAACATCAGAGATCCGCTGCGATTTTTGCAGTTTTCTGTTAGTAAGCAGCTATTTAATTCTCGGAGCTATTGTTTTAGTACCAGCCAATCGCAAACAAGCTTTCAATTGTTCATCACTTAGTTGTTTCTGTGACGTGACTTTGTAAACTTCATTAAACAAAACAGTGTTTCGCATACGTAGGTTGTCCCGAACATTTACAACGTTCTTGCAGCAAGATTGTACTGTTTAGAAACCTTTCTCGTGGAAAACAAGTATAGAAATGGTTAATACTTTTTCTGTTTTGATACTTATCCTTTAGCTCAATATCGCTTTGTAAATCAAGTATTTCTAATTGTAGTTCAGCAGGAATATCCAGGACACTCACTGAAAAGATATTGCAAATATCTTAAATTGTTGTTCAAGATCTCTAATATCCTCAAATCTACGTTCGAAACTTCGCACAATTGTTGCATTATTCTTATATATTCTTTCATGTCCAAGGCTTCTAACAGGTTTCCCATGTACATCCATAAATAAGGCAGTTTCATTTCTAAGTGCGAGAAAACTTTCCAGAATTTTTCGACTTCACAACCTTACCTCGGTATGGTAGAGTAAATCCCCATACTGTTAATACCATCAAGCAGTGCCCTGAAGTCCCTGTGATTGAGTCCTTTAGACCTTATGAAATTAATTGTTCGCATAACAACATCCATTACATTGCTAAGGTTCATGTTTTAGCACATAAATATTCCTGGTGCAAAATGCAGTGCACCGGTGCCCCCAAGCGACCTCGATAGGTTCCACCACTGATAGACTGCAGTGTACAAGTGTACTGCCCGCAGTGGAAGCCGTAAGTAGGCCTGTACGCCCTCTCGCGATCTTGACTCGACTTGGCGGAGCCTGAACTAAACTGTTGTACAGTAGAGTCAGCACAAAGGGATTATTAAACATTTTTTGAATTTCTTATAACAAATTCAAAAGCTTTAGAAGCAGAATTAACAATTGATGTAATATGTGACTTAGAATTTGAAGTTTCTTTCATTTTTTCATTTCATTTATTATATTCCATAGATCTTACATTAGCAATGAAGCTTTAAGATGTGGACCAAGTCAGAATTTTACAAGATTACAATTACAATTTTTTTACAATTTTTTACAATTTTTTGACGAGATGTAGTGAGATAAGATGGGGCCGAGGATTCCCAAACAGATTACCTGGCATTTGCCTTATTGTTGACGAAAACCTCGGGAAGAACTCAACCAGGTAATCAGACCAAACGGGGATGGAGTAAAGTAAGGCTGAGGACTCGCCATAGACCATCCGGCATCAGTCCTACGGCTGGAGAAAACCTCGTAAGAAACCAATCAATTACACCAAACAGGGAATCCAACCCAAGCCCGAGCGCAGCTCCGGATCAGCAGCCCAGCGAGTCTGCCGACTGAGCTACAGTGATGGCTCTACTAAAAATGTACAGTGCATAGCCAATCAGATTATTAAATTTACAAACCCAAAAGATTATTCATTAGTTGAGATGTAAAATGTAATACATAGCAAGTAAATTAATTCAATTTAAAGGCATAAACAATTCAAACAGTTGAAATATACAGAAATTGATAATATGTAATATGCAAATTACTTCAAATTGCAAGCATAAACAATTCATTAATAGAGCTATACAGATTACTGTTCAATTTAAACCATATACAATTCGTCAGCCATACTATACAAACATATACAATATATAGCAAACAATTAAATTAAATTTAGAAGCATATTTTACTTAAGCTATAGAAAATTGTACAATTTATATCAAGTAGATTAATTCAATTTATAAGCTTAAACAATTCATCAGTTGAGCTATACAGACTACTATTCAAATTACAGCATATACAATTCATAAATTAAGCTAAACATAAATGTATAATACATAGTAAACAGAATTGTAAAGTATTACGCCTCAATCCTTAATTGTTGATACTGATTTTAAACGGTACGTCGTTTATAAAATAATCGATAGTTTCTTCACTTCCCTTCCACGAAAAACTTATGTATTTATATTAGTTTGGGTTAAGCAACAGACAATTGTTTTTACACCAAGATGCAACATTATTAACATCTGTTTGCAAATTCATTACATCTATTGGATCTGATATAGAATGGTATAGGTTTAAAGCTTTAACAAATAAGAGGCAGTTTGAGTGAACTATTACTTCAAGTAAGTCACACAGGACGGACACTGGAAAGTTTTCTTTTCTCAAACGTACTATCAGGGACTGGAATGCTTTACCTGCAGACTTACTAAAGGCTTTACCAATAACCAAAAATGTATTTAAAAATAGGCTTAAGGACTTTACTAATGGACTGTAGTATATTATGCACACTATTTAAAGGGTGCAATTGATGTTTTGTTATTTGAAGTGTTGCATCAGTGAAGAAGTGTGTTGTGTAAGTAAAGTGTGTTTGTGTCAGTGAAGTTTTATAGTTTACAGTGGCAGTGCAAAGTATATGAACAGTGAAATGTTTTTGAAGTGTTAGTGAAATCAGGATAGTATCAGTGAAATGTGTCGTAGTTCCAGTGCGGTGAGTGAGTTTACAGCGAAATGAGTGTAGTGCTGAAAGGTACTTGTGCAGATATGAACATATCATACTCGTGGGTTTTAGTTCGAACTTAGGATTAAGATACAAATTAGATTTACTTTAAATGTTACTATAAGTGATCGTGCTTCATTTAATTTAGGATGCTGGTTATTATTATTATTATTATTATTATTATTATTATTATTATTAGGCCTATTATAATTAATTATTATTATTACTACTATTAATTATTATTAGTATTATTATTACTATTAATTATTATTAGTATTATTAATGTATTATTAATTATATTTTTTATTAATTGTGTTTATTATTATTTTGTCATTAATGAGTTATTACTTACCATTGTCATCGGGTGTTTATCCATTTGCAGTGTGAGTAAATAAATACATATAGGTTACATTACGTCTCATAACTAGACAGTGGATGCGGGATGACTTATCGTTGAATGTAGGTGCACATTTACTATACAGGGTGTTTCAAAAATACGGGGCATAATTTCAAGTATGTAGCCTATTTCCCACATGTAGACAATCAAAATAGTTCATTATAACATGTGTCCGGAAATGCTTCATTTCCGAGTTATGGCCTTTACAACATTGAAATTCACCGGAAAGTTTTTCTTTCCGCTGGTCGTTGTCATTACAGAAGATGTTCAAAATGTCCACCTCCTGCTTGAATACAGACCTCACATCGATGTCTCATTGACCTGCGAACACTATCCCAAACTCCAGGAGTATTGCGTATGTCCTCAGAACATGCCACAATTCGATTCCGAAGGGATTCCAAATCAGGCACCGGAGACGAATAAACCAACGATTTTAAATGGCCTCACAAGTAGAAATCGAGAGGGTTCAGATCAGGTGAGCGTGGAGGCCAAGTACCGGCGAGCCGTACGACTGAAGTGTGCAGGAGCGCCATCATGCAAGAAGTGAATGTGTTGACGATTGATCAGTGGAGTGTCTTCTAAACCATGACGTATGGTGTTTTCCAGGAAGTTTGTGTACGCCTGCCCCGTAAGTCTGTTTACAAGTACATGGGGTCCAACTAATCGATCACCAATGATACCGGCCCACATGTTGAGTGAGAACCGCACCTGGTGATGAGATGGAACAGTTGCACGTGGATTTTCATGCGCCCATACATGCTGATTGTGAAAATTTGTTATGCCATCTCGTGTGAACTGTGCTTCATCTGTAAATCATACTAAGGCAGGAAAGTTCGGATTTACACCACACTGCTGCAAGAACCACTGACAGAACCTAACTCAGGCAGGGTAATCTGCTGGTGACAGGGCCTGTACACGTTGCAAATGATAAGGATACAATTGATACTCTTTCAACAGTCTCCAGACAGTCGTATGAGGAACATTGACTTGCAACGCTACCCTTCGTGTGCTGATAGAAGGAGTCATGTTCACAGCCTCCAGAATCTCCTCCTGTACTTCTGGAGTTGTAGATCTTGGTCGTCCCCTTCCCAAACCAGGAGAGTTAAATTTTCCATACTCGCACAGACGGTAATGGAGACGTACAAATGTCTTCCGACCTGGACATTGTCGCTGTGGGTACCTCTCCTAGTACAAACGACGAGCCAGCGCAGCATTGCCGTCCGCCTTACCGTACATGAAGTGTATCTCTGCCAGCTCTTGATTTGAATACATGTCGCACAGTCTAACGCCTACACAACACTGAATGTAACCTTCGCCTCTGAATGAACTGTCAGAGTGCCCTCTTAATGTCTCCTTTGACGGCAACGACCTGCGGAAAGAAAAACGTTCCGGTGAATTTCAATGTTGTGAAGGCCATAAAGCATTTCCGGACACATGTTGTAATGAACTATTTTGATTGTCTACATGTGGGAAATACATACCTGAAATTATGCCCCGTATTTTTAAACACCCTGTATATTGTTTTTTTTTCATTCAGACCATTGGCTCAACAGGTTTTAAACATAAACAGACTACGTCAACATGCTACTGTATCTCCGTACAGTCAGAAGGAAAAGAAAAATAACGTACTGTAGTACATACCTTGCAAGTTCAGTCCTCGTCATCATTGATGCAATTACCAGCGTTGCAGTAAACGACGATATATTCTCGTAAGTTGTCGAAGCTGAATCGTCTTCGCCTATCGCTTAAACAGTTTTTGTATCGAGAGAATTTCTGAAGAAAACCTCTGAAACGGGGATCACTCAATTTCTCTAGAGGAATATTTGTACTGAGCATCATGTTGCACGTGTCGTTAGACCCGCACAACTAAATGATGATGATGATGATGATGATGATGATGATGATGATGATGATGATGTAGATGGTTCCTCAGATTTCAATTCAACGAATTTCCTGTGCGATGTACTGTTGCAATGTTTCTCTATAGCCTGAGTTGTTCTGGTTTTTATTTCAATTTTACATACATTACACACGATATTGTCTTCGTTAATACATAAAATGTCACTCTCATACTTCTTAATTGCATTTCGTATCTCTAAGCGAATTTAACGTTTTGACTTCGACATTATGAATGGATCAGCACTACATATTCAACGCTTACTAAATACTTGAGCAGGATAACACAACTGCACACACTGCGTTGCAATGTGGACCGGGGTTCCTTCGTTTTGTACGCTGCTGTACTCGCCAGGTATAAAAGACGAAGGATGTGGCACGTGCCATATACTCCGATACGAAACAACTTCACTTTTCCTTAAGTCATCCCGTATACACTGTCTGCTTATAAGCAAAATCAAAAGGAGTCCTAAATTAGAAAAGGCGTTCTAAACAAGCAAATCTATACTAATAATAAATCTGTAGCCGAAATTTTTCTGGTAATTTTCGATTTTTCAAAAATAATTGGTCCTAACATATATAATTAACCACCCTGAAACCGAAAATCGGTTTCTTGAAATTTTTGTTTGTATGTCTGTCTGTCTGTCTGTCTGTATGTATGTTTGTTACCTTTTCACGCGATAATGGCTGAACGGATTTCGATGAAAATTGGAATATAAATTAAGTTCGTCGTAACTTAGATTATAGGCTATATGGCATTCAAAATACATTATTTAAAAGCGGGGTTATAAGGGGGCCTGAATTAAATAAATCAAAATATCTCGCTTATTATTGATTTTTGTGAAAAATGTTACATTATAAAAATTGCTTTAAAAATCATTTCCGATACGTTTTATTCTTTAACAAATTTTGATAGGACTGATATTTAATGAGATAAATGAGTTTTAAAATTAAAATAACTGCCATCTAAGGCCGTGTAATGAATTAAAAAACAAATGACTTCGTCTATAAGGGGCCTTGGACAGCAACAATCGAAAGCTATGAAAGATAGCCTACAGATAAATTAACCGATTTGTATAATTAATTATTAATTCACCATTGGAAAGTGTAGTTTCTCTAGATGGACATAATGCTATAATGTTATTACCAGGGAAAGGATTTATATGTAAATACATATTTACTTATAAAGCTAATATAATTTATATTTTGCATTATCTTTATGTTTCACAATGTGTAGGGTTGAAAAATCCTACTTTTATTTTCCATATTTTTCCATATTTTAGAGTTTAGTACATATTTTCGTTAATTTCCATATATTTTCCATATTTCATATAAAACAGTCCATATTATATTAGGTTTAACAATAAAACAAAACAAAGTTCCATTAACTTTTAAAAATACATTTCAACAATAGAGATTTAAACACATGTTCAGTAATCCCTTTAACATCAGAGTTATTTGAAAATTAGCAGTCCTATCAACAATGGGAAAGTAAGTTACAAAACTGTATTAATTTAATTTAAAATTTTTAACAGACTTCAGTTGTGCAGCTCAACAGTTAAATGCCAGTCAGAGTACACATAGGTTCAGTTTTGTAAATCATACTATAAAGACGGTAAATATGCCAAAAGTACGTCATTCAGTCAATTTAAAATCAAAACTAACAAGTTACATTTCAGAATTTAAAGAAGATGGTTTATCAACTGACAATAAAATATTATTTTGTAATTTGTGTCAGTGTGCAGTATCATCTACACAAAAGTTCCTGGTGCAACAACACATTACAACTAGTAAACATCAGGCCAACAAACAACTAAATTCCAAGCACAGACAATTGTTTTTAACACAACCAACAACATCGAATGTAAGATCTGAGTTTAACATCGACCTGTGCCGTTCTCTCATCTCTGCTGATATTCCTCTCTACAAACTAAAGAATAAGGTCTTCAGGGAATTCCTTGAAAATATACTCAACATACAATCCCGGATGAGTCAACACTTAGGAAGATGTATGCTCCATCCATCTACGATGAGACAATACAGAAGATAAGAGATGAAATTAAAGATAGTTCAATTTGGGTTTCCATTGATGAGACTCCCGACAAAGAAGGTAGACTTGTTGGTAATGTAGTTATCGGTTTGTTAAGTGAACAATATTCTGAACGAATTCTTTTACATTGTGATGTTCTAGAAAAGTGCAATAACAAAACTATAGTTAAACTGTTCAACGAAGCTATGGGTATCCTGTGGCCAAAGGGTATTATGTACGATAATGTGTTATTCTTTATTAGCGATGCTGCCCTTATATGGTCAAAGCTGGACAAGCATTATCTGTTGTATATCCTAAATTGACTCATTTTACTTGTGTGGCGCATGCATTTCATCGTGTGGCAGAAGTGGTCAGAGACAATTTCCTAAAGTAGATTTGTTGATTTCATCAGTGAAAAAGTATTTCTCAAAGCTCCCAGTAGAGTTAACGTGTTGAAAGAAATGTACCCTGAAATTCCATTGCCACCAAAGCCAATTTTAACTAGATGGGGTACATGGCTAGAAGCAGTTGAATATTATGCCGAACATATAGACTCTATTAACAATGTTCTCCTTGCATTGGACTCTGAAGATGCAGTCTCAATTGATACTGCGAAAACAGTTACCTGTGACATAAGTGTGAAGAATGACTTAGCTCACATTCAGCATACATTTTCATGCATCATAAAAACGCTCAAAAGTCTCTAAAATAGGCACCTTTCACTATCTGAAAGTTTTGAAATTATAAATAGTACTGTGGAACAACTGAATCGTGGTAGAGGTAAAGTTGCAGATGCAGTAAGAGCTAAGGTGGACACTGTACTTTCAAAAACCCTGGATATGAAGAACTACAAAAGGTTGTTGCTGTGATGAGTGGTGAATCAACAGTGAAGATTAACTTGGACTTAACCCCAGCAGACATTGTGAAATTGAATTATGTACCAGTTACTTCTTGTGACGTCGAACGCTCTTTTAGTCAGTATAAATCTATCCTCAGAGACAATAGAAGAAGATTCACTTTTCAGCACTTGAAAGAAATGTTTGTAACCTATTGTTATGGTAACAGACAATAAAAATTGTGTTTTGTTGAAACTACATTGGAAGATAAGGTACGTCCATTATATTTTTTATTTAGTTTGATTAAAATGTACCAATATTTAACGTACATAGTCATTTTTTTATAATTTTAAGTCCATATTTAATTCCATATTTTGGTAAAAATCCATATTTAATTCCATATTTTGGTAAAAATAACTACATATATATTTACATATTTCATATATTTTTAGTCCATATAAATCCGTTCCCTGGTTATTACAGTAACTTCTGAGTGAATCGAGGACAGGTAAGATTAAAATAGATTCTTATGCACAGAAAACTTGATAGGCTATTCTGTATATTCGTTTCCTGTATTTCCTAAACTAATTTTTATGACCAAATGAGTGGTCACTGGATCAAAATGATCGCATTTTAATGTTTTAATTAAATTTAAATTAAGTAACATAATAAACGATTTATCCTTCTGTCAAACACGAATGTTCCCTGGATAAAATGTCCTATTTTAATTGAATCGTTGAGGTGGAAAAGGGGTCATGTCCTGAAAAGTAAATTGTTCAGGAGAGACAAAAAACTCTGGACATGACCCCTTCTCCAACTCAATACTAATCTAACGCACACTTATGTGGACGGGATATGACTGCTTGTTATACCAAACAATGCGTAAAGACATAGCAGTCAGGTATCGCCAATAAATGCCATTTTGAAAAATGATGGACTTGACCCCTTTTCCAACTCACCGATTCAATTATATAATTACTTTATATTTATTTCTAACGGGTGCAGCGGAGCGCACGGGTACGGCTAGTAAATAAATAAATGAGGAAGTATATATATGAATAGATAAACAACAAAAGAGTAAACAGTTAATAAATCATAAAATTTACTCTGTCACACGTTAAAAGTGTTAAAATTGTTTAAAAAGGTATTTACCTTCGACAGACGGCCCGTTTCGACGCTATTTGTCGTCGTCTTCAGTGTCTCTTGAACCAAGACATGTGACAGACATGTGACGTGTGACAGAGTAAATTTTATGATTTAACAAAGTGTTAACGTGAACTTTAATCAATAGTTAATAAATAAACAAATAAATAAATTAGTAGTTGTGGTGGCGGTAGTAGTAGCAGTACGTAGGTAGTTTTTACAGCTGTCCCGACCATTTTCCTCAATTCGTTTGGTAGTCGCTCATGTGAACAGACCTCCCTGATATCCTGGCGGATATAAGTTGAATGGTATTGCGTATTTCTTAAGTAACCACACTGAACTGCTCCCCCTGCCAGTGAATCTGAATACATAGACAGTATGAGGAATTCCCGGTCGATCGCGCTTGTGGTGGATCGACTTTCCATCGCATTGACCCCGCTGTTGGTCATGTAGATACGAGAATATGAGATAGCGAGGTCGGAGCTAACAAATTTTTCTCTTCTCTTTTTCACATAAGTGGATTGGTGCTAGGCAAGGTTAGAAGACAAGAATAGAATCATGATAAGATGATATACCTCGGAGAACAGGCTTCGTATTGGGAGTCATTTCTCGGAGAAACCGCAGTCTGGCCGGTTGGTTAGTGCCATAGCAACAGAATGAGGAGGCCCTTCGGTATGGGGCTCCAGAGACGATCTCTACGGGGAGGGGCGTGACGCCGCCGCCGGCGTGACCAGAAAACTGCGTCATCGATCCGTAGCAAACAAACGAACATCACACATGCATCCGCGATCTGATTCTTAACACGGGCAAGGGGAAAAAAAATCTCACACTCTTCCCATGCATTGAAATATTCTGAAAAAAAAATCTTTACACGCTAATCTTCTTCTTCTTCTTCTTCTTCTTCTTCGTATATTCCTGATTTGTTCTTTAACACTTTTTGAGGCATAAAACTTTCATAGAGAAAGCCAAAATCATCAACTATGGATTCAGAAATCGGGTAAATCGAAAATCATGCAGTTACCCAGGTGCAAGACTATTGCTTGAGATAACATGCTACAACACACGACAAAGAACAAACAACAGTTTCTATGAAAGGAAGTTACAGAGTAGGCCTAATATACAGGGTAATCCATGAGGAGTTACCATCACTTATAAGCATATTTTTAAGAGATTTTATGAAAGGAACTTACAGAGTAGGCCTAATTACAGGGTGATCCATGAGGAGTTACCATCACTTATAAGCATATTTTTAAGAGATTCTATGAAAGGAAATTACAGAGTAGGCCTAATTACAGGATAATCCATAAGGAGTTACCTCACTTATAAGCATATTTTTAAGAGATTCTATGAAAGGATATTACAGAGTAGGCCTAATTACAGGGTAATCCATGAGAAGTTACCATCACTTATAAGCATATTTTTAAGAGATTCTATGAAAGGATATTACAGAGTAGGCCTAATTACAGGATAATCCATGAGGAGTTACCATCACTTATAAGCATATTTTTAAGAGATTCTATGAAAGGAAATTACAGAGCAGACCTAATTACAGGGTAATCCATAAGGAGTTACCTCACTTATAAGCATATTTTTAAGAGATTCTATGAAAGGAAATTACAGAGTAGGCCTAATTACAGGATAATCCATAAGGAGTTACCTCACTTATAAGCATATTTTTAAGAGATTCTATGAAAGGAAATTACAGAGTAGGCCTAATTACAGGATAATCCATAAGGAGTTACCTCACTTATAAGCATATTTTTAAGAGATTCTATGAAAGGAAATTACAGAGTAGGCCTAATACACAGGGTAATCCATGAGAAGATACCTCACTTATAAGCATATTTTTAAGAGATTCTATGAAAGGAAGTTACAGAGTAGGCCTGATATACAGGGTAATCCATGAGGAGTTGCCTCACTTATAAGCATATTTTTAAGAGATTCTATCAAAGGAAGTTACAGAGTAGGCCTAATATACAGAGTGATCCATGAGGAGTTACCTCACTTATAAGCATATTTTTAAGAGATTCTATGAAAGGAAGTTATAGAGTAGGCATAATTACAGGGTGATCCATGAATAGTTACCTCACTTATAAGCATATTTTTAAGACATTCCGAGCAAAAATTGTCATACAAACATGGATCCTATTCTCAATATTTTCAGAGTTACATTAATTCGAATTTGTTAATAAAATACCTTCTTTCGTTATTTTTAAGGGTAAAAGAATATTACAGATAGAGAATGAACTATTCAGAAGTATCATTTCTTTAATTGGCTAGTATTCTGAAACTAAAAATGTGTTGTTAATTCCTTGCTGATTTGTACAGAATTCGTTTTCGAACACCACTTCTAGCGAGTTAATTCTTTATAGTTCAGTTTTGTATTCTAATGTACAGTAGTGGCAAAGAAAACTGGACCGACCCTTGTAGCTGATTTCAGAGCCTTGTTCACTCCAGAGCACGATAGACTGGTAACTAAGACTTTCGTGGTTCGAATCCTGCCTGGGAAGGAAACTTTTTTTTTGTTCCTTATTAAAGGGTGTAAATGATATTTTGTTATTGAAGTGTTGTATCAGTGAAGAATTATTTTGTGTCAGTGAAGTGTGTTGTGTCAGTGAAGTGTGTTGTGTAAGTGAAACGTGTTCCTGTCAGTGAAGCTTTATAGTTTATAGTGGCAGTGCAAAGTATTTGAACAGTGAAATGTTTTTGAAGTATTAGTGAAATCGGATAGAATCAGTGAAATGTGCCGTAGATCCATTGCTGTGAGTGAGTTGACAGCGAAATGAGTGTAGTGTTGAAAGGTACTTGTGCAGGTATAAACATATCATACTCGTGGATTCTAGTACGAACTTAGGGTTAAGATACAAATTAGATTTACTTTAAATGTTATTTTAAATGATTGTGCTTCATTTAATTTAGGATGTTCCCTGTTATTATTATTATTATTATTATTATTATTATTATTATTATTATTATTATTATTATTATTATTATTATTATTAAAAATTATTGTTAGTATTAATTATTAGTATTATTATTAATTGTATTTTTAATCATCAAGTTTATTATTGTCATTATTGAGTGTAATTAGTTACCACTGACACCAGGTATATACCCATTTCAGTGTGAATACATACATACATACCAATTTATTCCCATACTTTTCGGTTGCTGGTAAAATTCATGTTCTGGGAATAATAATTTAATTAAGTAGTAAAATATCGCTGGAATCGAAAAGTATTGGGAATAAATTTTAAAGAAGAACAAAAAAAAGTTTCCTTCCCAGGCAGGATTGGAACCACGAAAGTCTTGGTTACCAGTCTATCGTGCTCTGAGTGAACAGGGCTCTGAAATCAGCTACAAGGGTCGGTCTGTTTTTTTTTTTTTTGCCACTACTGTACAGTCTTGAAGAGAGTATGAGAATGACGTGATTTATAAAACTTTTTGTGGTAAATGCGTAAAAAAAACTTAATTTTGTGGTTAAAAATTGAAAATCATTTCTGTGCGAAGCAATTATGGAATTAAAAATACATTTTAACATCAGAACACTAGCCAATTAAAGAAATGATAGTTCATTCTCTAATTGTAATATACTTTTACCCTTAAAACTAAAGAAAAAAGTTATTTTTGTTTAACAACTTCAAATTAGTGTAACCCTGAAAATATTGAGAATAGGGCCCATATTTATATGACATGTTTTGCTCAATATTTCTTCGGGAATTAGCTTCGTAATTGGCGGTAACTCCTCGTGTATCACCCTGTATTTACTTTCCTCAATGCATGTGAAGTATAAAAAAATTTTTTTCGAAATATTCATAAGTTAACCTCATGTTGTAAATTTTAATTCGCGAGAGTGTGGCCCGAATAACTTATCCAAAAACACAAGACCTCGCGTGAAGTTTTAATAAGACTATTTGGCGAATAATAAATAAGTAATGGATAAAATGAATATAACATAATTAGGCTATATTACTGTTAAAAGAAACATTTAAGTTGCCACGGAAACAATATATTTGATTGGGCGGTATGGCCTTGGCCACCTGCAATATGAAATTCATGGATAAACATTTGACAATAGCTGTAGAAGTTATGATTAGTAAAACAGCTAAAGTAAACAAATATTTGAGGTTATAACTAGAGATAGCACAATATGAAGAAGTTTTTTCACAGATCCACAAATACAACTTACACTTCTTAATAATAATAATAATAATAATAATAATAATAATAATAATAATAATAATAATAATAATAATTACTTACAGTGCATCAGTTATTCATAGATTTCAAAAAGCATATGACTCGGTTAAGACAGAAGTTTTATATAATATTCTTATTGAATTTGGTATTCCCAAGAAACTAGTTCGATTAATTAAAATGTGTCTCAGTGAAACGTACAGCAGTTTCTGTCAGATGCGTTTCCAATTCACTGTAGGCTAAAGCAAGGAGATGCACTATCACCTTTACTTTTTAACTTTGCTCTAGAGTATGCTATTAGGAAAGTCCAGGATAACAGAGAGGGTTTGGAATTGAACGGGTTACATCAGCTGCTTGTCTATGCGGATGACGTGAATATGTTAGGGGAAAATCCACAAACGATTAGGGAAAACACAGGAATTTTACTTGAAGCAAGTAAAGAAATAGGTTTGGAATTAAATCCCGAAAAGACAAAGTATATGATTATGTCTCGTGACGACAATATTGTACGAAATGGAAATATAAAAATTGGAAATTTATCTTTTGGAGAGATGGAAAAATTCAAATACATGGGAACAACACTAACAAATATAAATGACACTCGGGAGGAAATTAAACACAGAATAAATATGGGAAATGCCTTTTATTATTCGCTTGAGAAACTTTTATCATCCAGTCTGCTGTCAAAAAATCTGAAAGTTAGAATTTATAAAACAGTTATATTACCGGTTGTTCTATATTGTTGTGAAACTTGGACTCTCACTTTGAGAGAGGAACATAGGTTAAGAGTGTTTGAGAATGAGGTTCTTAGGAAAATATTTGGCTAAGAGGGATGAAGTTACAGGAGAATGGAGAAAGTTACACAACACAGAACTGCACGCATTGTATTCTTCACCTGACATAATTAGGAACATTAAATCCAGACGTTTGAGGTGGGCAGAGGATGTAGCAAGCATGGGCGAATCCAGAAATGTATATAGAGTGTTAGTTGGGAGGCCGGAAGGAAAAAGACCTTTAGGAGTCCGAGACGTAGATGGGAAGATAATATTAAAATGGATTTGAGGGAGGTGGGATATGATGATAGAGACTGGATTAATCTTGCTCAGGATAGGGGCCAATGGCGGGCTTATGTGAGGGCGGCAATGAACCTCGGAGTTCTCTAGAAGCCATTTGTAACTAATTACTTACTTACTTACTTACTTACTTACTTACTTACCTACTTACTTACTGGCTCTTAAGGAACCCGCAGGTTCATTGCCGCCCTCACATAAGCCCGCCATTGTTCCCTATCCTGAGCAAGATTAATCCAGTCTCTATCATCATATCCCACCTCCCTCAAATCCATTTTAATATCTTCCCATCTACGTCTCTGTCTCATCAAAGGCCATTTTGCTTCAGGTCTTCCAACTAACAACTATATGCACATCGCTATTCACCCATAGGCCTACGTGCTACATGCCCTGCCCATCTAAATGTCTGGATTTAAAGTTCCTGAAATTATAATGATGATGATAATAATAATGATGTAATCATCGAATGTATCCTGAGTCCCAGAGTTCGAAATCCCATCACTGATTGACTAGCTAAACATGACATGGGTTCATTCAACTTTCCGCCCAGCAGATGTCTCTAATAGACTGCAAAGAGAAATGAAGCTCTCAGTTCACTGGCTGATTAGGCGCTTGTGTTCAGCTTACTGAAAATTATTGATGTTCAGCGGGCTGTCGAGATACAGCATTGCAGGAGTATGGAGTAGGAGTCCGGCATAGATGTACCGAATTCACAGCCTTAACTATTGTAGTTGCCTTAAAAGATGGCACGACAATAATAAAATAAATTGAATCGGTCGTTTGTAAAACCACATGAGTCCACATTTTTACGAAAACGAGTCACCGGTACTATAGGAAGCACTGTGGGTAGACGCATCATTTCCAGTCAAAAGAACATGAGTCCGATCATTACTAAGCATTCTATAAAATCTAAAAAAATACTGAGTTCTCCATGTTGAATCTTTCGTACACTACTTTTAACACTTGAATATAAATAATTGATTAAATGGCGATCTTACTCGTGTTAATTATGTAAGCATGTGCGGCTTACAGCTGTTTCGGTGCTACTTGACACCATCCTCAGAGCCTACTATAATCTTTTCGCTGTAAGAAAAATCCTAATATAAACAGTAGCACGTGACTGAAGTGAGGCTTCATTGGCCGCCGTTTGGCGCCATAGATTCTCAGTACGTGTTCCCGCCTACTGTTGTACATTCTGTTTCATTTCCCGTTACTCGTCAAGTAGGCCTAACCTCACTACTATGCATTCGTTTGCTTAGGAAACATTTACTTTATAATTGCTGTAATTAAATTATCACATAACTTATTATATACATTTAAGACTATTTGTTTTTCTCCGCTTTTGAGTAGGTTTCCACTCTTATGTTTAATAACCACACACACCGAGGATGCAGAAGCCATACTTCAGTACCACGTGCTTAAGTAAACAACTACGAGCTCAAGTGACGCCAGCTTGTTACAAGAACAGACTACTTTGGTATTACTGTTTGTATTCATCCGCGTTCACAGTACATAACAAAATATAAAAGTAGCTTTTCTTTTACATATCGTTTTACATGTGAGTGAAGTTATATGTTTCATCGTATTTAACAACTAGAATTCAATTTTTTATTTTCAAATAATACAAGATGATAGTTTCCAAATACGGACTATATTTTCCTACGTCGTGTGAGTGTTTCGACTGAGCCAATCACGGGTATGACAGCCACGTACTTGTGTTTACATTAGGATTTTTCTTACAGCGAAAACAGTATAGATCTCGGCGCTATCTCAACTTCGCTCCCTGTTGTGTGGGTGCGTTCATGTGTGATGAAGAGTTGTGTCAAATAGTGTGTGTGTGTTCTGAAATTGATCTGTATGTTGAGAATTTGACTGGGGTGTGTTTTAGTGTGTCTCTATATTTCATATTGTTCTAGTGTGTTGAGTTTTTGGTTCTTGGGTTGTATGTGTAGGATTTCCATGTTTGTATTTATGTTATTGTATGTGTGGTTGGCATTAGTTATGTTTCGGCATATGTAGGCATGAATAGTTGCGACAGTTTCTACATTGGACAGACAGGCAGATCATTCCAAACTCGATACAAAGAACACATTAAAGCAATAACCAGAGGACACAATACATCTGCATATGCTGAACACATAACTAATGCTAACCATACATACTATAACATAAATACAAACATGGAAATCCTACACATACAACCCAGGAACCAAAAACTCAACACACTAGAACAATATGAAATATACAAACACACTAAAACATACCCTAATCAAATTCTCAACACAGATCAATTTCAGAACACACACACTATTTGACACAACTCTTCATCACATGAACGCACCCACACAACAGGCAGCGAAGTTGAGATAGCGCCGAGATCTAGTAGGCTCTGAGGATGGTGTCGAATAGCACCGAAACAGCTGTGAGCCGCACATGCTTACATAATTAACACGAGTAAGATCGCCATTTAATCAATTATTTATTTTGAGTTCCTTCAAAACCACGTCAGTCCCGGACTCATGTGGCTATAACGCATGTGCAGCTATGACGCATTTACTATTATGCACTTCTTTGTGAGGGGTTGGGCCGTGAGTGTAGTTCCAAGAGTTCTGTAGAAGAAAAAATAATCAACAGTGTTCTATGAAAGTACCTCTACCATATAGAATAGAAATTTTTAATAAAACTACGTCATTTGAAAGCAAAAATGAACAAGATGTGTACCTGTGTACCTTTAAGGACTTGTGGAAGTGTATGATATAAAGAGAAAAAGTCCTCGAAGAGAGATCCCAAAGCAACGAACACTGTTTTTTTTTTTTGAAGAGATAATATACAATTTATGTTATTTTCTTATTGTGAACTAAAGATATGTCTGTACTCATACATGTCATTAAACATGTATATGAAAATTAATTACTCGCGAATGACTTTTTTTTAAGTCGGCTATGATATTTTGAATTTAATTTGTGAATGATATGCATCATTTTGAATATGAGATAAAAATAACAATTAAATTGATTGAAAACTGTATAATAATGTGTTTCACGCTACAGCAAACAATAAATTCCATATTTTGTCAGGATACTGGAATTATTCTTATTGGTACTTATTAAAACAACATGAGTCCAGTTCACACCTGTGGAGTAACGGTCAGCGCTTCTGGCCGCGAAACCAGGTGGCCCGGGTTCGAATCCCGGTCGGGGCAAGTTACCTGGTTGAGGTTTCTTTCCGGGGTTTTCCCTCAACCCAATAAGAGCAAATGCTGAGTAACTTTCGGTGCTGGACCCCGGACTCATTTCACCGGCATTATCACCTTCATTTCATTCAGACGCTAAGTAACCTAGATGTTGATACAGCGTCGTAAATTAACCCAATAAAAAAACAAGAAATTAAAAAATATTTCAAGGTGGTATGAAGTGAGATAATAAGATACAATGCTTTTCTAACCAGAAATACTAATGTATGAGATTACCAGATATTCCCTTTACAGCAAGGAATACCTCGATTAACATCCAACCAAGGGTGATTGGAACTAACGTCCGTGCATAGCTTCGAGATTCGAATGAAGACCGCTATCACTAAGCTATTCAGATAGCCTGGATTTTTGTTTAATTTCAGAGAGAATACAAATTTTCTTCATTTTATTTTTAAACTAAATACAGGGACATCATTTTATTTTCACTAATACTTGTACTTTCTGTTTGGTAAAAAGAAATTGTACCAGAACAATGGAAGGAGTCCATAATTGTACCTATTTTTAAAAAGGGGGACAAAACCAACTGTAGTAACTTTCGAGGAATATCACTTTTGTTGACGTCGTACAAAATTTTGTCCAATATTCTTTTGAGAAGATTAACTCCATATGTAGATGAAATTATTGGGGATCATCAGTGCGGTTTTCGGCGTAATAGATCGACTATTGATCAGATTTTTTGTATTCGACAGATAATGGAGAAAAAATGGGAGTATAAGGGTACAGTGCATCAGTTATTCATAGATTTCAACAAGGCATATGACTCGGTTAAGAGGGAAGTATTATATGATATTCTTATTGAATTTGGTATTCCCAAGAAACTAGTTCGATTAATTAAAATGTGTCTCAGTGAAACATACAGCAGAGTCCGTATAGGTCAGTTTCTATCTGATGCTTTTCCAATTCACTGCGGGCTAAAGCAGGGATATGCACTACCACCTTTACTGTTTAACTTCGCGCTAGAATATGCCATTAGGAAAGTTCAGGATAACAGGCAGGGTTTGGAATTGAACGGGTTACATCAGCTTCTTGTCTATGCGGATGACGTGAATATGTTAGGAGAAAATACACAAACGATTAGGGAAAACACGGAAATTTTTTCTTGAAGCAAGTAGAGCGATCGGTTTGGAAGTAAATCCCGAAAAGACAAAGTATATGATTATGTCTCGTGACGAGAATATTGTACGAAATGGAAATATAAAAATTGGAGATTTATCCTTCGAAGAGGTGGAAAAATTCAAATATCTTGGAGCAACAGTAACAAATATAAATGACACTCGGGAGGAAATTAAACGCAGAATAAATATGGGAAATGCCTGTTATTATTCGGTTGAGAAGCTTTTATCATCCAGTCTGCTGTCCAAAAATCTGAAAGTTAGAATTTATAAAACAGTTCTATTACCGGTTCTTCTGTATGGTTGTGAAACTTGGACTCTCACTCTGAGAGAGGAACATAGGTTAAGGGTGTTTGAGAATAAGATGCTTAGGAAAATATTTGGGGATAAGCGGGATGAAGTTACAGGAGAATGGAGAAAGTTACACAACACAGAACTGCACGCATTGTATTCTTCACCTGACATAATTAGGAACATTAAATCCAGACGTTTGAGATGGGCAGGGCATATAGCACGTATGGGCGAATCCAGAAATGCATATAGAGTGTTAGTTGGGAGACCGGAGGGAAAAAGACCTTTAGGGAGGCCGAGACGTAGATGGGAGGATAATAAAATGGATTTGAGGGAGGTGGGGTATGATGATAGAGACTGGATTAATCTTGCACAGGATAGGGACCGCTGGCGGGCTTATGTGAGGGCGGCAATGAACCTTCGGGTTCCTTAAAAGCCATTTGTAAGTAAGTAAGTAAGTAAGTAAGTAACCTTCGGATTAACTGTTGAGAATCGAAACACCGTTTGCTACCCCCTTCCACGACTGGGGTTCGATGATACTGTCGTAAAATACAAAAAAACACTTAACTAGGTATAGGAGGGAAGACAATTAGTTCATCCATTTACGTAAACTAGGAAATATCGCGATTTTGAGTTTGATAATTTCCATTAGGTGTTTGTTTAATCAAAATACAATACTGTATTAACATTAAGTGTTTTTACTCACGAACTGAGCTATCCATTCGGACGTATTCAGTATGCAGTGTATATTATACTGTCTACAGCACATTAGCGTACAATTTAGAGAATGAAGTTAAATTGAAAAATAATCATAATACGGATATTTAAACACATTTTTTAAAATGGTGGCCGTTCATTTCGATACAGGCTTCAGTTCTTTTGTGCATATTATCTCACTATAGACTATTGTACCTAATTCCAATTACCAATTTCGTCCTTCGTACTAGTAACTCATGTTGAAATAATTCTGTACCTACTCTATAAAAGAGTACCTTACGTACTGTAAATTCAATCTTCACTTTTGCCCGATCCGAAAAGATAAAATCACTCAGACATGCTATCTACTGTCCGTCCTAGTGGTTTTATCGCAGGGTCGTAGAAAGAGGGGAAATCACGTGATAGTTAATTGCTTAACGAAGGCCTTTTATTTAAGTTATTTTAAACATTTGTATAATATTACGTAGACGTCCAATTCCTAACAGAAATTAATTTTTTCAGAAAAGAGCTGAGACAGCCCAACCACTAGCCTTTACAGAGGGGCGAGTAGAAGGGGGTGGGGAAACCGAGATGCGACGTAGGCAAACGGACGACAGTACCTGTGCGAAAATATGATTCAATATTGAAAGCTCTTTGGTCAGTGGAAAACGCGAACATATTTCTGGAACGTACTGTACTCACTAACTCAGTACAGTTTACTATGTCCGTAAGGCGACTTTGACTGGATACGCGGCCTTGGTTCTGTGTGGAGGGTGATTGGAAGTTTACTAGTAGAAGGATGTGAGTGAAGTACATTCAAAAACTCGGGCACAATAAAAATTTAAGTACAAATAAAATGATGTCCCTGTATATCTAACCGTTCTAACTATATTTGGGAACAATAGACTGTAGGCAAGCTTTGGGGTCAGCGCTATTCCCCGATGTGTAACTTTACACTTAGAACGCCAGAAACATTCTAATGAGCAAGTTTTTGTGTTCCGCGATATTACATTACAAAGTAAACTTGGGTCTCTATAGATCGATATTTTTGCACCATTGGATCATTTTAAGTCTCGGAGGGATTGAGGAAGTGACGTAGGAAGCTGCAGCGTCTGCTTCCGTGTAGCAGTGCGGAGATGCCAGCCCTGTAATGTAGCGTCCCTAGGAGAGCCCGCAGAGCTATCAAGACGCTGGCGAGGTTATCTATCTCCTTCAAGAAACCTTATGCTATTGATGAATATCTTCCTCGGCTCTAGCCATGCTAAAATGATCCCTTATTGTAAAGTTAAGGATGGGAAGCATCTGTGACGAAAGACGATTTTTTGTGGTCTTCCGCCATGTGTGGTGTTTTATTATTGCCAATAATATTCGCAAATATGCCATGCAATCCATCTCAGTAATGCATGCGATTATTTTTATATGAATCTAGTAGAGATGAACAAAACTAACTGTCGCTCTCGCTCGCTGTGTTCGTTGCATTTGTCTTTCGAGTCTCGTCTCGTCATTCTCGAAATAGCATTTGGTCGGCGTGGAAAGATTTCGTAACTTTGAATAACATACATAATTAAAATAAATAACATTATAAATGTTTAAATGAGACAGAAAGACAAAACAGAAAAGTATCTTAGTTATCAAAATGTTCTGGTTCTATTATATGGTATTACGTATGTTGAGTTAAAAGTATAGAAAAAACAGTTCTCAAATAAATTTGCATTTCTAAGAAACGTAAAACATAACGTTAATATCTTTTTACTTGAGATTGCAAACTTGATCTGGAAGATATGGAAAGAAAATTCCTAGCCTTTTAAGGGGAGAGGATTGTATTTTTTAAAACTTTTTTCCTATTTGGTATAAAATATTAATTTTTTGTATATAGAGAGCTCATAGCTGTGGCAACTCAAAAAATAAATATATTTAAAAAAAAATTATTTCGGAGCCCAAATTTGAAAAAAAATATACCCAATGCAGGATTGAACCAAAACCGATATATCTAAATCATTTTTAAAGATAGATTCAAACAGGTTTTTGCAATGTATTTGCAAAAGCATGTTCTACAAATTGTCTGTAACAGAATTTTGATATTAGTTCCTACGTTTGTAAAATAAACAAGTAATATTTAATAACAATTTTCTGATTTCCTTTCTTGTAAACAAACGGACGTATTTTTAAAATGAAATCAATTAACAAACGTCTGTTACAGAGAAAAGTTTCCTAATAGTCTAAAGAATATGTGTTCTAAATTTCATGCATGTATCTTTAATAGTTCAGAAATTATATCCATTTTTGTCTGGCAATGTAGCAAAAAAAATGAAGACACTGGAAACCGATAAAAGCGGGCGTGTGATTTAAAAATCCATAACGCAGGAAGTTTAAAAATGACGTCTCAACATACGATAAGGCCAAAATACCCACAAAATGTTATGCAATGCATTACACACATATCAAAGGGTATATTAAAGATTTTTTTTTTTTGAAAATTCAATTTACCGGAAACAACAATAAAAGTGGGCGAGTGATTTAAAAATCCATAACGCAGGAAGTTTAAAAATGGCGACTCAACATCCGATAGGGGCACAAATGCCCATAAAATGTTATGCTATGCATTCCACACATATCACAGAGTATTTTAAAGATTTTTTTCTGATTTATTCATTTTTCACCAAAAAATACCATCCTCTCCCCTTAATAAGGGCATAGTAATTAAATAAAGACTGGGGAACGGATTATTATACACTGAAAAGTAGAGATAATGTTTCAAATAGGCTACTTGATTGTTTATACCAGTGATGTCAAAGCAAGCGCATTTTTCTGACCTTGACGTCGTACGCGGGCATCAAGCGCTAGGTATGGAAGGAGGAAGAATTATGTATATGAATAAGCAGCCTGTTGGATTAAGAAAACAGTGGTGCACAAACTTCAAACGGAAAGTGAAATTTTATGTCGTTATTTTTATATGGCTTCTTTCTGTTTGATATTTTCTATATTATTACCTTTAATTCGAGAAAAATTCGTTCCGGCACCGGAAATCGAACCCGAGACCTCTCAGCTCTGCGCGCGAGGATGGCGAGACCTCATATAATGAATATGTGATGCATTTTTTATATTGTTTGTAAAACAAAAGTATTTACATCAATTTCTTAATATTGCAGTTGTGTTTTAAAAGTTAATAACATAATAAAGAGTTAAGAAGGAATATTCACATAAATTCCATAGTAGTACAACTATACTGTACTAAATGGATGAAACACATCATTCATAAAGAAAGTGATATCCCAAAGAAAGAGACTGAGTATGACATGATAAGTTGGAATTGATATTGATGGTATCTTTTGCCTTATAAAAGTAATCAATAAACTAATTAAAACAATATTATAGTACAAAGCAAAGTTGCCTAGGTATATGTTTAACTGTGACTAAAATTACGTAACAAAACTCTTATCGCATTATGCTTTTAAGGTGATATTGGTGCGCAACTTCCTATCATCAGAATATTAAATTATTTTATAGAAATCTGCTGAAGCTATAGAGCTGACGTTTTCACAACACAAGGGCAAAATTAGGTTATTTTATTTAAATAATTAATTTATATATATAACAACTTATATTAATAAAAATCGAATTACCAGTAAATAACAAGAAAATCAATTACAAAATATAGATATAAGACCAATAAAGAAAAGATTCTCTTAAAACAACAAAAATAAAGTGCATATCTTTTATTTATGATGTAACAGTAGTTGGTTTGTTTATTCATTTCCTTACAAATATTTTCCATGCGAATATTTTCAGAATTTGTAATACACTATTTTCAGTAATACGTATTTACGATATGCCTATATTAGATTTACGAAAACATTGTTTCAGTACCTGTAAGGCTACTAAATAAACATTTCTGAAAATTTCACTTTTCTGTAAGAAAATATTCATTTTGAATAAAAAATCAAACTTGTGAAAAATGAGCTTTAAAATTAAAACTTACATTCTTATAATGCACTTATACTTCTCAGACAAATCTAAAAATTAACATGGATACAATTTTAATAAGTTCTCTTCCCTTTATCTATTGAATCAGTGCTGGCCATCCCTGAATATAGCTCGACCAAGCGACATCATTATATACTAACCCTTTCGGCTGTCTCTTTCCTTTCCGTTGTAAAGCGCTCATGCTCTTCTGAGGTACCGAGGCCGATTTCCCAACTGTTAGATTTGAGACATGTTATATTGATGTAAATTAACCCAAACTACTTTATTGAGAAGTATTTTACATTCCTTCTGAAACAGACAGTATAAGTCTTAAAAGAGTGTGTTGAAGAATGAAAAATAAAATCAACCTGGGATTTTATTAAAAACGAAACCGGTCGATATCCAAAGAATGAAAAAAAAATAGGTCCTATTAAACTTATTGATAATAAAGTAGTGGATTCAAATTCTATTCGAAATTTCTTTAACGACGTTTATATAAATATACAGGGATATCATTTTATTTTTTACTAACATTTTTAATATTAACTTGCCTATACCTCTGGATCAACGCCATTTGCTACCCCCTTCCACGAGTGGAGTTCGATGATACTGGCGTAATATACAAACAAATCACTTTACTAGTATAGGAGGGCAGAAAAGTAGTTCATCCATTTACATAATCTAGGAAATATTGCGCTTTTGAATTTGATCATTTTCATTAAGTTTTTGTTTAATCAAAATCTAGTACAGTATTAACAATGAGTGTTTTTACTCACGAATTGAGCTGTCCATGTGGACGTATTCATTATGCAGTGTATATTATACTGTCTACAGCACATTAGCGTACAATATAGAGAATGAAGTTAAATTGAAAAATAATCATAATATGAATATTTAAACACATTTTTTGAAAATGGTGGCCGTTCATTTCGATACAGGCTTCAGTTCTTTTGTGCATATTATCGCAAGATAGACTATTGCATCTAATTCCAATTACCAGTTTCGTCCTCCGTACTAGTAACTCATGTTGAAATAATTCTGTACCTACTCTATAAAAGAGTACCTTACGTACTGTAAATTCAATCTTCACTTCTGCCCGACCCGCACAGATAAAATTATTTGGACATGCTATCTACTGTCCGTTCAAGTGGTTATGTCGCAGGATCGTAGAAAGGGGGAAAATCACGTGACAGTTAATTACTCAACAAGACCCTTTTATTTAAGTTATTTTAAACAGTCGTATAATATTACGTAGACGTCCAATTCCTAACAGAAATTAATGTTTTCAGAAAAGATCTAAGACAGCCCAGCCACTAGCCCATACAGAGGGGCGAGCAGAAGCAGGTGGGGGGAAATCGGGATGCGACGTAGGCAATCGGACGACAGTACCTGTGCGAAAATATCATTCAATATTGAAAGCTCTTTCGTCACTGGAAAACGCGAACATATTTCTGAAACATACTATACTCACTAACTCACTGCGGTCTTAGTTCTGTGTGCAGGACAGTTGGAACGTCATTAGTAGAAGGGGTGGGAATGAAGTACATTCAAAAACTTAGGTACAATAAAAATTGAAGTAAAAATAAAATGATGTCCCTGTATTTCACCAAGTAATACATATTTATTGTGACAGCGACGTGAGATTCGAACTCACGACAAGCGTCCCGCAAGAAAGCAGATCGCGCGGGCTTCACGGAGCACTGTGGGACGGTGAGCGGCGGGGAAAGGGGAAAGGGCCTACGCGGCGAGAGAGTGGAGAGAGAGTGCGCGCGCAACTGCTGCGTACGGGGTAAAGGGGGGACGGACCCTCCCGACTCTTCGAGAAGTCCGTCGAAGTGGAGATATCCAGGTAAGTCGAGAGAGAGCTATCTCTGCACACCCGTAGAAATTTCTCGCAACTATGATTTTGCTATAAAAGAAGAAACGCCAGCGAACTCGGGCAGTTTTCAGTTAATTACTCAGCCAATCAGTGAGAAAGCCAGAGCAAGCAAGCCAGTCTTGTGTACCGGAGTTCGACTAGTGTGCGTCCGCAACTGTATCAGCATCCGAAGGCCTGAGTTCGAGTGCAGTGGACCGCAGTTGGAGGGACCTGAGTTCGAGTGCAGTGGACCGCAGTTGGAGGGACCTGAGTTCGAGTACAGTGAACTGTCTCTGAAGGTCTGTGGTTCGAGATACTGTGAACTCGAGTGACTGAGCTAGAAGAACTGTGAACTGAGAACTGATAGTTCTGATTTGTAAATAGTGCTTTGTAAATATTAGTTAAGATTAACTGTTCATTGTTGTTCGTAATAGTCCAAGTAAATTGCCATTGCCGTCAGTGGAGTGCTATAACGAATATTGTGTTGAGTGAAAATTCTATTGTTGACGAGAGCGTTTAAGGTGAATTGTAGAAAGGAATTATTGTTGGAAGAATAAAATCCTATTGTTGAGTTGAAATAAATTCACATTATGTTAAGATCTTATCTTACTTCAAATAGATTATAGCACGATATAAATTTTGGTTACTCTCCGAATTTCACGTGCCACAAGTTAAGATCGGCTGTGTTATAGAACGCTGCGGTTAGGCCTGGATCACTTGGTCTAGACGCGAGTGTTTGGTCAAGGATACAAAGTTCTCTCGCCTGTACATATCGTTTGCTGAACATACATGCAACTTTAACTCAGTAAGCATTAATAATTACCAACTTCTGTGCAGGCTGGTCGCTATAGCAACCGCAGCCCTGAGGGAAACGCGGCGAATTGCAACAGATAGCTCCCATAGAGGACGTGTCGAACCATTGTGTGAACGAGTAACTTAGATTTCCTGCAACTGTACCACCTTCGGCTTTTATTATGATGAAGGTGATGACGCGATGTGAAAGGTTTATGCTCGCGAAAAGCTCATTAAAATTTCTGAGCAGCATCCCCCATTCCTTCCCTTATTACACACCCTTTCATTCCATCCCTCTTTATATATTGTCCCTCTCTTCTATCTCCGTCTGTAACATCTTTCATCCTCTAAATAAAATTTAACGTCAGATGACGTGTGAGTTCATTTATAGGCTGTTACCGGCACATTATATTAACTCCTTCACTCCGCTTGCACAATTCTGCAAACTTTCGAGATATTTTTTATTAATTTTGTTTTTTCTCTATTTTACTTTTTAATCTTCATTGCTCTTGTGATAACTACCAATAGGCTTTTCTAGATAATATAATCTTAATAGTAAACATTATAGTGTGTGTACAAATATGAAGAAAATGGAGAACTAAGAATAAGAAATGCGTTGGGTTAAGTAGGGCTAGTATTATATATATTTATTGCTATAACAAGATAAAGCCCCAATTACAATAGACAATACAAACATTTGCTTAGAACATAAAATTAGAAATAACATGAAAAATATATATAAAACAGATACAAATGCAAGGTACAAGTGTATATACAAATGAAAAATACAAATGAAGAATGAAAAAAAAAAAACAGACAAATACATACCACTTAAATAAAGACACAGATACAGATATAAATGAAAAATACGAAATAAATATGTCTAATTTATTTTGACTTACTGTTCACATTTTATTATGCCTTTTACTTTCTTTCTATATGTTACATATTATGTCTCAGATAATAAGATAATAACTGCCTCCCATTGGAGGTAGCCCAGAAGGACTCAGTATACTCTCCTACATGAATTTCAGAATATTAAATGTTTACATAAATTTTGTGGAAAGAAAATTGAAATTATCATATATGAATATAAAGCGAATAAAAAAAAATTAAACAGAGTGAATATGATGACTCAGAATTTGGCAAGAGCGTTTCAAAACTGAAGTTATGATGTCAGTAGTAAGTGTCAGTGGTAGTTCAAAAGCCTTCCTGAAGCTTTCAAAGAACTTGGGGAATCACACCACGAGCTCCAATAAGAAGACCAATCACCTCAATGTCTTCAAGCTGGTATTTTGCTTTGAAGTAATCAACTGTTGGCAGATAAATGTTGATCTTTTCTTGATTGACATCCTCCGGCTGGCTACTCCCCGTTTCAATCCTTATGGTAGGATCAATTATATATCCTTTCTTGGTAGTCTGGGAATACGCTATGATGTCAATACGTCTAGAGGAGCCATTAGTAGCAAGGCAAAAAACTTCCTCTTCTACTGTCCAAGACTTTTTTCTTAAAGCAGTTGCAATTAAGGATCGAACATGATTATGTCTGGCATTTCGGAGGAGTAAACCTCTGTTACACTGACCTTGGGCGTGAGCAAGGGTTTCAGTCTCCGGGCAGCCATGTCTGCACCGGGATCCGTCCAAAGAGCGACCAGGTACTCCTCTAACTGCTGCTAAATTGGCATTCATTTTGAGGCAGGTTACCCATTCAGATGTAGATAGTCCAGGCTTATTAAAAATCCAGGCGTTGGCTTAGCGTATTCCCAGACTACCAAGAAAGGATATATAATTGATCCTACATTAAGAATTGAAACGGGGAGTAGCCAGCCGGAGGATGTCAATCAAGAAAAGATCAACATTTATCTGCCAACAGTTGATTACTTCAAAGCAAAATACCAGCTTGAAGACATTGAGGTGATTGGTCTTCTTATTGGAGCTCGTGGTGTGATTCCCAAGTTCTTTGAAAGCTTCAGGAAGATTTTTGAACTACCACAGACACTTACTGCTGACATCATAACTTCAGTTTTGAAACGCTCTTGCCAAATTCTGAGTCATCATATTCACTCTGTTTAATTTTTTTTATTTACTTTCTATTCATATATGTTTATTTTAATTTTCTTCTACAAAATTTATGTCAACATTTAATATTGTAAAATTCATGTAGGAGAGTATACCGAGTCCTTCTGGGCTACCTCCAATGGGAGGCAGTTACTATCTTATCTTAACAGATATCATAATCAAAAGATATAAAATGTAGCTATAAATGGAAAATTAATGAGTAACAAATAGATAGCAATACCATTTAAAATCAACTACCTTCAGTATATTAATAAGAAAATGTTTATATTTCATGTAAGAAATGCTGAAATCTAGATCCCATGTTTTACATATTTCATTGAATTTTGAACACATTTTTAACATTGGTGAATTTTTATGTGGTGAAGTGTTTGGTTTTTTTATAATATAACAATTGACGATTTCTTAAATGTGATGTTCTAGCGTTAAGCTGGATTTGTGATATTTCTCTATTATCCAGTAGACCGTTGAATATTTTATATAATAAAAGTTACTCAGCAAGTAATCTATGACTGGCAAGAGACATTAAATTAAATTCAGCAAGTAGATTGTTGTACGAAATTTTGTTATGGAATGCCGAATAATGATATTTTTTAAAATAAAGATATCTTGAGAATCGTTTTTGAATTTTTTGTAATTTGATTGCATACAAGTGGGTGACCAAATTACTGAGGCGTATTTCAATTTAGCTCGAACATGACAATTAGAAAGGAGTTTCAAAGTCGAAGTATTTTGCAAATTTTTTGAATTTCTAATAATAAATCTCAGATTTTTGAAAACATTATTTGTTATATTAAATATGTGATTGTGAAAAGTCAAATTATTATTAATAGTTACACCGAGATCTCTTACACAATATATTTGTTGTAATGGTTCATCATTTTACTTTCTCCTTTCTCCTGTAACCTCAGCCCTCTTGGCATCAAATATTTTCCTAAGCATATTATTCTCAAACATCCTTAACCTCTGTTGCACACTCAAAGTGAGAGTCCAAGTTTCATAACCATACAGAACAATTGCATAAAAAATTAAATACTTCATAAAAAGTATCACTTTTTCAGATGATATTAATAAACTGTAGAGTGTCAATTAAAATTTTCTCGATGACGTAATAACTCCCACACTAGTAGAAAACATATTTTGTTTCCATAAAATTATTCGTTTCTCAATACAGATTTTGACATTTTTAGCTTTTGCATGAAAATTCCTCATTCAATTTTAGTTGAAATCATGCGTTATTTTTAAACATTTTCTATGTGTGTATACATATTTCGTTTGCAATCTATACTAATAATAAATCTGTAGCCGAAATGTTTCTGGTAATTTTCGATTTTCCAAAAATAATTGGTCCTAACATATATAATTAATCACCCTGAAACCGAAAATCGCTTTTTTTAAATTTTTGTTTTTTATGTCTGTCTGTCTGTCTATATGTTTGTTACCTTTTCACGCGATAATGGCTGAACGGATTTCGATGAAAATTGGACTATAAATTAAGTTCGTTGTAACTTAGATTTTAGACTATATGGCATTCAAAATACATTATTTAAAAGGGGGGTTATAAGGGGGCCTGAACTAAATAAATCGAAATATCTCGCTTATTATTGATTTTGTGAAAAATGTTACATAACAAAAGTTTCTTTAAAGGTAATTTCCGATAAGTTTTATTCCTTGAAAAATTTTGATAGGACTGATATTTAATGAGATAAATGAGTTTTAAAATTAAAATAACTGCCGTCTAAGGCCGTGTAATGAATTAAAAACAAATGACTTCGTCTATAAGGGGCCTTGGACAGCAACAATCGAAAGCTATGAAAGATAGCCTACAGACAATGTTTCTGTGTTTGTATGAAGTAATATCATAAGCTAAATTAACCGATTTGTATAATTAATTATTAATTCACCATTGGAAAGTGTAGTTTCTCTAGATGGACATAATGCTATAATGTTATTACAGTAACTTCTGAGTGAATTGAGGACAGGTAAGATTAAAATAGCTTCTTACGCACAGAAAACTTGATAGGCTATTCTGTACATTCGCTTCCTGTATTTCCTAAAATAATTTTTATGACCAAATGAGTGTCTCTGGATCAAAATGATCGCATTTTAATTATGCAAATACAATTTAAATTAAGTAACATATTAAACTATTTATCCTTATATCAAACACGGATGTTCCCTGGATCAAATGTCCTATTTTAATTATGTAATTACTTTATATTTATTTCTAACGGGTGCAGCGGAGCGCACGGGTACGGCTAGTAATGTAATATAACTTTTCACTATACCAATACGTCACATTCTTTGAAGGGGAAGCAGTTGGCGTAATGTATGGAGAAAGTGTCGTCTTTTAACTAAACATCTCTAACATATTAATATTTTAGCGACAGCAGACAAGCATTGTTATCTCTGATTGAAAAAAAAAATTATGTCAGAAACTGTACAACATTATAATATAAATTCTCCCAGAGCTTGCTAAGAATAATGCTATATTACTTACGTGGGTTAAAGGACATGATAAACCGGGCAACGTAAAGGCAGTCGAAACTGCTGAACTAGCCTCAGAACAAATCTTCCGAGGGCCATAACCTACATCCCCAATCTCCCTGACAACCATAAACACGATGTTATCCAGCGTCACTCACAGGGAATTTACCACGCATGGGGCAAACAATAGGAGCTCCACAAGGAAGAGATCTGACATCAACATCACCACCAAATATTGTCTATATTTTATCGAGTAAAAATGTGATAGTGTGTCTTAAAGAACTATCCCAATAAAGTGAAAGTAGAGTGACATCAAAAACTTTTTCCTTGCATTTTTAACTATGTCCTGATTGTACCTATGCAGTGTAAAATATTACCATGGCAACTAAAATTTACCATTAAGCAAAGCCTGTATCTTATAGTCAAAAAGCAAGATACAATAAAAATATAAGGAAATAGTAATATGCGTTACAAGAGCGGTATGTTGAAGTTTTCATGTTCGAGGAAAAGTTTGAAAAAGTGAAACGTAGTTGAGCTTTTTTAATTTCAGAGAATTGAAAGAAAACATACCGCTCGTGTATCGTACATTATTTTGTGCGAAGATCGTTTATTACATACCTGAAAGAGGAATTTCTAATTAGTTGCAATGAAATCTCCAGCTTGGTTTCTGTTCAATGACGGCAAATTTGCAAAACAAAAATATCTATCTTCAACATTGTTGCTTTAAAATGTTTTCTGTGTTTACTATACTCCAGCAGGCCGTGTTATATGTCTGTCTTATTTTCCCCCCAGTCTATAAATGCGAACTTAAAACAAACGGTAAGGTTATGTAATGATTTATTTTTCATTTTAATATTTTAACAATATTATTTATATAACATATTGCAGTAATAACATCGGCATCTGGAATCTTGTTGATTTTTTCACAGCTTCCTTAATGTTACTTGCATCACGAATGCAATAACTTTAGTGGAGTTGTAGAGTTTACTTAATTTTTGCAAATATTTAAAAACAATAATTAACAGAGCAATTTAGGTGAAATTGCAGTGGTAAGTTTCCAATTTATAATTATTACTATATTGAACATCTCTAAAAATAACATGGTAAAAGCCTAAAGCAGTAAAATCAATATGTCACTTAAGCGGTAAGAAGAGGAAAATTGTTATGTGGGTTAGGTTGGGAATACTGAATGTGGAATTTTAGACTTTCCGCGGATTGGTTTTGTGCGGAAACCAAGCAAATACGCACGATCTCGCACAAAAGTTTTTTATGTCACTGTATATATCATCTTCATGATACGTTTTATTTTGTTTTGTAGTAATGTGAATTCGTAATATTGATTTTGTGATGCCCAAGACGTTCTTGCTTTGGATTATTCTGCTTATCAAGAGATGCTTAAAATAGACACTTAATTTTAGTGTACGCCTACCTTATTGTGTTAAATAATAGATTGTGAATCTGTTAGTTCCAAGTTCGATATTTCATTTTACTCACAGTAATACAGTAAGTAACCTTTTGAAAGGTGGAAAAATTCAAATATCTTGGAGCAACAGTAACAAACATAAATGACACTCGAGAGGAAATTAAACGCAGAATAAATATGAGAAATTCATTTATTATTCGGTTGAGAAGCTTTTGAGATCCAGTCTGCTTTAAAAAATTTGAAACTTAGAATTTATAAAACAGTTATATTACCGGTTGTTCTTTATGGTTGTGAAACTTGGACTCTCACTTTGAGAGAGGAACAGAGGTTAAGGGTGTTTGAGAATGAGGTGCTTAGGAAAATATTTGGGGCTAAGAGGGATGAAGTTACAGGAGAATGGAGAAAGTTACACGACACAGAACTGCACGCATTGTATTCTTCACCTGACACATTTAAGAACATTAAATCCAGACGTTTGAGATGGGCAGGGCATGTAAAACGTATGGGCGAATCCAGAAATGCATATAGAGTGTTAGTTAGGAGGCAGGAGGGAAAATGACCTTTGGGGAGGCGGAGACGTAGATGGGAGGGTAATATTAAAATGGATTTGAGGGATATGGGATATGATGGTAGAGACTGGATTAATCTTGCTCAGGATAGGGACCAATGGCGGGCTTATGTGAGGGCGGCAATGAACCTCCGAGTTCCTTAAAAGCCAGTAAGTAAGTAAGTAAGTAAGTAAGTAAGTAAGTAATAAATATGTTAGTATTCTGTTCTTTAACTTTTTATTAAATTTTCACTGCTTGTATACTTTGTGACCTGGTAAAGTGTAAGAGAAGGCTGTCGTGCCCCCGGGAATCGGATAAGTAGGGGATGATAAGGTAGTCCAGGTGAACGAATTATCAATCCTATAATCACTGCTGAGGATCCCAAGGAGCGGAAAAAGAACAGATTTTAAAGGAGTTGGTTATTCAACACACAAATTGCAGCTTCACGCTTGCAATAATAAGTAAACACAATAAGATAAACATAATGCTGAATATAATATAATAAAACATAATTTGAAAAAAATTCTACATTAGTATAGTGAAAAAGTTGCTAACTTCTTTCGTAAGTTCCTTCCTTAAAGAAAGTCTGAATCTGGCTAAGCAAGTACGGACAATTTCCACTTACATATAAGTTGTAGAATTGCCATCTCCCGTTCTTGTAGCCAAGCTCTGAATTCGTCTAAGTGGTGAAGGAATATTCGGACTTAGAATATTCGTGGCGTTGGAGAACCTCCTGAGCTATAGTCTGCACCCTCCTCCTGGCTCTGGAGTAGCGTAATGTAGTCTCTTCCAAGTACCGCCGATTGAGAGTGATGAGCCAGATTCATGGGGTTTTATAGTAATTATAAAAAAGGATACGCCCGAAATAACAACGTCTGATTGGTTAAGATTCTAGCTTGGGGTTGGAACTTCAGAAAGAAGATAGCTTTACAATTGGTTGTTCACCATTGAAATATCATCGATCCCTTATAAGGTCATGACAAGATATCCTGTAAACAGGATGAGTTGTGGTATAGTGACTTTACATAAAAAAGCAAAAATACAGTAATTTCTTATGACAAACAGGATATAGGTGCGCTTCTTCCTTTGTAATATCAAAGTACAAAAGTCACGTAATGCCAATAAACTAAATAAATTGCAAATAAAAAGAATACAAGTTAACTATACAATACTGCAATCTTCTCTTACTTTCTAATGTTACAAATTTTAAGTGTCAGGTTCAAGGTGGGTTAACATCAAGGATAATCCTTAAACGAACTGCAAGGCCAGAGGCCCACGCTTAAGGCCAGGTGATCAATACTAATACAGGTAAGCTTAATTACAGGTGTACCTGGGTAATTGCAGGTATACCTGGGGTCGAGCATCACATTACTCTCACCTTTCAAAATGTTTGGGTATACTCAAACAAACATTTTAAGAAAATGGTTACAATAAAACATACAAAACTCAAATGATAATCTTAGTAAACATCAAAAGCCTGGGAATTATCATTAGGTTCCCAAGTTTCAACAGGATGTGGTCAGACTGTTAATTATTAAAATGTCTTTAGTAGTCGTCATATCACCACTTCCTCTGTGAAATAAACTAATTATACTTATACAAAATGTCTTCAGGCAACTTGCTTTACATATCTGACTTCTTTATCTTGTACTTGTTGACGGACGTTAGTGGCGTACAAACAATTGGGCGGATCCCCGGTTCGAAGCGGCCTGTTGCTCCTTCGGGTCCGGATCCGATGTTGTTACTTCCTCTTCGTTTAGCTCGTCGAGGTTCATTGCTACCTCGTTCCGTTGCGCCTGACGTCGAGCACGTGGTGTCGGCCTTGGGTCTGTGAGAACTGAGTAACGCTGGCGTGCGTGCTGGAAGCAACTCAATAACTTCCGTTTAAATACTACAACCAATAATGTCAATGTCATTAAAGCCACTACAGTAATTAAAAACACATTTACTGTTGCTTTTTCGGAGCTATTAGGCTTACTTTTAATTCTGAAGTAAGACCTGATACGTCGAAATTTTGTCTCGATTGAACAGCTTCACTTTTTGCTATCACTGTATTCAATGTCATTATTGCCTCATCTGACATAGCTTGTGGTAATTTATTAATTAGTACATTTTCTTCGTCACTATTTAGCAAGTCTTTGATGTCCGGCAATACTATATGCAAATTAGTGCGTAGGTTAAATTCGCTTCTTCCTGAAGAATGTGGAAATAATTTAAATGATTCAGAATGGATGTAGCAGGTAGAGCTGTTACTAATTATACCGGTGTTCTCCAACTTTAAGTTCATGACTTTGTTTTCGGAAGCTGTATACTCAAAGCCAGGGGTATAACAACGTAGTGTTACCTCTGTGGGTTGATACAGACTATAGACCCAGAACCGGTGATCTGGTGAACGTATCCACACAGCTGGAAATGGGTGATTCAAAATCAACCTGCTACAATGTTCTCTTATGGCTTCTGCCTTACCAAGAAACAAGGCTATAGCACAGCTGGGCTGGTTTTGCCTATACAATGTATAATCGGAAGGGCAGATGGTGAAATAACTCTTTACACACTTACTTAGCATAACATCAGAAAAGGTTGTGAAAAATTGTCGGTCCTCTGATACAGCCAGATATGTTTCTTGTATGTCAATAACCATATGTTTTTGGAGAGTTTTATGGAAGAAAGGCAAGGGATGTAATCGATATAATTCAAAATGACGATCTGCTGCTTTTAATGGAATATCAATGAATAGTCTAATACTATCTGATGTGGCTGCTGCATGTACTGTGGCTAAATCGTAGTAAATATACATATCCTCAACGGTAGTCGTAGTTATCATAGATGTCCCTGAGGTCAATTTTAATGAAACTTGTTGTAAAATATCTGATAAGTTATGGGGTCGGATTAATGACGTGGATAATTTGCCTAAAGATGTCATATCCAACGCGGTTAATGTCTGTGCAAGGCAAGTTTTTATTTCAAATACTGCCATTTCTACTTCTCGAATCATAGCACTATAAGTAGTCTGTTTCTTAATTAATTGTTGGACGTCGCGTACATCTGTCTGTACTCTACTTAATCCTATTGAAAAGTTTGAAATAGAGTCTCTTAATACTTCTGCTAATTTGATAGTGTTTTGAGCATTCAAATGGGTTTCTTGGTCTAACGTTTTAATCCAAGTTAATTGGTGTTCTTCTACGTGTAATATCTTTTGTTGAAATCCCTGCAACTGATCTATTACATGGTTAATATTATGTAAGTCCCGAGAATCCATAGTTCCGAATAGATACTTTAATGTATAGCCTACCACATCTATAAGTCCTCGTCGTGTCCGATTTTGATCTTGTACTGAGGATACCTGTAATTGAAAACTTGTATCTGGTTCTGGTAAAAGTTTTGTTATATCTAGTAGTTCATCTGCTAGATTATCTACTATGTCCCCAACTCTGTCTAGTTCGGTCCATAGCACAGTCAATCGTCCGAACATTATTCTAGGAATCTCTTGTCTAGCTTCTTCTAATATTTCCCGTATTCGTACAATTAGATTACGGTATACCTCTAAGTTAATGTTTACGACTATGGTCCACTTGTCGCCTGTCAGAAGGACGTCTCGATCTTTCAAAAACACTGCCCCCTTGTCTAAGGCCAAGTCTGCGTCTGGTTGTCTTGAGTCCTTCGTAAGTGTCCTTGTAAAACAAACGGCAAGCACTGTAAAAACAAAAATACAAGCTACTGTACTTACTTATATCTAAAATATAGATATACTATATTTATTTAAATCCTAACCGAGTATTCAGAACTCTTTACGGTTATAGGGGCCTAAGCGCGTTTCCTATAACATTCTTATTACATGGAGTTAGAGCAAAAGTAACAAATTTCGATAGGTTAATATCAATCGTATAAATGGGCGTATAAAATTTAAAATTAAATTTCAAAAATAATTTGGCTCGATGCTGCGGCTGAGTATTATTCAGGCGAACTCTACCGGCCAGCACGACAGTCCCAACTACATCATGCATGGAATGTTACGTCATACACAACTCCAAAATGTGCTCTACTCCGTTACATCCTCACATATGCGTCGTAACCTATTACGTAAGGGATATTGCAATGCTGCATCATTAAACGGCACTATATTAACTTCCTCGGTAATATCTACCTGATCGTGACTCGGTTCATTATTTAATTCACTATTTGCTACATTGGTTTCACCATTATCATCTTGTACATCATCAATTTCTTCATCTGAATCAAAAGTATACTTTCTGGGCTGATTTCCTCGATCGCGTAATTTATATGGGCTAGTAATAGTTTCTTTATCCTTATTTTGACGTCTAACAGAGGTCCCCGGCTCCCAATCTTTATCACTATCGTCACAACGTTTATTTACTGCCTTTTGCTTCTTCTTGGCTGTCCCTGATAATTCATCATTAGCGGGCTCCATATTTTGTTCTGGGGTTTCCTCATTTCTTTCTTCACTCGTTATGCTAGGCGGGCTTATTATTACCGTAGCATCATTACTCGACATATGTCTGCTATTGCATTCCTTAAGTCTATTTATGTGAACGTTTATGCATTTCTCTTCACTAATTTTGACGGTGTAAACCAGGTTAGATAATTTCTCAATTATCTCAAATGGTCCAGTCCAATGATATGCGGAATTTCTTAGCTTTACTTCTGGAAGCTACGGGGTCATAGAGATATACTATGTCTCCTGCATTAAATTCGCGCTCCCTTGCTCGCTTGTCATAGTGAGCTTTGGACTGTTCATGACCCCTTTTGGATTGTTGTCGCACTACTTGAGATGCAACTCGAATTCTATCTGCTAATAGTTTCACATGTGCCTCATAGGAATCATAAGAATTGGGTTTTCTTCCCAAATTTCGTTTTACTTGAATGAAGCGATCTTCAATGGGTAACTTCATATGTCGGCCAAAAACTAAATAATATGGGCTAAACGTAGTTACTGTATGTGGTGTGGCTCTATACGCCATATAATAGCATAGGGTACAAATTTATCCCAATTCTTTCCATCTTTATGAACATAATGTGATAACATATCAACTAGTAATTTATGCATCCTCTCGCATACTCCATTACTTTGTGGATGGTACGAGGTAGTCTGAATTTTCTTAATCATCAATAATCTACACGTTTCAGAAAATAATTTTGAAGTGAATTGGGTTCCCTGATCAGTCAACAAGCGATTGGGTGTCCCCCATTGTGCTATAATTTTGGTCACAAATTCTTTTGCGATTGTCTCTGCACTTTGGTCCGGAATAGGGATAGCCTCACAAAATCTGGTGAAATGATCAACAAAAGTTAATAAGTATTTATTCCCAGATTCTGTAGTAGGTAAAGGTCCGACAATGTCCAGCGATACAGTATCCATGAAATCGTCGGCTGCTACCGCATCTCCTAATGGTGCTCTTTGAGATTTTCCAATTTTCCGTTTAGCACACTTATCACATGAGCCTATATACTCTTGAATGTCACTACTCATGGTCGGCCACCAATACTTAAGTTTTATGGCTGCAATAGTCCTCTTGGTACCTTTGATGAGCCATAAAAGTATTATCGTGATAATGCTTTATCACTGTTGCTATTAGCGAACGCGGAATGACAACTTGTATCCCGTGTGCAGGGGAATGCCTACACAATAACCCATTATTATCTTTATGGAAGTCATCAAATTCAATTAACCTAATCAGCTGATCATCGGCTAACTGTTCTGACAAAATCAATTCTTCGGTTAAATTAAATTCTGAGTCTGAGGTCACAATACCAACATGTCGGCTTAAGGCGTCTGCATGAGGTAACTTTTTGCCTGGTTTGTGAATCACTTCATAATCAAACTCCGCTAGTCGTAGACTCCATCTAGTGAGCCTCGAACTCGGATCTTTTAAGTTAAGTAACCATCTGAGGGCTGCGTGATCTGTGTGGAGAGTAAATTTTCTCCCGTACAGATAACATCTGAATTGCTTCATAGCAAAAATGACTGCAAGAAGTTCCCTTTCAGTGCAGCTATAATTTCTTTCAGCGGCATTCAACTGTCTGCTGCAATAAGCAACTGGTTTCTCTTCTCCATTTATTTTCTGTGATAGGACAGCGCCTACGGCTTCCTGTGATGCGTCTGTAGTTACAATGAACGGTAATGAAAAATCAGGATAACTCAACAATGGTTCTGTACTTAATTTTGCCTTTAGTTCTCGGGAAGGCTTCTTCCTGACTAGTCCCCATTTAAATTCAACATCTTTCCTAGTTAACATTGTTAAAGGTTTAGCAATAGCGGCAAAATTAGGGATGTGTCGTCGATAATAGGATGCTAAGCCTACAAAAGAACGAATATCTCTAACTGATCTTGGTTGCGGATAGTCCCGAATGGCTTTGATTTTCTGTGGATCGGGCTTCACACCTTCTCAAGATACAATATGACCTAGGTACTCAACCTGATCCGTTGCAAAGTACACTTTAGATGGCTGAATTTTGAAATTAATTTCTTGCAATTTTACAAACACCTTTTCTAAATTCTTCACATGAGTGGCGATATCTTCACTCATTATCAAGATATCATCAAGATAAGCCAAACAAATGGTCCCTTTCAGGCCCATTAATAGGAAATCAATACATCTCATAAACGTGCTGGGAGCATTCTGCAAGCCGAAAGGCATTCTATTATACTGATAGTGTCCCATGTGACACGTAAAAGCAGTTTTCTCTTTGTCTTTTTCATCAATTGGTATTTTACAGTAACCAAAGCCAGATCCAATACAGAAAATACTTTACATTTCCCTAGAGAATCTAACGTCTCTACAATGTTAGGGAGGATAAGCATCTGACTTTGTAACGGCATTTAATCCCCGATAATCAATACACAATCTGTGCTTTACAGTTCCATCTTGAGATTTCTTGGGTACAAGTACAATAGGACTTGCCCATGGTGAAGTACTGGGTTCAATAATTTTCTTATCTAACATGTCATTAATTTGTTCTTCCACCACCGATTTTAACGCGTGGGGAATTCTATAAGATTCTTCTTCACTGGTAAAGCATCTCCGGTATTTATGGAATGCTTCACTTCACTAGCACAGCCTATTTCTGGACTTCCTTCGACGTAAAACAAATGCTTATACTTTCGTAAGACGGCTATCATAAGTCTCCTATCTTTGCCCTGTAAGTGCCCTAATTTTTCATCTAAAAATTTCTCAAATTCCCATAATTCTGGTACATAATTGTCTTTAGCCCTACGTCGATTTGTGTTCCATGTTCGCTTTGTTCCCCGTCAATCATATTCACGGTCCTATTACTGTTATTCATCTCATTAGCGATTTCTGATTCTTGATCAACACCTAGGTTTGCTACACTAGCTTCTCCTATAACACGGTGTTTGACTAAACTCACAGGTTCGGGCGAAAAATTAACAATTTGAATAGGTACGTAACCTAAAATTTTCTCACACTTTAATACATTAACAGCTTCATGTGGTGCGTTTTCCATAACTAATTTTTCCTCTAATTTTAGTTCTCTATTCAACCCTACATTCACCCCCTGTTCTGACGATCGTGAGCAAAATAAAACCTCACCATTATCATCAAATGTTGAACTTTCACACAACTGGTGTTCACAATTATTTATCTGCCTAACTTGACCTTGACTATTCACGGGAATTATAGTCTCCTTATTCAGCACCGGTCGGTCGTCCAACTTTCCAGTTGCAAAACGCCGACTCTGCCGCACCATTCACAGACAGTATCATAAGGGATTGTTCGTCCGAACCGACTAATTTATCCGGTGAGGGTTTTTTGCTTTGGGAAAGACCTTTTATGTTGGTAGGGAAATTTTCTTGGCCACTTGCATTACAATGAGGAACACAATTATTACTTTTATTACGATCACAATTTTTCTGGCCATTCATGGAGACTTTTCGAACGTATCCCGATCCGTGATCATCCACAAGGGAACTATGTCCCCGAGCATCATTGACAATTGTCCTAAAATTACCAAGTTGACTAATGCTGCGTGCTACATGAATTCCAGGTAGCCCATCCTGATCACTGGTTGGTTCTACCAATAGCACTTGAGAGGTCTTTGGGTTACAACTAAGATTATGGCGTCCCATAACCTTACCTCGGACTATTTTTACTGTATGTGGTGGTAAGACAACGGACTCGGCTAGCAAGATAGGTCCGCTCCAGTCAAGCTGATCGTGATCCGATGACTGCGAGGCCATTGCAGACACAGAACCCGATTTTCCAGACACTGATGCGACATTGCACGATTGTAGATCAGTGTTGATCAATGTCACAGTTTGCCTGCCTATTACCAAGGAGTTCGACTGGACGTCTATACGCGCACCAACATAGCGCAAAAAATCCATCCTATGATGCCTGCGGCGCTGATTCGTATGTCGCTTATCACAAATTTAAATTCAAATTGCTCACTTCCCATAAGGAATTTGACCGTCTGGGTTCCAAATGTTTTACCTTTTGCCCGTTTGCACCCCTGATCACTACATCAGATTCTGTAATTAGCGCTGAGCTTACTGTGGGTTTAATTAATGATACTGTGGCGCCGGTATCCACAACGAATTCCCAAATTTTCCCCTCTATTTCTAAGTCTACCCGAGGCTCGCTAACTACCTCGTTTAAAGCAGACGGCGCTACCAGAACTGGGTGTGACTATAATTCGGCTCCTACGACGGGGTTTTCTTCGTAGGACCTATCCCGTTTGGGTACTGTCGCGGATGCCCTCTGATCCCTTCCTACAGTCCCGTTGATAGTGACCCATAATCCCACAGTTGTAACATTGGATGCTCGATCGGTTACTATTTGAATTTCCACGTCCCGGAGCTAACCCTCGCCCCCTTGACCCGTTATACTGTCCCCTAGTATAATTTCCCCGGGTCGTACATCTCGACCGCGAGCGAATCCCCTGTTGAAATTCGGCTCATATCTGCGGTTGTTGCTCCATGCTTGATAATTGCCGAATTTTGTTGTCTGTTTCCTGCTTGGGCTTGAACCATAAACAATTTCTTATCCTTTTGCTCCTTCAAAACGGATGCACCTTCATCCTTTTCCGTTTGATACACTTGATTCGCTATTCGTAGCGCATTATCAATTGTAGTGGGTGCCTGAAATCTAACTTCTCGGCCAACAGTTCCACGTAAACCATGTATGAATGCGGCAACTAATCGCCTATCTGCTTCCTGCTTCAAAATCTCTCTAGTATTGGCATCCTGATCATGCACTATTGTCTTTAAGCTTAGTCTTCGCACTCTGTCGCAAAATTCTTCTGGTGATTCGTGCTTTTCTTGCATGGCATTTTGTAATTTTAAGTAGTGATATTGCATCGATCTCTTATCTTTAAATCTAGCAATAAAATTTTCCTTGAAGTCTTTAAAAGAAATATCTACTGCTTGTAATTCAGGTGTGGTGTCATAATATGTTCTCGCTGTGCCTCGCAATTTCAATATGGCAATCTGAACTGCATCTTTATCTGTAAGTCGTCCCATGGTGGTAATTCTTTCAATTTGGTCAAAGAAACTGGTAACTGGTATACTATACGAGTCCCCTTTCCATGGCTCTACTAATTTGGTTACGCTTAAGTCTTTGGAAATTAATGCAGGTGGATCGTTTCCTTGCGGCATCTTGTTGGTATTTGACTACACTAGTTATTTAATGGATACCTTCCCACTCGTCAAGTATGGATTCAACGCTGCTGTCTACTGGTCATCTGTTCAACAGTTACGTGGTCTGTGTACCTACGCTTGTTGGTGGGGTTTGAGCTATTATGCTGACTCAATTCCTCCCAACCAGCTTATGTGCGCATTGACACCCTCGATCCTGCTATCAATTCGTCGCTAAACTCACCACTCTGGCAATACTGGGGAAGATAGTCCGTACGTTCGATTTCCAAAATAGGGTAGTCGAATTCTGGTGGTACGTAGCGTATAACTAGTCGTATGTCTACTTCGAAAATTACCTCTAACCCTTGCGAATGTTCGTAACGGTATGTTTTTAACGCTGGTGTCTTAAAAGTTTTAAACGGTCTACCTGCAAAGGCAATATCAAGGCGAGATCCTGCCTTCAAAGCAACAAATTTCATACGATGCTCTTGAATTAAATTCGTATTAATATTAGTATGTTTTCTAAAAAATGTCTCAACTAAACTTTGGGCGTAATTGCTTGATCCTTCCAAAGCTAAAGGATGCGATACCCCAATTACATGTACAAAAAGGACGGTAAATTCTGTATCACCTTCGGATACACCCGAACAACATTAAAAACAAGCCATACAAAATTAAATCAATGCAACCACATTAGATAATAAATTCAAAACAACAACTAATAAAAATTCAAAAACACAAATAAAACATAAATAAAATAAACACATAAACCACCCCCTGTTAAAATCTGACACCGCTGCCACCAAATGTCGTGCCCCGGGAATCGGATAAGTAGGGGATGATAAGGTAGTCCAGGTGAACGAATTATCAATCCTATAATCACTGCTGAGGATCCCAAGGAGCGGAAAAAGAACAGATTTTAAAGGAGTTGGTTATTCAACACACAAATTGCAGCTTCACGCTTGCAATAATAAGTAAACACAATAAGATAAACATAATGCTGAATATAATATAATAAAACATAATTTGAAAAAAATTCTACATTAGTATAGTGAAAAAGTTGCTAACTTCTTTCGTAAGTTCCTTCCTTAAAGAAAGTCTGAATCTGGCTAAGCAAGTACGGACAATTTCCACTTACATATAAGTTGTAGAATTGCCATCTCCCGTTCTTGTAGCCAAGCTCTGAATTCGTCTAAGTGGTGAAGGGAATATTCGGACTTAGAATATTCGTGGCGTTGGAGAACCTCCTGAGCTATAGTCTGCACCCTCCTCCTGGCTCTGGAGTAGCGTAATGTAGTCTCTTCCAAGTACCGCCGATTGAGAGTGATGAGCCAGATTCATGGGGTTTTATAGTAATTATAAAAAGGGATACGCCCGAAATAACAACGTCTGATTGGTTAAGATTCTAGCTTGGGGTTGGAACTTCAGAAAGAAGATAGCTTTACAATTGGTTGTTCACCATTGAAATATCATCGATCCCTTATAAGGTCATGACAAGATATCCTGTAAACAGGATGAGTTGTGGTATAGTGACTTTACATAAAAAAGCAAAAATACAGTAATTTCTTATGACAAACAGGATATAGGTGCGCTTCTTCCTTTGTAATATCAAAGTACAAAAGTCACGTAATGCCAATAAACTAAATAAATTGCAAATAAAAAGAATACAAGTTAACTATACAATACTGCAATCTTCTCTTACTTTCTAATGTTACAAATTTTAAGTGTCAGGTTCAAGGTGGGTTAACATCAAGGATAATCCTTAAACGAACTGCAAGGCCAGAGGCCCACGCTTAAGGCCAGGTGATCAATACTAATACAGGTAAGCTTAATTACAGGTGTACCTGGGTAATTGCAGGTATACCTGGGGTCGAGCATCACAAGGCGCTATGGCCTTAACTCTGCCAGTATAAATAAATAAATAAATAAATATATATATATATATATATAGATAGATAGATAGATAGATAGATAGATAGATAGATAGATAGATAGATAGATAGATAGATAGATAGATAGATAGATAGATAGATAGATAGATAGATAGATAGATAGATAGATAGATAGATAGATAGATAGATAGATAGATAGATAGATAGATAGATAGATAGATAGATAAGTAAATAAATAAGTAAATAAGTAAATAAATTAATTAATAAGTAAATAAGTAAATAAATAAATAAATGAGTGAGTAAATAAGTAAATAAATAAATAAATAAGTAAATAAATAAATAAATAAATTAATAAACAAATAAATAATAAATAAATTAACTAATTAATAATACGTATTATTATTATTATTATTATTATTATTATTATTATTATTATTATTATTATTATTATTATTTACTTACTAACAAATGGCTTTTAAGGAACCCGCAGGTTCATTGCCGCCCTTACATAAGCCCGCCATCGGTCCCTATCCTGTGCAAGATTAATCCAGTCTCTATCATCATATCCCACCTCCATCAAATCCATTTTAATATTATTATTATTATTATTATTATTATTATTATTATTATTATTATTATTATTATTATCGCCATCATCAATGAACTTAAAGTATATGATTTTCATATTTTATCTATTGCCTTTATCCACGATAGCAGAAGATAACAATGGTTTACTGACAGAATAATTATCTTCTCGTTTCAGTGAAGGATAATACGCCGCCCTCCAGATTTCTTCACAGAACATGGATAGAGCTGTAAGGTACACCTCCTTAGCGGTGAGTCTTGAATTCTTGATTAATTTACTCGGGAACACCATAATGCGTATGCGCATAGAAGTCCAGATTTATGTTTAGTACTCAGTTTTAATATTGTCTTCATTTCCTCTCGAAATTTGATCTACGAGCATTAGAAAATTTAAAAAACTTTGGTATACTTTGACCAGTATTCTCAGTTGCGATTAAGAGGAAGTATTCAGTATCAGTGATTCAAGATAACTCTAGTTAACCCATATATGCCGGAATATTTGACTGAATGACAGATTTTATGTGCAGAGGGAGGGATAACATGGCATAACTCCGCAATGAATTGACCGATTATCAGGAAACATGTTCTGAATATATTATCTTAGTGTATATTAAGCCTACATCGTTCTGCATTTTAATACTTTTTTTTCGATGATTTTGATCTGATAACTGATTCTTAGCAGTTTTTTGTGCTGAATTCGAAACTGACTTCCAAATATCCCCATCACATTAGAATTTTCCACAAATCACAAAAAAAGAAGAAAATATCCAAAAACAATATCTTTACAGGCAAATATATCGCGTTCATGTTTGTTTAATACGTGTAAATCAGAGTTTGTGACAAAATAGGAACTATTAACTGAATAACAAAGCTAGTAACATAATATTTACACTCATATAGCCTTATTTTCACCATATGTGCATCTCACTCCACTTGAAATTTCCGTTTCCTTGACTTCCTGGAAGGCTTTTCTGAAGAATTGTCTCTCTTAAGCATCCAGCAGTAATCAGCCATCCACTATCCTTGGTATCTAGTTTCCATGTCTTTGATGTCCTGATGAAATCTTTTCACCATGTTCCTCACTGAAAGCGCCTAAGTTTTCGGGAAAATAACTGAGGTGCGAATGTACAAAATGAACTTTACACTGATATTGCAGTTCAAGGTTTTGAAGTTATCCAACATAGTTTCAACCATTTCTTTGTAATTGGGGTCTTTGTAGTTACATAAGAAATTATTTATAACCATTTTGAATCTATCTCAAGCATTCTTGTCAAAATAATTGTCTAACATTAATTTATGTTTCTAGGGACCTACAAAAATTCCAGACTTGATTTTATCATACTTGAGTAAGGGAAATTTATCATACTGTTATTTAAAATACGGTCTATTTTTGTCCTAAGCTCTCACAAACTGCTTTATAAGAACTAATTTCATATGTAAGGATTGCAACAAAACTTTGGTGGGGTCAAGTAATGGCCCCAAAATAATGTTCTACATTCCTGGTTTAAATATTTGTCTCCGGCCATTCTTTCCTCTCCGAATGGGAAGTCCTACCTCTGCTGTCCTAATCACACAAAAAAATAGGGATATTTTGTAAAACCACTTTGTTGGCCCAATAACAAGCCAGTAACTTTAAAATCATCACAAACAGACCAAATATGATTTTCATATTCTACTTTCTGCAGTACCATCTTTATATTGTCATATGATTCAAACACAGGCCAGGCATGGGGCAGCGGTGAGAACATGAAATATTTAATTCATATCCACATTAACCTAACAACTTACACAGAGATTACTTTAAAATTGCAGCAAAAAATTGTCAAAAAAAAATATTTTTTTACTAACACACTTCAAAAATACACAAGGATTCAGAAAGATCCAAACTATAAATCAGCCGTTCAGAGCAAAAGTGGTGTAAGTCAAAATTGGGTAATGAGGTTTAAAGTAAATATTCTGTAAAATACAGCGCAAAGTAGCAATTAACATGTCCTTCTTGCTATCCACTGACTACTAATAGCTTAAAGAAATTGAATATTAATAGCTACTTTGCGCTGTATTTTACAGAATGTTTACTTTAACCCTCATTACCCATTCTTGACTTACACCACTTCTGCTCTGAACGGCTCAAATGTGCAAAGTTTCATAACTGTGCAATAGTTTCTGACAAAAGTGTACCCAAAAATAGGTAAAATTAGCATGGCGGGGATAGGGTCTACAATCCTTCCCTAAAAATATTACAATTAAATAAAATCAGTTATACTAAATATCTCACTGTAATAGTAATATACGTTACAAGAGCGGTATGTTGACGTTTTCATGTTCGAGGAAAAGATTGAAAAAGCGAAACGTAGTTGAGCTTTTTTAATTTCCGAGAACATGAAAACAAACATACCGCTCGTGTATCGTACATTATTTTGTGCGAAGACCGTTTATTACATACCTGAAAGACGAATTTCTAATTAGTTGCAATGAAATCTCCATGTTGGTTTCTGTTTAATGACGCCAACTTCGGAACACCAAAATATCTTTTTTTTCAACATTGTTGCTGTAAAATGTTTTCTGTGTTTACTATACTCCTGCAGGCCGTGATATACGTCTGTCTTTTTTTTCCCCCAGTCTATAAATGCGAACTTAAAACAAACGGTAAGGTTATGTAATGATTTATTTTTCATTTTAATATTTTAACAATATTATTTATATAACATATTGCAGTAATAACATCGGCATCTGGAATCTCGTTGATTTTTTTTCACGGCTTCCTTAATGTTACTTGTAACAGGAATGCAATAAGTTTCCTGGAGTAGTAGACTTTACTTAATTTTTGCAAATATTTAAAAACAATAATTAACATTGGAATTTAGGTGAAATTGCAGTGGTAAGTTTCCAATTTATAATTATTACTATGTTAAACATCTCTAAAAATAATATGTTAAAAGCCTAAAGCAGTAAAATGAATGTCGCGCTTAAGCGGTAAGAAGAGGGAAATTGTTATGTGTGTTACGTTGGGAATACTGAATGTGGTACTTCACACTTACCGCGTATTGGTTCTGTGCGGAAAACAAGCAAATACGCACGATCTCGCACAAAAGTATTTCTCTGACCGTAATTCATACTGAAAACAAATATTATTACATTTAATGTTTATATCTAGAAAACGTTTGATTAATTAGCACTACTTACATTTAAAACAGTTAAAATAATAACTTAATAACTATTATTTCGATTAAATACAATTTTGTTAATATTATTACTGTTAGTATTGTTAATTGATAGTAAAAAAATTAAGAAAATCTGTCAAGAAATGTGGAAGTTTGAAAATTATTGTCACCGTTACAAAAACAACACAGAACATTTGACGATCCGTAGTTATAGAAACAGAACAGAAGACATTCAGCTGTCAGATCATAGTCCTAAAATTTTAATTAATGCTTTTATCCACGACCATAACGAAAACATTAGCTTTACTAAATACTTTTGCGTGTGTAAAGTAGGCTTTTATTCAACATTACTTTATTTCACTAGTGAGATAAAGACTTTACCTCACAGTTTGAACTTTATCTCACAGTTCATTAGTATTTTCCTAGTACCCGGGTACACACGTATACTTTTCCATTGAACTATTACTCAAGAAGTTAATATATTAGTTACTAGATGTCACTACCTCTACTTCTTTATTACCATTTCTTAAATATACATACACTCAATCTCCTTCTCTTTTCTCTATCTGCTACGTCTAATATGCATCTTTTTAAAATTTTGTAATAATTTACCTTTCGGGATGCGAGGTGACTTGAACCTGCGAAGTTGGGTTTATAGGATTTTAAAACAACACGCGTTAACCAACTGAGACACGATGATTAATTAAGTTTTAATATTCCTCTTAAGTTTACAGAAGTAAAATGTGAAATTATTTTAATCACAATAGTCCCGTGAACACTTCTAAATAATCCCTGAAACTTCAAAAAGGCGAAAATACTCGTTTAAAGTGAAGGAATATATATTAAAATTATATAATTAATTATAATTTGTTATTTATCCAACGCCTTAGATACCATTCTTTACGAATCATGGCCTCCTACATCATAACCTACCTAGTAACGTATTGATTCTAAAATCCATGCCATGGCATGTGATTACATGAGACTTATTTTCAACATATTTTCTTTTATAAAACATAATTTTTCGTTATCGTCATGGATAAAATTACGTATGGTACTTGTGAGCGTGATCTTTATTGCACTCGTGTAATTTAACCACTTGGCTGACGCCTCGTGCTTGAATCTTTCCACTCGTGCAATAAAGATCCACTTACCTCACAAGTAACATAAATAACTATTAATATATTAATTTAGATTTCATATTAAGGTGTTGTAAAATCATGTGTAGAACTACAAACTATATTAGTTTTACATCGCTCATGATTCTTACGACACTATTAACAGCAGGAACAATAATCATGCGTAGTTTCTTACAATTTCATGAAGTCAGAATGAACTGGTTGCATATGTAGTTGTTAACTATGCCGTACAGGTCGATAGTGGTTACAAATCGCTTGATCCAAGTCTCGGAAATCGCCTTTCACTAAGGCGCGATCTGTGCCGGGTTTTGCTGCTACAACTGTACCAAGCCAGTGGCTGCAGCAATAGGGATTTACGACTCGTCCCGGGGGCCACCATCCCTCTGCCTTCGAGTGACAAATGGGTTGCAGAATTCTGGAGGCCTACAGTACACCAGCCGTTGCAGGCAGCTCTGTTTTTTATCTGCTAGGAATTCCTGATATTGCTTCCCTTTTTAATCCTCCTCCTCTGTGTAGCAACGCAACCGATCGTGTGAAATTCATCACAAGCTTCGGACGTCTTTTGTCTTTCACATTATTCTTGGCTTCCAATTCCTTGAAAATTAGTTCCTTGCCAATAATTTCACTGACGTACGTAGTAGTAGTAGTATTAGTAGTAGTAGTAGTAGTGGTAGTAGTGTAGTAGTAGTCGTAGTAGTGTTGTAGTAGTAGTAGTAGTAGTAGTAGTAGTAGTAGTAGTGTAGTAGTGTGCAGCAGCAGCAGAGTAGTAGTGGCAGTGGTGTAGTGTGTGCAGCAGCAGTAGTAGTAGTAGTGTAGTAGTAGTCAGTGGCAGCAGTGCAGTAGCAGCAGTGGCAGTGTAGCAGTAGTAGTAGTAGCAGTAGTAGTGCAGCAGCAGTGTAGTAGTAGTCGCAGCAGCAGTCGTAGTAGTGTTGTAGTAGCAGTAGTAGTAGTAGTAGCAGTGTAGTGGTGTAGTAGTAGTAGTGTAGCAGTAGTCGTAGTAGTGCAGCAGTAGTAGTAGTGCAGTGCAGCAGTAGTAGCAGTAGTGTGCAGTAGTAGTCGTAGCAGTGTGCAGTAGCAGTGGCAGTGCAGCAGCAGTAGTAGTAGTAGTAGTGCAGTGTAGTAGTAGTCAGCAGCAGTAGTAGTAGTAGTGTGCAGTAGTAGTAGTAGTAGTAGTAGTAGCAGTGTGCAGTAGTCGTAGTAGTGTTGTAGTAGTAGTAGTAGTAGTAGTAGTAGTGGCAGTGTGTAGCAGTAGTCGTAGTAGTGTAGTCGTAGTAGTAGTGGTGTAGTAGTAGTCGTAGTAGTGCAGTGTAGTAGCAGTAGCAGCAGCAGCAGTAGCAGCAGTAGTGCAGTAGTAGTCGTAGCAGTGCAGCAGCAGTAGTAGCAGCAGCAGTGTAGCAGCAGCAGCAGCAGCAGCAGTAGCAGTAGTGTAGTAGTAGTCGTAGTAGTGTAGTGCAGTAGTAGTAGTAGTAGCAGTGTGGCAGTAGTAGCAGTAGTGTAGCAGTAGTCGTAGTAGTGCAGTAGCAGTAGTAGTAGTGTAGTAGTAGTCGTAGTAGTGTAGTAGTAGTAGTAGTGTAGTAGTAGTGTAGTAGTAGTCGTAGTAGTGTAGTAGTAGTAGTAGTAGTAGTAGTAGTGTAGTAGTAGTCGTAGTCGTAGTAGTGTAGTAGTAGTAGTAGTAGTAGTAGTAGTGTAGTAGTGTAGTAGTAGTAGTGCAGCAGTGTAGCAGCAGTCGTAGTAGTGTAGCAGCAGTAGTAGTGCAGTGCAGTAGTAGTCGCAGCAGTAGTGCAGCAGTAGTAGTAGTAGTAGTGCAGTAGTGCAGTAGTAGTGGTGTAGTAGTCAGTGCAGCAGTAGTGTGTAGTAGTAGTAGTAGTAGTGTAGTAGTAGTCGTAGTAGTGTAGTAGTAGTAGTAGTAGTAGTGTAGTAGTAGTGTAGTAGTAGTCGTAGTAGTGTAGTAGTAGTAGTAGTAGTGTAGTAGTGTAGTAGTAGTAGTAGTGTAGTAGTAGTCGTAGTAGTGTAGTAGTAGTCGTAGTAGTGTAGTAGTAGTAGTAGTGTAGTAGTAGTCGTAGTAGTGTAGTAGTAGTAGCAGTAGTGTAGTAGTAGTGTAGTAGTAGTCGTAGTAGTGTAGTAGTAGTAGTAGTAGTAGTGTAGTAGTAGTAGTAGTGTCGTAGCAGTAGTCGTAGTAGTGCAGCAGTAGTAGCAGTAGTAGTAGTGGTGTAGTAGTGGCAGCAGTGCAGCAGTGTAGTAGCAGTAGCAGTGGTGTAGTAGTAGTCGGTAGTAGTGCAGTAGTAGTAGTAGTAGTGCAGTAGTAGTGTAGTGGTGTAGTAGTAGTAGTAGTAGTAGTAGTAGTAGTAGTGTAGTGCAGTAGTGTAGTGCAGTAGTAGTAGTAGCAGTGTAGTAGCAGTCGTAGTGCAGCAGCAGCAGCAGCAGTGTAGCAGTAGTAGTGCAGCAGTGCAGCAGTAGCAGTGTAGTAGCAGCAGCAGTGCAGCAGTAGTAGTGTAGTAGTAGTGCAGTAGCAGTGCAGCAGCAGTAGTAGCAGTAGTAGTAGTGCAGTAACAGTAGTAGTGTAGTGTAGTAGTAGTGTAGTAGTGTGTAGTAGCAGTAGTGTAGTAATAGTCGTAGCAGTGCAGCAGCAGTAGTAGCAGTAGTAGTAGCAGTGTAGTAGTAGTAGCAGTCAGTGCAGCAGTGTAGTAGTAGTAGCAGTGCAGTAGCAGTAGCAGTAGTAGTAGTGTAGTAGTAGTAGTGTAGTGTAGTAGCAGCAGTGGTGTAGCAGCAGCAGCAGTAGTGCAGCAGTGCAGTAGTAGTCGTAGTAGTGTAGTAGTGCAGTAGTAGTAGTAGTAGTAGTGTAGTAGCAGTCGTAGCAGTGTAGTAGTAGTAGTGCAGTAGTAGCAGCAGTGTGTGGTAGCAGTCGTAGTAGTGTAGTAGTGGTAGTAGCAGTGTAGTAGTAGTGTAGTGGTAGTGTAGTAGTAGTAGTAGTAGTAGTAGTGTAGTAGTAGTAGTAGTAGTGTAGTAGTAGTAGTAGTAGTAGTGGTAGTAGTGTAGTAGTAGTAGTGTAGTAGTGTAGTAGTAGTAGTGTAGTAGTGTAGTAGTAGTCGTAGTAGCAGTGTAGTGCAGTGTGTAGTAGTAGTAGTAGTAGTAGTAGTAGTGTAGTAGTAGTAGTAGTAATAATAATAATAATGATAATAATAAATTCTCCTCTACTAATATCGCCATATCATCAACAAATCTTACACAATTTACTCTTCTTCCTCTTACTATCACTCCTCCCACGTTCTGAAAACAGTTCTTCACTAAATCGTATAAAAGCTAAATGAACAAAATTTTTCTTGCTTATACATTCCTTAAAAGTAAGTAAGTAAGTAAGTATACATTACACTTCCTGATATTGCTTCCTTTTTAATCCGCAACGCAACCGATCGTGTGAAATTCATCACAAGCTTCGAACGTGTTTTGTCTTTCCCATTATTCTTGGTTCCCAATTCCTTGAAAATTAATTTCTTTCCAATAATTTCACTGACGTACGTAATAATAATAATAATAATAATAATAATAATAATAATAATAATAATAATAATAATAATAATAATAATAATAATAATAATCATAATAATAAAAATATCATCTTCTCTTCTACTAATATCGCCATATCATCAACAAATATCTCACACACTTCATTCTTCTTCCTCTTACTATCACTCTTCCCATGTTCTAAAAACAGTTCTTCATTAAATCGTATAAAAGCTAAATGAACAAACTTTTTCTTGCTTATTCATTTATTTATTTATTTATTATTGCTAGTAAGCTTGAAATGAATACAAGTTAATAAATAAAATGAAAGACAATCTAGCCCACTCCTGAGTGAGTAAGACTCGTGCTCAGGAGGGGATTCCAATACAGACAAAAATAAAATTAAAATTGAGAGTGAATACAGGTTAAAAAGTGTTTCATATGTTTAAACCCAAACTATAAACCCAATACAATTTTTTTATATATATTTTTTTATTAATTTGGAGAGGATTCGTGGTTGAAATATTATTGGAATAAAATTTGTTTAATAATCTGGGACCTTGACTCATGCTATGATAAAAAGCTGCATTGGTTTTACATTTTGGTTCAGACAATCGCAGAGAATTCATATTTTTAGTTCTATATTGATGTATATACCTTTCAAAGTTATTAAAATTTCTATGAAAATACTTACTTACATACAAATGGCTTTTAAGGAGCCCGAAGGTTCATTGCCGCCCTCACATAAGCCCGCCATCGGTCCCTATCCTGAGCAAGATTAATCCAGTCTCTATCATCATATCCCATCTCCCTCAAATCCATTTTAATATTATCCTCCCATCTACGTCTCGGCCTCCCCAAAGGTCTTTATCCTTCCGGTCTCCCAAATAACACTCTATATACATTTCTGAATTCGCCCATACGTGCTACATGCCCTGCCCATCTCAAACGTCTGGATTTAATGTTTCTAATGATGTCAGGTGAAGAATACAATGCGTGCAGTTCTGTGTTGTGTAACTTTCTCCATTCTCCTGTAACTTCATCCCTCCTAGCCCGAAATATTTTCCTAAGCACCTTATTCTCAGACACCCTTAACCTATGCTTCTCTCTCAAAGTGAGAGTCCAAGTTTCACAACCATAAAGAACAACCGGTAATATAACTGTTTTATAAATTGTAACTTTCAGATTTTTTGACAGCAGACTGAATGATAAAAGCTTCTCAACCGAATAATAACAGGCATTTTCCATATTTATTCTGTGTTTAATTTCTTCCCGAGTATCATTTATATTTGTTACTGTTGCTCCAAGATATTTTAACTTCTCCACCTCTTCAAAGGATAAATTTCCATTTTTATATTTCCATTTCGTACAATATCCTCGTCACGAGACATAATCATATACTTTGTCTTTTCGGGATTTACTTCCAAACCTATCTCTTTACTTGCTTCCAGTAAAATTCCCTTGTTTTCCCTAATCGTTTGCGGATTTTCTCCTAACATATTCACGTCATCCGCATAGACAAGCAGCTGATGTAACCCGTTCAATTCCAAATCCTCTCTGTTATCCTGAACTTTCCTAATGGCATATTCTAGAGCGAAGTTAAATAGTAAAGGTGATAGTGCATCTCCTTGCTTTAGCCCACAGTGAATTGGAAAAGCATCTGACAGAAGCTGACCTATACGAACTCTGCTGTACGTTTCACTGAGACAGATTTTAATTAATCGACCTAGTTTGTTGGGAAATTCCATAAGAATAACATATAAAACTTCTCTCTTAACCGAGTCATATAATAATAATAATAATAATAATAATAATAATAATAATAATAATAATAATAATAATAATAATAATAATAATAATAATAATAATAATAATAATAATATCTTCTCCTCTACTAATATCGCCATATCATCAACAAATCTTACACACTTTATTCTTCTTTCTGTTACTATCACTCCTCCCATGTTCTGAAAACAGTTCTTCACTAAATCGTATAAATACTAAATGAACAAAATTTTTGCTTATAAATTACACTTTAGACACACTATTCACAATAATAGCTTATGTATTTAATCTGACAGGATTAAGGCCATAAGGCCTTGTCTTCCATCCTACCAGATATCACATATAAGTACAAAAAAGAAATACAGACGCTGATGAAAATGATACAAATTAAATTAAAGCCCTATAGAGGGTCAACAGAGTCAAAAGAACACTGTAGAGCTCTCATCGAGCTAACACAAGAAAAAAAAAAAGAAAGAAAACAGAGATAGCAATGATGATAGTAATAACTGATAACTGGTAATTGATAATAATAACAATAATGATAATAATAATAATAAGAATAATAATAATAATAATAATAATAATAATAATAATAATAATTGTCAATTTTATAACAGCATAGTTACAATATTTACTATATGTCATGAGTTAAGGCGAAGTTGCGCAACCTGATAGGTGTTCAACAAGCAATTCCACGAACTAGAATGTGATTTTTTAATTTAAATTTAATTTTGATATTGTCCGACAGTCTCTGACATGGTCAGGGAGGGAATTCCAGAGGCGTGGAATAGATATGCTGAAAGATGATGAGTAGAAGGATGTTCTGTGCAAGGAATAGAGAGAAGGTACATGTTCCGGGTTCGAGGTAGTGAAAGGTAGGCAAAACGAGTTGCCAGGTAAGAGGGTGTGGAGGTGTGGAATATTAAAATAGCTAAGAATTACGTGTAAAAACAGTATCAAATTTCCATAATTTTTTTTACAAGCGTGAAGTATTTACATAATAAAATATACAATTAATTTCATATCCGCATGATTCTTTTACTGGAATGTTTTAAAGGTCTACATCAAACAACATAGTCCAGGATCTTTTACCTATTCATTCAGGAAATATTTTTTTTAGTCGTTACCTTCAATATTAAATTTTCTAAAAAATTTTATTAAGAAAAAATATTTTCTGAAGGAATAGATAAAAAATCCTAGACTATGTTGTTGATGTAGGTCTTTACAGTATTTTTGTTAAAAAATCATGCACATATTTAATTAATTATATATTTTATTATGTAAATGCTTTACGGTTGTAAAAAATATGAAAGTTTGATAGTATTTTACAGGTAATTATTAGCTATTTTAATATTTTGAATAGTGTTTTATAAAGTGTAATGTTTGTATATTAAGCACGAAAAATTTTCATTTAGCTTTTATAGTAGGTAAGATATAAAAAAAATGAATTTCACTAAATATTTTCAGACAATGGTGTACATCTTTCCTTAACTCCATTTTTCTTGATTTTTAGTTTTTGCACTTTTGCCCATATTCAAAAGCTATCTCTCCTCTCTCAAATTTTAAGCTAGCGGCATGAAATGTTTTCCACATCTTCCTCAATCTATACTGTAGAAAAGTTCACATGGATGTCTCAATGGGATTCCAAAAGGATTTCTTTTTAAATAATTGTTTTTCGTTTTTGTGCTACAGTAATGGAAACATTTTTTTTAGACAGAACTAAAAAACATACTTAAAATTTCTATGTAAATTATTACAAATGACATTATGTTGAATATAATAATAAAACTTCAATTCAAAAATATAATTTTTATACCAGGAGACGAAATAATTAAAATTATTTTTGTGAAACAGTTTAAGGGGTTAAGTACAGCTTACAGCAGTAAAATTTTGTAAATATTCAACATTTTTTTTTCTTCCATTATTATATCTTGTACAATAATGAAAATTGGCATGTATAAAACACTGTTCTTCTGATATATGAAAAAAAAAAATAAGATTTGAAAAAATATTTATATCTTTTTTTTCAAAAGTCAAAATGTCCACACCTGTGGAGTAACGGTCAGCACGTCTGGCTGCGAAACCAGGTGGCCCGGGTTCAAATCCCGGTCGGGGCAAGTTACCTGGTTAAGGTTTTTTCCGGGGTTTTCCCTCAACCCAATACGAGCAAATGCTGGGTAACTTTCGGTGCTGGACCCCGGACTCATTTCACCGGCATTATCACCTTCATATCATTCAGACGCTAAATAACCTAGATTTTGATACAGCGTCGTAAAATAACCCAATAAAATAAAAAAAATAAAAATGTTGGCAGTTCACAATGCAGTGATGAAGCGTTTCCCTCATAACTCATAAACTTGTTAACTTTTCCATGTTCTCTCTCTTTTATTTTATTGCTGAAACTCATGTTTATAATATCATGGTCTTTCAACTACATTTGTTAATAAATAATATATATTTTTATTTCGTGTAATAGAAAATACTGATATTTTACCATTCTTAAAAATAAATTTGTTTTTTTTTTATCAGACAATTTATCAAAGGTAAAGAAGTGATCTTGCATCATATTGTAGATATGACATGCACAAATGAACACAAAAAATTTCATCACAGAATGTTGGATAGTTTTTGAGTTATGTGGGAAACGCATCATCACTGCACAGTGAATTGAATTTTGAAAAAAATAAAACGTAAATATTTTTTTTAAATCGTAAAAACATTTTTTTATATAGCAGAAGGACAGTGTTTTACACATACCAATTTTCATTATTGTATAAGATACAGTAATGGAGGAAAAAATTTTGAATATTTCCAAAATTTTACTTTTGTAAGCTGTACCTAACCCCTTAATAAAATACACGTAATATTTACCAAATGAGCTCAAAATGTGTGTGTGTATATATATATATATATATATATAAATAAATTATGCACCAAGTAATGTAGGGGAGAGTTGGGTAATATCGGACATCGGGTAATATCGGACAATGAGTTTCTTTCATCTACCACCAGATGATAGTACCTGAATGACATGGTTACGTTTCTGTGGTGCCGCATACAGAAACATAACCATGTAAATATTTTATTTAAATCGTAAAAAAATTTTATATAGCAGAAGGACAGTGTTTTACACATACCAATTTTCATTATTGTATAAGATACAGTAATGGAGAAAAAAATTGAATATTTCCAAAATTTTACTGTTGTAAGCTGTACCTAACCCTTAATAAAATACACGTAATATTTACCAAATGAGCTCAAAATGTGTGTATGTATATATATACATATATAT
>JAJSOF020000003.1:196780193-197230803 GCA_025594305.2 Periplaneta americana | reverse complement strand
AGGAGTTACCATCACTTATAAGCATATTTTTAAGAGATTCTATGAAAGGAAATTACAGAGTAGGCCTAATTACAGGGTAATCCATGAGGAGTTACCATCACTTATAAGCATATTTTTAAGAGATTCTATGAAAGGAAATTACAGAGTAGGCCTAATTACAGGGTAATCCATGAGGAGTTACAATCACTTATAAGCATATTTTTAAGAGATTCTATGAAAGGAAATTACAGAGTAGGCCTAATTACAGGGTAATCCATGAGGAGTTACCATCACTTATAAGCATATTTTTAAGAGATTCTATTAAAGGAAATTACAGAGTAGGCCTAATTACAGGGTAATCCATGAGGAGTTACCATCACTTATAAGCATATTTTTAAGAGATTCTATGAAAGGAAATTACAGAGTAGGCCTAATTACAGGGTAATCCATGAGGAGTTACCATCACTTATAAGCATATTTTTAAGAGATTCTATGAAAGGAAATTACAGAGTAGGCAGAGTAGGCTAATTACAGGGTAATCCATGAGGAGTTACCATCACTTATAAGCATATTTTTAAGAGATTCTATGAAAGGAAATTACAGAGTAGGCCCTTACAGGGTAATCCATGAGGAGTTACCATCACTTATAAGCATATTTTTAAGAGATTCTATGAAAGGAAATTACAGAGTAGGCCTAATTACAGGGTAATCCATGAGGAGTTACCATCACTTATAAGCATATTTTTAAGAGATTCTATGAAAGGAAGTTACAGAGTAGGCCTAATTACAGGGTAATCCATGAGGAGTTACCATCACTTATAAGCATATTTTTAAGAGATTCTATGAAAGGAAGTTACAGAGTAGGCCTAATTACAGGGTAATCCATGAGGAGTTACAATCACTTATAAGCATATTTTTAAGAGATTCTATTAAAGGAAATTACAGAGTAGGCCTAATTACAGGGTAATCCATGAGGAGTTACCATCACTTATAAGCATATTTTTAAGAGATTCTATGAAAGGAAGTTACAGAGTAGGCATAATTACAGGGTAATCCATGAGGAGTTACCATCACTTATAAGCATATTTTAAGAGATTCTATGAAAGGAAATTACAGAGTAGGCCTAATTACAGGGTAATCCATGAGGAGTTACCATCACTTATAAGCATATTTTAAGAGATTCTATGAAAGGAAATTACAGAGTAGGCCTAATTACAGGGTAATCCATGAGGAGTTACCATCACTTATAAGCATATTTTTAAGAGATTCTCTGAAAGGAAATTACAGAGTAGGCCTAATTACAGGGTAATCCATGAGGAGTTACCATCACTTATAAGCATATTTTTAAGAGATTCTATGAAAGGAAGTTACAGAGTAGGCCTAATTACAGGGTAATCCATGAGGAGTTACAATCACTTATAAGCATATTTTAAGAGATTCTATGAAAGGAAATTACAGAGTAGACCTAATTACAGGGTAATCCATGAGGAGTTACCATCACTTAAAAGCATATTTTTAAGAGATTCTATGAAAGGAAGTTACAGAGTAGGCTAATTACAGGGTAATCCATGAGGAGTTACCATGACTTATAAGCATATTTTTAAGAGATTCTGTGAAAGGAAATTACAGAGTAGGGCTAATTACAGGGTAATCCATGAGGAGTTACCATCACTTATAAGCATATTTTTAAGAGATTCTATGAAAGGAAATTACAGAGTAGGCCTAATTACAGGGTAATCCATGAGGAGTTACAATCACTTATAAGCATATTTTTAAGAGATTCTATGAAAGGAAATTACAGAGTAGGCCTAATTACAGGGTAATCCATGAGGAGTTACCATCACTTATAAGCATATTTTTAAGAGATTCTATGAAAGGAAATTACAGAGTAGGCGTAATTACAGGGTAATCCATGAGGAGTTACCATCACTTATAAGCATATTTTTAAGAGATTCTATGAAAGGAAATTACAGAGTATTCCTAATTACAGGGTAATCCATGAGGAGTTACCGTCACTTATAAGCATATTTTTAAGAGATTCTATGAAAGGAAATTACAGAGTAGGCCTAATTACAGGGTAATCCATGAGGAGTTACAATCACTTATAAGCATATTTTTAAGAGATTCTATGAAAGGAAATTACAGAGTAGGCCTAATTACAGGGTAATCCATGAGGAGTTACCATCACTTATAAGCATATTTTTAAGAGATTCTATGAAAGGAAATTACAGAGTAGGCGTAATTACAGGGTAATCCATGAGGAGTTACAATCACTTATAAGCATATTTTTAAGAGATTCTATGAAAGGAAATTACAGAGTAGGCCTAATTACAGGGTAATCCATGAGGAGTTACCATCACTTATAAGCATATTTTAAGAGATTCTATGAAAGGAAATTACAGAGTAGGCGTAATTACAGGGTAATCCATGAGGAGTTACCATCACTTATAAGCATATTTTAAGAGATTCTATGAAAGGAAATTACAGAGTATTCCTAATTACAGGGTAATCCATGAGGAGTTACCGTCACTTATAAGCATATTTTTAAGAGATTCTATGAAAGGAAATTACAGAGTAGGCCTAATTACAGGGTAATCCATGAGGAGTTACAATCACTTATAAGTATATTTTTAAGAGATTCTATGAAAGGAAATTACAGAGTAGGCCTAATTACAGGGTAATCCATGAGGAGTTACCATCACTTATAAGCATATTTTTAAGAGATTCTATGAAAGGAAATTACAGAGTAGGCGTAATTACAGGGTAATCCATGAGGAGTTACAATCACTTATAAGCATATTTTTAAGAGATTCTATGAAAGGAAATTACAGAGTATTCCTAATTACAGGGTAATCCATGAGGAGTTACCGTCACTTATAAGCATATTTTAAGAGATTCTGAAAGGAAATTACAGAGTAGGCGTAATTACAGGGTAATCCATGAGGAGTTACCATCACTTATAAGCATATTTTTAAGAGATTCTATGAAAGGAAATTACAGAGTAGGCCTAATTACAGGGTAATCCATGAGGAGTTACCATCACTTATAAGCATATTTTTAAGAGATTCTATGAAAGGAAGTTATAGAGTAAGCCTAATTACAGGGTGATCCATGAGGAGTTACCTCACTTATAAGCATATTTTTAAGACATTCCGAGCAAAAAATTCTCATACAAACATGGATCCTATTCTCAATATTTTCAGAGTTACATTAATTCGAATTTGTTAATAAAATACCTTCTTTCGTTATCTTTAAGGGTAAAAGAATATTACAGATAGAGAATGAACTATTCAGAAGTATCATTTCTTTAATTTGCTACTATTCTGAAACTAAAAGTGTTGTTAATTCCTTGCTGATTTGTACAGAATTCGTTTTCGAACACCACTTCTAGCGAGTTAATTCTTTATAGTTCAGTTTTGTATTCTAATGTACAGTATTGGCAAAGAAAACTGGACCGACCTTGTAGCTGATTTCAGAGCCTTGTTCACTCCAGAGCACGATAGACTGGTAACTAAGACTTTCGTGGTTCGAATGCTGCCTGGAAAGGAAACTTTTTTTTGTTCCTTATTAAAGGGTGTAAATGATATTTTGTTATTGAAGTGTTGTATCAGTGAAGAATTATGTTGTGTCAGTGAAGTGTGTTGTGTCAGTGAAGTGTGTTGTGTAAGTGAAACGTGTTCCTGTCAGTGAAGCTTTATAGTTTATAGTGGCAGTGCAAAGTATTTGAACAGTGAAATGTTTTTGAAGTGTTAGTGAAATCAGATAGAATCAGTGAAATGTGTCGTAGTTCCAGTGCAGTGAGTGAGTTGACAGCGAAATGAGTGTAGTGTTGAAAGGTACTTGTGCAGATATGAACATATCATACTCGTGGGTTTTAGTTCGAACTTGGGTTTAAGATACAAATTAGATTTACTTTAAATGTTATTTTAAGTGATCGTGTTTCATTTAATTTATGATGCTCCCTGTTATTGTTATTATTATTATTATTATTATTATTATTAATATTATTATTATTATTATAAATTATTGTTAGTAATAATTATTAGTATTATTATTAATTGTATTTTTAATTAAGAGGTTTATTATTGTCATTATTGAGTGTAATTAGTTACCACTGCCACCCGGTATATACTCATTGCAGTGTGAATAAATACATACATACATACATATTGCCAAATTCCCAATACTTTTCGGTTGCTGGTAAAATTCATGTTCTGGGAATAATAATTTAATTAAGTAGTAAAATATCGCTGAAATCGAAAAGTATTGGGAATAAATTTGAAAGAAGAACAAAAAAAATTTCCTTCCCAGGCAGGATTCGAACCACGAAAGTCTTGGTTACCAGTCTATCGTGCTCTGAGTGAACAGGGCTCTGAAATCAGCTACAAGGGTCGGTCCGGTTTTTGCCACTACTGTACAGTCTTAAAGAGTTTATAAGAATGACGTGATTTATAACAATTTTTGTGGTAAATGCGTAAAAACGTAATTTTGTGGTTAAAAATTGAAAATCATTTCTGTGCGAAGCAATTATGGAATTAAAAACACATTTTAACATCAGAACACTAGCCAATTAAAGAAATTATAGTTCATTCTCTAATTGTAATATTCTTTTACCCTTAAAACTAAAGAAAAAGTTATTTTTGTTTAACAACTTCAAATTAGTGTAACCCTGAAAATATTGAGAATAGGGCCCATGTTTATATGACATGTTTTGTTCAAAATTTCTTCGGGAATTAGCTTCGTAATTGGCGGTAACTTCTCGTGTATCACCCTGTATTTACTTTCCTCAATGCATGCGAAGTATAAAAAAATTATTTTCGAAATATTCATAAGTTAACCTCATGTTGTAAATTTTAATTCGCGAGAGTGTGGCCCGAATAACTTATCCAAAAACACAAGACCTCGCGTGAAGTTTTAATAAGACTATTTGGCGAATAATAAATAACTAATTGATAAAATGAATATAACATAATTTATTATATTACTGTTAAAAAAGAAACATTTAAGTTGCCACGGTAACAATATATTTGATTGGGCGGTATGGCCTTGGCCTCCTGCAATATGAAATTCATGGATAAACATTTGACAATAGCTGTAGAAGTTATGATTAGTAAAACAGCTAAAGTAAACAAATATTTGAGGTTATAACTAGAGATAGCACAATATGAAGAAGTTTTTTTACAGATCCACAAATACAACTTACACTTCTAATAATAATAATAATAATAATAATAATAATAATAATAATAATAATAATAATAATAATAATAATAATTACTTACAGTGCATCAGTTATTCATAGATTTCAAAAAGCATATGACTCGGTTAAGACAGAAGTTTTATATGATGTAGGCTAAAGCAAGGAGATGCACTATCACCTTTACTTTTTTAACTTTGCTCTAGAGTATGCCATTAGGAAAGTCCAGGATAACAGAGAGGGTTTGGAATTGAACGGGTTACATCAGCTGCTTGTCTATGCGGATGACGTGAATATGTTAGGAAAATCCACAAACGATTAGGAAAACACGGGAATTTTACTTGAAGCAAGTAAAGAAATAGGTTTGGAATTAAATCCCGAAAAAGACAAAGTATATGATTATGTCTCGTGACGACAATATTATACGAAATGGAAATATAAAAATTGGAAATTTATCTTTTGGAAGAGGTGGAAAAATTCAAATATCATGGGAACAACAGTAACAAATATAAATGATACTCGGGAGAAATTAAACACAGAATAAATATGGGAAATGCCTGTTATTATTCGGTTGAGAAGCTTTTATCATCAGTCTGCTGTCAAAAAATCTGAAAGTTAGAATTTATAAAACAGTTATATTACCGGTTGTTCTGTATGGTTGTGAAACTTGGACTCTCACTTTGAGAGAGGAACATAGGTTAAGGGTGTTTGAGAATAAGGTGCTTAGGAAAATATTTGGGGCTAAGAGGATGAAGTTACAGGAGAATGGAGAAAGTTACACAACACAGAACTGCACGCATTGTATTCTTCACCTGACATAATTAGGAACATTAAATCCAGACGTTTGAGATGGGCAGGGCATGTAGCACGTATGGGCGAATCCAGAAATGCATATAGAGTGTTAGTTGGGAGGCCGGAGGAAAAAAGACCTTTAGGGAGGCCGAGACGTAGATGGGAAGATAATATTAAAATGGATTTGAGGGAGGTGGGATATGATGATAGAAACTGGATTAATCTTGCTCAGGATAGGGACCAATGGCGGGCTTATGTGGGCGGCAATGAACCTGCAGGTTCCTTAAAAGTCAGTAAGTAAGTAAGTAAAGTAAGTAAGTAGTAAGTAAGTAAGTTAATTACTTAGTTACAAATGGCTTCTAGAGAACTCCGAGGTTCATTGCCGCCCTCACATATGCCCGCCATTGTTCCCTATCCTGAGCAAGATTAATCCAGTCTCTATCATCATATCCCACCTTCCTCAAATCCATTTTAATATTATCTTCCCATCTACGTCTCTGTCTGATCAAAGGCCATTTTGCTTCAGGTCTTCCAACTAACAACTATATGCACATCGCTATTCACCCATAGGCCTACGTGCTACATGCCCTGCCCATCTAAATGTCTGGATTTAAAGTTCCTGAAATTATAATGATGATGATAATAATAATGATGTAATCATCGAATGTATCCTGAGTCCCAGAGTTCGAAATCCCGTCACTGATTGACCAGCTAAACATGACATGGGTTCATTCAACTTTCCGCCCAGCAGATGTCTCTAATAGACTGCAAAGAGAAATGAAGCTCTCAGTTCACTGGCTGATTAGGCGCTTGTGTTCAGCTTACTGAAAATTATTGATGTTCAGCGGGCTGTCGAGATACAGCATTGCAGGAGTATGGGTAGGAGTCCGGCATAGATGTATCGAATTCACAGCCTTAACTATTGTAGTTGCCTTAAAAGATGGCACGACAATAATAAAATAAATTGAATCGGTCGTTTGTAAAACCACATGAGTCCACATTTTTACGAAAATGAGTGACCGGTACTATAGGAAGCACTGTGGGTAGACGCATCATTTCCAGTCAAAACAACATGAGTCCGATCATTACTAAGCATTCTATAAAATCTAAAAAATACTGAGTTCTCTATGTTGAATCTTTCGTACACTACTTTTAACACTTGAATATAAATAATTGATTAAAAGGCGATCTTACTCGTGTTAATTATGTAAGCATGTGCGGCTTACAGCTGTTTCGGTGCTTCTTCACACCATCCTCAGAGCCTACCATAATCTTTTCGCTGTAAGAAAAATCCTAATATAAACAATAGCACTTGACTGAAGTGAGGCTTCATTGGCCGCCGTTTGGCGCCATAGATTCTCAGTATATGTTCCCGCCTACTGTTGTACATTCTATATCATGTTAAACATTTCCCTTTACTCGTCAAGTAGGCCTAACCTCACTACTATGCATTCGTTTGCTCAGGAAACATTTACTTTATAATTATTGTAATTAAATTATCACATAACTTATTATATACATTTAAGACTATTTGTTTTTCTCCGCTTTTGAGTAGGTTTCCACTCTTATGTTTAATAACCACACACACACCGAGGATGCAGAAGCCATACTTCAGTACCACGTGCTTAAGTAAACAACTACGAGCTCAAGTGACGCCAGCTTGTTACAAGAACAGACTATTTTGGTATTACTGTTTGTATTCATCCGCGTTCATAGTACATTACAAAATATAAAAGTAGCTTTTCTTTTACATATCGTTTTACATATGAGTGAAGTTATATGTTTCAGTGTATTTAACAACTAGAATTCAATTTTTATTTTCAAATAATACAAGATGATAGTTTCCAAATACGGACTATATTTTCCTGCGTCGTGTGAGTGTTTCGACTGTGAGCCAATCACGGGTATGACAGCAACGTGCTTGTGTTTACATTAGGATTTTTCTTACAGCGAAAACAGTATAGATCTCGGCGCTAAATCAACTTCGCTGCCTGTTGTGTGGGCGCGTTCGTGTGATGAAGAGTTGTGTCAAATAGTGTATGTGTTCTGAAATTGATCTGTATGTTGAGAATTAGACTGGGGTGTGTTTTAGTGTGTCTCTATATTTCATATTGTTCTAGTGTGTTGAGTTTTGGTTTTGGGTTGTATGTGTAGGATTTCCATGTCTATATTTATGTTATTGTATGTGTGGTTGGCATTAGTTATGTTTCGGCATATGTAGGCATGCAATAGTTGCGACAGTTTCTACATTGGACAGACAGGCAGATCATTCCAAACTCGATACAAAGAACACATTAAAGCAATAACCAGAGGACACAATACATCTACATATGCTGAACACATAACTAATGCTAACCATACATACAATAACATAAATACAGACATGGAAATCCTACACATACAAGCCAAAACCAAAAACTCAACACACTAGAACAATATGAAATATACAGACACACTAAAACACACCCTGATCAAATTCTCAACACACAGATCAATTTCAGAACACACACACTATTTGACACAACTCTTCATCACATGAACGCACCTTCACAACAGGCAGCGAAGTTGAGATAGCGCCGAGATCTAGTAGGCTCTGAGGATGGTGTCGAATAGCACCGAAACAGCTGTAAGCAGCACATGCTTACATAATTAACACGAGTAAGATCACCATTTAATCAATTATTTATTTTGAGTTCTTTCAAACGTCAGTCCCGGACTCATGTGGCTTTAACGCATGTGCAGCTATGACGCATTTACTATTATGCACTTCTTTGTGAGGGGTTGGGCAGTGAGTGTAGTTCCAAGAGTTCTGTAGAAGAAAAATAATCAACAGTGTTCTATGAAAGTACCTCTACCATATAGAATAGAAATTTTTAATAAAACTACGTCATTTGAAAGCAAAATGAACAAGATGTGTACCTGTGTACCTTCAAGGACTTGTGGAAGTGCATGATATAAAGAGTAAAAGTCCTCGAAGAGAGATCCCAAAGCAAGAAACACCTTTTTTTTTCGAGAGAGCTAGTATGCAATTTATGTTATTTTCTTATTGTGAACTAAAGATATGTCTGTACTCATAAATTGTCATTAAACATGTGACACACGGTATGAAAATTAATTACTCGCGAATAACTGTTTTTAAGTCGGCTACGATATTTTGAATTTAATCTGTGAATGATACGAATCATTTTGAATATAAAATAAAAATAACAATTAAATTGATTGAAAACTGTATAATAATATATTTCACACTACAACAAACAATACATTCCATATTTTGTCAAGATACTGGAATTGTTTTTATTGGTACTTATTAAAACAACGTGAGTCCAGTCCACACCTGTGGAATAACGGCCAGCGCGTCTGACCGCGAAACCAGGTGGCCCGGTTCGAATCCCGGTCGGGGCAAGTTACCTGGTTGAGGTTTCTTTCCGGGTTTCCCTCAACCCAATACGAGCAAATGCTGGGTAACTTTCGGTGCTGGACCTGGACTCATTTCACCGGCATTATCACCTTCATATCATTCAGACGCTAAATAACCTGAGATGTTGATACAGCGTCGTAAAATAACCCAATAAAAATATGAGTCCAAGAAATTAAAAAATATTTCAAGGTGGTATGAAATGAGATAATAAGACACAATGCTTTTGTAACCAGATATACTAATGTATGAGATTACCAGATATTCGCTTACAGCAAGGAATACCTCGATTAACATCCAACCAAGGGTGATTGGAACTAACGTCCGTGCATAGCTTCGAGATTCGAATGAAGACCGCTATCACTAAGCTTTTCGGATAGCCTGGATTTTTGTTTAATTTAAGAGTAAATACAAATTTTCTTCATTTTATTTTTAAACTAAATACAGGGACATCATTTTATTTTCACTAATACCTTTGGATTAACTGTTGAAACCGGAAACACCGTTTGCTACCCCCTTCCACGACTGGGGTTCGATGATACTGTCGTAAAATACAAAAAAATCACTTAACTAGGTATAGGAGGAAGAAAAGTAATTCATCCATTTACGTGAACTAGGAAATATCGCGATTTTGAGTTTGATAATTTTCATTAGGTTTTTGTTTAATCAAAATGCAATACTGTATTAACATTAAGTGTTTTTACTCACGAACTGAGCTATCCATTCGGACGTATTCAGTATGCAGTGTATATTATACTGTCTACAGCACATTAGCGTACAATTTAGTGAATGAAGTTAAATTGAAAAATAATCATAATACGGATATTTAAACACATTTTTTTAAAATGGTGGCCGTTCATTTCGATACAGGCTTCAGTTCGTTTGTGCATATTATCACACTATAGACTGTTGTACCTAATTCCAATTACCAATTTCGTCCTTGGTACTAGTAACTCATGTTGAAATAATTCTGTACCTACTCTATAAAGGAGTACCTTACGTACTGTAAATTCAATCTTCACTTCTGCCCGACCCGCACAGATAAAATCACTCAGACATGCTATCTACTGTCCGTCCTAGTGGTTTTATCGCAAGGTCGTAGAAAGAGGGAAATCACGTGATAGTTAATTGCTTAACGAAGGCCTTTTATTTAAGTTATTTTAAACAGTTGTATAATATTACGTAGACGTCAATTGCTAACAGAAATTAATGTTTTCAGAAAAGAGCTAAGACAACCCAGCCACTAGCCTTTACAGAGGGGCGAGTAGAAGCGGGTGGGGGAAACCGAGATGCGACGTAGGCAAACGGACGACAGTACCTGTGCGAAAATATGATTCAATATTGAAAGCTCTTTCGTCAGTGGAAAACGCGAACATATTACTGGAACGTACTATACTCACTAACTCAGTACAGTTTACTATGTCCGTAAGGCGACTTTGACTGGATACGCGGCCTTGGTTCTGTGTGGAGGGTGATTGGAAGTTTACTAGTAGAAGGATGTGAGTGAAGTACATTCAAAAACTCGGGTACAATAAAAATTTAAGTACAAATAAAATGATGTCCCTGTATATCTAACCTTTCTAACTATATTTGGGAACAATAGACTGTAGGCAAGCTTTGGGGTCAGCGCTATTCCCCGATGTGTAACTTTACACTTAGAACGCCAGAAACATTCTAATGAGCAAGTTTTTGTGTTCCGCGATATTACATTACAAAGTAAACTTGGGTCTCTGTAGATCGATATTTTTGCACCAGTGGATCATTTTAAGTCTCGGAGGGATTGAGGAAGTGACGTAGGAAGCTGCAGCGTCTGCTTCCGTGTAGCAGTGGAGATGCCAGCCCTGTAATGTAGCGTCCCTAGGAGAGCCCGCAGAGCTATCAAGACGCTGGCGAGGTTATCTATCTCCTTCAACAAACCTTATGCCATTGATGAATATCTTCCTCGGCTCTAGCCATGCTAAAATGATCCCTTATTGTAAAGTTAAGGATGGGAAGCATCTGTGACGAAAGATTATTTTTTGTGGTCTTCCGCCATGTGTGGTGTTTTATTATTGCCAATAATATTCGCAAATATGCCATGCAATCCATCTCAGTAATGCATGCGATTATTTTTATATGAATCTAGTAGAGATGAACAAACTAACTGTCGCTCTCGCTCGCTGTGTTCGTTGCATTTGTCTTTCGAGTCTCGCTCATCATTCTCGAAATAGCATTTGGTCGGCGTGGAAAGATTTCGTAACTTTGAATAACATACATCATTAAAATAAATAACATTATAAATGTTTAAATGAGACAGAAAGACAAAACAGAACAGTATCTTAGTTATCAAAATGTTCTGGTTCTATTACATGATATTACCTACGTTGATATAAATATAAAAAAACACCAATACATAAACAAATTACACTCAAAACTTCAATACACACTGGAACTTGAAAACAACAAATCCATAAATTTCCTAGACATCACCATAACAAAAATTGACAACAAACACACCTTCAAAATATACAGAAAACCAACCATCACCACCACACACATACACAACATCTAACCACCCCACACAACACAAACATGCTGCATTCAGGACAATGGTACACAGATTACTCAACATACCCATGAGCCAACAACACTACAATGAAGAAGTGAACACAATCAAATACATAGCACAAGAAAACGAATACAATCCAAACATAATAGACAACTTCATAAGGAAGACAAAACAAAAACTTAACAAACACAAAAACACATAAAACATAACACAAACACAAGAACACAAGAAATACATCACACTAACATATGAAAACAAAAGCACACATAAGATCGCATCTTCATTCAGAAAGCAGAAATACAACATAGCATACAGAACAGAAAACACACTACAAAGACATCTCAACACACAAACAACACAAACAAATGAATACGACCACACAGGTGTATACAAACTCACATGCAATAGTTGCGACAAGTTCTACATAGGACAGACAGGCAGATCATTCCAAACACGCTACAAAGAACACATTAAAGCAATAACCAGAGGACACAATACATCTACATACGCCGATCACATAACCAATGCTAACCACACATACAATAACATAAATGCGGACATAGAAATCCTACACATACGACCAAGAACCAAAAACTCAACACACTAGAACAATACGAAATACACAAACACACTAAAACACACCCTGATCAAATACTCAACACACAGATCAATTTCAGTACACACACACTATTTGACTCCACTTTTCAACAATCAAACGCACCCACACAACAGGCAAAGAAGTTCGAGATGACGCCGAGATCTAGTAGGCTCTGAGGATGGTGTGATGAGGCACCGAAACAGCTGTAAGCCGCACAGACTAACATAATTAACACGAGTAAGTCCGCTAGTTAATCAATTACTTAAAAAAAAAACAGTTCTCAAATAAATCAGCATTTCTAAGAAAGATAAAACATGACATTAATATCTTTTTACTTGAGATTGCACACTTGATCTCAAACATATGAAAAGAAAATTCCTAGTCTTTTAATAAGGGCCTAGTAATTAAATAAAGACTGGGGAACGGATTATTATACACTGTAAGGTAGAGATGACGTTTCAAATAGGCTACTTGATTGTTTATACCTGTGATGTCAAAGCAAGCGCATTTTTCTGACCTTGACATTGTACGCGAGCATCAAGCGCTAAGTATGGAAAGAAGAAGAATTTTGTGTATGAATAAGCAACCTGTTGGATTAAGAAAACAGTGGTGCACAAACTTCAGACGGAACGTGAAATTTTATGTCGTTATATTTATATGGCTTCTTTCTGTTTGATATTTTATTTATTGTCTGTAAAACAAAAGTATTTACACCAATTTCTTAATATTGCAATTGTGTTTTAAAACTTAATAACATAACAAAGAGTTAAGAAGGAATATTCACTTAAATTCCATAGTAGTATAGTATTATACTGTACTAAGTGAATGAAACACACTATTCGTAAAGGAAGTGATATCCCAAAGAAAGAGATTGAGTATGACATGATAAGTTGGAATTGATATTGATGGTATCTTTAGCCTTATAAAAGAAATCAATAAACTAATCAAAATAATATTATAGTACAAAGGAAAGTTACCTAGGTATATGTTTTAACTGTAACTAATATTACATATTAAAACTCTTATCGCATTATGCTTTTACGGTGATATTGGTTCGCAACTTCCTATCATCAGAATATTAAATTATTTTCTCGAAATCTGCTGAAGCAATGGAGCTGACGTTTTTACAACACATGGGCACGTATCTTTTATTTATGATGTAACAGTATATGCTTTGTTTATTCATTTTATTACAAACAATTTCCATGCGAATATTTTCAGTATTTGTAATACACTATTTTCAGTAATACGTATTTACGGTATATTAGATTTACGAAAACATTCTGTAAGGCTACTAAATAAACATATCTGAAAATTTCACTTTTCTGTTAAAAAGTTTAGAAAATATTCGCTTTCAATAAAAAAATCAAACTTGTGAAAAATGAGCTTTAAAATTAAAACATACATTCTTATAATGCACTCATATTTCTCAGATAAATATAAAGATTAGCATGGATACAGTTTTAATAAGTTCTCTTCCTTTATCCATTGAATCAGTGCTGGCCATCCCTGTATATAGCTCGACCAAGCGGCATATACTACCTCTTTCTTCTGTCTCTTTCCTTTCCGCTGTAAAGCGCTCAGGCTCTTCTGAACTCTAAAGCTACCGAGGCCGACTTCCCAACTGTTAGACTTGAGACATGTTATATCGAAGTAAATTAACCCAAACTACGTTATTGTGAAGTATTTTACATTCTTTCTGAAACATACTGTTTAAGTCTTAAAAGAGTGTGTTGAAGAATTAAAAATAAAAACAACCTGGGATTTTATTAAAAATTAAACCGGTCGATATCCAAAGAATGAAAAAAAAATTAGGTACAATTAAACTTATTGATAATAAATTAGTGGATTCAAATTCTATTCGAAATTTCTTAACGACTTTTATATAAATATATTTCGCGAAGTAATACATATTTGTTTATGTTAAGAGCTTATCTTACTTCAAATAGACCAGGCATGTCAATTGATGCCCACAGGAGCAAGCGCGCGCTTTAGAGCCCAGGAGAACCTGAGAGATTTACAGCGGAAAGGAAAGAGACAGACGAAAGAGGTGGTATATGCCGATTGGTCGAGCTATATTCAGGGATGGCCAGCACTGATTCAATAGATAAAGGAAGAGAACTTATTAAAACTGTATCCATGTTAATTTTTAGATTTGCCTGAGAATTATAAGTGCATTATAAGAATGTAAGTTTCAATTTTAATGCTCATTTTCACAAGTTTGATTTTTTTATTCAAAAGAATTATTTTCTCAACTTTTCGTATAGAAAAGTGAAATTTTCAGGTATAGGCCTATTTATTTAGTAGCCTTACAGAATGTTTTCGTAAATCTAATATACCGTAAATACGTATTACTGAAAATAGTGTATTACAAATACTGAAAATATTCGCATGGAAATTGTTTGTAATAAAATGAATAAACAAAGCATATACTGTTACATCATAAATAAAGATACGTGCCCATGTGTTGTAAAAAACGTCAGCTCCATTGCTTCAGCAGATTTCGAGAAAATAATTTAATATTCTGATGATAGGAAGTTGCTCACCAATATCACCTTAAAAGCATAATGCGATAAGAGTTTTGTTATGTAATATTAGTTACACTTAAAACAGATACAGTACCTAGGTAACTTTGCTTTGTACTGTAATATTGTTTTGATTAGTTTATTGATTACTTTTGTAAGGCTAAAGATACCATCAATATAAATTCCAACTTATCATGTCATACTCAATCTCTTTCCTTGGAATATCACTTTTTTATGAATGATGTGTTTCATCCACTTAATACAGTATAATATTATACTACTATGGAATTTAAGTGAATATTCCTTCTTAACTCTCTATTATGTTATTAAGATTTAAAACACAAGTGCAATATTAAGAAATCAGTGTTAGTACTTTTGTTTTACAGACAATATAGATGATATTAAACAGAAAGAAGCCATATAAAAATAAGGACATAAAATTTCAATTTCCGTTTGGAGTTTGTGCACCACTGTTTTCTTAATCCAACAGGCTGCTTATTCATATACACAACCCTTCTTTTTCCATACTTAGTGCTTGCTGCCTGCGACGTCAAGGTCAAAAATGATCTTGCTTAGACATCACTAAAATAGACTATAGCACGATATAAATTTTGGTTACTCCGAATTTCACGTGCCACAAGTTAAGATCGGCTGTGTTATAGAACGCTGCGGTTAGGCTTGGATCACTTGGTCTAGACGCGAGTGTTTGGTCAAGGATACAAAGTTCTCTCGCCTGTACATATCGTTTGCTCAACATGCATGCAACTTTAACTCTGTAAGCATTAATAATTACCAACTTCTGTGCAGACTGGTCGCTATAGCAACCGCAGCCCTGAGGGAAACGCGGCGAATTGCAACAGATAGCTCCATACAGGACGTGTCGAACTGTTGTGTGAACGGGTAACTTAGCTTTCCTGCAACTGTACCACCTTCGGCTTTTATTATGATGAAGGTGATGACGCGATGTCAAAGGTTTATGCTCATGAAAAGCTCATTAAAATTTCTGAGCAGCATCCCCCATTCCTTCCCTTATTACACACCCTTTCATTCCACCCCTCTTTATATATTGTCCCTCTCTTCTATCTCCCTCTGTAACATCTTTCATCCTCTAAATAAAATTTAACGTCAGATGACGTGTGAGTTCATTATAGGCTGGTACCGGCACATTATATTAACTCCTTCACTCCGCTTGCACAATTCTGCAAACTTTCGAGATATTTTTTATTAATTTTGTTTTTTCTCTATTTTACTTTTTAATCTTCATTGCTCTGTAACAGCTACCAATAGGCTTTTCTACATAACTAGTGGCTTGTGCAGTAAATGCTGCTGGAAACTAAGTTTGTTAGACGTTCAAATAAAAATTTTCAGATTTATTTTCAATGAAGAATACTTGTCTTTTTGATAGTTATTTACTTCCATGATAATGAAACATACTCCCTCTGAATGGATTTTTAGGCCAAATACTTTTTCTTGAACCTATCCAACTTCAGTTTTTGAGTTTCAACTCGAAAACGCAAGTATCAATGTCAGGACGATAGCAGTAGCTATTTCAGGTCATTGTGGATTGTAGGCAAAAGTTAAAAAAATGTCAGGTTTGCTAAGCTTTCAAACAATAGCATTTTGGTATAGCTGCTGCCTGTAGAACTTGAAATGTAGAGCGTAAAATCATTTTATCCTACTAAGAGATCTTGCTGAAATGATCAGGAGACTACAAAATTTTCTAGGCCTCTTATTTTATCAGTAAGTAATACCTTTTGATTTTTCCTTAGGAACTGTAATTTTTGCGCTCTCTCGAGCCAATACTGAAGACAATGACACATATCAATATGTACACTACACCGTCATTAAGTATATGAAAAAGACCCAACCCCACTGGTTTATAAGTTTAAAAATATTTGATTTTTAATAACAATATTATTATCTTACTTAAGTTTTGTAGTTATATATAGCAGCCACTCAGTAAATTATAGAAATGAAGATCTAAATTAAGATATTCTCTACATTTACTTACATAACCACAAAACGTTTCACTTTCATGTCATCAATATAGCATCAATATTATGTACAATTAATGAAGAATAGACGCATCATGATATTAACTATAATAATATTTAATTTCTAATGGTAATAATGTCATCAAACCACCTCAAGTTTCGTAGATTTGAATATCAATACACAGCTGTACTCAGAAAATTATATACTGCAGAATCAGTTTTTAATAACAAATTGAATTGAGCTCTAAATATGTCGGCAATCCTGCAGGTCATGGCCTTCGTATAATTGCCTATTGTTTATTGTAGTGTGTGTTTTGTTCTGAAATTCAATCAAGTCGGCCGTGATTGAATAAAGTTAGTTCTCAAAACTGACAACAGATGTATTTTGGAAAATAGGAATATTATGTAGGAAAATTGACATTTCACTGAAAACTACTACTTTTCCGAAAAACTTTGGGTTCCAAGCTTCAAAATGAGGGGCCATTTATTAAAATCCGTTCAGCCGTTTTCCTTAATTTCCATTACCAGTTCAAATTATATATATATATATATATATATATATATATATATAATCTTCATAGTAAACATTATAGTGTGTGTACAAATATGAAGAAAATGGAGAACTAAGAATAAGAAATGCGTTGGGTTAAGTAGGGCTAGTATTATATATATTTATTGCTATAACAAGATAAAGCCCCAATTACAATAGACAATACAAATAATTGCTTAGAACATAAAATTGGAAATAACATGAAAAAAAATATATATAAAAACAGATACAAATGCAAGGTACAAGTGTAAATACAAATGAAAAATACAAATGAAGAATGAAAAAAAAAAAAAAAACAGACAAATACATACCACTTAAATAAAGACACAGATACATATATAAATGAAAATACAGAAATAAATATGTCTCATTTATTTTGACTTACTGTTCACATTTTATTATGCCTTTTCCTTTCTTTCTATATGTTACATATTATGTCTCAGATAATAAGATAATAACTGCCTCCCATTGGAGGTAGGCCAGAAGGACTCAGTATACTCTCCTACATGAATTTCACAATATTAAATGTTTACATAAATTTTGTAGGAAGAAAATTAAAATAATCATATATGAATATAAAGTGAATAAAAAATTAAACAGAGTGAATATGATGACTCAGAATTTGGCAAGAGCGTTTCAAAACTGAAGTTATGATGTCAGTAGTAAGTGTCTGTGGTAGTTCAAAAGTCTTCCTGAAGCTTTCAAAGAACTTGGGAATCACACCACGAGCTCCAATAAGAAGACCAATCACCTCGATGTCTTCAAGCTTGTATTTTGCTTTGAAGTAATCAACTGTTGGCAGATAAATGTTGATCTTTTCTTGATTGACATCCTCCGGCTGGCTACTCCCCGTTTCAATCCTTATGGTAGGATCAATTATATATCCTTTCTTACGCTATGATGTCAATACGTCTAGAGGAGCCATTAGTAGCAAAGCAAAAACTTCCTCTTCTACTGTCCAAGATTTTTCTTAAAGCAGTTGCAATTAAGGATCGAACATGATGGTGTCTGGCATTTCGGAGGAGTAAACCTCTGTTACTCTGACTTTGGACGTGGGCAAGAGTTTCAGTCTCCGGGCAGCCATGTCTGCACCGGGATCCGTCCAAAGAGCGACCAGGTACTCCTCTAACTGCTGCTAAATTGGTATTCATTTTGAGACAGGTTACCCATTCAGATGTAGATAGTCCAGGCTTATTAAAAATCCAGGCGTTGGCTTAGCGTATTCCCAGACTACCAAGAAAGGATATATAATTGATCCTACCATAAGGATTGAAACAGGGAGTAGCCAGCCGGAGGATGTCAATCAAGAAAAGATCAACATTTATCTGCCAACAGTTGATTACTTCAAAGCAAAATACCAGCTTGAAGACATTGAGGTGATTGGTCTTCTTATTGGAGCTCGTGGTGTGATTCCCAAGTTCTTTGAAAGCTTCAGGAAGATTTTGAACTACCACAGACACTTACTACTGACATCATAACTTCAGTTTTGAAACGCTCTTGCCAAATTCTGAGTCATCATATTCACTCTGTTTAATTTTTTTTATTCACTTTATATTCATATATGTTTATTTTAATTTTCTTTCTAATCATATTAGGACACAAACGCCAAACCGACGCTGTAAAGCACCTCGACATTTCCCCCGTTAAAGTAAGTACAGTGCATATCCCTTTCAGTTCTTCGGTAAAAAATCTTGGCATTCACATGGATAATAATCTCAACTGGGACATGCAAATCACAGAAACCTGCAGAAAAGTATATTCTATTATTCATGTGCTAAAAAGGATAAATGTTCATCTTCCCTCTTGCTTAAAAAGTCCCTTGTGCAGACCCTTGTATTTCCCTATTTTGACTATGCTGACATTTTACTGACTGACCTTTCCAGCGACAACAAAATGAAACTTCAACGTGCTCATAATTTGTGTGACGTTTTGTAAGCAATGTTCGTAAATATGATCATATTACCCCATCCCTGGAAGCAATAGGTTGGCTTAAACTAGATAAGAAAAGAAATTTACATTCACTTCTCTTTCTCTTCGAAATCTTGAACTCTTCTATTCCTTCGTACCTGTCGTCTCGCTTCACTTACCTTTCTTCCCACCACAATCTGAACACACGCTCTCGCCATGAAACAATACTAACAATACCATCCCATCGCACCTCTTCATACTCATCCTCTTTCACAATAGCCCTGCCAAGACTCTGGAACTCGCTACCTGCTAGCATCAGGGACTGTCGAAATAAAATTCAATTCAAACGCAAACTTACTAGGCACTTGGTCAGTAATTGAGACTCGTTCAGACATGGTTTCTTGTAAATAGTTCTTTTAATCTACCACAAAATATCTCAATATCCGGTAATTTCATCACTATAGAATTTTGTTATTGTAGGTTTAATTTGTAATTTAGTAAATACAAAAATATTCTTTGTTCTTAACTTCTATGATAAAATGTCTAGCTTTCATTAATCAGGTATTCTTGTCGTACTTTAATTTTTATTGTAATTGTAATTGTAAATTTAATATTAATTGTAATCTTATTGTTCATGTTATAGTTGTAATCCCCTGGTAGAGGGGCAGAAGGCCTGACGGCCTTATCCCTACCAGGTTAAATAAATAAATCTAATCTAAATCTAATCTAATATTTATGTAAACATTTAATATTGTGAAATTCATGTAGGAGAGTATACCGAGTCCTTCTGGGCTACCTCCAATGGGAGGCAGTTATTATCTTATCTTAAGAGATATCATAATCAAAAGATGTAAAATGTAGCTATAAATGGAAAATTAATGAGTAACAAATAGATAGCAATACTATTTAAAATCAACTACCTTCAGTATATTAATAAGAAAATGTTTATATTTCATGTAAGAAATGCTGAAGTCTAGATCCCATGTTTTACATATTTCATTGAATTTTGAACACATTTTTAACACTAGTGAATTTTTATGTGGTGAAGTGTTTGGTTTTTATAATATAACAATTGACGATTTCTTAAATGTGATGTTCTAGCGTTAAGCTGGATTTGTGATATTTCGCTATTATCCAGTAGACCGTTGAATATTTTATATGATAAAAAGTTACTCAGCAAGTAATCTATGACTGGCAAGAGACATTAAATTAAATTCAGCAAGTAGATTGTTGTACGAAATTTTGTTATGGAATGCCGAATAATGATATTTTTAAAATAAAGATATCTTGAGAATCGTTTTTAATTTTTGTAATTTGATTGCATACAAGTGGGTGACCAAATTACTGAGGCATATTCAATTTAGCTCGAACATGACAATTAGAAAGGAGTTTCAAAGTCGAAGTGTTTTGCAAATTTTTTGAATTTCTAATAATAAATCTCAGATTTTTTAAAACATTATTTGTTATATTAAATATGTGATTGTGAAAAGTCAAATTATGATTAATAGTTACACCGAGATCTTTTACACAATATATTTGTTGTAATGGTTCATCATTTTACTTTCTCCTTTCTCCTGTAACCTCAGCCCTCTTGGCATCAAATATTTTCCTAAGCATATTATTCTCAAACATCCTTAACCTCTGTTGCACATTCAAAGTGAGAGTCCAAGTTTCATAACCATACAGAACAATTGCATAAAAAATTAAATACTTCATAAAAGTATCTCTTTTTCAGATAATATTAATAAACTGTAGAGTGTCACTTAAAATTTTCTCGATGACGTAATAACTCCCACACTAGTAGAAAAACTATTTTGTTTCCATAAAATTATTCGTTTCTCAATACAGATTTTGACATTTTAGCTTTTGCATGAAAGTTCCTCATTCAATTTTAGTTGAAATCATGCGTTATTTTTAAACATTTTCTATGTGCGTATACATATTTCGTTTGCAATCTATACTAATAATAAATCTGTAGCCGAAATTTTTCTGGTAATTTTCGATTTTCCAAAAATAATTTGTCCTAACATATATAATTAATCACCCTGAAACCGAAAATCGATTTTTTGAAATTGTTGTTTGTATGTCTGTCTGTCTGTATGTTTGTTACCTTTTCACGCAATAATGGCTGAACGGATTTCGATGAAAATTGGAATATAAATTAAGTTCGTTGTAACTTAGATTTTAGGCTATATGGCATTCAAAATACATTATTTAAAAGGGGGTTATAAGGGGACCTGAATTAAATAAATCGAAATATCTCGCTTATTATTGATTTATATGAAACATGTTACATAAAAAAAAAGTTTCTTTAAAGGTAATTTCCGATAAGTTTTATTCCTTGAAAAATTTTGATAGGACTGATATTTAATGAGATAAATGAGTTTTAAAATTAAAATAACTGCCATCTAAGGCCGTGTAATGAATTAAAAAACAAATGACTTCGTCTATAAGGGGCCTTGGACAGCAACAATCGAAAGCTATGAAAGATAGCCTACAGATAATGTTTCTGTGTTTGTATGAAGTAATATCATAAGCTAAATTAACCGATTTGTATAATTAATTATTAATTCACCATTGGAAAGTGTAGTTTCTCTAGATGGACATAATGCTATAATGTTATTACAGTAACCTCTGAGTGAATCGAGGACAGGTAAGATTAAAATAGCTTCTTACGCACAGAAAACTTGATAGGCTATTCTGTACATTCGTTTCCTGTATTTACTAAAATAATTTTTATGACCAAATGAGTGGTCTTTGGATCAAAATGATCGCATTTTAATTATGCAAATACAATTTAAATTAAGTAACATATTAAACTATTTATCCTTATATCAAACACGGATGTTCCCTGGATCAAATGCCCTATTTTAATTATGTAATTACTTTATATTTATTTCTAACGGGTGCAGCGGAGCGCACAGGTACGGCTAGTAATGTAATATAACTTTTCACTATACCAATACGTCACATTCTTTGAAGGGAAGCAGTTGGAGTAATGTATGGAGAAAGTGTCGTTTTTAAATAAACATCTCTAACATATTAATATTTTAGTGACAGCAGACAAGCATTGTTATCTCTGATTGAAAAAAAAAAAAATTATGTCAGAACCTGTACAACATTATAATATAAATTCTCCCAGAGCTTGCTAAGAATAATGCAATATTACTTACGTGGGTTAAAGGACATGATAAACCGGGCAACGTAAAGGCAGTCGAAACTGCTGAACTGGCCTCAGAACAAATCTTCCGAGGGCCATAACCTACATCCCCAATCTCCCTGACAACCATAAACACGATGTTATCCAGCGTCACTCACAGGAAATTTACCACGCATTGGGCAAACAATAGGAGCTCCACAAGAAAGAGATGTGACATCAACATCATCACCAAATATTGTCTATATTTTATCGCGTAAAAATCTGATAGTGTGTCTTAAAGAACTATCCCAATAAAGTGAAAGAGAGTGACATCAAAAACTTTTTCCTTGCATTTTTAACTATGTCCTGATTGTACCTACGCAGTGTAAAATATTACCATGGTAACTAAAATTTACCATTAAGCAAAGCCTGTATGTTATAGTCAAAAAGCAAGATACAATAAAAATATAAGGAAATAGTAATATGCGTTACAAGAGCGGTATGTTGAAGTTTTCATGTTCGAGGAAAAGTTTGAAAAAGCGAAACATAGTTGAGCTTTTTTTCCGAGAATTGAAAGAAAACATACCGCTCGTGTATCGTACATTATTTTGTGCGAAGATCGTTTATTACATACCTGAAAGAGGAATTTCTAATTAGTTGCAATGAAATCTCCATCTTGGTTTCTGTTCAATGACGGCAAATTTACAAAACAAAAATATCTATCTTCAACATTGTTGCTTTAAAATGTTTTCTGTGTTTACTATACTCCAGCAGGCCGTGTTATATGTCTGTCTTATTTTCCACCCAGTCTATAAATGCGAACTTAAAACAAACGGTAAGGTTATGTAATGATTTATTTTTCATTTTAATATTTTAACAATATTATTTATATAACATATTGCAGTAATAACATCGGCATCTGGAATCTTGTTGATTTTTTCACGGCTTCCTTAATGTTACTTGCATCACGAATGCAGTAACTTTAGTGGAGTTGTAGAGTTTAGTTAATTTTTGCAAATATTTAAAAACAATAATTAACAGTGCAATTTAGGTGAAATTACAGTGGTAAGTTTCCAATTTATAATTATTACTATGTTAAACGTCTCTAAAAATAATATGTTAAAAGCCTAAAGCAGTAAAATCAATATGTCACTTAACCGGTAAGAAGAGGGAAATTGTTATGTGTGTTACGTTGGGAATACTGAATGTGGAATTTTACACTTTCCGCGTATTGGTTTTGTGCGGAAACCAAGCAAATACGCACGATCTCGCACAAAAAATTTTATCTATTATCTATTGATTTTGTGATGCCCAAGACGTTCTTGCTTTGGATTATTCTGCTTATCAAGAGATGCTTAAAATAGACACTTAAGTTTAGTGTACGCCTACCTTATTGTGTTAAATAATAGATTGTGAATCTGTTAGTTCCTAGTTCGATATTTCATTTTACTCACAGTAATACAGTAAGTAACCTTTTGAAAGGTGGAAAAATTCAAATATCTTGGAGCAACAGTAACAAACATAAATGATACTCGGGAGGAAATTAAACGCAGAATAAATATGAAAAAATTCTGTTATTATTCGGTTGAGAAGCTTTTGAGATCCAGTCTGCTTTAAAAATTTGAAAGTTAGAATTTATAAAACAGTTATATTACCGGTTGTTCTTTATGGTTGTGAAACTTGGACTCTCACTTTGAGAGAGGAACACAGGTTAAGGGTGTTTGAGAATGAGGTGCTTAGGAAAATATTTGGGGCTAAGAGGGATGAAGTTACAGAAGAATGGAGAAAGTTACACAACACAGAACTGCACGCATTGTATTCTTCACCTGACACATTTAAGAACATTAAATCCAGACGTTTGAGATGGGCAGGGCATGTAAAACGTATGGGCGAATCCAGAAATGCATATAGAGTGTTAGTTAGGAGGCAGGAGGAAAATGACCTTTGGGGAGGCGGAGACGTAGATGGGAGGGTAATATTAAAATGGATTTGAAGGATGTGGGATATGATGGTAGAGACTGGATTAATCTTGCACAGGATAGGGACCGATGGCGGGCTTATGTGAGGGCGGCAATGAACCTCCGAGTTCCTTAAAAGCCAGTAAGTAAGTAAGTAAGTAAGTAAGTAAGTAAGTAAGTAAGTAAGTAAGTAAGTAAGTAATAAATATGTTAGTATTCTGTTCTTTAACTTTTTGTTAAATTTTCACTGCTTGTATACTTTGTGACCTGGTAAAGTGTAAGAGAAGGCGCTATGACCTTAACTCTGCCAGTATAAATAAATAAATAAATAAATAAATAAATATATATATATATATAGATAGATAGATAGATAGATAGATAGATAGATAGATAGATAGATAGATAGATAGATAGATAGATAGATAGATAGATAGATAGATAGATAGATAGATAGATAGCTAGGTAAATAAGTAAGTAAGTAAATAAAGAAGTAAATAAGTAAATAAATAAATTAATAAGTGAATAAGTAAATAAATAAATAAATGAGTAAGTAAATAAGTAAATAAATAAATGAGTAAATAAATAAATAAATTAATTAATTAATAAACAAAGAAATAAATTAATTAATTAATAATACGTATTATTATTATTATTTATTTATTTACTAACAAATGGCTTTTAAGGAACCCGCAGGTTCATTGCCGCCCTTACATAAGCCCGCCATCGGTTCCTATCCTGTGCAAGATTAATCCAGTCTCTATCATCATATCCCACCTCCATCAAATCCATTTTAATATTATTATTATTATTATTATTATTATTATTATCGTCATCATCAATGAACTTAAAGTATATGATTTTTGTATTTTATCTATTGCCTTTCTCCACGATAGCAGAAGATAGCAATGGTTTACTGACAGAATAATTATGTTCTCGTTTCAGTGAAGGAAAATACACCGTCCTCCAGATTTCTTCACAGAACATGGATAGAGCTGTAAGGTACACCTCTTTAGCGGTGAGTCTTGAATTCTGATTAATTTACTTGAAACACCATAATGCGCATGCGCATAGAAGTCCAGATTTATGTTTAGTACTCAGTTATAATATTGTCTTCATTTCCTCTCGAAATCTGATCTACGAGTATTAGAAAAATTAAAAAACTTTGGTATACTTTGACCAGTTTTCTCAGTTGCGATTAGGAGGAAGTATTCAGTGTCAGTGATTCAAGATAACTCTAGTTAACCCAGATATGCCGGAATATTTGACTGAATGACAGATTTTATGTGCAGAGGGAGGGATAACATGGCATAACTCCGCAATGAATTGACCGATTATCATGAAACATGTTCTGAATATATTATCTTAGTGTATATTAAGCCTACATCGTTCTGCATTTTAATACTTTTTTTCGATGATTTTGATCTGATAACTGATTCTTAACAGTTTTTGTGCTGAATTCGAAACTGACTTCCAAATAGCCCCATCACATTAGAATTTTCCACAAATCACAAAAAAAAAAAAACAAAATATCCAAAAACAATATCTTTACAGGCAAATATATCGCGTTCATGTTTGTTAAATACGTGTAAATCAGAGTTTGTGACAAAATAGGAACTATTAACTGAATAACAAAGCTAGTAACATAATATTTACACTCGTATAACCTTATTTTCACCATACGTGCATCTCACTCCACTTGAAATTTCCGTTTCCTTGACTTCCTGGAAGGCGTTTCTGAAGAATTGTCTCTCTTAAGCATCCAGCAGTAATCATACACTCTACTTTCCTTGGTATCTAGTTTCCATGTCTTTGATGTCCTGATGAAATCTTTTCACCATGTTCCTCACTGAAAGCGCCTAAGTTTTCGGGAAAATAACTGAGGTGCGAATGTACAAAATGAACTTTACACTGATATTGCAGTTCAAGGTTTTGAAGTTATCCAACATAGTTTCAACCATTTCTTTGTAATTGGGGTCTTTGTAGTTACATAAGAAATTATTTACAACCATTTTGAATCTATCTCAAGCATTCTTGTCAAAATAATTGTCTAACATTAATTTATGTTTCTAGGGACCTACAAAAATTCCAGACTTGATTTTATCATACTTGAGTGAGGGAAATTTATCACACTGTTATTTAAAATACGGTCTATTTTTGTCCTAAGCTCTCACAAGCTGCTTTATAAGACCTAATTTCATATGTAAGGATTGCAACAAAACTTTGGTGGGGTCAAGTAATGGCCCCAAAATAATGTTCTACATTCCTGGTTTAAATATTTGTCTCCGGCCATTCTTTTCTCTCCGAATGGGAAGTCCTACCTCTGCTGTCCTAATCACACAAAAAATAGGGATATTTGGAAAACCACTTTGTTGGCCCAATAACAAGCCAGTAACTTTAAAATCATCACAAACAGACCACATATGATTTCCATATTCTACTTTCTGCAGTACCATCTTTATATTGTCATATGATTCAAACACAGGCCAGGCATGGGGCAGCGGTGAGAACATGAAATATTTATACGATGAAAGAGTAATGGAACGGAGAAAAATTCTCTCCGGCGCCGGGATCTGAACCCGGGTCTTCAGCTCCACGTGCTGACGCTTTATCCACTAAGCCACACCGGATTCTACCCCGGCGTAGGAAGAATCGTCTCAGATTAAGCTCCAACTCTTGGGTTCCCTCTGGTGGCCGCCCTCTGCACTACGTCATAGATATCTATGAACCTAGGACCGAAGTCCACACATGTGCTGAGGTGCACTCGTAATGAGTGACTAGTCGGATCCCGGCCAACTAGTCGGATCCCGGCCAACTAGTCAATCATTACGAGTGCACCTCAGCACATGTGTGGACTTCGGTCCTAGGTTCATAGATATCTATGACGTAGTGCAGAGGGCGGCCAACAGAGGGAACCCAAGAGTTGGAGCTTAATCTGAGACGATTCTTCCGACGCCGGGGTAGAATCCGGTGTGGCTTAGTGGATAAAGCGTCAGCACGTGAGCTGAAGACCCGGGTTCAGATCCCGGTTCAGCTCCACGTGCCGGAGAGAATTTTTCTCCGTTCCATTACTCTTTCATCGTATGATGATGCAGAATATCTGCATGGAAATATCATATGTACTTCGGTACATTATAATAATTTATATGAAATATTTAATTCATATCCACGTTAATCTTACACCTTACAGAGAGATTACTTTAAAATTGCAGCAAAAATTGTCAAAAAATAATTAAGAATATTATTTTTTACCAACACACTTTAAAAATACACAAGTATTCAGAAAGATCCAAACTATAAATGTGCAAAGTTTCATAACTGTGCAATAGTTTCTGTCAAAAGTGTAACTAAAATAGGTAAAATTAGCATGGCGGGGATAGGGTCTACAATCCCTCCTAAAACATTACAGTTAAATAAAGTCAGTTATACTAAATATCTCACTGTACAAGTATTTCTATGACTGTAATTCATACTGAAAACAAATATTATTACACCAGCCGTACCCGTGCGCTCCGCTGCACCCGTAAGAAATAAATATAAAGTAATTACTTAATTTGATAGAAGGACAAATTACTTAATTTAAATTGTATTTAAATAATTAAAATGCGATCATTTTGGTCCAGAGAGCAATCATTTGGTGCAATGACAATTCCTTTAACATGTTTCTTAATTGTTATTACATGCAACCATAGTTTAATGAAGATTGACATATCATTTAGTTTTAATGTGTAAACTTTATATTACTTGCTATATGTTTCCATTGAATTATGGTAATAACTTAATTTTAACCCTTGTTTTCTACGTCTTCAGTAAATAGCGCTTGGCCCACTATGGTTCTGAACCCTTCAAATGACTTAAATAGTGATACAGCATATATAGTGATATGTAATTATATTTCTTTCTTTCGAAAGTGTAAGAATTCACGATCTCCTATGTACCATTGCCATGGAATAAATAAATGTGTTTTTTCTTCCTACTCAAAAGTTTTATTTTTGCACATAGGCGTTACTGCAGGAACAACAACGCTACAATCTGAAGCGGCGGTGAAAATGTATTATATTGTTATTTTAAAAGTCTTGTATATCCTTAAATATCAGTCCTATCAAAATTTTGCATACAGTAAAACTTATCGAAAATCATTTTTAAATAAACTTTTGTTATGTAGCATTTTTCACAAAAAGCAATAATAAGCGAGATATTTCGATTTATTTAATTCAGGCCCCTTTAAATAAACGAATGTACAGAATAGCCTATCAAGTTTTCTGTGCATAAGAAGCTATTTTAACCTTACCTGTCCTCGATTCACTCAGAAGTTACTGTAATAACATTATAGCATTATGTCCATCTAGAGAAACTACACTTTCCAATGGTGAAATAATAATTCATTATACAAATCGGTTAATTTAGCTTTCGATATTACTTCATACAAACACAGAAACATCCTCTCTAGGCTATGTTTCATAGCTTTCGATTATTGTTGTCCAAGGATCCTTATAAACGAAGTCATTTGTTTTCATTTCATTACACCGCCTTAGATGGCATTGTATTTTAATTTTGAAACTCATTTATCTCATTAAATATTAGTCCTATCAAAATTTTCAGGGAATAAAACTTATCGGAAATCATTTTTAAAGAAGCTTGTGTTATGTAATGCATTTCACAAAAATCAATAATAAGCGAGATATTTCGATTTATTTAATTCAGGCTCCCTTATAACCCCCTTTTAAATATAGTATTTTGAATGTCATATGCCTAAAATCTAAGTTACAACGGATTTAATTTATATCCCAATTTTCATCGAAATCCATTCAGCCATTATTGCATGAAAAGGTAACAAACATCCAGACCGACAGACAGACAGATATGCAGACAGACAGACATACAAACAAAAATTTCAAAAAAAGCTATTTTCGTTTTCATGATGGTTAATTATACATGTAAACACCAATTATTTTTGGAAAATCGAAAATTACCAGAAAAATTTCGGCTACAGATTTATTATTAGTATAGATTTAATGTTATATCTAGAAAACGTTTGATTAATTAGCGTTATTTAAGTTTTAAAATATTTAAAAATAATAACTTAATAACTATTATTTCGATTAAATACAAATTTGGTAATATTATTACTGCTAATACTGTTAATTAACAGTAAAAAATTTAAGAAAATCTGTCAAGAAATATGAAAGTTTGAAAATTGTCTCCGTTATTGAAATGCAGTTTTAGAAACACAACACAAAACATTTGACGATCCGTAGTTATAGAAACAGAACAGAAGACATTGAGCTGTCAGATCATAGTCCTAAAATTTTAAATATTGCTTTTAATATATTGCTTTTAATTAGGTGTTGTAAAAATCATGTGTACAACTAGAAGCTATAGTCTATTAGTTTTACACCGCTCATGGCTCTTACGGCACTATAAAAGGCAGCAACAATAACACTAGCCTGCGAATTTCAACTTTGTGTTTGTTGCCTAAACTAAGTAATGTGATTGTATATAATGTCAATGTGCTGAATCCGAATTTTCAATCCGTTTGCTTCTATCACGTCAGGTTTGTTTGCAAAATCACTTTAAATGTATTTTATAACTACGTGAATTTCATCACAAACTTTTTCATTTCACTTTTTATTTAAAATTCAAAAACAGTATTTAAAAGACACAACTTGCTGAAATTATATGTATCACTGTTCATACATGTCACTAGAGTGTTTTTGCTTTGTTTTGTTTTGTTTACTTCACTATTGGATGTATAAATTAGCACAATGCATCACACAAAAAATTACACAACTTGCTTCTTAGTTGAGAAAGTCCTCCTGTCCTCCTATCACGCTTTAACATCCAACAATAATCACCAAGCATACTGATGCTCCCGCGTCCCTGTTGTTTCGAACTCCTGCAGATTCTTGTGAAATCGTTTATCTTACTCTTAGCTGAAAAATCCTAGATTTTCGGCGAAATAATATAGCTGAGAAAACAGAAAATTTTGATACTCATGTTACAACCAAATTCCTTGTATGCTTCAAGCATGTTAGCCATAATGTTTCGGTAATTAGGATCCTTGTTGCCAAGAAATTTTAAAACAACTTCACAAAACAACATCCATGCAGATTTCTCCTTTTCATCCATACTGTTTCTCAATGCTGCACCAGACATGTTTTCTTATGTCAGGACCATTAAATATATATCTTTTTCAGTTTGCTTCAGATAGTAGTTGAATTTCTCACATATACACTTAAAACAGCCTCCTTCCTTATTGGAAGCTTTTACAGGCTGTTTCATTAAATAAGGTTGATGTGGAGAGATGGCAGCACAACTTTAGAAGAACTCACAAGGCTTTGGTTCACAACATTCTTACAACCGACTTCCAAATTTTGTCGAGGTGGCCAGTCTTTCCAGTGATCAACTCGTGCCCTACTATCCCACAGGCAAAGATTGAATGGAAATTTGGTAAAACCAGATTGTTGTCTCAGCAACATAATAAGAACTTTGAAATCATCACAAACTTGCCAATTGTGTTCCTATAGTCTAGTCGCAATAACAGCAGTTTCAAATTTGTGTATGATTTTTTGAGGATCACTGAATAGGCAACGGGCACTGAACCAAAAATGTTTCCGTTATGAAGGAGGAAATCCTTTAAACTTCGCTTGGATGCAGCAATGAACAGTCTCCATTCATTTAGGTCATAGTTTGGAAGTCCAAGTTTTAGCATAAATTCTTTCACATTACTGCAATATACAAGATTATCATCTTCGGAGAAAAAGTATTTGGAACCTATTTCACGTTGTCAGTACCAATAGAAAGATGTTTGTTTAAGATTTTCTGGTGGCACAAGGATTGGTACATTAGGCACAAGTAAAATGGCTGACCGAACAACTGAATACACGATTTGATTTTTGTATTTAGAATCGTACCCTTCACATCTCACGAACAGAAGTAGCAGTCATTACTATGGTTCGACTGCTCTCTCCAAACCATAGGTACTCCAAAGATAGCAACGGTCTTCTCCAATTGATCAAATGACGAAGCTCTTCAGTGCATAATCTACAGACTTTGTGTGGTGCCCAAGCTTTACTTTGGTCTACAAGTTTTGATTCCAAAATAGGCATGATATAACTTTTTCACAAAATCTGTAATATTACACCTCTGCTTAGGCAATGTGTATATCCTACATAAGTTATATAACAAAATTGGTCTGGATTATTTAGACATCCTCGATGCAACATGGTAAATACTTTCTTACTAAACTAAAAACTTTCAACATTCTACTCCACAATAAAGCTGCAAACTGATTTCGTTCCGTTTCCAGGTGAAACGCAGACTAATGAAATGTGAGAGGAACTACACAAGTTGAGTTCAGTCCCTCACCAAGGAGTGGCTGACATTTCTATCTTTCACAAAACAAAAATACTGACAAGACTTCACGTTATTTCGCCCTAAATTCCTTATGTGCTTGCACCCCATATCTGCTAAGAAACATCCATTGTCCTTGGTTTTCAATATAAACACCTTAAAAATATGTTGAATACATTTGGTTTTTTTATCCTAACATACTGTGAATTTTATTAGTAACAACAATGTAATTTATTCGTCACAACAGTAATTCCTTCCTACAATTCACCTTAAACGCTCTCGTCAACAATTGGACCTTCACTCAACACAGTATTCGTTATAGCACTCCACCGACGACAATGACAATTTACTTGGACTATTACGCACAACAATGAACTGTTAATCTTAACTAATATTTACAAAGCACTATTTACAAATCAGAACTACCAGTTCTCAGTTCACAGTTCTTCTATCTCAGTCACTCGAGTTCACAGTATCTCGAACCACAGACCTTCAGAGACAGTTCACTGTACTCGAACTCGGGTCCCTCCAACTGCGGTCCACTGCACTCGAACTCAGGTCCCTCCAACTGCGGTCCACTGCACTCGAACTCAGGCCTTCGGATGCTGACGCAGATGCGGACGCACACTCGAGTCGAACTCCGGTACACAAGACTGGCTTGCTTGCTCTGGCTTTCTCACTGACTGGCTGACTAATCAACTGAAAACTGGAAACTCTGAAACTGCTGTCGTTCCTTCGCGACCGTAATTTATAACCACAGCGACGTAGCCTCGAAAATTCGCGAGTCTTCCACTTCGACGGATTTCTGGAATAGTCGGGAAGGTCGTTCCACATTCACTGCGTTAAGTAGCAGCTGCGCGCGCAGCCTCCCCTCGCGTGTAGGCCCCTTTCCCCTTTCCCCGTGGAGCCCGCGCGATATGCTCTCTCGCGGGACGCTGGTCGTGAGTTCGAATCTCACGTCGCTGTCACAATACTAAACCTACATATGTTAAAGTATTACAGTTTAAAATAATTACGCTATAAATTGTCGTAATATATTATAAGAAAATTAAAATAACAAAAAAATGGTACGTGATAGGAACTTTTTGGCTTTGAATTTGATTTCAGGATGCTAATGATACCTAAAAACATTAAAACTTTGGAGGCAGGAATTTCATCGCAGACTAGTGTAATTATGCGTTGTTTCTTACAATTTGATGAAGTCAGAATGAACTGGTTGCATATGTAGTTGTTAACTATCCTGTACAGGTGATAGTGGTTACAAATCGCTTGATCCCAGTCTCGGAAATCGCCTTTCACTAAGGCGCGATCTGTGCGATGCTGGTGCCGGGTTTGCTGCTACAACTGTACCAAGCCACTGGCTGCAGCAATAGGGATTTACGACTCGTCCCAGGGGCCACCATCCCTCTGCCTTGGAGTGACAAATGGGTTGCAGAATTCTGGATGCCTACAGTACACCAGCCGTTGCAGGCAGCTCTGTTTTTTATCTGCTAGGAATTCCTGATATTGCTTCCCTTTTTAATCCTCCTCCTCTGTGTAGCAGCGCAACCGATCGTGTGAAATTCATCACAAGTTTCGGACATCTTTTGTCTTTCCCATTATTCTTGGCTTCCAATTCCTTGAAAATTAGTTTCTTGCCAATAATTTCACTGACGTACGTAATAGCAACAACAACAACAACAATAATAATAATAATAATAATAATAATAATAATAATAATAATAATAATAATAATAATAATAATAATAATAATAATAATATGTTGATAAAATGAATATGAATAATTACAGACCTATATTTTTACTTCCTTGCTTTTCTAAATTATTTGAAAAATGCATTAAAAGTAGAATAATGGATCATTTAAATAAGCAGAATATATTAAGTGAAAAATAATTTGGATTTAGAAAATACTGTAGTAGAAATGAATGCTATTTTCAATGTTCCTAAAAAACAATTAAGGTACTTGATCAAGGTTTTAGTGTGTTGGTATATTTTTGGATATAACAAAAGCTTTTGATACTGTAAGTCATCATTCATTATTAGAGAAATTAAATTGTGTTGGAATTAAAAATAATGCTTTTTATAATTTATTAAAATCTTATATAAATGATAGAGTTCAAGCTACTAAAATTGATAATGAATTAAAGGGAACTGGGTAATGATACTGTGCGATTAAAAAATTTCAATACAAAAGTTTAGTTGAATATTTCTAGGCTTCTAGTGCTCAGAAAGGAATAAAAATTTCCAGGTTTATGCAATCAATCATTCTGAATTCAGTGGTATAAAAGACAACTAATTAGCTTCGTATCCAAGTGCAAAAGAAAGGCCTAACTGATAACCTGTTTTCCAACTTTGCTAGGTGTATCTCTTCTTCAGGTGCACATTACTTGCTACTATCTTCACTCATATACCTTGTATTTTTTAAGTTATCCAGTATTATGTATTGTAAATTTCAAAGCAAAATTTAGTTAAATATTTCACCCCTAGTGAAACAGAAAAAAATATTGAATTTTGTTTAAAATTTTTTACAATTTTTCAATGCATATACATTTTTTTCTCGTGTTATGTGTGTGACATTCTTAAAACCGTAGGTCTACTATGTAGAAGACAGGCTGCAGAAAACACTGTAAAAATTTCATTTAAATTTATTCAGTAATTTCAGAGAAAATGCACTTAAGTTTGAAAATGTCAACAAATGGAAAACTGTATAAAAAAAAGAGTGTATGAATTACATGCACCGACAAAATTAAAGAGGTCATTTAAAAGGTTTATCTGCAGAAATTCCCTCCACAATATCTATATTGTTTTAAAGACCAGTTTTATAATTTATTTTAAAACACAAAATAAAAAATCGGATTTTTGACCCCTAATCCCTACCTGGTTCCCTTAAAGTGAATTTTTAAAATTAAAATAGGTGTTCCGCGTCCTTCAACATTATATTGTTAATATTCAATGAGCTTTTAATGATCAGACCTTAAAGAATATGAAGGTGATTTATATTCGTATTGATGATACTGTTTTACTTTTTAGTGGAAAAACTTGGACTGACGCTTATTATAATGCAAATTGCGGCTTAAAATTAATAAAACAATGGTTCGATTTAAATTCACTTGTAATTAATAAAGATAAAACAATAGCATCCCATTTTCTTTAAATAATAAATAATAAACCTTTCATCGTCACTAAAAATTAAAATGCATAATTCTGATTGTTCCGATATAAATTGCAATTATTTAGTTATTAATGAATTAATGAGGTTAAGTAGGATAATTATTGATAATCATTAAAATGGAATAATCATGTTCATTAATTTGGCAAATTACGTAAAACATTATGTTACTTTGTTATTCTAAGAAATATTTTGTCACTTAACTGTTTACCTGTAATTTATTTAGCATTATTTCAATCTATATTTATGTAAATTATAGGTTTGGAACTTATAAATCCAACCTTTATCCATGTTAATTTTACTACATGAAAAAAGTATTACAAATTAGTTTAAAAAAACTTTGAGAAAGATTACCCAACTGAATTGTTGTTTAAACATTTCAAAATTTTCGACATTAAACAAATGTATTGTATTATTTTATTAAAACATTTTCGTAGAAACTTTAATAACAAAGCTATATACATAAATATAGAACTAAAAATATGATTCTCTGCGTTTGTTAGAACAAAATGTAAAAAATGCAGCTTTTTATCATAGCATGAGTCAAGGTCCCAGATATTAAACAAATTTTATTCCAATATTATTTAACCACAATCCTCTCCAAATTAATAAAAAAATAAGAAAAATTGTATTAGATTTATAGTTTGGGTTTAAACATATTAAACACAATTTAATCTGTATTCACAATCTCAATTTTAATTTTATTTTTGTCTGTATTGGAATCCCAGTTGAGCACGAGTCTTACTCATTCAGCAGTGGCTAGTTCATCTTTCATTGTATTTATTAATTTGTATTCATTTCAAACTTACTAGTAATAAAAATAATAATAATAATAATAATAATAATAATAATTGCACCAAGATTGGATAATATCACCTCCTTCTGCTAATATCGCCATATCATCAACAATTCTTAGACAATTTTTTATTCTTCCTCCTACTAACTCCTCCCAAGTTCTAAAACAGTTCTTCACTAAATCGTATATAAGCTAAAAGAACAAAATTTTTCTTGCCATTATAAATTACACTAGGTAGACACACTAAAGAATATTAATATAGCTAATAATTACATGTAAAAACAGTATCAAATTTCCATATTTTTTTACAACCATAAAGCATTTACATAATAAAATATAGTTTTAATTAAATATCTGTATGATTCTTTTACTGGAATGTTTTAAAGACCTACATCAACAACATAGTCCAGGATCTTTTACCTATTCCTTCAGGAAATATTTTTTTAATCGTTACCTTCAATATAACATTTTCTAAAAATTTTATTAAGAAAAATATATTTTCTGAAGGAATAGGTATCAAATCCTAGACTATGTTTGATGTAGGTCTTTAAATATTTCTGTAAAAAATCATGCAGATATTTAATTAATTAGATTTTATTATTTAAATGCTTTACGGTTGTAAAAAATATGCTGGTTTTATAATATTTTGACAGGTAATTATTAGCTATTTTAATATTTTAATAGTGTTTTATAAAGTGTAATATTTGTATATTAAGCATGAAAAGTTTTCATTTAGCTTTTATAGTAGGTAAGATATAAAAAAAACCGAATTTCACTAAATATTTGCAGACAATGGTGTACATCTCCCTTAACTCTATTTTCTTGATTTTTAGTTTTTAAACTTTTGCCCATATTCAAAAGCCATCTCTCCTTCTCCAAATTTTGAGCTAGCGGGATGAAATGTTTTGCACATCTCCCTCAATCTATACTGTAGGAAGTTCACATGGACCTCTCAATAGGATTCCAAAAGGATTTCTTTTTAAAATCTTGAAATTGTTTTTCGTTTTTGATCTACAGTAATGTAAACATTTTTTTAGACAGAACTAACAAATACGTTTAAAATTTCTATGTCAATTTATTATCCATGCAAATGACATTAGGCCTATGTTGAATATGATAATAAAATTAAACTCAAAAATATAATTTTTATACCAGGAGATGAAAAATTAAAACTATTTTTTGGAACAGTTTAATAAAATGTACAGTATTTTGTAAAACAAGATTTTTTTCTGATTAGGTTTGATAAAAAAATTGTTTGTCTTTTTACACTGTTCTTCTGATAATAAAAAAATAAGTGTTATTTCAAATTTTTACTCCATCTTTTTTTCGTAAAATTGTTCCACAGGGGCCGTTAACAGTAAGAAAACACAATTTCTGGTGGAAAAGTTTATTGCAACAGTTCAAACAATTGTTACCTGCTATTTTTCAACATATTTCTCATCCCAATAACGACATTTGTCATGCCATGGGATCGACTTGATGGTGCAGACGACTGGCAGACGTTGGTTTCGATCCCAGGCGGCATTCAAAAACTTCTAAATCACCTAGATTTTGATACAAAAAATGATCCAATAAAAAAATAAAAAATGTGTGTTTCAAGTGGAGGATATGTTGACAAATAGGAACAATCCTGTATCTTTTTCAATAAATTCCATTTCTGTCTCTTTATTTTTTGTAAACATCTTTAGGAAAATCACTTTTCAACTCTTTGTTAATAGAAATCAATAAATATTTTTATTTCGTAAGCAAATACTTTTGATATTTTAACATGGTCTTAGAAAAAATTTGTTTTTTTTTCTTACCCCATTTATCAGAACGTTTCTTGATCTTGCATCATATGTGTAGATATATATATAATTTGAACTGGTAATGGAAATTACGGGAAAACGGCTGGACGGATTTTAATAAATGACCCCTCATTTTGAAGCTTGGAACTCAAAGTTTTTCAGAAAAGTAATAGTTTTCAGTGAAATATTTTTTTAAACATAATTTTCCTATTTTTCAAAATTCATCTGTCGTCAGTTTTGAGAACTAGATAATAGCATTCACGGCCGACTTGATATACCCTTCGCTTTTTTACTTTTGTAAAGGAGAATAAAACAAAACACATACTACAGTAAACAATATTACACGAAGGCCATGATCTGCAAGAATGCTGACATATTTAGAGCTCAAATTAAATTGTTATTAAAAACTTAAATTACTAAAAATAATTTACAGGTTCAATTCTGTGGTGTGTAATTTTCTGGGTACAGCTGTGTATTGGATATTAAAAACTACAAAACTTGAGGTGGTTTGATGACATTATTACCATTAGAAATGAAATATTATTGCAGTTAATGCCATGATGTGACTATTTTTCATTAATTATACATATTAATGCTATATTGATGATATGAAAGTGAAACGTTTTGGGGTTATATAAGTAGGCCTAGATGTAATGAGAATAAAAATTAGATTTTGATTTCTATATTTTACTGAGTGGCGGCTATATAAAATAAATGTATATTTACTGAAAGCTATAAAACTTACGTGAGATAATATTATTAAAAATCAAATATTTGTATAGTTATTAATCAAGTGGGGTTGGGTCTTTTTCATATATTTAATGGCGGTGTGGTGTAGATATTTATATGCGTGGTTCTCTTCAGTATTGGCTCGAGAGAGAGTATCTTTCATTATTATGATGAAGCAAATAACTTTCCGTGTCTCGTATTCTTCATTGAAAATAAATCTGAAAAATGTTTATTTGAACGTGTAATGAACTTAGTTTGCAGATTTGCTGCACAAGCCACTAGTCCGATATATATATATACACATATACTACCACAAGTCATTATGTACTGAAAATGTAATGTTTACATCCAATATTTTAAAATTTCCTAATTTCACTTCAGTGCACCTTTAGTGATTTCAATCCAACGGTAGTTATTAATAAATACAGAATCTCGCTGATCATGTGATGGGCGAGACTAAAAGACACACTTCTATTCCTTTCAAAGCAAGATAAAATTCAATTTCATTCCCGGAAATCGAATCTTAAGCTAGAAGCACGTCATAAGAAAGCTTGTCAATATAATCGGCTCACAGACACAGATTTCGTAAATTAACGAACTTCACAGGGCAAGACTGTTGCCAGGATACGCGAACAAACGAACTGAGCTGAAATAACTCTCCGTACAACCGCCAGGACTTTGATATTTTTCTCGTAGGATTTAATCCGATGTATGTTTTATGAACTCTTTGACCTAATTTGGTCTGTATTAAGCTACGACGTCCGCTCGTAAGGGTGCGCTGGCTGTAATAGATCCGTATTCATGTTTCATATAAGTTACTGCGTCCTATAAACGGAGATATGCAAGCGGGGCTGCTGGAATACCAATGAAGCATATGGGTATAAAATGCAAGGGATTCGTTCAAAAGGAGCTGGAATAAATTGGAGTCGGGAGGCAAAAATAAATACAATCACGATGGGCCAACGTATTTCATAGCAGATTTTGCTGTTTGAGCACCTTTATAATCAGTTTTGAATACCGTGCTCGATTCAAGCAGATATGAAATATGATATTCGTTTACCTTCCAGTATACGTTTTTATATGAAAACGGTTTTTAGATTGCTTGAGGTAGTTTCTGTAGGTCACGAAGTATTTTAACAAATTCGTGCACTGAAGGACTTCATCTACTAATAGTTCAAGGAATACCACTGGAAATATATGAATAATAATTACGACTTTTAGAAAACCAGGAGTTTCCTTGCCGTCCTCACATAAGCCCGCCATTGGTCCCTATCCTGAACAAGATTAATCCAGTCCCTATCATCATACCCACTTCTCTCAAATCCATTTTAATATTATCCTTTCATCTACGTCTCGGCCCCCCCAAAGATCTTTTTCCATCCGATCTCCCAACTAACACTCTATATGCATTTCTGGATTCGTCCATACGTGCTACATGCCCTGCCCATCTCAAACGTCTGAATTTAATGTTCCTAATTATGTCAGGTGAAGAATACAATGCCTGCACCTCTCCGTTGTGCAACTTTCTCCATTCTCCTGTAACTTCATCCCTCTTAGCCCCAAATATTTTCCCAAGCACCTTATTCTCAAACACCTTTAACCTCTGTTCCTCTCTCAAAGTGAAAGTGCAAGTTTCACAACCATACAGAACAACCGGTAATATAACTGTTTTATAAATTCTAACTTTCAGATTTTTTGACAGCAGACTGGATGACAAAAGCTTCTCAACCGAATAATAGCAGGCATTTCCCTATGCAGAAAGGGCTTCAGTCCATTAGACCTAGTTTTCAGAAAACTAAAAAAATATATATATATTCTGTACACTATATTCCTTTCTGCGTAGAACTCTAGCCTGATACTTCAGTTTCTATCTTTCCAAGCATTGGACTGAATACCTTTTTGCACAGGCTGATGGAGTCACCCATAAAGATATGATTTCCATCAATATCTCGCTTTTTCAAATTTTCTGATTGAAGCCCTTTCTGCATGGAGAGATTAATTTATTCTGCGTTTGATTTCTTCTCGAGTGTTATTTATATTTTTTACTGTTGTTCCAAGATATTTGCATTTTTCCACCTCTTCCAAGGATAAATTTCCAATTTTATATTTCCATTTTGTGCTATGTTCTGGTCACGAGTCATAATCATATACTTTATCTTTTCGAGATTTACTTCGAACCTATCTCTTTACTACTACTACTACTACTACTACTACTACTACTACTACTACTACTACTACTACTACTACTACCACTACTACTGCTGCTGCTACTACTACTACTACTACTACTACTACTACTACTAATAATAATAATAATAATAATAATAATAATAATAAATCTTGGAGCAACAGTAACAAATATAAATGATACTCGGGAGGAAATTAAACACAGAATAAATATGGGAAATGCGTGTTATTATTCGGTTGAGAAGCTTTTGTCATCTAGTCTGCTGTAAAAAAATCTGAAAGTTAAAATTTATAAAACAGTTATATTACCGGTTGTTCTGTATGGTTGCGAAACTTGGACTCTCACTTTGAGAGAGGAACAGAGATTAAGGGTTTTTGAGATAAAGTTCTTAGGAAATTATTTGGGGCTAAGAGGGATGAAGTTACAGGAGAATGGAGAAAGTTACATAACGCAGAACTGCACGCATTGTATTCTTCACCTGACATAATTAGGAACATTAAATCCAGACGTTTGAGATGGGCAGGGCATGTGGCACGTATGGGCGTATCCAGAAAATGCATATAGAGTGTTAGTTGGAAGGCCGGAGGGAAAAAGACCTTTAGGGAGGCCCAGACATAGATGGAAAGATAATATAAAAATGGATTTGAGGGAGGTGGGATATGATGATAGAGACTGGATTAATCTTGCTGAGGATAGGGACCAATGGGGGGCTTATGTGAGGGCGGCAATGAACCTCCGGGTTCCTTAAAAGCCAGTAAGTAAGTAAGTAAGTAAGTTTGGGTCTTGTTGACTCCCCTTAATGTAATCGATTTAGGCCTTCAAGGCGGGTAAATTGTATGGACATTGCATGCAGTTTTAATATTTTTAATTTTATGAAAAAATTCTGTGTACAGATTTGTAGAGGGTGAAATAAGGTATATGGTGAAGATGTTTTCAGAAACTACTTTGGCTTGTAACAATGGTGATGATGATTAGGGTGATCTATAACGTATAATTAAAAACTTAACGACAGTTACATAAAATTATGAACTTAAACTTTGTAAAAATTCGATACAAAATTGTAGCTATAAAATACGTTTAAGCTTTGGAAATGAAGCCAATTGTAATACAGCGCAGGGAGAGGTGGGAGGGGGAGATAATTCACTTCAATGGCTGGATGAATTAATGAAGCCATTACTTCGCTCTGGCGCGCGCCATTATCTAAGTCCCCCATGATAGAAATTAGAATAAATGTAATGATTTCAGAGGCTGAAGATAACACGATTTTAAAAATAATAAAAAGCCGTAATTGATTGTAATATGGACTCGTCGCGCATCGAATAGAGCTGATACATTAACGATACGAGATCCGCTCCAATTTTCATTTCGTGACCAAAGCGGGCCAGCTGGAGACTTCATTTCTAAAGCGAGTTAAGTGCAAAGTTGTTATCTTACTTTTCGAATATCCTGTCATTGCTTATTTGATCGTTGAAAATGTGTGACGGATTATTCAGTAAATGTCGATAGAGAAGTTTGAAGTAAGAGTCGATAAGATTTGTACAGGGACTCATTTTATTTTTACTAACATTTCTAATATTATCCTCGCTATACCTTTGGATTAACGGTTGAGACCCGGAAACACCGTTTGCTACCACTTTCCACATCTGTAGTTCGATGATACTTGCGTAAAATACAAACAAATCACTTTACTAGGTATAGGAGGGAAGAAAAGTAGTTCATCCATTTACGTAAACTAGGAAATATCGCGATTTTGAGTTTGATAACTTTCATTAGGTTTTTGTTTAATCGAAATACAGTACTGTATTAACAATGAGTGTTTTTACTTACGAACTGAGCTATCCATTCGGACGTATTCATTATGCAGTGTATATTATACTGTCTACAGTACATTACCTTACAATATAGAGAATGAAGTTAAATTGAAAAATAATCATAATATGGATATTTAAACACATTTTTCAAAATGGTGGCCGTTCATTTCGATACACGCTTCAGTTCTTTTGTGCCTATTATCACACTATAGACTTACTTACTTACAAATGGCTTTTAAGGAACCCGAAGGTTCATTGCCGCCCTCACATAAGCCCGCCATCGGTCCCTATCCTGTGCAAGATTAATCCAGTCTCTATCATCATATCCCACCTCCTCAAATTATTTTAATCCAGATAAGACTGACATCCTATATATCACTGGACGTTTCACACAAATCATCAATCCTATGACAGACTAAATATAAGAAAAAAAAATTGGAGGCAATCCATAAGGATTATGGTATCATGATTGCAAAAAATCCATTTTAAAGAAATAAAACGTTCCGTCCTCCCATCTTATCTGTATTATCCTCCCATCTACGTCTTGCCTCCCCAAAGGTCTTTTTCCCTCTGGTCTCCCAACTAACACTCTATATGCATTTCTGGATTCGTCCATACTTGCTACATGCCCTGCAATTTCAAACGTCTGGATTTAATGTTCCTAATTATGTCAGGTAAAGAATACAATGCCTGCACCTCTCCGTTGTGTAACTTTCTCCATTCTCCTGTAACTTCATCCCTCTTAGCCCCAAATATTTTCCTAAGCACCTTATTGTCAAACACCCTTAACTTCTGTTCCTCTCTCAAAGTGAAAGTCCAAGTTTCAGAACCATACAGAATAAGCTGTAATATAATTGTTTTATAAATTCTAACTTTCAGATTTTTTGACAGCAGACTAGATGATAAAAGCTTCTCAACCGAATAATAACACGCATTTCCCATATTTATTCTGCGTTTAATTTCCTCCCGAGTATCATTTATATTTGTTACAGTTGCTCCAAGATATTTGAATTTTTCCACCCCTTCGAAGGATAAATCTCCAATGTTTATATTTCCATTTCGTACAATATTCTCGTCACGAGAAATAATCATATACTTTGTCTTTTCGGGATTTACTTACAAACCGATCGCTTTACTTGCTTCAAGTAAAATTTCCGTGTTTTCCGTAATCGTTTGTGGATTTTCTCCTAACATATTCACGTCATCCGCATAGACAAGAAGCTGATGTAACCCGTTCAATTCCAGTGCATAGACTATTGTATCTAATTCCAATTACCAGTTTCGTCCTTCGTACTAGTAACTCATGTTGAAATAATTTACTTCCAAACCTATCTCTTTACTTGCTTCCAGTAAAATTCCTGTGTTTTCCCTAATCGGTTGTGGATTTTCTCCTAACATATTCACGTCATCCGCATAGACAAGCAGCTGATGTAACCCGTTCAATTCCAAACCCCCTCTGTTATCCTGGACTTTACTAATGGCATACTCTAGAGCGAAGTTAAAAATCTCCTTGTAAAGGAATGAAACGCATCTGAGAGAAACTGCATCTCCTTTCACTGAGACACATTTTAATTAATGGAATTGGGAAACGTTCATCAGTTTAACAGAGAGTGTAGATAAAAACTGAAAGAATTTTAGTTTCCAGAAATTTGATCCGAACAAATGTAACATTGTAAAATTTCTTTACAGAACGAAAGGTTACTGAGACAAAATTTATGCATTTCGTTTAATTAATAGAACTACTTTCTTGGGAATTAAATAATAATAATAATAATAATAATAATAATAATAATAATAATAATAATAATAATAATAATAATAATAATAAGGCTTTATTGAACCTGGCAGAGTTAAGGCCGTAAGGCCTTCTCTTACACTCAACCTGGATTAAGACTTGCTTACATAGTTGAACATAAAACTGGATCGGAATTAAGTAATTACATACTGATACAATTTAGGTACATAATGAGATCAAAAGAGGCAGTTACATAAAAATTTACCTCATAAAATAAAAAAAAACATAGTGAAATACATATTAATGTTGTTAGAATCAAATACGAATCACATAAAAACAGAAGCCGATAATTCAATAAAAAAAATGTACACAATAAAAATAAAAAAAGCACATTGGAATACATATTAGTATTAGATTACAATTAAGTAGGATTCACATAATTAAACCAGAAACCGACAATTGAATAAAATGTACACAAAAAATAGATTAATAATAAAAAACAACACAATGGGATACATATTGGCGTTAAGTGATAAATAAACACGATTTACATGATTACACATTAAAAATATGAAACAAAAAAAAATAAAAATAAATACAGTGGAAAACATTCCATTAAATATTTGCAACGCGTTAGGTCTGGCAACTAATCATAAGATATTTTTCTAATTTACATTTAAAGGAAATTAAAGTTCGGCAGCCCTTGACTTCAGGCGGCAGAGAATTCCAGTGACGAGAAATAGCAACAGTGAAAGATGAAGAATAAAGAGATGATGTGTGCAGTGGTATTTCTAGCGTGTTATCATATTGTGACCGAGTATTTAAGTTATGATACCGAGAAATGCTGTGGATTCGGACAGATAAGTGAGAGGGAGTAGAGGTGTGCAAAATTCGGTATAAGAGAGAAACATTGAAAAAAAATTAGAAAACCTCAGTACCGCATACCCATAAATGGTTACTTACTTACTGGCTTTTAAGGAACCCGGAGGTTCATTGCCGCCCTCACATAAGCCCGCCATTGGTCCCTATCCTGAGCAAGATTAATCCAGTCTCTACCATCATATCCCACCTCCCTCAAATCCATTTTAATGTTATCTTCCCACCTACGTCTCGGCCTCCCCAAAGGTCTTTTTCCCTCCGGCCTCCCAACTAACACTCTATATGCATTTCTGGATTCGCCCATACGTGCTACATGTCCTGCTCATCTCAAACGTCTGGATTTAATGTTCCTAATTATGTCAGGTGAAGAATACAATGCGTGCAGTTCTGCGTTGTGTAACTTTCTCCATTCTCCTGTAACTTCATCCCTCTTAGCCCCAAATATCTTCCTAAGAACCCTATTCTCAAACACCCTTAACCTATGTTCCTCTCTGAAAGTGAGAGTCCAAGTTTCACAACCATACAGAACAACCGGTAATATAACTGTTTTATACATTCTAACTTTAAGATTTTTTGATAGCAGACTAGATGTTAAAAGCTTCTCAACCGAATAATAACACGCATTTCCCATATTTATTCTGCGTTTAATTTCCTCCCGAGTGTCATTTATATTTGTTACTGTTGTTCCAAGATATTTGAATTTTTCCACCTCTTCGAAAGATAAATCTCCAATTTTTATATTTCCATTTCGTACAAAATTCTGGTCACGAGACATAATCATATACTTAGTCTTTTCGGGATTTACTTCCAACCCTATCGCTTTACTTGCTTCGACTACAATTCCCGTGTTTTCCCTAATCGTTTGTGGATTTTCTCCTAGCATATTCACGTCATCCGCATAGACAAGAAGCTGATGTAACCCATTCAACTCCAAACCCTGTCTATTACACCCATAAGTGGTAAGTCATAGCCTATTATTTCAAGTGAATTTGTTTTATGAATTTCAGTGTACATCTCATATTCGTATATGAGGTGGGTTTTTTTTCCTCATGTCGTTGTACACGTGAGCAATTCCAGAATTTCCCCAAACCTCTTCGACACAGATCAGACAGCATCCCGCCCTCTGCTCGTTCTTTCTTCCCTCTCGTCACTCGTAGCTTCGTTTCTGCTCTCCCCTCCCCAAATTCCTATTATACGGAGTTGCTTCCACCCTTCTGCTCCACAGATTTACAATCCGGGGACCGCGATCCGAACGCAATCCGATTAGCGCTGAGACTGGATTGAATGTTTATGTAACGTCGTTTGAGGTGCCTCCGAGGTAATTTGAGTGTGATTGGGGAGGAATGCGATTACGGGCACGTTGTGCACGCAAGCTACACCTCGTCACACCCGCATCTGCAATTATCTCACACACTCGTGCCTGCCTAGCTGCGTTCATCTACAGGGAAGCTTAGATTAAAAACAAGACGGGCTTACAGTCATTAGCTAAGTGTTCTACAGGATGGTACGTTACTTTCTCAACAATTTGGGGACATTCAATATATATATATATATATATATATATATATATATATATATATATATATATATATATGTCCGGCTTCACAGCGAGAAGTGTCGCCTTCCGGATCCTAGTTGCCATCTTCTTCTGTCCTCCCAATCACCGTCTTCTAACTCTCTCTGTGACATAGCATTTTAACTCCTTTAATCCATGTATCTCGCGGTCGCCCTCTTCTTCTTCTCCCATTGGGAACTCATTTCAAGATAGTTTTCGGCAGTCTTTCGTTTTCCATCCGCTGAACATGTCCGTACCAAATTAACTGTCTTCTTTATATTTCTTCGATGACTCTTTTCTCTTTATGCACAAGTCTTCTAATATCCTCGTTCTTAACCCTATCTAGTCTTGACTTCATGGCTGATCTTCTCAGGAAATCCATTTCAGTAGATAGAAGCTTATTTTTCATACGCTCAGGTATCTGCCAAACTTCACATCCATAGAGTAATGTGCTTTTAACTATGGATTCATATATCATCATTTTTGTTTTTGTCCTAATATTCTTCTGCCATAGAATAGAATTTAGTGTTCCTGTAACTTTCCTGGTCGTGCCAGAGAATCAGTCCTACTCCGAGGCTTATTGTAGGGATTCGTAACAAGCTGTTTTTTACGGTGATGGGTACAGTACATCAATTATTCATAGATTTCAAAAAGGCATATGACTCAGTTAAGAGGGAAGTATTACATGATATTCGTATGGAATTTGGTATTCCCAAGAAAGCAGTTCGATTAATTAAAATGTGCCTCAGTGAAACATACAGCAGAGTCCGTATAGGTCAGTTTCTATCTGATGCTTTTCCAAATCACTGCGGGCTAAAGCAGGGAGATGCACTATCACCTTTACTTTTTAACTTCGCTTTAGAATATGCCATTAGGAATGTTCAGGATAACAGGCAGGGTTTGGAATTGAACGGGTTACATCAGCTTCTTGTCTATGCGGATGACGTGAATATATTAGGAGAAAATACAGAAACGATTAGGGAAAGCACGGAAATTTTACTTGAAGCAAGTAAAGCGATCGGTTTGGAAGTAAATCCCGAAAAGACAAAGTATATGATTATGTCTCGTGACTAGAACATAGTACGAAATGGAAATATAAAAATTTGACATTTATCGTTTTAAAAGTGGAAAAATCAAAACATGGCAGAACAACAGTAACAAATATAAATGACACTCGGGAGGAAATTAAACGCAAAATAAATATGGGAAATGCCTGTTATTATTCGGTTGAGAAGCTTTTATCATCTAGTCTCCTTTAAAAAAAAACTGAAAGTTACAATATTTATAAAACAGTTACATTACCAGTTGTTCTGTATGGTTGTGAAACTTGGACTGTCACTTTGAGAGAGAAACAGAGGGTAAGGGTGTTTGAGAATAAGGTGCTTAGACAAATATTTGGAGCTAAGATGGATGAAGTTACAGGAGAATGGAGATATTTACACAACACAGAACTGCACGGATTGTATTCTTCACCTAACATCATTAAGAACATTAAATTCAAATTTTTGAGATGGGCAGGGCATGTAGCACGTATGGGCGAATCCAGAAATGCATATAGTGTGCTACTTGGAAGGGCGGGGTGAAAGAGACCTTTGGGGAGGCCGACACGTAGATGGGAGGATATTAAAATGTATTTGAGGGAGGTGGGATATGATGATAGAGACTGGATTAATCTTGCTCAGGATAGGGACCAATGGTGGGCTTATGTGAGGGCGGCAATGAACCTCCGGGTTCCTTAAAAGCCAGAAGTAAGTGAGTAAGTACTAATAGCGAGTTTGTGTATGTGACTGAACTTTTGAAACAACCTGGACATACTGTGTAATTTAGTATAAGTAAAGTATTACATGAAATACAAAACATGTCTCTATTGCATCAAGATGATTATCAAGAATATTAATCCAAGAGTGGAAGCGATTATATATTACTACAATTTGGAAATGAGCTATTATGGGTTTAAATGCCAATAAAAGGGCGATTTTTATCTTTAAACTAGTTGTTAAAATAATTTAAGTGTTTACACTGACTGGTTATAAACCTGAGAGGCGAAACTATAGCGAAATGCAGCCATTGTCAAAGAGTGTTTCAATATATGTTGATAATTTTCAATCTGTTTGTTATCGGATTTAACATAGACTGCGTATTAAATATGGCCGTTGCGCGCAGCATTGATTTATCATCGAGCGTTTATGCAATTTCATAAATATTTGCTTGTTAATATAGAAGCTCATGAATCGAAAATGTCATCGCGGCTAGTAAAATTAATGTTTCACAATTTAATATGGCTTTATACATCCGTAGGCTAACTAGTAGCTTTCAAACAAACAGCTACTTTGTTCCAGCAGGATGTGATGTCAACTGGGTATTATGTAACCACTTTGAACAGAATGTTTATCTGCAAATAACCAGCTAAAGTGCACTAAAATTGAGAGTGGTATGGAGTGTGGATTTTTATGTAATTAAACATTCCATTCTTTCACATCCACATATCTAAAAATAATGTCAAATATTTGAGAATTGTGGCATTGCTTTTGATGTGTTAAAAGAGGAAATGTTTCAAATATTTATGTTATATTTCATACAAATGTATATTTACATTTATTTCCACATACATATAAATACTTCAGTTTTTCGGTTGTGTGATGAATTTTTAGAGGAGAAATGTACGAAAAGCTAATTTTGTAGGGTCCAGATTTACAATAAGAATACAGAATGAACTCTAAATAATTTAATTGATTTCAGAGGGTTATTCTTTGATATATTTCAAAAAAAATTTTTAATACAGTTTGTTTGGTATGAAACATTTCATAGTGTGTTTCAGAAAAGCTATTGATTTAATTCACAATATGCCTAAGTCAATTTAAGAGAGCAGTGTATTATGATAATAAATGATTGAAAGAATTTTAGTTTTCGCCTTTAGATGTGCAGAAATTTGATCCAAACACATGTAACTTTTCGTTTTGGAAAGGAATTTTAAAATGTTACATTTGTTCAGATCAAATTTCTGCACTTTTAAAGGACAAAACTAAAATTCTTTTAATCATTTATTGTATTGTATTGCATTGTATTGTATTTATTAACATTCCATGGTATTCATACATGCTCACAGCTAGAATATGGAACAAGTCAAAAAACTTAATAGTATTATCAAGTCTTAATTTATAGTCACAGTCTAGATGAAATATATTCAGGAGAGATTTACAATATAGTCTACTAGTATCTATATCTACATAGTTTTAATATCAATTTCATGAAGCGTTATTGAATGTCATGAATTCACCTACAGAATAGAAGGCGTCAGAAATAGGTACTGTTTTAATTTGGCCCTAAATAATTTTATGTTTTGAGTTTCATTTTTTATATCGATAGGGAGGCTATTAAAAATGTTTACTGCCATATAACGCACTCCTTTTTGATAGCACGATAGACTTGCCGATGGAGTATGAAAGTCATTTTTTGACGTCTATTTATGCTATGAACTGTTGAATTAATTACAAAGTTTTCACGATTACATACGAGGAAGACTATTAATGAAAAGATATACAGACAAGCCATGGGCATTATTTGTAGTTTTTTGAAAATAGTCCTACAAGATTCCCTAGATTTGGCATCCACTATTATTCTAATTACTCTTTTTTGTAATAGAAATATACTGTTACTATCTGTGGAATTTCCCCAGAATATTATTCCAAAACTAATTACCGAGTGGAAGTATGCAAAGTATATTGTTTTTAATGTATTGATATTTACTTTTACACGTTGACAACCCTCATGTAGCAGCCACTCGAAATCTTCCAAACGAAATTGAACATTGCATCAAACAATTACCAATTACCTTCGATTTCTCTGAACGTATTTCTTCTCAAAAACTAAGAAAAGCATTGCGTGAAGATTCTTTTCATCAATGGAGCAAATTGAAAAGTAAAGGTTTGGGAGTTGTTTTCTCACTGGAAGAAAGGTAATTCGTGGTTCTCAACCAAAAAGGTACTTTCGAGCAGTCAGTGGACGCTAGCCATTAAGATGAACTGTAATACAATACCTGCACGTACTCTCCCTGGTAGAACTCTTGACTCAACCCGTTGCAGAAGATGCGACGAGCAAGAAACGCTTCCTCACGTCTTGGGTTTCTGCCATCATGGAGAATTGCTCCGAATCAACAGACATAATACGGTTCGTTCTCTCATCGCAGCTTCAATCCGTCAGAATGCTTCCTATGAGGTTTATGAGGAGGTTGGTTGCGTCTCTTCTGATGGCTCTACTAGACGTGCTGATATCATCATAAGTGATAGGCAAAAGGATAAAGGTGTCATTCTTGATCCCACAATCCGTTTCGAGATGCATGAGCAACAGCCACAAGAGGTGTGTCGTGAAAAACAAGTCCTATATGAGCCTTGTTGTCAGCATCTTGGAGCACAATACCACATCACACATTGGACAGTTTTTGGGCTCATGTTCGGTGCCCGTGGCACGATCCCACGTGAAACTTTAAATCAACTTAAAGAATACACAATTTCTGATGCAACGATTGATGCCATAGGATCTCATGTGTTAAAATCATCCTTAGCTATAATTAGTAATCATTTGTACCCAACAAAATTTTTATTGTAAATGATTTCCTACGTTTTCTTATCTTAATGTTTTTTCCTTTTCTTTCCAAGTGTCACAAAATTGTTTTGTTTACTTATTATTCTTTATGAATTGATTAGTAGACCAATCTATCGAACCCTTATTTAGGGCGGCTTTCTACAAATTATCTTTGCATAGATCTAATAGCAAAACAAGCTGAATTTAGTTTGGGGGTAATTTTTTTAATATGATTTTTCCAATTTAACACATTATCGATTTTTAAGCTAAGAAATTTGGTTGTTGTTGTTTCTAATAGGGATCTATTTTTAATTATTGCGCTAGAAATTTGCGAGGTTGAATTTGGACAGTTTTTAAATTGAATTATGTTAGTTTTGTTATAATTTAATACCAATTTATTGACTGAGAACCAGTCCCATACAATAATACATTGCTCTCTTAAATTGACCCACATTTTGGGAATTAAATCAATTTCTTTCACAAAACACGCAATGAAGTGTTTAATATAAAACAATTTTTACCTCGAAAAGGAAGGAAAAAGACGAGCAAAATCGTATGAAACTTCTTTTGATTGAAATATCTCGAAGATTAACCTCATTAAATTAATTACATTGCTTGTGGTGCATTATGTATATTCCAGTTGAATACGGTGAACTGTTGAAATATACTGACACATACATTATTGTTTGATTGCTTTCCTTAGTCAGTTTGCAGCTATGTCTAAGTTTAGTTAGTGTTCTGTGAGGAGGTCAAAATATCAGTGGCGTAGCATGAAATTTTGAGCAGGGGAAGCTAACTCAAGTTGTCTTTCATGCAATATGAGAAAACGTATTACAAAAATACAGGCTTAAAATAAATAGTAGTCAATTTCAAGTCAGCAGTCGAAGATTGGTTGGAACATCGTAAGTAACACCAATAAGGCATGACCTCAAATGATACGTAGTAAAATATGATTTCACGGTTTACACATATCTCTAACAAATAGACACGTATACGTATAACATTAGCTCACTCCCTGTCATACTTAGAGAAATCACAATATTAGTATCATTACGTAAGTATGCGTCTGTCTTTTGGTTGTGTCCTTCATTGACAGCAAGGGAGTCGGTCATTTGTTTTTTAAATCACACTTTTGTTCGTAAGTCAGTTTTGATAATAGAATTGCCCTAAAAAATTCAAGTAAATTAGTGTCAGGAACTATTATTTCGCTCATTATTTATTATATCAGCCAAATGCACACTAACACTTCAACTGAACATAACTGACCAAAAGGGATAACTCGGAAACTACTTATTTTAAATGTTAAAGCTAGCTTCTTTGCGAGCCTTGCGACTAGGGTAGCTTAGTTAGAAAGGGATGGAAAATCTGCGGGGTGGATTACACAGAAGAAACCGGTCTGCTTGGAAGCTGGTGTGTGCAGGCTTCTTGTTTACTGCTGCATCACAAATCATCCTGAGCTGCCGCATCACAATATTTAACGCGTAAATATAAATTCTATTAAAATTAATAAATAATTTTCTCCATAAACTGCAGGTTTATTATGCAATTATTATTAACTGGGGAAGCTAAGCTTTTTAGCTTACATTGACGCTACGCCACTGCAAAATATCGTTATTTACTGTATATATTTAAAGGATCACTTTAAGTTTTCTGAATAAAATAGTATATAGGTTTAAGATATGAAAAAAGTATTCTCAATGAATTTAACTTATCTGAGTTTATTGGTGCGAAAAATCATAAACCTTAACTTCAGCTTTCCAAATACGTTTTGGAAACAATTTCGCGTATAGATCTTTTATTTATTTTATAACCGAAATTTCAAAATTTCAATTCATAAGTTGGCTGCATTGTTATAACTTGTTTGAATGTAGTAGTGCCTGCAGGCAGTTTCAACTTTTAACTTAAATGGTTTTTAAAAAAAAGAGAAAATACATTTGAAATGGTAATTTATACTAAAATTGAGTGAAATTAGATTTTATACACTATTGGAAAGTTTAGCACATAAAATCTATTTACTTTCGTGTGCTACACAATATTTGATACATTACTGATATCTAAAATTTAATTTCAGATTGTAGGTTTTTAACATTAATATTACAAAACGATTTTCCTTACAATTATATTTGCTGCCGGTCCATCACTATAATAATAATAATAATAATAATAATAATAATAATAATAATAATAATAATAATAATAATGATTTATTTTAGCTGGCAGAGTTAAGGCCGTAAGGCCTTCTCTTCCACTCAACCAGCAAAAAGTGTATATACATATGCATGAATTTACAAAGAATTCAACAATTTGATTTAGATGAGAGTTACATGTATACAAGAGTTATTTACGAATTAAACAACAAAATACTATGAACTATTAATTAAACAATGAAATAAACTGTGTAGCAGAATTAAACTAAAATACATAGAATGTTAATATATTTCAAATGATATTAGATAATAGAAAGAGATTATTATGAGACAATTTTGAAAATACAGCACAATCAGGATGATGTCTAAAGAAAAAAGTAACAGTGTAGTCAGAGATAGTTTAAATCAGTATGATTGGAGTGAAATGCTAATAAGGTTATCTTTTAAGCTGTTCTTAAAGGTGTTTGTCTTGCAGCCCCTAATACTTTGTGACAAGGAATTCCATTAACGCGAGGTGGATATTGTAAAAGATGAGGAATAACAAGATGTTCTATGAAGAGGTATATTTAGCGTGCCACAGATAAGTGACCTGGTATTTACGTCGTGGTTAGAGTATAGATAAGAGAAACGAGACGAAAGGTAATTTGGTGTTGAGGTGTGCAGAATTCGAAAGAGTAAAGACAAAGAGTGTAAAGTTCTGCGTTCTTTAAGTCGGAGCCACGAGAGACTTGCGAAGGACGGTGATATGTGATCAAATCGTCGGATGTTGCACACGTATCTGACGCACATATTCTGAGCTCGCTGTAACTTGACTGACAGTTCAGAACTTAGGTCACTTAATAAAACGTCACAATAATCGAAGTGCGGCATTACTAGGGTTTGTACTAGGGTAAGTTTTAGTTGCTGGGGCAAGAAGTTTCTCAAGCGACTCAAACAGTGAATGGAGGAACAGATTTTTTTTATCGTTTCTTTAACTTGAAAATTCCAACTTAGATTATTATCAAAAAAGAAGCCAAGATTTTTTACGACAGATGAATAAGGAATTAGCGTGTTGTTAAGGGTAACAACTGAAAGATTACTGTTATTAAGGGAGTTAACTAAACGCTTATATCCAATAATTATGGCTTGAGTCTTACTTGGATTAAGTGCGAGTCCGAAATTGGCCGCCCAAGTGGAGACAGTGGCTAGGTCACAATTTAACTTGTCAATCGATTCATTGATCGTATTGGGTCTGGAATGTATGTAAAGTTGTAGGTCGTCGGCATAGAGGTGATATCGGCAATACTGTAAGTTCTTTGATACGTCATTAATGTAGATAGAGAAAAGAAGTGGTCCTAATACGGAGCCCTGCGGCACTCCCGCCTTTGTGCATCGCCATTGGGAGAATTGATTATCAATTGGGAGAATTGATTATCACTATGGTGTAACAGTTGACATGGCTGTCCGTGAAATGATCGGAGCCGGATTTAAATCCAGGTTGGGACAAGTTATCTGGTTGAGGTTTTTTTTTTTCTCCTGGGTTTTGCCTCAACCTATTAAGAGCAAATGCTGGGTACCTTTCGGTGCTGGACCCTGGACTCATTTCGCTGGCATTATCACTTTCATCTCACTCATACGCTAGATAAAGCATAGTAAAATAAACGAACTTTATGACATACCGGGTAAAGCTAAAGACGCTTGACATTGCAAAACTATATTTATATTTAATCGATACCCTATGCTCTAAATTGTTTTCTGCTGCATTAATGAAACAAATGAACATTCAGCTGAATCCTCTTGAGACAAAAATGCCAAACTATTACGATAAAAGTATTGGTCGTTGGTGATACTATTTTAAAATACGAAATCAAGTGGCTTATACAGGATGTTTCAGAAGTGACGGTAAAAAATATACGGACCCATGTTTACTAGAAGTTTTTTGCTTCTCTTCGTTTTCCTTCTTATTCCTAATTTTTTACCTTCGCTTTTGAAACACCCTGTATTTCTTATTGTCACGTGACTTTTGTGCCACTAAGTATGTGATACTCTTGTTATATTACAACCATATTAATTTAGGTATTTCAAATGAAGTAACTAAAGATATAGGGATTATTCTGAGTGTGAACTATGGGAATGTGAAATTCGGAGGTTCGAAGAGGCGTTCTTGTGATGGTCACTTTATGGGTCTGCTAAAATGTGCATCGCTTCCTGCTCTTTGAGTCCATCGTCCAAACCAGACGCTGCTTTGACATAAATAGAACGGCCAGTTTGAGGAATTGTTTTCTGCAGGTTTCTCTAGAGCTATGTTGCTGTAAAAATTGTTTCGTTTGATGAATAAAATTCTGCTACAGAAGTTGCAGCCTATGTGATGGGTTAGAAGGAATGGAAATTGAACACAGTATCGTCTGTTCTTTGCTCTTCAAAAGGAATCCTTTCGACTGTATATTCTTTTACCGTCTAAGTGGTATTGCAGACTGGATGTCACATGATTCCCTATCAACTGCCTGTGTAAAAAGGCTCGTCTGGAAAACATACGAAGATTCTTTCTTAACATACACTAATTTCCTAATATGTTATGGTTTGTCAGAAGAAATTTTAGTTATGTTTTACGTTGTAAATCGTAAAGAACATGCTTTGATATCACTCTTCAATCCTCTAGTCTAATTCGTACAGAATTGAAGTGCGGTAGTGAAAATATTTACTGAATAACTGTTTTCAGAACATGGGAGGTGATAATAGAAGGAAGAAGAATAAAATGTATAAGATTTGCTGATGATATGGCGTTGTTAGCAGAAGAGGAGATGATACTGGAGCTAAAATGACAGCTATGAGCAATATGGAATGAAGATAAATGCAAACAAGACGAAAACCATGGTTATCGGAAGGAAAAAAAAAAAAGAAAGTAACGTGCGAATACAATACCCTTCCTGTGAAGGGGAACGAATAGAATATAGGACATAAACTCCTTTATTTAGCATATACCGTCTATTAATTCTCGAAATATTCCCAGTTTGGAAGAGAGGTTTAGTTTGTTTTATTCTTTGGGCGACTACACTCTTAAATTCTGCTCCTTGCACCAATATATAACTTTATTTACATTACTAGCCATACTCGTGCGCTTCGCTGCACATGTTAGAAATAAATATAAAGTAATTACATAATTAAAATAGGACATTTGGTCCAGGGAACAAACGTGTTCGATAGAAGGATAAATCGTTTAATATGTTACTTAATTGTAAATGTATTTAAATAGTTAAAATACAGCACTCATTCGGTGCAAGGATAATTCCTTTAACATGTTTCTTAATTGTTTTATATGCATATAATTAAAATATGATCATTTGGCTCAGAGAACATCCGTTTTTCATGCAAGGATAATTCCTTTAACATGTTTCTTAATTGTTATTATATGCATATAATTAAAATAGGATCATTTGGTTCAGAGAACATCCGTTTTTCATGCAAGGATAATTCCTTTAACATGTTTCTTAATTGTTATTATATGCATATAATTAAAATAGGATCATTTGGTTCAGAGAACATCCGTTTTTCATGCAAGGATAATTCCTTTAACATGTTTCTTAATTGTTATTATATGCATATAATTAAAATAGGATCATTTGGTTCAGAGAACATCCGTTTTTCATGCAAGGATAATTCCTTTAACATGTTTCTTAATTGTTTTTATATGCATATAATTAAAATATGATCATTTGGCTCAGAGAACATCCGTTTTTCATGCAAGGATAATTCCTTTAACATGTTTCTTAATTGTTATTATATGCATATAATTAAAATAGGATCATTTGGTTCAGAGAACATCCGTTTTTCATGCAAGGATAATTCCTTTAACATGTTTCTTAATTGTTATTATATGCATATAATTAAAATAGGATCATTTGGTTCAGAGAACATCCGTTTTTCATGCAAGGATAATTCCTTTAACATGTTTCTTAATTGTTTTATATGCATATAATTAAAATAGGATCATTTGGCTCAGAGAACATCCTTTTTCATGCAAGGATAATTCCTTTAACATGTTTCTTAATTGTTATTATATGCATATAATTAAAATAGGATCATTTGGCTCAGAGAACATCCGTTTTTCATGCAAGGATAATTCCTTTAACATGTTTCTTAATTGTTATTATATGCAAATAATTAAAATAGGATCATTTGGTTCAGAGAACATCCGTTTTTCATGCAAGGATAATTCCTTTAACATGTTTCTTAATTGTTATTATATGCAAATAATTAAAATAGGATCATTTGGTTCAGAGAACATCCGTTTTTCATGCAAGGATAATTCCTTTAACATGTTTCTTAATTGTTATTATATGCATATAATTAAAATAGGATCATTTGGTTCAGAGAACATCCGTTTTTCATGCAAGGATAATTCCTTTAACATATTTCTTAATTGTTATTATATGCAAATAATTAAAATAGGATCATTTGGTTCAGAGAACATCCGTTTATCATGCAAGGATAATTCCTTTAACATGTTTCTTAATTGTTATTATATGCAAATAATTAAAATAGGATCATTTGGTTCAGAGAACATCCGTTTTTCATGCAAGGATAATTCCTTTAACATGTTTCTTAATTGTTATTATATGCATATAATTAAAATAGGATCATTTGGTTCAGATAACATCCGTTTTTCATGCAAGGATAATTCCTTTAACATGTTTCTTAATTGTTATTATATGCAAATAATTAAAATAGGATCATTTGGTTCAGAGAACATCCGTTTTTCATGCAAGGATAATTCCTTTAACATGTTTCTTAATTGTTATTATATGCATATAATTAAAATAGGATCATTTGGTTCAGAGAACATCCGTTTTTCATGCAAGGATAATTCCTTTAAAATGTTTCTTAATTGTTATTATATGCAAATAATTAAAATAGGATCATTTGGTTCAGAGAACATCCGTTTTTCATGCAAGGATAATTCCTTTAACATGTTTCTTAATTGTTATTATATGCAAATAATTAAAATAGGATCATTTGGTTCAGAGAACATCCGTTTTTCATGCAAGGATAATTCCTTTAACATGTTTCTTAATTGTTATTATATGCATATAATTAAAATAGGATCATTTGGTTCAGAGAACATCCGTTTTTCATGCAAGGATAATTCCTTTAACATGTTTCTTAATTGTTATTATATGCAAATAATTAAAATAGGATCATTTGGTTCAGAGAACATCCGTTTTTCATGCAAGGATAATTCCTTTAACATGTTTCTTAATTGTTATTATATGCATATAATTAAAATAGAATCATTTGGCTCAGAGAACATCCGTTTTTCATGCAAGGATAATTCCTTTAACATGTTTCTTAATTGTTATTATATGCATATAATTAAAATAGAATCATTTGGCTCAGAGAACATCCGTTTTTCATGCAAGGATAATTCCTTTAACATTTATTTATTTATTTATTTAATAATAACATATACATAAAAACGTTACATTAAAATACCCCGAAAGAGCAAAGCTCGTGTTCGGGGACAGTTCCGTTACATAGATACACATACTTTGTAGACAAAATACTTAAGAAAAAAGCTCACATAAAGATTGTAATAAAATTAGTAAATAATAATACTAATAATAACTGAGTGAAAAAAGAGACGATGTTTAGATTGATGGATTAATATTAAATTATTATTAGTAGTATAATTAGTGCAGGTCATGTTGACATAGTAACCAAGATAAAATAGAAAAATACACTTAGGATAGAAATAAACTTGTTTTACAATACATGGTACATAATATATATACAGGGAAGTCTGTCATATAAATTTTTTAATTCTGGATCTGAAAATTTCATTGCTTAAAGTAGTCAATTCTGGATGAAATTTTATTATCGAATTATATAGCCGTGGACCATAATTTGTACTGTGTAGTAAAGCAGCAGATGTGAAATATTTAGGTTCAACTAATTTAAGAATTTCATTTCGTCTCGTATTATGAGCATGTGGCTGAGCTACAAATTTCGTTCTATTTTTATGATAGAATTTCATTAAAGAGTATTCATAAATTTGGTCAATTCTAAAAACATTCAATTCAGAATGGATCAAATTTGTTGGATAATCCAGTCGCCTTTTCAAACAAATTTTGATTATACGTTTTTGCAACATAATTAACATGTTTCTTAATTGTTATTATATGCATATAATTAAAATAGAATCATTTGGCTCAGAGAACATCCGTTTTTCATGCAAGGATAATTCCTTTAACATGTTTCTTAATTGTTATTATATGCATATAATTAAAATAGAATCATTTGGCTCAGAGAACATCCGTTTTTCATGCAAGGATAATTCCTTTAACATGTTTCTTAATTGTTATTATATGCATATAATTAAAATAGAATCATTTGGTTCAGAGAATATCCGTTTTTGGTGCAAGGATAATTCCTTTAACATGTTTCTTAATTGTTATTATATCCAAATAATTAAAATAGGATCATTTGGTTCAGAGAATATTAGTTTTTGGTGCAAGGATAATTCCTTTAACATGTTTCTTAATTGCTATATGAAAATAATTAAAATAGTATCATTTAGTTCAGGGAACATCCGTTTTTGGTGCAAGGATAATTCGTTTAACTTGTTTCTTAATTGTTATTATATGAAAATTATTAAAATAGGATCATTTGGTTCAAAGAATATCCGTTTTTGGTGCAAGGATAATTTGTTTAACATGTTTTCAAATCAGCCTTGAATGCATCCTTTAATAAATCACGCAAAATTAATGTCAATATAAAGTGGATTGTGTAGGAAGATAATTTTTTATGTTGGCCGCACTGTGCATCTTTTTTACTTTGTTAAGTTCATTTATACACGCTTTAACATCTGTGGTCGTGCCATATGTTAGAATGTGTGAATATACCAGTAAGCCGTTTTTACTTTTGTTGAGTTCCTGTTTCTAAAATGTGTTGTAGATGGCATGTGTTCATGTAACTGATTATTGACTTGGATTAATGTTTATCGTATTGGTAATTGAGGCCGTGATGAATCATGGCATGTAAATTTCCAATCTGGCAATTACCTTTGTGACTAAGGGAAACCATGATAAATACCAGTCAGATTGGTCGCCACTGAGTTTGAACCCGTGGCCTCCCGAATGTGGGTCTCAAACTCTACCGTCTGAGCCCACTTGCTCGATTGTTTATGTAAATAAAAAATGAAAATGTATGTGGTATATAAATATTATTTTAAGAAACACAGGAAACAAATATGGGTAAATTATCAGCAGAGGAACGCCATTTCGTGGCACTTCGTGAGCTCAACGGTAAAATACGAATTTTTGCTCAATATCTGCTGTAATTTTGGTCTAGTAAAAATAATCATCTTTATGACAAAACTCTTAAATATACTATTATGTTCTGTGGACAAAAACATTTAGAATTTGCAACTGATGGGTAAATACTTCATATTTAAATATTTACCTATTTATTGAAGAAATGTTTAATAAATCTCAGGTTGCATCGAACACAACGACTTATGTAGTTTTAATAAGAAATTTATTATGAATTATTATATTTAAATGCATTAGAATAGTAACTTACATACATTACATTATAATATTTTGAGACCAATATTTTTTTAACTTTTGTTTAAGTCATCTCTTACCATTTCACAACATGAAATGCATAATATAATATAATTATGAAACTAATGTTGCAACAATCGATTAAAGTAAAACCCATTTTACATATTCGTATGATAGGTTAGTTCATTTTAGGTCAGGCCTGGGTTATAAAGCTACAAACACTCCAGCAATAGGCCTATGTTTCTCAGTTTCTGATATTTTATTGCTATGAAATAACAAATGAACTCACTATAAAGGCCAGTGCCTACATTGAGAGGGCACATGGCCTTCGGAATTACGATTTTACTGTGATTCAGAAGGCCGTGATGATTTAATTGGGAATTAAATTAATTGACTTCACTTTAATTGTGTAGGCTTATTAATTGGGTAAAATGCAAACGAATTAAATATGATTTTACTTCCATATTTAAGTTAAATTACAATTAGTTAATTGTGGATTAGTAACGTGTTGGTGAAATCGGCCATTACAATAATAATTAACCTAATCAAAAAAAAAAAAAAAAAACAATACCAGGAAATCCATGGCCTTCAATATACAGGGACATAATTTTATTTTTAATTCAATTTTTATTGTACCTGAGTTTTTTAACGTACTTCACTCCCACCTCTTCTACTAATGAAGTTCAACCGTCCTCACACAGATCCAAGACTGCATATACAGTCATAGTAGCCTTACGGTCATAGTAAACAGTACGTTCCAAAAATATGTTTGCGTTTTCCAGTGACGAAAGAGCTTTCAATATTGAATCATTTTCGCAAAGGTACTGTCGTCCATTTGCCTACGTCTTATCCCGGTTTCCCCCACCAGCTTTTATTCGCCAGCTAGTAGCTGGGCTGTCTTAGCTCTTTTCTGAGAACATTAATTTCTGTTAGGAATTGGACGTCTACGTAATATTATACAACTGTTTAAAATAACTTAAATAAAAGGGCCTCGTTAAGTAATTAACTGTCACGTGATTTCCTCCCTTTCTACGACCCTGCGACATAACCACTTGCACAGACAGTAGATAGCATGTCTGAGTAATTTTATCTTTTCGGATCGGGCAGAAGTGAACATTGAATTTACAGTACGTAAGGTACTCTTTTATAGAGTAGGTACAGAATTATTTCAACATTTAATAGTACGAAGGACGAAACTGGTAATGGGATTAGATACAATAGTCTATAGTGCGATAATATGCACATTAGAACTGAATCCTGTAACTAAATGAACGGCCGCTATTTTCAAAAGTGTGTTTAAATATCCATATTATGATTATTTTTCAATTTAACTTCATTCTCTATATTGTACGCTAATGTGCTGTAGACAGTATAATATACACTGCATAATGAATACGTCCACATGGACAGCTCAGTTCGTGAGTAAAAACACTCATTGTTAATACTGTACTGTATTTTGATTAAACAAAAACCTAATGAAAATGATGAAACTCAAAATTGCGATATTTCCTAGTTTACGTAAATGGATGAAGTACTTTTCTTCCCTCCTATACCTACTAAAGTGATTTGTTTGTACTGTATATTACGCCAGTATCATCGAACTCCAGTCGTGGAAGGGGGTAGCAAACGGCGTTGATCCAGAGGTATAGGCATGTTAATATTTAAAACTAGCCGTACCCGTGTGCTCCGCTGCACCCGTTAGAAATAAATATAAAGTAATTACATAATTAAAATAGGACATTTGATCCAGGGAACATTCGTGTTTGATAGAAGGATAAATCGTTTAATATGTTACTTAATTTAAATTACATCCAAATAATTAAAATGCGATCATTTTGGTCCAGAGGCACTCATTAGGTGCAATGACAATTCCTTTAACATGTTCCTTAATTTTTAATACATGCAACCATAGTTTAATGAAGATTGACATAATTTAGATTTGATGTATATATTTTATTTTACTTGTTATAGGTTTCCATTGAATTATGGTAATAACTTAATTTTAACCTTGTTTTCTACGTATTCAGTAAATGGCGCTTGGCCCACTATGGTTGTGAACCCTTCAAATAGCTTAAATTATATTATATATATACATATATTATATTATATTATATTATATTATATTATATTATATTATATTATATTATATTATATTATATTATATTATATTATATTATACTAGCCGTATTCCGCTGCACCCGTTAGAAATAAATATAAAGTAATTACATAATTAAAATAGGACATTTGATTCGTGTTTGATTAAGGATAAATCGTTTAATTATATTACATTAATTTAAATTGTATTTGCATATAAAATATCATTTTGATGCAGAGACACTCATTTGGTCATAAATTATTTTAGGAAATACTGCAGAATAGCCTATCAAGTTTTCCGTGCATAGCATTTTAATCTTATCCATTCTCAGAGAAATAATATTATAGCATTATGTCCATCTTTTTCCAATGGTGAAATAATAATTAATTATACAAATCTGTTAATTTAGCTTCCGATATTACTTCATACAAACACAGAAACATTATCTATAGGCTATCTTTCATAGCTTTCGATTGTTGCTGTCCAAGGCCCCTTATAGACGAAGTATTTGTTTTTTCATTCATTACACGGCCTTAGATGGCAGTTATTTTAATTTTAAACCTCATTTATCTCATTAAATATCAGTCCTATCAAAATTTTTCAAGGCATAAAACTTATCGCAAATTATGTTTAAAGAAACTTTTGTTATGTAATATTTTTCACAGAAATCAATAATAAGCGATATATTTCGATTTATTTAATTCAGACCCCCTTATAACCCCCCTTTTAAATAATGTATTTTGAATGCCATATAGCCTAAAATCTAAGTTACAACGAACTTAATTTATATTCCAATTTTCATCGAAATCGGTTGAGCCATTATCGCGTGAAAAGGTAACAAACATACAGACAGACAGACATACAAACAAAAATTTCAAAAAAAGCGATTTTCGGTTTCAGGGTGGTTAATTATATATGTTAGGACCAATTATTTTTGGAAAATCGAAAATTACCAGAAAAATTTCGGCTACAGATTTATTATTAGTATAGATGTTAGTGAAAATAAAATGATGTCCCTGTATATCCCATAATATCCGAGTCCCGTCTTCTGTTTTCCTAGGACCTGTATTGTTACCTTGTGTAAACGCGTAGCTGTGCAGCCCTGAAGATCCCCAGAGTCTGCAGATGTGGCTGTAGACCATCTCACCAGCAAGACTATAAAAATTCCAGCAACTGGCGGCGGACAATTTCCTATTTTGCTTCAAGTTTAACCGCAAAGCACGTAATAATGTTAAAGTGGGTGTAATTCTGTAGCGAAAGCGAAGCCCTTCGTCTAACCAAGCGCGGGTTGGGGGGTTGGCTGCTTCTTCTAACCTAACCACTTCCTATTGCCTAGACTGCGTAAACTTTACGTCTAATGTTCCGTAACCCAGCCAGTGCGTGCTAACGAGGAAGGGCCAGTGCCGCAGAGCTGTGCCGTATATAACCTGGTATGCGTAATTTGTTGCTCCTTGTATCTGAAACTTGCGCCATATATCTCCTCCGCGCCCTCTGGGGAGAGGGGGTAATGTGAGGTTCGGCGTTTTGAATGAATCTATCATTATTAAGCCTACCTCCCAGGCGCACATGGAGGCGACTGGAAGCGTGCGCATTATTGACACGTTAATTCCCTAATTGAGAGGTAGGACAGTTTCCCTTTAAGCCCTGCCATAAATGAGACATTAATATTGTTGTACCTTACCGACATACGTTCCCGGCAAGAGTTGGTCTATTATCCAGTCCGATCGATGATGTAATAGTTATTTACTATGCATGGGCCGAAAGTATTTTACCTAGTTTTGAAAAACCAATATGTGAAACACATTCGACTTAGTAACAACCTGCTTTCTCTTCTTACCGAAACCCGACATATTCATTTTACTGCTTTAGGCTTTTAACATATTATTTTTAGAGACGTTCAATATAGTAATAATCGGTCCCTATCCCGTTGCCAAGAGCATGCAATCAGTTGCCATCATCTTATGGAGGATCTCCCTCGTAATAAGCAGTTTGTTAATATTATCCTCCAAATAGATTCGTCCTCCCTAATGTTCCTTATATAAGTTGTTTTTTATTATCTGTGGTTGGAATAGTCAAATTAACATTTGTTCCATTGCAGGCAAGAATTCAATCAAACATTTTATTATCAGTGGTTCTGTTCCAAATAATTTCCCTGTGGTTCCTTATCCACGCATCAGTTGGTTGGATTTTTATTATCAGCAGTTAAGGCAAAATAATGAAGGTAGTGGTTCATTGGATTATCAGTTCCGGCTCATTTTGTATTATCAGTGGTTCCTTATATTATTAGTGGTTCCTTTCATTATCAGTGGCTCATTTTATTATCAGTGTTCCTTATATTATTAGTGGTTCCTTTCATTATCAATGACTCATTTTATTATCAGTGGTTCCTTATATTATTAGTGGTTCCTTTCATTATCAGTGGCTCATTTTATTATCAGTGGTTCCTTATATTATTAAAATAACAATTCACTTTCATTTCATCAGAAAAAGAAATTTTATTATCAGTGGTTCCTTGATAAAAATTCTGCCTGGTTCACTTTCATCATCAAATGATGACTCATTTTATTATCAGTGGTTAATTATAAAGTAGTTAGTTTCCTTTCTTATCATATGGCTCATTTTATTATCAAAGTGGTTTTCCCAATATTATTAAACTGGTTCCTTTCATTATCAGTGGCTCATTTTATTATCAGTGGTTCAAAATTAGTGGTTCCTTTCATTATCAGTGGCTCATTTTATTATCATGTGGTTCCTTATATTTTTAGTGGTTCCTTTCATCATCAATAATTGACTCATTTTATTATCAGTGGTTCCTTATATTATTAAAGATTTCATTTTTCTTAATCAGTGGCTTTTTTTATTATCAGTGGTTCCTTATATTATTCAGTGGTTCCTTTGCATTATCAGTGGCTCATTTTATTATCAGTGGTTCTTTATGTCATTACTGGTTCCTTTCATAATCAGTTGTTCATTTTATTATCAGTGGTTCCTTATATTATTATAAATTCCTTTCATCATCAGTGGCTCATTTTATTATTGTTCCTTATATTATTAGTGCTTCTTTCATCATCAGTGGCTCATTTTATTATCAGTGGTTCATTATATTATTAGTGGTTCAACAAATTCAGTGACTCATTTTATTATCAGTGGTTCAGACATATATTATTAGTGGTTCCTTTCATTATCAGTGGCTCATTTTATTATCAATGGTTCCTTATATTATTAGTTTTGTTCCTTTCATTAACAGATGGAGATTTTATTATCAGTGGTTCCTTTATTATTAGTGGTCTTTCATCAAAATCATGACTCATTTTATTATCAGTGGTTCCTTATATTATTTGGTTCCTTTCATAATCAGTGGCTCATTTTATTATCAGTGGTTCCTTATATTATGGGCCGAAAGTGAAGTTAGTGGTTCCTTTCATTATCAGTGGCTAACATTTTATTATCAGTGGTTCTTTATGTCATTACTGGTTCCTTTCCTATAATCAGTTGTTCATTTTATTATCAGTGGTTTTATATTATTAGTGCTTCCTTTCATCTCAGTGGCTCTTTTATTATCAGTGGTTCCTTATATTATTAGTGGTTTTTTTATTATCAGTGATTCCTGTTATTATTAGTGGTTTAATTTCCTCATCAGTGGTTCATTGTATTATCAATGGTTACTAATATTATTAGTGGTTCCTTATATTATTATTTTAATTTTATTATCAGTGGCTCCTTATGTTATTAGTGGTTCCTTTCATCATCAAAAGTTCATTTTATTATCAGACGTTACTAATGATTATTAGTGTTTCCTTATATTAATTAGTGGTTCCTTTCATCATCAGTGGTTGATATTAATATTAGAGGTTCCTTATATTATTAGTGATTTATTTTATTTTCAGTGGTTCCTTGTATTATTAGTGATTTCTTTCATTATCAGTGGTCCCTTTATTATTATTAGTGGTTCCTTTTATTATCAGTGGTTCATTGTATTAGCAGTGGTTACTAATATTATTAGCGGTTCCTTATATTATCAGTGGTTCATTTTATTATCAGTGGTTCAATTTATTTATTAGTGGTTCCTTTCATCATCAGTGGTTCATTTTATCAGACGTTACTAATATTATTACTACTGGTTCCTTATATTATTAGTGGTTCCTTTCATTATCAGTGGTTGATTTTATTATCAGAGGTTCCTTATATTATTAGTTATTTATTTTATTTTCATTGGTTCCTTATATTATTAGTGATTTCTTTTATTATCAGTGGTTCCTTTTATTATTAGTGGTTCCTTTTATCATCGGTGGTTCATTTTATTATCAGTGGTTTTAATATTTTATTGGTTCCTTTCATTATTAGTGGTTCATTTTATTATCACTTGTTCCTTATGTTATTAGTGGTTCCTTTCATCATCAGTGGTTTATTTTATTATCAGACGTTACTAATATTATTAGTGGTTCCTGTCAACATCAGTTGTTGATTTTATTATCAGTGGTTCCTTATATTATTAGTGATTTATTTTATTTTCACTGGTTCCTTATAATATTAGTGGTTTTTTTATTACCGGTGGTTTCTGTTATTATTAGTGGTTCATCATCAGTGGTTCATTGTATTATCAGTGGTTCCTTATGTTACTAATGCTTCATTTTATTATTAGTAGTTCGTTTTATTATCGTTGCTTTTTTTTCTTAACAATGGATATTTTTATTCTCACTGAGTTCTTTTCTATCACTGACTGTGACCCTTTTTCACTCACTGACACATTTTTTTATTGATTGATCTTCATTTTTTAGCTCATGGTTCCTTTCTGATGAATAAATCTTTCTCTCTCACTAGGCCCTTTGTTGTTCACCGAGCCTGATTTTCCCTCATATTTTCATGTGTTAGCATGTCATATATCTCATAATATCGCACAGTAAATAAATAATATGGCATTGTATCGTGACATGTAATATATCAAATCGTAACTATCGCTTGTCATATTTACTTCACGTGTTATATTTATCATGTTACATCACACATGTGATCGTAATCACTATATTCAATAAAAATTATCTCATATGACGTCACGTCTTGCAATATCGTCGACTTCTAAAATATTCCATACCTGTGACGATTGTTTGAATACTACACTAGCTTCTTAGAATACTTACTTACTTAAACTTACACTTACTGGCTTTTAAGGAACCCGGAGGTTCATTGCCGCCCTCCACATAAGCCCGCCATCGGTCCCTATCCTAAGCAAGATTAATCCAGTCTCTATCATCATATCCCACCTCCCTCAAATCCAGTTTAATATTATCCTCCCATCTACGTCTCGGCCTCCCCAAAGGTCTTATTCCTCCGGTCTACCAACTAACACTCTATATGCATTTCTGGATTCGCTTATACGTGCTACATGTCCTGCCCATCTCAAATGTCTGGATTTAATGTTCCTTATTATGTCAGGTGAAGAATACAATTTGTGCAGTTCTGCGTTGTGTAACTTTCTCCATTCTCCTGTAACTTCATCCCTTTTAGCCCAAATATTTTCCTAAGCACCTTATTCTCAAACACCCAACATTAATCTCTGTTTCTCTCTCAAAGTGAGAGTCCAAGTTTCACAACCATACAGAATAACCGGTAGTATAATTGTTTTATAAATTCTAACTTTAAGATTTTTGGCAGCAGACTAGATGACAAAAGCTTCTCAACCGAATAATGACAGGCATTTCCCATATTTATGCTGCGTTTAATTTCCTCTCAGTGTCATTTATATTTGTTACTGTTGCTCCAAGATATTTGAATTTTTCCACCTCTTCGAAGGATAAATCCCCAATTTTTATACTTCCATTTCGTACAATATTCTCGTCACGAGACATAATCATATACTTAGTCTTTTCAGGATTTACTTCCAAACCTATCGCTTAACTTGCTTCAAGTAGAATTTCCGTGTTATCCCTAATCGTTTGTGGATTTTCTCTAACATATTCACGTCATCCGCATAGACAATATAATTTAAGAAGCTGATGTAACCCGTTCAATTCCAAACCCTCTGTGTTATCCTGAACTTTCCTAATGGCATATTCTAGAGCGAAGTTAAAATTTAAAGGTGATAATGCATGTCCTTGCTTTAGCCCAAGCAGTGAATTGGAAAAGTATCAGATAGAAACTGGCCTATACGGACTCTGCTGTAAGTTTCACTGAGACACATTTTAATTAATCGAACTAGTTTCTTGGGAATACCAAATTCAATAAGAATATTATGTAAATCTTCTCTCTTAACCGAGTCATATGCATTTTGAAATCTATGAATAATTGATGTACTGTACCGTTATACTCCCATTTTTTCTCAATATCTATCGAATACAAAAAGTCTGATGAATAGTCGATCTATTACGCCTAAAACCACACTAGCTTCTTAGAATACGTTTCTAAAATGCTTATCAGAAACGTTGTGTAGGAATTTATCTAATATGCAAGTTCAACTTGCTTACAATGCCAATAAGCACAAAGAATTCTGTCGTAATAGAGATGATATGATGTTTGCAGGGTTTTTGTACTGAAGCGTGTTATTGTAATCTTGTTTGTTTATAAAATCTGAATTGCATGACTATTGTTTAATCATGTTCGCGTGTAAGAAGCCTTGAATGTCACATGAAGCGTTTACCACAGGAAACAAAGACATCAAATAGTGGTCACCGGGGGGAGACTGTTAACACAGGTGTGGAATGAGATGGATGTGGATTTAGAGACAATGCCAGATAATTTGGGACTCCTCTGAGAGTTGTACTGTCTGTATTGTACGCTTATTTAGTTTGAACAATGTTCTTACGTGTGGCTGGGTGATAACAATTCTACATACTGCATGCAGCCCTGAGGCGTCCTGATTTCGTGATTCATTGTGTTTGCTAAAGGTACAGTAGATTCTTCTCTGACGTCAGGCGGATGAAATCAGAAGCTATTGAAATGAAATTGAGGTGACTGAATATTTCAATGTAAGCACCATCGTCATGCATTTTGGACAGCTCATTGATTGAACGGGAGCTTGTAGGCCAGTCGACATGGGTTCGATTCTCGACGTTGACTGTAGTGATAACTGTTTTTGGGAAAGGTGAAATTTTACAGATTCCCGGGTTCGTTTCCCATTCCCCACAGTGTGCAATAACGCAAATCTAGCTGGACAAAATTAATAACTTCTCTGCATTCCAATAGATTGTTATGAAACTTTGTATAGACCTTATAAATAGCACATATTTTTTTGTGTCCAGTAACTAACCTTTTCCATATCACCACGGCATGGCGCGTTCTCAGGTTGAGGATAGAGGAAACGGCCTCCAGATATGGAGGGTAGCTGGGAATATATTGAATAAGCAGTCGCGGACAGGCGATAAGGGGTGGTCCTCCAGCTTGGAGGTTGGGCTTAAGGGCTAACAATCCATCACCGTAAAAAACAGCTTGTTACGAAACCTAACAATAAGCCTCGGAATGGGACTGTTTCTCCGGCACGACCACAGCTAAGGAATAAGGTTATAAAATTTGGTACATGGAACTAAGTATATGATTATGTCTCGTGACCAGAATATTGTACGAAATGGAACTGTAAAAATTGGGGATTTATCCTTCGAAGAGGTGGAAAAATTCAAATATCTTGGAACAACAGTAACACATATAAATGACACTCGGGAGGAAATTAAACACAGAATAAATATGGGAAATGGGTGTTATTATTCGGTTGAGAAGCTTTTATCATCCAGTCTGCTGTCAAAAAATCTGAAAGTTAGAATTTATAAAACAGTTATATTACCGGTTGTTCTTTATGGTTGTGAAACTTGGACTCTCACTTCCGTAATAATGAAGCATACTCCCTCTGAATATTTTTTATGCCAAATACTTTTTTGAACCTATTCACCTTCAGTTTTTGAGTTTCAACCCGAAAACGCATATTTGTCAGGACGATCAGTGCGTTTTCATGGGAGTAAAGCAATTATTTCAGGTCATTGTGGATTGTAGGCGAAAGTTAAAAAATGACTTACTAGTAGTATAGCTGCTGCATGTGAGCTTGAAATGTAGAGGGTAAAATCATTTTATCAGTAAATAATTTGAGATCTCTCAGGAACTGTAATTTTTTAGCTCTTTCGGCCAATACTGAAGAAATGACGCATGTAAATATCTACATCACACCGCCATTAAGTATATGAAAAAGTCCCAACCCCACTTGATTAATAACTATGAAATATTTTATTTTTAATAACAATATTATCTTGAGTAATTTTTTAAATATATATATTTTATAGCCACCACTGGAGTAAATTATAGAAATGAGGATCAATTTAAGATATTCTTACATCTACTTACATAACCCCAAAACGTTTCACCTTTCATATCATCAATAAGCATTAATATGTATAATTAATGAAAAATAATCACATCATTTAACTATAATAATATTTCATTTCTAATGGTAATAATGTCATCAAACCACCTCAAGTTTTGTAGATTTTAATATCAATACACAGCTGTACTCAGAAAATTACACACCTCAGAATCAGTCCTGTAAATTACTTTTAGTAAGTCTTGAAGTTTTTAATAAGCAATTTAATTTGAGCTCCAAATATGTCAGCAATCCTGGAGGTCATGGCTTTGTAATAGTGTATTGTTTATTGTAGTGTTGTTTTGTTTTATTCTGAAATGCAATTAATTAGTTCTCAAAACTGACGAAAGATGGATTTTGGAAAATAGGAAAATGATGTACGAAAATTGACATTTCACTGAAAACTACTATTTTTCTGAAAAACATTGGGTTCCAAGCTTCAAAATGAGGGTCATTTATTAAAATTCTTTCATTACATTTTCCTGTAATTTCCATTACCAGTTCAAATTGGCCTAGTTGTTGTACAAAGTTTCATATGAATATATTATATAAGAGAGATTTTATTAATTTAGTCTAAATTCACCACTTTAAAGGGACAGTTTCTCTTATGAGACATAATCAGACTTTGTAGACAAAAAATATATTCCGCCTATAACGTCTGTTAAAGTTTCATAAAAATCTGTTACATAGGAGAGAAGTGACTAACTTTGTTTAAATGCATCCACTATAAAGGGGTAATAATTTTCTTCTACAAACGTAATCAGAGTTTGTACACAAAACATGTGTGCAACTTTAAGGCATGTACAAAGTTTGATAACAATTCGTAGGAATGCAGAGAAATTATTAATTTTGTCCATCTAGTGATTTGCATTCTGATTCGCTATGCGTTTGTTAAGCTTAGATAAAAATGTGTCCAATGTATTTTTAACCTGATGTTCTATGCCATGAGAATAATTTGCACGCCTAAAAATCTCAGTAACATTTCAGTATCCACTTACGTTCATCGAATAATAATTGGATCGCCATGTTTGTTTATAAACAAATGAACATGTTTCCATTCTTTCCACTACCTTCTGAAAGATAAACCGCAAAAATCGTATTTCTTTGCTGTGAAATAGTATTTCAAAGAGTGTAAACATTAATTTGAAACACTCTGTATTTCCATACATATTAAGGAAAAAATTTAGAATTAAAATTCCATAAATTGGTTCCAAAATTAACATTTTTCTTTACATCATGTCGAGATGTCCCTAAACGACTCTATACAATGATATTCAAACTTAATTTGTTTTTCCTGTAATGATATGATGCGGGAGATGCTGTTAGAATATTACAGAAATGGTAACACATTTTTCTCGAATAGGTGTGCACTTAATCAATCCGCGTTAAAAAAAGATAAAAAAAAAATACTGCAATAATTACAGTATCTGAATTTTAATGTCATAAAAATCGAAATAATTTTGAATTGTATTCTCATAGTTATGAAACAAAAGGTATGAATTCTTTAAGATTGTTTGAATCAAAATGCAACACTGCTACAGTATTTAATCATAGTAGTAATTTAGGCCCAAGAATATGTAACAAGTTTATATTTAAATTGCCTAATCTTGTCAATTCTCATAGTTCTAGTATTAAATTAAAAAAGTTATGTATGGATTTTATAAACATTTTTATATTTGTTTGCATACTAGACATAAGAAAACTGTATTATATACTTCTTAATTTCAATTCAGGAATCCGCCCCTGAGCACCAGTTCTACTCTTTCAGGGGCGAGCTAAAGTGTTCCTGTTTATATTATATTTTTTGGTCGACCATGCCGAAATGTAGTAATTATACACCTGGTAGCAGCCCTTTAATGAACCTCATTAAAGTACACCTATTCATTAAAGTTCAGGTGTTCCACCAAACAGAAAATACCATTGTAGCAATATGAAAGCGCAAGTATCGATTATTCTCGTATATGCAATCGAAATACAACAATAAATCAATAAATCATCTATATTTGAAATAAAGTCAGTTCTCTTACTGTAATAATTAACGTTAATTGTAAATAATATTCAAATAAATTCAATTTGTCATCTCGTTTTTTCAATGTCTAATTCAATTTCAAGGTTATATCAAGATTAATGTATTTTACTCTCTAGATTATATCAAGGTCAATGTCGTCATTGTTTCTGGGAAAAAATCAATACTTTCGCGTCTGCGCACATCTCACAATTTACGAGGTATTGCTCAAGGTCAGTTCCGCTCCTCAGTCAGATAAGAATAGCATGAGTACTTATGAATAATTTCAAGTTAGAAATATGGTCGAGCATAAAAAGTCGTATGAAACTTGACTATAATTAATTAAGACGCTCGTATGAAAATTATGAAACTCGCTTGCGCTCGTTTCATAAATATTTTCGCGTCTTAATTACTACCATAATAGGTTCGTTGCATAATGTACTATTATGCTCGACCATGCCGAAATGTAGTAATTATACACCTGGTAGCAGATCTTTAATGCATGTCATTAAAGTACACCTACTCATTAAAGGTCAGGTCTTTCAGCCATTGACGACTCAGGTTACAACTGTTCAGCCATTGACAGGTCAGCTTTCTACCTTATAAAACCGCATGTATCGATTATTCTCGGATATGCAATCGAAAGAGAATTAGCGAAAAGTCACGGAGGCTGGAAATCCAATACTGTCGCAGAAGGTTATGTTCTGTTACTATAATAATTAGCGTTAATTGTAAATAATATTCAAATAAACTCAACTTGTCATCTCTTTTTTCAATGTCTAATTTAATTTCAATGTTATCTCTGTAGGTTCTTATGGTCTAGCAAGGTCAATGTGGACATCTGTTCCTCGGAAAAAAATCAATACTTTCGCGTATGCGCACATCTCACAACAAACGAAACATTGCTCCAGGTCAGATACAATAAAATTAATAATATCAAGTTAGAAATATGGTCGAGCATAAAAAGTCGTATGAAACTCGCCTATAATGGTAATTAAGAAGCTAGTATGAAAATTATGAAACTCGCTTGCACTCGTTTCATAAATATCCATACTCACTTCTTAATTACCTTCATTATAGGCTCGTTGCATAATGAACTATTATGTTACAATTATTAGAAAAATAAATAAGTAAATAAATAAATAAGTATATAAATAAATAAATCAATAAATAAATAAATAAACAAATACATAAATAAATAGAAATTTTTTGCACCAAGAAACTTATGCTGACCGAGTTTCATTTAACTCTTCCCACTACAATTCACAATCCATTTCATATGTGATAACTTAATGTTGGTGTACGCCTCTCCATTGATAATTTTTTTATGTCAAATTTGAATATATATGACTTAATTTTTGTGCTGATAGGGATCCGCTTTCAGCAGAATGTAATTAGTTGACGCACGATTTATGGAAAGAGCTCGTCCATGTCTGGATGATTCTCAATTTTAATTAAGAGCTTTATCAACATGGGGCAGAGTCGATGTCCAGTACACTTGTACCTCGAATCAGAGCAGAGTACGAAGTACCCAGCGACATTAATTAATTTTGTGTCGTGAGTTAAGACTCGTTTTCAATGTAACATAAACATTCATATCTTCCTGCAACAATATCTTGTCATTGCCTATGTTTATACTGGGCATATATTTTCAAAGGGCTATGTTATTCTGAACGATGTGGCGAAATACATTTATATCACCGTTCTTTTACGTTTTACACCAGGGACCTGTTTCTCAAAAATACTAGTTTAGTAGTTCACCAGTTACTAGTTACCAGAGTATATTTCACCAGCTCTAGTAGATTTTGTTTCTCAAACTATTTTACCAGTCTAGTAACGTGACAATCTTTCACTAGTCACATGATCTCTTTCACTAGTCAGCTGATTGAGTTCATTTGTTTATAGTCATTGGTAGGTATTGTTATTTGAGGTTAGAAGGCTAAGTTTTTGTTTTTGACTATAATTATATGTGTACAAAACCGCCTTTGCTTATCACAAAATAGTCTAAATAAATTTTCATTAACGTTTTCGATACATGTTATCATCTTCAGATGTGAAATGTTAGATTAATATGATGAAAACACTTGCCTATTAGATGGAACTTAATGTGGTAATTTTCCATATTAGTGTGATTGCTTGGACTTAACTTAGGTTGATCTATGATATACATGCTATTTTAGGTTAAATCACTGTTTAAAATTGTAACCACTATTCTTCAACAGTTTTAATTTTTTTAATGTATTTTAGTTCATATCACATGACTTGCAGTGATTTAAATCGGCAAGTACAGCCAACACATGTTCAAAGTGACTTAAACTTTTAAAGTCTTTATACAAAGTGTTCACATTTCAATAACTACGCTAATAGATTTTTTGTATTCGACAGATATTGGAGAAAAAATGGGAGTATAAGAGTACAGTACATCAGTTATTCATAGATTTCAAAAATTGGCATATGACTCGGTTAAGATCATTTTATATGATATTCTTATTGAATTTGGTATTCCCAAGAAACTAGTTCGATTAATTAAAATGTGTCATAGTGAACCTTATCAGCAGAGTCCGTTTAGGCCAATTCACTGCGAGCTAAAACAGGGAGATGCATTATCACCTCTACTTTTTAACTTCGCTCTAGAATATGCCATTAGGAAAGTTCAGGATAACGCAGAGGGTTTGGAATTGAACGGATTACATCAGCTTCTTGTGTATGCGGATGACGTAAATATGTTAGGATAAATTCCACAAACGATTAGGAAAACAAGGAAATTCTACTTGAAGCAAGTAAAAGATAGGGTTGGAAAAAATAATGGAAAAACAAAGTATATGATTATGTCTCGTGACGAGAATATTGTACAGAAATGGAAATATAAAAATTGGAGATTTATCCTTCGAAGAGGTGGAAAAATTGAAATATCTTGAAGCAATAGTAACAAATATAAATGACACTCGGGAGAAATTAAACGCAGAATAAATATGGGAAATGCGTGTTATTATTCAATTGAAAGCTTTTGTCATCTAATCTGCTGTCAAAAAATCTAAAAGTTAGAATTTATAAAACCGTTATATTACCGGTTGTTCTGTATGGTTGTGAAACTTGGACTCTCACTTTGAGAGAGGAACAGAGATTAAGGGTGTTTGAGAATAAGGTTCTTAGGAAAATATTTGGGGCTAAGAGGGATGAAGTTACAGGAGAATGGAGAAAGTTACACAACGCAGAGCTGCAAAATTCGCATTGTTTCTTCACCTGACATAATTAGGAACATTGAATACAGACGTTTGAGATGGGCAGGGCATGTAGCACGTATGGGCGAATCCAGAAATGCATATAGAATGTTAGTTGGGAGGCCGGAGGGAAAAAGACCTTTGGGGAGGCCGAGACGTAAATGGGAAGATAATATTAAAATGGATTGAGGGAGGTGGGATATGATGGTAGAGACTGGATTAATCTTGCTCAGGATAAGGATCAATGGCGGGCTTATGTGAGGGCGGCAATGAACCTCCGGGTTCCTTAAAAGCCAATAAGTAAGTAAATAAGTATTACTACTGTACAGACTAGCATTACTAGTCCATGAGTTTTGAGAAACAGGCCCCTGGTTGTGATGGTATTCTGGCAGCGTTTTTTGGTCTCCACAAAGATCTCTTTCTTCTGAGTTATAACCATTGATGCTGGCACGGACCTTTGAGAAAATTATCTGTAGAATAAAGTCAGCTATAACTGGAATATAATGTGTTTTGTAGCTGAAGTTGTATGAGTTTTGTTTTTAAACAATTTGTCAGTTAATCTTGAGTTTCAAACCGCTGACATCTATCTCTATTTAAATTAATTTTTATCTGTTGAAAGCGAATGTCATATTTTTTTGTCGCGTGTAGAAGTTGAGTAGTGTAGAGCGGAAAACAGGCAAAAACTGCGTTCCATCTCTTTCACTCTGCTGCCGTTATCGACAAAAGCTCTCAGTCGACGAAAGTCTGTTGGAAAACCCATGTTCGTGTTTTTGTACACTATAGTTACTATTTTCTGATTATATTTATTAAAAGTTTCCCTTATTTCTCAACAGTCATAAACCAATAAAAAAATATATCGCTTTTCGTAATTTAAAAATAAGGTTGGAAATATTCCGTCGTCATCAATATTAAAACTGAAAGTTTATTTATGGGAATAGTTACATACATGGCCATTACACCTGAAGTACGCAGGTTTTACACTGGTCCGGGGCGAATGATTTTTAAAGGAGGAGTTGGATGAAAATTCTAACGTCTAAAATGTTTAACTAGAGGGTTTATTTTTAATCTACTTACTCCTCTTAGAATATGTATACATGCCACAAAATGTAATTTGATATCATGCAATATACAGGGTGTTTCAGAAGTGACGGTGAAAAATTTAGGGATGAAAAGTAAAAGCGAAGAGAATCATAAAAGTTCCAGTAAACATGGGTCCACAAATTAACCGTTCTTTTAATATCATAACTAGATTTGTAATGTTGTTGACTGGTTACACAAGTTGACTGTAGCATGGTACATAGTCCGGGGACGTGAGCTAGTACGAGGACGTTGACTTGGTTCTGCGATCGACTACGCGAATACCAATACATAACAAATCTCGAGAGCTCTAAAAGTAAACATGCGATACATGGCATTACAAATATATAATTTTACGTACCTTTCGTTATGTGCTGAAGAATTACCACAGAATTATTAGTGGGTTTGAATTTCCTCCTTTCTTTTCTTGTGTTACAGTGTCTCTGTACATAATGTCGCTTGTCACCTCGTATGTTTGTATTACATAATTTACATGTAATGTTCCCGTCATTCACTTTAAGGGGTTAGGTACAGCTTAAAATTTTTGTATATATTCAACATTTTTTTCCTCCATTACTGTACCTTGTACAATAATGAAAATTAGTATGTGTAAAACACTGTCCTTCTGCTATATGAAAAAAATAATTTTACGATTTAAAAAATTATTTACATTTTTGTTTAAAAATTCAGTTCATTGTGCAGTGATGAAGTCGTTTTCACATAACTCAAAACTATCCAACATTCTGTAGTGAAATATTTTGTGTGTATTTATGCATGTCACATCTACAATATCATGCAAGATCACTACTCTATCTTTGATAGATTGTCCGATAAAAAAATAAATTCATTAAAAAAATGGTCAAATATCAGTACTTTCTTCTACACAATATAAAAAATTATTTATGGTACTTGTAAGGTAAGTGCATCTTTATTGCACGAGTGGAAAGATTTAAGCACGAGGCGTCAGCCGAGTGCTTAAATTACACGAGCGCAATAAAAATCACGTGACAAGTACCACGTAATTTTATCCATGACCATAACGAAAATTATGTTTTATAAAAGAAAATATGTTGAAAATAAGTCCTCATGTAATCACATACCATGGCATGGATTTTAGAATCGATACGTGTACTTGGTAGGTCATGATGTAGGAGGGCATGATTAGTGAAGAATGGTATCTAAGGCGTCGGATAAATAACTAATTATAATTAATTATATAATTTTAATATATATTTTTCATTTCAAACGTGCATTTTCGTCTTTTTGAAGTTTCAGGAGTATTTAGAATTGTTCATGGGACTAATGTGATTAAAATAATTTCACATTTTACTTTTGTAAACTTAAGAGGAATATTAAAACTTAATTAATCATTGTGTCTGTTTAGCTCAGTAGACTAACGCGTGTTGTTTTAAAATCCTATAAACGCCTCCCAAATGCTAAATTATTACAAATTAAAAAATAATATTGTATAATATGAATGCAATTCACAAATTACGACGTAAGAAGAGAAAAGAGAAGGAGATTGAGTGTAGGTATATTTAAGAAATGGTAATAAAGAAGTAGAGGTAGTGACATTTTTGTTAATATATTAACTGTGCAGAGTAATATTTCAATGGAAAAGTAGGCCTATACGTGTGTATCCGGGTACTAGGAAAATACTAATGAATTGTGAGATAAAGTTCAAATTGTGAGGTAACTGGAATAATGTGATGTTGAATAAAATCCTACTTTACAGACGCAAAAGTACTTAGTAAAGGCATGTTTTCGTAATGGTCATGGATAAAAATGATTTATTGTGGAATGTAGTTGAAAGAGCATGATATTGTAAACATGAGTTTCAGCAATAAAATAAAAGAGAGAGAACATGAAAAAGTTAACAAGTTTATGAGTTATGAGGGAAACGCTTCATTCCTGCAGAGTGAACTGCCACCATTTTGAATTTAAAAGATATATAAATATTTTTTTTAATCGTAAAAATATTTTTTTCATATAGCAGAAGGACAGTGTTTTAGACATACCAATTTTCATTATTGTACAAGCTACAGTAATAAAGGAAAAAAATGTTGAATATATACAAAAATTTTACTGCTGTAAACTGTACCTAACCCCTTAAGACACTCACCAAATTCCGCTGCAAAAATGTGCGCCTGAGAACTTTTAACCTTCGGGATTATTATTCAGCATGTACACTGTTTATGCTTGCTATAGTACTGACGGTGAACGAATAGTCAACATTGCAAGCCTCATCATAACTTTTGTTTTCTCCCCTGTTATGTTGAAAGCTAAAGGGTTTAAAGAAAAGGAATTTCAACTTTGTCTCCATGCACCTCATTCGTATTGATGGTCAGTACTGGAGAACTAATTATATCGTTAAAGTCTTGAAGTTGGAAAGTAACAAACGCAAAACCCGTGTTTGCAGTAGGCTGTATTATTCTTTAATATATACTTGTTACACCCTGTTAATTGTGGTTGGCTGTGTAAATAGTTGAGCCTTTGTCACACTGTTTGCTATTCTCAATTTCTATTACTGTCCAATTGACAGGTTGTGTAATTAAATTTTCTACCATGTCCTATTTTGTCAACACATGAAAACTACAGAGGCCGCATAAATGCTTTAATTGAAATTGGTTGCACCCACTGATCGTGTTTATACTTCACAGCAGCTATGGGCATTGTGACAGGGGACAAAGCCGATCAAACACACACATTTATTAAAAGTGACTCAGTGTTAGGTTAACACAAATCACTTTTCAGAAAAGAAATACAGTCTGATCCGTTTGGGTATGGATAATATTAAGGTAGGTGTCCCTGATAAGGCCATGCTAAGGTTTGAGAATTTTTATAGCCGTCGTTTTGAAAAAAAAATGTAAACCACTTTTTTCTTACTCGTTCTCAGTCTAATGGACTTTCTTAAAACAATTTCCTTTCCACATAAAAATAGCTTTAATTGTCCAAAAGTCCCAAATTCCTAAAGTCTACCTAGTGGCCATATCAGGAACATGTGCACATGATATGGCCACCCTTGTTCCATGTTCTACAAATCGTGATTGTTTTCAGTTTGATAGCGCAGTTGTGCTAAAATTAAATAATTGTGGTGTAAAATGAATATAAATGACACTTAATCTTTTTTATAATTCAAAAGTGTAGTCAAAACAGGTTTTTCCATAAAAAAATTAAGTTGTTTTTTAAAAAAACAAAATTTTTGTGTAATCCCAGCAATAAGGCATGTAAATTTGTCAGATGAAAAATAAAAGTGAAATGAACTTGATATGGCCATATCATTTGAGGCCATATCAGGTAAGCTTTCACGAAAATCGTTTGATTATGAACAACTCGTAAAAGATACACCATCAACTACAACACCAATCAACAGAACATTAAAAACTGAATGGAGTACGATGGTTTCATGAAACAAGTATTTGAAAAACATGCATAAAACAAAGGAGACTTACCAGAGAAAAATAAGAAGAGGTCACATGAAAACCGCAAAACAGGCAACTGACGCCATATTGCTCAACCTGACTGGATGGAAAACGATCAAGTGACATACCAGGATGCCCTTTCACTGGATGCTGATGCAATTTAGCGGATTATTTTATTAACTAACTCACAATAGGGGGTGGCCATATCAGGAACATGACCATAAGAGGAGCACCCACTTTAATTTATTATTGTAAAGCTATTATGATAGTAGGAAAAATTTCTTGCTGGTTATATTATGATTAAAAGATGGGAGTTTCCATATATATATATATATATATATATATATATATATATATATATATATATCAATAAAAATGCATAATCTGAAAGGACAAATGAAAATAGTGGATGATTAAAATAGCTACTACAAATCAACAGCGGGCTCAATGTGTTCTTTGGTATGCTTCTACATAGGACAGACAGGCAGATCATTTTCAAACACGTTACAAAGAACACATCACAGCCATAGCAAAATTACAAAACACCTCCACATGTGCAGAACACATCACAAATGCTAACCACACCTACAGAGACATCAACACAGACATGGAAATACTACACATCCAACCAAAAAGCCAGAAACTAAACACACTAGAACAATATGAAATATACAGACACACAAAAACACACGCCAATGAAATTCTCAACGCACAACTCAATTTCAGAACACACACACTCTTTGACTCTACATTACACCACACGGACACATCCTCACAGGAAACAAAACAAGAGGCGCCAAGACCAACAACGGCCAGTTCTGTGGATGACCCATAATACATCGAAACATGTAAACTAGCTACGATAGAATTTAACACAAGAAAGTCTTATAATACATATTCCTAAATTTGAGAGTGTTAAAAGAATTCAAAGGGAATTTCGACGTAATTTTGGTGTGCGTAATGTATCTAAATACGATTCCATAATGTTGTGGTATCGAACATTTGTAGAAACAGGTTTTGTACTAAAAAAAACATGCAGGAGATCGCAGAAATAGCTATCTCTTGGCTTGTTCCAAAAAAAAAAAAAACTCCCAGATCTTTTTTTTAGTAGGTTGTATTACGACGTTTATCAACATCTTAGGTTATATAGCGTCTGAACGAGATGAAGGTGATAATGCTAGAGAAATGAGTCCAGGGTCCAGCACCGAAAGTTACCCAGCATTTGCTCATATTGGGTTGAGGAAATACTTCGGAAAAAACCTCAACCAGGTAACTTGTCCCGACCAGGAATCTAACCCGGGCTACTTGGTTTCGCGGCCAGACGCGCTAATCGTTACTCCGCAGGTTTGGACTCCCCAGATCTAATCCCTCCCGACTTCTTCGTGTAGGGTTTTTTTTAAAGACATTGTCTATTCCCAGAAATCCAGGAACATTGATGATCTGAGAGTAAAAATTACTCAAGCTTTTCAACAAATCACCTCTCTTATGTTACAACGGACATGGGCTGAATTGCATCACCGTTATGAGTTGTGCAGGGTGCGCAATGGGGGTCATGTTGAGCTCTGAGGAATCTCCCATCTTTCAGTGTTGTATGCACAAAGTTTCAACAAATAAAGTTCAGTAGTAAATGTTTTACGGTGTTTTTATTTTATCCATATCCAAACGGATCACCCTGTATTAAAGAAATGTATTCTCTCAATGTAAATTCATTTTTCTCTTATGAGTTTAGAAACTGTGTAGGCAGAAGAGAGATAGATAAGTAACTGAATGAAATACATTCTTTAATTTTTGTTCTGTTTATGACAAAGAAAAGTAACTGACCAGAGATGATTTGTTTTACTTTCATTTTTCTCCTCTTTCAACCGTAAGTGATCTGTGGAAAATTTTCATTTTATTGAATTATTTTATATCAAGCATGTGTGTTCCAACCAGTGGCATACCCTGAATTTTGTCGAAAGGGAAGGGTCATTATTAAAATTGATTACAATTTACATTATCGGTATTTAAAATTTTGTGTATTATTATTATCATCATCATTATCAGCTGAATTTTCACAGGGGCATGTGAAATTAGTTCCAGGAAGAACGTTCGAAAATTTTCACTAACTTCGCGAGAATCACAATTCGACTTTTTGGTAAAAAAAATTGTAAAATTGAGTTTTGCAGTCGCTTAGACATATCAAAGAATCCGGAACGATAATGTGAAGTTTATATTAGAAACTAGCCGTACCCGTGCGCTCCGCTGCACCCGTTAGAAATAAATATAAAGTAATTACACAATTAAAATAGGACATTTGATCCAGGGAAGATTCTTGTTTGATAGAAGGATAAATCGTTTAACATGTTACTTAATTTAAATTGCATCCAAATAATTAAAATGCGATCATTTTGGTCCAGAGACCACTCATTGGTGCAATGACAATTCCTTTAACATGTTTCTAATTTTTATTACATGCAACCATAGTTTAATGAACATTGACATCATTTAGATTTAATGTGTATATTTTATTTTACTTGTTATAGGTTTCCATTGAATTATGGTAATAACTTAATTTTAACCCTTGTTTTCTACGTATTCAGTAAATGGCGTTTGGCCCACTATGGTTCTGAACCCTTCAAATAACTTATATTATATAATATTACATTACATATATTATATTATATTATATTATATTATATTATATTATATTATATTATATTATATTATATTATATTATATTAGAACTTACTGTAATAACATTATAGGATTATGTCCATCTAGAGAAACACACTTTCCAATGGTGAAATAATAATTAATTATACAAATCAGTTAATTTAGCTTCCGATATTACTTCATACAAACACAGAAACATTCTCTGTAGGCTATCTTTCATAGCTTTCGATTGTTGCTGTCCAAGGCCCCTTATAGACGAAGTCATTTGTTTTTTATTTCATTATACGGCCTTAGATGGCAGTTATTTTAATTTTAAAACTCATTTATCTCATTAAATATCAGTCCTATCAAAATTTTTTAAAGAATAAAACTTACCGCAAATTAGTTTTAAAGAAACTTTTGTTATGTAACATTTTTGACAAAAATCAATAATAAGCGAGATATTTCGATTTATTTAATTCAGGCCCCCTTATAATCCCCCCTTTAAATAATGTATTTTGAATGTCATATAGCCTGAAATCGAAATTACAACGAACATAATTTGTATTCCAATTTTCATCGAAATCCGTTCAGCCATTATCGCGTGAAGAGGTAACAAACGTACAGACAGACATACAAACAAAAATTTCAAAAAAGCGATTTTCGGTTTCAGCGTGGTTAATTATATATGCTAGGACCAATTATTTTTGGAAAATCGAAAATTACCAGAAAAATTTCGGCTACAGATTTATTATTAGTATAGATGAACTGTCAAATGCATGAAACATTAAACGAACGTTTTACAATAAAGTCATAACTCAAACTAACGAACGAGTGAATACCGCCCTTAAAATGAGTTTAAAATCGACAATGCACAATATTTGACAACATATGCACTGCAGATCTGTCAAAACAATTTTTTCAATATGTTACAGAAGTTAAATTTCATATTGTGTCGGCTTCATTTTATTACAAGGTCGGTACTAGACGGTAGGTCTCTCTATAATAAAGACAGGATTGTTATAATTCGAACGTAGCACAGCACGAAGCACAGGGATTATATTGAAGAAGGGGTGGGAGGCCTATTCCTTATGTAGATGTAGATTTTGTTACTCTGTTAGTGAAAAATTAGAGAATGGAAAACGATTATTGATAAAAAAAAATACCCAGATCTAAATATGTCAGTTTTCAAAACGTTCAAGGTGGGAGTTCAAACCTGGTAAACTCCCATTCTATACACCCCTGGTTCCAACCAAATAATAATTTTAGAGAAAGTTAAACAACACAGAACTGCACGCATTGTATTCTTCCCCTGATATAGTTAGGAACATTAAATCCTGAATTTTGGGATGGGCAGGGCATGTAGCACATATGGGCGAATCCACAAATGCATATAATAATAATAATAATAGTAGTAATAATAATAATAATAATAATAATAATAATAATAATAATAATAATAATAATAATAATAATAACAATTTATTTAACCTGGCAGAGTTAAGGTCATACGGCCTTCTCTAACACTCAATCAGAAGTAAAACTGCATTACAAAAACACTAAAAATTTATAAAGTACACTACAATTTTACACACAAAACTGAATAAGATAATAATAATAATAAAATGTAAACAACAAGTAAGTAGAAATCAGACATAATATATAACATACAGAAAGAAAGAAAAAAGCATAATAAAATGTGAACAGCAAGTCAAAATAAATGAGACATACAAAATAAAAAAAATAAGACAATTATTGATGATGATGATGATAATAATGATAAAATAATAATAATAATAATAATAATAATAATAATAATAATATAATAATAATAATAATAATAATAATAATAATAATTGTGCAGTACAAAACATACAATGAATACAATATTTTTAGGTACACACAGTAATGAAAATTATGATTTATATATAGCTCAACTTATCACATTATAGATATACCATTATCGGAAAATATGGAAACAAAAATATAAAATAAGTTAAATTTCACTAGAATGTAACTAGAGTGTTAGTTGGGAGGCCGGAGGGAAAAAGACCTTTGCTGAGGCAGAGACGTAGATGGGAGGATAATATTAAAGTGGATTTGAGGGAGGTGGGATATGATGGTAGAGACTTAATTATTCTTAAATAAGTATATAATAAATTTCAATCTTAAGACATATCAACTTGCAAATGTTTATTTGCTATTTGATAACAACATATGAACGTTTTCGCCGTTTAGGGCATCTTCAGATATAACAAAAAACATGTAATCTGGACCTATAATAGTAAATTATGCAAATGACAAGGAGTAGAGAACAATATATGTAATACATAAGATTCACGAGCTTTATGTAAATTATGACATAATACAGAATGAATATTGAGATGGTCTTTGGATTTTAAAATTAAACTGGACGAACATTTTTACATATAGCTCATGTTACAATTAAATATACAATGATTAAAATTTGTCAATGATGTTAAAATTTAAATTTTATAATGATGGTAATAAAATGTTTTAGAGTAATCATAGCTGAGAATTTAGCAAACTATCTTGTAACTTACGACAAAACTATATATCATAAAAAACTGTTTAAGACTAAAATCCAAAGACCATCTCAATATTCATCCTGTATTATGTCATAATTTACATAAAGCTCATGAATCTCATGTATTACATATATTGTTCTCTACTTCTTGTCATTTGCATAATTTACTATTATAGGTCCAGATTACATGTTTTTTGTTATATCTGAAGATGCCCTAAACGGCGAAAACGTTGATATGTTGTTATTAAATAGCAAATAAACATTTGCAAATTGATATGTCTTAAGATTGAAATTTATTATATACTTATTTAAGAATTTACCAGGCATATTGATATATAATTTACAATTCATTTTTCTATATCAATATGCCTGGTAAATTATTAATAAGTATTTAATGAATTTCAATCTTAAGGCATATAAACTTGCAAATGTTTATTTGCTATTTAATAACAATATATGAACGTTTTCGCCGTTTAGGGCATCTTCAGATATAACAAAACATATTATCTGGACCTATGATAACATATTATGCAAATGACAAGGAAAATAGAGAACAATATATGTGGTACATGAAATTCGTGAGCTTTATGTAGATATAACATGAAACAGGATGAATATTGAGATAATCTTTGAATTTGAACTTCGACTGGACGAATGTTTTATTTTATACATATAGCTCATGTTACAATTAATATACAATGTTTAAAATTTGTCAATGTTAAAATTTAAAATGATGATAATAAAATATTTAAAGTAATCATGGCTGAAAGTTGTCGTAAGTTACAAGATAGTATGCGTAGTTAATGTTCTTGTGTTTTGTAACTATTTCGCTTAGAGAGGCCGTTGGCATTTCAGTGGATGTTGTTTTACGTTGATGACTACTTTTCAGTTGATATGCAGTGATTAAATTAGCCAAAGTTAACATTTTATAATGAAGATAATAAAATATTTAGATAATAATCAAGTTCAAGATAGTTTTCGTAGTTGATGTGTGTTTTGTAATTGTTTCACCTGTCAAATATAGACAAGTTATTAGTTTAAGATTAGTTTTTGTTTATGTTAAAGAATTACTGTTGTTGATATTGAATAAAAGCTCGTTGTTGTTTTGGAATGTAATAAATTTCGTTAGTTAAGTCATGAGTTGGGTATGATTTTTAATCATTCATTGAAAATCAATTGACTTAATACCAAATATATGTAAAAGATTTTACGGCAACAGTAATAATGATTATAAGATTACTTACTTAGAGGTCATTGACTTTGAAATGGCTACTCTGATGTGATGACATCCTATTACGTGTTCTCAGGTTTATTGAAGTATAAATGAAGAAGTTCTATAACTGAAAGAATATTAACTATTAATTTACTTTCAATTTTGATATGGGGATATAATTGTTTTAATAAATTTTGACGGCATTCGAATACTTACATTTGTGTGTACTGGTGTTGATGTGTTGGAGGTTTTAAGAGAACTGAAGCCTAGATATCGTGTGTATTGAGGCATGTAACGGCCAACGGCCTCTCTAAGCGAAATAGTTACAAAACACACGAACATTAACTACGCTTACTATCTTGTAACTTACGACAACTTTCAGCCATGATTACTTTAAATATTTTATTATCATCATTTTAAATTTTAACATTGACAAATTTTAAACATTGTATATTAATTGTAACATGAGCTATATGTATAAAATAAAACATTCGTCCAGTCGAAGTTCAAATTCAAAGATTATCTCAATATTCATCCTGTTTCATGTTATATCTACATAAAGCTCATGAATTTCATGTACCATATATATTGTTCTCTATTTTCCTTGTTATTTGCATAATATGTTATCATAGGTCCAGATAATATGTTTTGTTATATCTGAAGATGCCCTAAATGACGAAAACGTTCATATATTGTTATTAAATAGCAAATAAACATTTGCAAGTTTATATGCCTTAAGATTGAAATTCATTAAATACTTATTAATATTGATATATAAAATGAATTGTAAATTAAATTAATTATTCTTGCTCAGGATAGGGACCGATGACGGGCTTATGTGAGGGTGGGAATGAACCTCCGGGTTCTCTAAAAGTCATTTGTAAGTAAGTGACATGTAATGTTAAAAGTCAAATAAAGATAAATAACACCCTGTATTGTGTGAACAATTGGTCTCTGAGCATTTGTTTTCTATCTCTATTATTGTTTAGTTGAGTTCTCTCTACAACTTCTGCGCGTTTATCCGTTGAATTTAGATTCATTCAGTATAGATACAGTCATTTAGGCCTATAAGTTCGTGTGTATAACCTGTAATACTCACACATGCATAAACACACAGTCTAGTTGTCATTTATTTATCTACTCCGGTCTCCATAGCGATAAGCAGTTGCTCTAAGCATTTGTTTACCTGTACACAGTTTACAGCCGTTAGTTTTGTTGTTCTCTTGTTTCTGTTTAAAGCTCATTTATGTTGTGTTTCTTTAATCTCTTTTTAATGAAGTCTGTATTTCAAAAGACGAACCGCAGTTTGTGTATTTTGCACCTAATCCCACTTTAGATGTTTAAGTAATGTTACACAAACTCATTCGTACACTTCTTAAATTCCAAACTGGCTACTGAAAACTGCAAGTGGGTTTGAAACGCGGATACTCTGGCCGAATGGCACGCTGGACGTAATGTGAGACACTCTTGCGCTACCAAACGCTGCTCGTGTGGTAGCCTGTCATCCAGGCGCATTACAAAGGAAGATATGTGCGGCGGCAGCTATTGTACTTCTGGTTTATGTGTGAAAAATCCCGTGTTAAAACATAAAACAAATTTATATGGCTCCATTAATTTATATGCTAATATTTTCCAAGAAGCAATAATCACAAATATTACGAAATAATGACTTTATCCGGATTTCTATCTAATTCCGTTATCAAAGAGCGGACTTATTAAAGTATCTGATATTGCCGTTGGACAGTTTTTCATCGTAAATTCTTTTAGAAAATGCAATTATTGTTAAAATTAACGCTGTTAATAATCAATATGAAATTAAAGTAGTGAAAAATTGGCTTGACTCTAATCTCCTGTCCTATAGTAATAAAACTACCTATAACTTATTCCATTTTCTTTAACAACGAAATATTTACCTTCACACATGAATAATTATTACTTAATAATACATTATACTTACTTACAAATGGCTTTTAAGGAACCCGGAGGTTCATTGCCGACCTCACATAAGCCCGTCATCGGTTCCTGTCCCGAGCAAGATTAATCCATTCTCTATCATCATATCCCACCTCCCTCAAATACATTTTAATATTATCCTCCCGTCTACGTCTCGGCCTCCCCAAAAGTCTTTTTTCCTCTAGTCTCCCAACTAACACTCTATATGCATTTTTGGATTCGTCCATACGTGCTACATGCCCTGCCCATCTCAAACGTCTGGATTTAATGTTCCTCATTATGTCAGGTGAAGAATACAATGCGTGCAGTTCTGCGTTGTGTAACTTTCTCCATTTTCCTGTAACTTCATTCCTCTTAGCCCCAAATATTTTCCTAAGTACCTTATTCTCAAACACCCTTAACCTATGTTCCTCTCTCAAAGTGAGAGTCCAAGTTTCATAACCGTACAGAACAACCGGTAATGTAATTGTTTTATAAATTCTAACTTTCAGATTTTTCGACAGCAGACTGGATAAAAATGTTTCTCAACCGAATAATAACAGGCATTTCCCATATTTATTCTGTGTTTAATTTCCTCCGCAATATCGTTTATATTTGTTACTGTTGCTCCAAGATATTTTAACTTCTCCGCCTCTTCAAAAGATACATTTCCAATTTTTATATTTTCATTTCGTATAATATTCTCGTCACGAGACATAATCATATACTTTGTTTTTTCGGGATTTACTTCCAAACCTATTTCTTTACTTGCTTCCAGTAAAATTCCCGTGTTTTCCCTAATCGTTTGTGGATTTTCTCTTAACATATTCACGTCATCCGCATAGACAAGCAGCTGATGTAACCCGTTCAATTCCAAACACTCTCCGTTATCCTGAACTTTGTAATGGCATACACTAGACCAAAGTTAAAAAGTAAAGGTGATAATGCATCTCCTTGCTTCAGCCCACAGTGAATTGGAAACGCATCTGAAAGAAACTGACCTATATGAACTTTGCTGTACGTTTCACTGAGACACATTTTAATTAATCGAACTAGTTTCTTGGGAATACCAAATTCAATAAGAATGTTATATAAAACTTCTCTCTTAACCGAGTCATATGCCCTTTTGAAATCTATGAATAACTGATGCTCTGTACCCTTATACTTCCATTTTTTCTCCATTATCTGTCGAATGCAAAATATCTGATCAATAGTCGATCTATTACGCCTAAAACCACACTAATGATCCCCAATAATTTCATCTACATATTTTTTAAAATAGGACCTTTAAATAAGAAATTTATAAAATTATTGATGATATATAATATTAACAAATGTGTGTATTTTTTACTTTGATTTACCACTACAAAGATTAAAATAATTCCCCAACACTATTCCACTAACAGCCATATTTCTGCGTTATGTCATTGCTGTCCAGAGAGCAAGTGGATTGGTCAAAATGTATATAAAACACATTGGATATAAATGGTCATTGGAGTTAGGGCACTCTGCAAATAAAAGTTTGCTATAAGACGAGGGAACCTATAAAAAAGAAGGCAATTAATTTTGGATTTACGTCGCTTTGAAAATAAACTCTCAAGTTATAACATTCATTCACTTTCCGGGACATGAACTGATATCCGTGATTTTCACGCAGCGTTGGCACTGTTGCACATTTCGCTATTTGTAAACAGAAGCGCTGCAATTTGAACCCCGGAGAATAATCACCTTCACTGCTAATACACGTCATTTCCATGTTTGCCAGTATCGACAACCTGCGATCTCAAATCTCCATAGATGTAGATAATTTAATTTACCTTCGACAGAGGAAGCTGGCACACGTAATGTGTATGATGAGGTATTGCATCTGATTGTACTACTCATGTCCACCTGTTAGCAAGTCTGAACCTGTTGCGCCTATCGGATATGCAACCCTCCTCACTGACCAGGCCGTAGCAAATGCATAAATCTCTCGCCACTATTATAAATGCCCGAAACACAAGGAAAAGCAATTCATTTGCATAAATAAGATCTCAACGCCTGTCCCGCTGTCTTGTACAACATCAGGAGCGCATCCAAACTTCACGTGGTATCTGGCGCTTAATCTGCGTTCAGTGCCCACAGTCAGCAGAAAGTTACAGAGTCGGCTTTAAACGCTAGAGATTCGGGTTCAAAACCAAAAGAATTCAACTAGCATTTCCTCATATGTTTCTCCTTGTAAATGGCGTTTATGAACTCTCCGCTCTTAAAGCTTGAAAAAAAAAAGTGACAGGCGATTTATGGAATCCCTATAATTGCGTGAAATGTTTATGCTGTTCGTGATTGTTATTGTGAGCATGGTTGGGATTGTAAAGATGCTTTGGATTTGAAATAAAAGTTTGATATTATGAACATAAATGAAAACAAGACGAAGACCATGGTTATCGGGAGAAAAACAAAGAAGTTAAGGGGTTGTACAATAATGACAATTTGTATGTGTGAAACACTGTCATTCTGCTATAGGAAAAAAAATTTCACGATTTAAAAAAAAAAAATATTTACTTATTTATTTTTTCAAAAATTCACAATGGTGGTAGTTCACTGTACCGTGATGAAGCTTTTCCCTCATAATATAAAATTAAAATATAATATAATATAATATAATATAATATAATATAATATAATATAATATAATATAATATAATATAATATAATATAATATAATATAATATAATATAATATAATATAATACAATATATATTTTTTTACGATTAAAATATTATTTCTACTTTTTTTTTCAAATTCATAATGGTGGTAGTTCACTGTGCCGTGATGAAGCGTTTCCCTCATAACTCTTAAACTTTTTAACTTTTTCATGTTCTCTCTCTTTATTTTATTGCTGAAACTCATGTTTACAATATCATGCTCTTTCATCTACATTCCTTAATGAATAACATTTTTTTTTATTTTGTGTTAGAAGAAAATACTGATAATTGACCATTTTTTATAATGAATTTTTTTTATCAAACAATCTATCAAAGGTTGAGAAGTGATCTTGAATCAAATTATAGACATGACATGCATAAATACAAACAAAAAATTTCATTACAGAATGTTGCATAGTTTTTTATTTATGTGGAAAACATTTCATCACTGCACAGTGAACTGAATTTTGAAAAAATAAAAATATGTAAATAATTTTTATTTTAAACAGTAAAACAATTTTTTTCATATAGCGGAAGGACAGTGTTTTACACATACTATTTTTCATTATTGTACGAGATACAGTAATGGAGGAAAAAAAATGTTGAATATTTTCAAAATTTTACTGCTGTAAGCTGTAGCTAACTCCTTAAACATGAGAATTCTAAATGAGACAGTAGAGCAAGTGGACAACTTCAAATACTTGGGGTGTACTATAAGCAGTAACATGAGCTGCTGCCAGGAAGTCAAAAGGAGGATAGCAATGGCAAAGGAAGCTTTTAACAGAAAAAGGATAATCTTCTGCGGACCTCTGAAAAAAGAACTAAGGAAGAGACTAGTGAAGTCCTTTATGTGGTGTGTGGCATTGTATTGCAAAGAAACACGGACATTACGACCATAGAAGAGAAGCGACTAGAAACATTTGAAATGTGGATATGGAGAAGAATGGAGCGTGTGAAATGGACAGACAGAATAAGAAATTAAGCTGTGTTGGAAAGAGTGGATGAAGAAAGAATTATGTTGAATCTCATCTGGAGGAGAAAACGGAATTGGTCGGGTTACTAGTTGAGAAGAAACTGTCTTCTGAAGGATGCACTGGAAGAAATGGTGAACGGGAGAAGAGTTCAGGGCAGAAGAAGATATCAAATGACAGACGACATTATGGATCATATGAGGAGACAAGGAGGAGATAGAAAATAGGAAAGACTTGAGAATGCAGGGTTTGCAGTGAAGGACCTGTTCTTGGACAGAGAACTATGAATTAATTAATTTTCACTTCGGTCTTCATACTCTCCATATTTAAATTTAACAAGGCCAGCCTTCTCGTTAACTATTTTATAATCGTTCCTCATTCCATGAGTCCTTTTCTGTTTGAAATTGTAATGAATAGGCGTAATAATGTCATCACAGAAAATATGATTCCTTTGAAAATATCACAGTTAAGTATTTCAGAATTAGATGATGTTAAATTAACTATTTCTGCCTTCATACTCTCCACATTTACCAATAACTCCAATTTGTGAACGAATAATACTTTGTGATGAAATTAAAATTAAGTTTAAAATTTCGTTAAGCTTTTACGCGTTCCAAAACGTTTCATTTGAATCTTTTCTAATTCCACCTGATACGGAAATCACAGATCTACAGCAACTGATTTAGCATGGCCCCCTGATATCTATACTAATAATAAATCTATAGCCGAAATTTTTCTGGTAATTTTCGATTTTCCAAAAATAATTGGTCCTAACATATATAATTAACCACCCTGAAACCGAAAATCGCTTTTTTGAAATTTTTGTTTGTATGTTTGTTTGTCTGTCTATATGTTTGTTACCTTTTCACGCGATAATGGCTGAACGGATTTCGATGAAAATTAGAATATAAATGACGTTCGTTGTAACTTAGATTATAGGCCATATGGCATTCAAAATACATTATTTAAAAGGGGGGTTATAAGGGGGCCTGAATTAAATAAATCGAAATATCTCGCTTATTATTTAATTTTATGAAAAATGTTACATATCAAACATTTCTTTAAAAATCATTTCCGATAAGTTTTATTCTTTGAAAAATTTTGATAGGACTGATATTTAATGAGATAAATGAGTTTTAAAATTAAAATAACTGCCATCTAAGGCCGTGTAATGAAATAAACAAATGGCTTCGTCTATAAGGGGCCTTGGTCAACAACAATCGAAAGCTATGAATCATAGCTTACAGAAAATGTTTCTGTGTTTGTATGAAGCAATATCGGAAACTAAATTAACCGATTTGTATAATTAATTATTATTTCACTATTGGAAAGTGTAGTTTCTCTGTATTGACATAATGCTATAATGTTATTACAGTAATTTCGGAGTGAATTGAGGACAGGTAAGATTAAAATGGCTTCTTATGCACAGAAAACTTGATAGGCTATTCTGTATATTCGTTTCCTGTATTTCTTAAAATAATGTTTATCTCAGAGAATTAACGAACAACGAGAGTGTATTGATTTAGTATGCAGTAATAATATGTTAGCTTAGCATTTCATTATTTTATAATCCAAATTTTAGCTATGCTCAATTGAATCGAGTTAAAATACATAAAATGCATATGCATTAAATGCAATGCAAAAAATTTGGGTAATGAGCCAAGCAGATTATGTTGCCCTGTTGTAAAATAAAGTTTGTTCCTCCTGAGATTCAAGAGCCCCCATAACAAATTGAAAACTTACGTATCGGGGTACATCCGTTATCAACACACTATTTATATAATATAATATAATATAATATAATATAATATAATATAATGTAATGTAATGTAATGTAATATAATATAATATAATATAATATAATATAATATAATATAATATAATATAATATAATATAATATAATATAATATAATATAATATAATGTAATGTAATGTAATGTAATGTAATGTAATATAATATAATATAAGTTATTTAAGTTATTTGAATGGTTCAGAACCATAGTGGGCCAAGCGCCATTTACTGAATACGTAGAAAACAAGGGTTAAAATTAAGTTATTACCATAATTCAATGGAAACCTATAACAAGTAAAATAAAGTATACACATTAAATCTAAATGATGTCAATGTTCATTGAACTATGGTTGCATGTAATAAAAATTAAGAAACATGTTAAAGGAATTGTCATTGCACCAAATGAGTGCTCTCTGGACCAAAATGATTCAATTTTAATTATTTAAATACAATTTAAATTAAGTAACATATTAAACGATTTATCCTTCTATCAAACACGAATGTTCCCTGGGTCAAATGTCCTATTTTAATTATGTAATTACTTTATATTTATTTCTAACGGGTGCAGCGGAGCGCACGGGTACAGCTAGTAATTATATAAAACACTGAAATAAAAAAAATCATTAAAAGACATTAGTCATTTGTTTATAACTACGTCATCATGGAAAAGCTGCCATGCACATAACCTCTTAAAATATAAAAACAATGAAGATGTTATTGCGATGTACCGAAGTACATTTTATGATATTTCCGTGAAATTCTTTATTAACATATGATGAAGGATGGGTGGAAAGGAAAAAAAAAAAATTTCTCCGGCACCGGGACTGGGCTTTCAACTCTACATGATGACGCTTTATCCACTCCACACATCCTTCATCATATGTTAATGCAGAATACCTGCACGGAAATATCGTATATGTACTTCGGTACATCACAATAATATGATATGCGTAAATAATCACTTAGTAATTTAAGACGGCACCTTGTTCCGTCGGATCCCGGCCACTAAGTCACTCGTAATGAGTGCACCTCTGCACATAGTGTGTTGGACATTGTGCCACTGTCACACATCTGTGAGAGACTGACAGAATTCAGTCCGGTATCGGAGCTGGAATTCAGTGTGGCTTAATGAATAAAGCGTCAGCACATAGAGCTGAAAACCCGGGTTCGAATCCCGGTGCCGGAGAGAATTTTTCTCCGCTCCACCAATCCTTCATCAAATGAGGATGGATAAGTTAACATAATAAGTATAGATTGCGCTTTTCATTTGATTAATGTTGTAATTTCAAGAAATGCTGCGATACACATGACGTGTTAAATTATAATAAAAATAAAAATAAAAATAATAATAATAATAATAATAATAATAATAATAATAATAATAATAATAATGATTTATTTTATCTGGCAGAATTAAGGCCGTAAGGCCTTCTCTTCCACTCAACCAGCAAAAAGTATATATACATATGCATGAACTTACAAAGAATTCAACAATTTGATTTAGATGAGAGTTACATGTATACAAGAGTTATTTACGAATTAAACAACAAAATACTATGAACTATTAATTAAACACTGAAATAAACTGTGTAGCAGAATTAAGCTAAAATACATAGAATGTTAATATATTTCAAATAATATTAGATAATAGAAAGAGATTATTATGAGACAATTTTGAAAATACAGCACTATCAGGATGATGTCTAAAGAAAGAAGTAACAATGTAGTCAGTGATAGTTTAAATCAGTATGATTGGAGTGAAATGCTAATAAGGTAATCTTTTAAGCCGATTTTAAAGGTGTTTATTGTCTTGCAGCCCCTAATACTTTGTGACAAGGAATTCCATTGACGCGAGGTGGATACTGTAAAAGATGATGAATAACAAGATGTTCTATGAAGAGGTATACTTAGCGTGCCACAGATAAGTGATCTGGTATTTACGTCGTGGTTAGAGTGTAGATAAGAGAAACGAGACGAAAGGTAATTTGGTGTTGAGGTGTGCAGAATTCGAAAGAGTAAAGACAAAGATTGTAAGGTTCTGCGTTCTTTAAGTCGGAGCCACGAGAGACTTGCGAAGGACGGTGATATGTGATCATATCGTCGGATGTTGCACACGTATCTGACGCACATATTCTGAGCTCGCTGTAACTTGACTGACAGTTCAGAACTTAGGTCACTTAACAAAACGTCACAATAATCGAAGTGCGGCGTTACTAGGGTTTGCACTAGGGTAAGTTTTAGTTGCTGGGGCAAGAAGTTTCTCAAGCGACTCAAACAGTGAATGGAGGAACAGATTTTTTTTATCGTTTCTTTAACTTGAAAACTCCAACTTAGATTATTATCAAAAAAGAAGCCAAGATTTTTTACGACAGATGAATAAGGGATTAGCGTGTTGTTAAGGGTAACAACTGAAAGATTTCTGTTATTAAGGGAGTTAACTAAACGCTTATGTCCAATAATTATGGCTTGAGTCTTACTTGGATTAAGTGCGAGTCCGAAATTGGCCGCCCAAGTGGAGACAGTGGCTAGGTCACAATTTAACTTGTCAATCGATTCATTGATCGTATTGGGTCTGGAATGTATGTGAAGTTGTAGGTCGTCGGCATAGAGTTTAAATCAGTATGATTGGAGTGAAATGCTAATAAGGTAATCTTTTAAGCTGATTTTAAAGGTGTTTATTGTCTTAGCCCCTAATACTTTGTGACAAGGAATTCCATTGACGCGAGGTGGATACTGTAAAAGATGATGAATAACAAGATGTTCTATGAAGAGGTATACTTAGCGTGCCACAGATAAGTGATCTGATATTTACGTTGTGGTTAGAGTGTTGATAAGAGAAACGAGACGAAAGGTAATTTGGTGTTGAGGTGTGCAGAATTCGAAAGAGTAAAGACAAAGAGTGTAAAGTTCTGCGTTCTTTAAGTCGGAGCCACGAAAGACTTGCGATCATATTGTCGGATGTTGCACACGTACAGGACATCATTTTATTTTTACTTGCATTTTTATTGTACCTGCATTTCTGAATGTACTTCACTCTCACCCCTTCACTAATGTCCTTGCTCCCGTCAGACACACAAACTTACGGCCGCTGTTGCATTCGAAGTCTTCAAGCAGTGAGGTAAACACTGCAGTGTATAGTATGTTTCATAAATATGATTGCGTTTTCTATAGAAGAAAGAACCTATATTAGTAATATCGTACTAAAAATTATATTCAAGAAACGATAAATTCAATTTCAGATAATATGCTTCAAAATGGTTTTAATAATATGCGTACTGAATTGAAGCCTGCATTGTAATGAACGGCAACCATTTTCAGCAACTTGTTTAAAAATTCAGATTAGCTTTTTTTGAATTGAGGTGGCTAGAAGCAAAGGAATGCTAGTGACATTTGTAATAACATGAGTTAAGTGCATCCAGTGAAAGCAAAAGTATCTAAAATTTTAGTGGCAAAGGGATATTTTAATCGCATCACACATTAAAATTTAAATGAAAATTTCACCGATTTTACGAAAGCTTAAATATTTAAACCCCATTTTCTCAAAAGTAACTTAAGTGCACTTACAGCCCTTTACTTATGACCCCCTCAATTTAAGTGCACTCTATATTGTATGTTAACATCAATAATTAATATGCTAAGTAAAGTAGACATTACATAACGAACATAGCCGCCTGAAAAGTTGAGTTTTTGAAAAAAAAATGTTACTACTCTACTGTATTTTGATAAATTCCGTAAAAGTGATGATCAAACTGAAAATCGTAATATCGTATTTCCCTACAACATAAATGGATACACTACTTTTCTCTCCTCCTATACCTAGTAAAATGATTTGTTTACATACTGCACTAGTAACATCAAACTCCTGTAATGGAAGGGGGCAACAGTGTTTCCGAGTATAGCCAGGTTAATGTTAAAAATGTTGGTAAAAATAAAGTGATGTCCCTGTATAAGAGCTATTGAGAATAGATCTTCTAACTTAAGCATAGGTCGCGCATTCCATTTGATTAGTGTTGTAAGAGAAGCCTAACCTGGCTATGAATGGATAAATAACGTTCTTTAACTAACAACCCACACTGGTGTTCCAGATTTTTTTATGTATTATGTTCTTAATTTAGCACAAATAAATATCAAATATCAAATGATGTTCTCTGTGCATAGTAAAGAAACGCCAAACAAAATTTTCCGCACCATTTAATAACATGAACAGGCCTCAAACAAAGTTCTGTTCTTTCGCAACAGTATCGGAGGGAGAAGCAAGTTGGCCCATCTCTTTGCGATTATAACCACTCTCACTCTTTATTCCTTGGGGTGTATTACAAAATATTTTAAACTCTTGCAGACACGTTCGAGGCTGAGTGGTATTATAGGAACCCTGAAGTAAATAGAAGAAGGCAAAGAACTGAAGGAAATGGTAGTAAAGTGAACAATAAGAGACTGCACAAAGGAGAGACAAAGAGTCGGGTACAGTTCAGTGCGATAGGAGGAAAGAAAAATACAAGACATAGAGATCAAGGAGTCCAATGTGTTTTGATGGTAAAGCAAGGTTGTGGGGAAAAAGAGGAATTCAGAAAATGAAGCGCGAATAAGAACACGGCGAAAAGAAAAGTCTGCGTAAAGTATAAGAGAATTCAAACAGCACTATTTCTCACTAGAGTAAAGAGTCCTAGCTCAGCAAAAAGAGAGCAATGAGAGATCCGTGTTGCTAGACATTGATTATTGAACTGTTTCAACATTGCGAGCGCTGTAGTCTTTAAAGAGTGAGGTGGAAAACAACAGAGAGTCACCTTTCTGCATATAAAGGCAATGGGTAGACCTACATAGTACTATTGTTTCTTGTCGATGCTTGAAGTGATGACAAAAATAATAGAGTTACGTAAATATAAATTGAAAATTTTTTGAAAACATAATCGAGACCAAGGAAGGCAGATACTCATGTTCTTGAAGGACATCACCAGCTCCATAACACAACAGATTTGTCACAACAATCACTGACAGATTTTTTTGATGACTATTGTTGTCATCACTGATTACTGCGATTATTGCGATCGTTTTGATGGTAGATTTTTGTGATGACGTTGACTGTTGTGATCAATTATTGTTGGATGACTGTGATTGTACTGATGATAAATTTTTTTGATGACGACGATTGTTTTATCACTGATTGTTGTAACGACTGCTGTTGTCTTGATGACAGATTTTCTTGATGACGTTGATTGATGTGATTACTTATTGTCCTAACGACTGCTATTGTTTTGATGACAGATTTTCTTGATGACGTAGATTCTTGTAATCACTGATTGCTGTGATGACTGTGATTGCTTCGATGACCTTTTTTGATAACGACGATTGCTTCATCACAGATTCTTGTAATGACTGCCTTTGTTTTGATGACAGATTTTTGTGATTACGTTGACTGTTGTGATCACGGATTGTTGTAATGATCATGATTGTACTGATAACAAATATTTTTAATGACGATTATTTTGATGCCATTTTTGTGATAACGTTGACTGTGTGATCACTGTTTGTTGTTTTATGACAGATTTCTATGATGACGGCGATTGTTGTGATAACAGTGATTGTAATGACAGATTGTCGTCGTCACGGTGATTGTTGCACTGACAGATTGTTTTACTGAGTGATTGTTCCGATGACTGTAATTGTTTTTATAGAACAGATTTCTATGATGACGGTGATTTTTCACTCCCAGATTGTTGTAATTAAAGTAATTGTTGTGAAGAATAAATATTGTGATAACAGTGACGGTTGTGCTGATTATGTTTGTGGTGATTGTTGTACGGTCAGCGCGTCTGGCCGCGAAACCAGGTGGCCCGGGTTCGAATCCCGGTCGGGGCAAGTTACCTGGTTGAGGTTTTTTTCCGAGTTTTTCCCACAACCCAATACGAGCAAATGCTGGGTAACTTTCGGTGCTGGACCCCGGACTCATTTCACCGGCATTATCACCTTCATTTCATTCAGACGCTAAATAACCTAGATGTTGATACAGCGTCGTAAAATAACCCAATAAAATAAAAAATAAAAAAAGATTGTTGTAGTGATGATAACATCAAAACTATCACGGTCATCATAATAATTAGTGACAACAACAATCAATATCACAAAAATCTGGCAAAACAGTCACGGTCATCACAACATTCAGTGATGATAATCAACGTCATTACAACAACCAATCATCAGAACTATCACCGTCACAAGTCAGAGTCATCATTAATAATTACTATAATCACAACTCATCATCATCGTCATCATCATCATTACATTATAAAAATAGATGTACACAGACAGACAGACAGACAGGCAGACAGACAGACAGACAGACAGACTGTGTCAGTGCAAGTGACGCTATAAATGAGTATTTTGCCAAAACTTTGAATCATTTTCTTGCTGTATGACACACTTGAATGAAAAATAGGAATTTATAAGAATTTATATAGTCTGGGCTGTTACGTGGCAAATTAACGAACTGCTGTCGAAATTACGAAACCTAGCTTGGTATTCCAAGATTTTTCACGACCTGGAAAAATCTGGATCTGCTCACCCAAAATCTCAATTCGTGATGTATATATTTATTACGTAATTTTATTATTGTATTACAATCCACTTACTTGCTTACTTACTGGCTTTTAAGGAACCCGGAGGTTCATTGCCGCCCTCACATAAGCCCGCCATTGGTCCCTATCCCGAGCAGGATTAATCCAATCTCTATCGTCATATCCCACCTCCCTCAAATCCATTTTAATATTATCTTACCACCTACGTCTCGGCCTCCCTTAAGGTCTTTTTCCCTCCGGCCTCCCAACTAACACTCTTTATGCATTTCTGGATTCGCCCATACGTGCTACATGCCCTGCCCATCTCAAACGTCTGGATTTAATGTTCCTAATTATGTCAGGTGAAGAATACACAGAAACCTGCAGAAAAGTATATTCTATTATTCATGTGCTAAAAAGGATAAATGTTCATCTCCCCTCTTGCTTAAAAAAGTCCCTTGTGCAGACACTTGCATTTCCCTATTTCGACTATGCGGACATTTTACTGACAGACCTATCCAGCGACAACAAAATGAAACTTCAACGTGCTCATAATTTGTGTGTACGTTTTGTAAGCAATGTTCGTAAATATGATCATATTACCCCATCCCTGGAAGCAATAGGTTGGCTTAAACTAGATAAGAAAAGAAATTTACATTCACTTCTCTTTCTCTTCGAAATCTTGAACTCTTCTATTCCTTCGTACCTGTCGTCTCGCTTCACTTACCTTTCTTCCCACCATAATCTCAACACACGCTCTCGTCATGAAGCAATACTAACAATACCATCCCATCGCACCTCCTCATACTCATCCTCTTTCACAATAGCCCTGCCAAGACTCTGGAATTCGCTACCTGCTAGCATCAGGGACTGTCGAAATAAAATTGAATTCAAACGAAAAGTTACTAGGCACTTGGTCAGTAATTGATTACTTGTAAATAGTTTCTTTAATCTATCACAAAATATTTCAATATTCAGTAATTTCATCACTATACAATTTTGTTATTCTAGATTTAATTTGTAATTCAGTAAATATAAAATATTCTTTGTTTCTCTATGATAAATTATCTAGCTTTAATTATTCAGGTAATCTTTTCGTACTTTGATTTTATTGTAATTGTAAATTTAATACTAATTGTAGTATTATTTGTAATTGTAATTGTAAATTTAATACTAATTGTAATTTTATTGTTGATATTGTAGTTGGAATCTCCTGGTAGAGGGGCAGAGAAGGCCTGACGGCCTTATCTCTACCAGGTTAAATAAATAAATACTACTAATACTAAAATACTAATACAATGAGTGAAGCTCTCCGTTGTGTAACTTTCTCCATTCTCCTGTAACTTCATCCCTCTTAGCCCCAAATATTTTCCTAAGAACCTTATTCTCAAACACCCTTAATCTCTGTTCCTCTCTCAAAGTGAGAGTCCAAGTTTCACAACCATAAAAAACAACCGGTAATATAACTGTTTTATAAATTCTAACTATCAGATTTTTTGACAGAAGACTAGATGACAAAAGCTTCTCAACCGAATAATAACACGCATTTATTACAATCCACTATTCCGTTAAATTGATCGTTAAGTGTCCTTGCTGATCATGCTTCAACGTGTAATTTCACGGAATTCTGACCTCAGCTTAAATACTCTCCTGTTTTTTTTTATTACTCCTAAACTTCTCTGAATAGGGGTACTTCTCCTCACTGCAGGTTCTGAGGAGGCCTTGTTGTTGCTTTCATTCACGCCCGCCTTCTCGGAGGGCAGCACTAACACGGCTCTGTGAATCTAAATCGTCAGCTAATTCCGCCCCGCATTTGTTTTAGTTTAGTTCCGGCCCCGTGTAAGCGCTTCCCTTTACAACAACCCCCTCTCCTTTACAAAACGCGACCCCTTCAGGAGGGTGAAATACCGGCAGCAGTTTACCGTGAAAGGGCTGAATGGAGAGGCAGAGTGTATTACTAGATTTTTTGAGAACGTGCGTGTTTTAATTTCTGGATTAAACGGGATGTAAATTAAGAGGGGTGAGAAGCAACGTGTTAGGGAGGGTGATGAACTACCTGCAGGCTGCATGCTCGAGTAGCCGCCGGGTATTGATTGTCAGCCGACTTGGAGGGAATCTCAGCTTTTAAGGGAATATTTACGAAAGTATTGTGCCACCGGTTCTTCGGTCTGAGTGATATCCAGGGAGGGTCGCGTTATGGAGGGAAGTGATTGAAATCATGGTTTGAAGGAAAAACTGTTACTTATGATTTTGAAAAGAGTCCTAAATTTTATCTTTTTACGTTCTGATTACGATTAACTTGAAATCTTTATTTATTTATTTAAACTGGAGGAGTTAAGGCCATCAGACCTTTCCTACCACAACACTAGAATATAATTCTATAAAAATTGCCAAAAGAAAAAAATAAGCAAGAGGAATAAAAGTACAAATACAAAAACCACGAATGCAAAAAGATGGACGAAAAAGTACAACTAAAAAGATAAAATCATAATAGCTAGAAAAAATACTACATTAGCTTTCAGATCAGAATGTCTAAATGTACGAGGTCTAAAGTACAGGTACATCATTTTATTTTTACTTCAATTTTTATTGTACCTGAGTTTTTGAATGTACTTCACTCCCACCCCTTCTACTAATGAAGTTCAACCGTCCTGCACACAGATCCAAGACCGCATATACAGTCATAGTAGCCTTACGGTCATAGTAAACAGTACGTTCCAAAAATATGTTCGCGTTTTCCAGTGACGAAAGAGCTTTCAGTATTGAATCATTTTCGCACAGGTACTGTCGTCCATTTTCCTACGTCGTATCCCTGTTTCCCCCACCAGCTTTTATTCGCCAGCTAGTGGCTGGGCTGTCTTAGCTCTTTTGTGAGAACATTAATTTCTGTTAGGAATTGGACGTCTACGTAATATTATACAACTGTTTAAAACAACTTAAATAAAAGGGCCTCGTTAAGTAATTAACTGTCACGTGATTTCCTCCCTTTCTATGACCCTACGACATAACCACTTGGACGGACAGTAGATAGTATGTCTGAGTAATTTTATCTTTTCGGATCGGGCAGAAGTGAAGATTGAATTTACAGTACGTAAGGTACTCTTTTATAGAGTAGGTACGGAATTATTTCAACATGAGTTACTAGTTACAGGGACAAAACTGGTAATTGGGATTAGGTAGCCTACAATAGTCTATAGTGCGATAATATGCACATTAGAACTGAAGCCTGTATCGAAATGAACGGCCACCATTTTCAGAAATGTGTTTAAATATCCATATTATGATTATTTTTCAATTTAACTTCATTCTCTATATGTACGCTAATGTGCCGTAGACAGTATAATATACACTGCATAATGAATACGTCCACATGGACAGCTCAGTTCGTGAGTAAAAACACTCATTGTTAATACTGTACTGTATTTTGATTAAACAAAAACCTAATGAAAATGATCAAACTCATAAGCGCGATATTTCCTATTTTACATAAATGGATGAACTACTTTTCTTCCCTCCTATACCTAGCAAAGTGATTTGTTTGTATATTACGCCAGTATCATCGAACTCCGGTCGTGGAAGGGAGTAGGAAACGGTGTTGATTCAAAGGTATAGCCAGGTTAATATTAAAAATGTTAGTAAAAATAAAATGATGTCCCTGTACTTGATGTCTAATCAACAATTACGCTACTGAAGAATAAGTCTACATTATTTATCCTTGCATAACGGGAAAAATATGTCATGCCAGCATGTCTAATTTTGTATTAAGTCTAATCTCAAATACAGTCTAATGTCACATAGTCTAATGCTGAAATGTCAAATTGGAAACAATGTCTATTCAGTGTCTAAACTCGTCCAATGGGAAAATGTTCCATGCAAGAATGTCTGTTTTTAAATTAGATCTAATCGCAAGTAATGTCTATTGAAGTATAGTCTAATAGTATTTCAGCATATCGAATCCACTTCTCTGGAATTCTCTCCCTGACCATGTCAGAGATTATTGTCAGACAATATCAAAATTCAAATTTAAATTAAAGAATCACATTATAGTTCATGGAGTTGCTTGTTGAACACATGTCAGGTTGAGCAACTTCGCCTTAACCCATGACATATAGTAAATATTGTAACTATGCTGTTGTAAAATTGACAATTAATAACTTAAGTTATGTAATGTATTTATTATTATTATTATTATTATTATTATTATTATTATTATTATTATTATTATTATTATTATTATATCATCATCATCAGTTATCACTATCATCATTGCTATCTCTGTTTTTCTTTCTTTTTTTCTTGTATTAGCTCGATGAGAGCTCTATAATGTACTTTTGACTCTGTTGACCCTCTATAGGGCTTTAACTTAATTTGTATTATTTCATCAGCGTCTGTATTTCTTTTTTGTATTTATATGTGCTATCTGGTAGGATGGAAGAGAAGGCCTTATGGCCTTAATCCCGTCAGATTAAATAAATAAATAAATAAATAATTAAATAAATAAATAAGCAAATAAGTAAATAAATAAATAAATAAATAAATAAATAAATAAATAAGTAAATAAATAAATACATAAATAAATAAATAAATAAGTAAATAAATAAATAAGTAAATATATAAATAAATTAATTAATAAATACAATTTCAGAAAACTAATATTGATATGTGAAACTCTTCGGCCTTTGTCCTCCATGGGCTGTCGCGTCACGGATTTAATTTTAATTTGTACTCGTAGGCTAGAACATTCTCATTAGAGTAGGTATTGGTTATTTGAAAACAACACTGACTTATGATTTATGTGTATATGACGCTCTTACATCGCGAAATGTATTCATTCATAGTTCACGAAATACGACGTTCATGTTCTGATGTTTCCATGGTTACAAAAGAGACTCCTAGTCTTCCACAAGTTTTATTCTATCAACCGCCCTCTCGTGTCTAAGTGTACACGAGGATGCTTTTATCTTGTACCAACGTCGTACTGACGCGTCAGTCAATTGGATTCAGCTCTAAATGTCTGATTCTGAAAACATTTGCCTAATCGCAGGTGTTAATCGCATTCCTAGTTTGAAGCAAAATGCTCCTACAGTTGTAAATCAATAATGAACTTCCCTTATGTTTCTAGAGGACTGGAATCCTTGTCGGCGTATGACACAATTTCAATACAACATAAAACAGACAAGCACGTTATATTATTTTACTCATAAGTACGCCAGAAAAGAAACATAATATTACATTATGCAACGAGCCTATAATGATAGTAATTAAGACGCGAGTATGTTTGTTTCTGAAACGAGCGCAAGCGAGTTTCATAATTTTCATACGAGCGTCTTAATTACCATTATAGGCAAGTTTCATACGACTTTTTATGCTCGACCACATTTCTAACTTGAAATTATTCAGAAGTATTCATTTTATTCGTATCTGACCCAAGAGCGGAAGTGACCTTATGCATAGCTCGTAAATTGTGAGATGTGCGCAGACGCGAAAGTATTGATTTTTTCTGAGGAACAATAATGTCATTGACCTTGATATAACCTAGAGAATAACATGAACTAATTTTGATATAACCTGGAAATTGATTTAGAGTTGAAAAACGAGATGAGAAATTGAATTTATTTGAATATTATTTACAATTAACGCTAATTATTATAGTAACAGAACATAACCTTCTGCGACAGTATTGGATTTCCAGCCTCCGTGACGTTTCCCTCGTTGTCTTTCCATTGCATATCCGAGAATAATCGAAAACCTGAACTTTAATGAATAGGTGTACTTTAATGACATGCATTAAAGAACTGCTACCAGGTGTATAAATACCACATTTAGGCATGGTCGAGCTTAAACAACATTATAAGTATTGGAACTTCACACATATGGTTGGGACCATAATTTGGATTTGAAGAGTTGTGCGTATTTCTAGGGATATAGTAATATTGTGTAGGCCTGCACATTTAAAATTTCAATAACGCTCGGTTGTTTTACGCTTTTGTTTTCTAAATGAAGAACGAAGAAACCAAGCACGCTGACTCAGTGATAAAATACCAGATATCGGTACGTATTCCGAAGACCCCGGATTCATATCCCGGAATTGGTAATCTGATTTTAGCTGAATAACGAAATGAAAATAATTCTGTACCTATCTAATATTTCATTTCTTTTATCTAAGTCTTTTTCGGCTCCTATCAATTTCACCCCATAATTTCTCAGTATAATCTACATTACAGAAGAAATTACACTGAAAACCGCCAGATGATTCTTAAAATATTGTGACAGCTGCAACGGGGTTCAAACACGCGTCCGACAGGGCTCGCGGCAGACGAAACGCTGGTACGGGGAGCATCTGCATGCTGAAGGGCAGAGGGGGTGTATTACGTCAACGCGACGAGGGGAGGTTGCGCGCGCAACTGCTACGTGCGGAGTGAAAGGGGGAAGGACCCTCCCGACTCTTCCAGAAGTCCGTCGAAGTGGAGATATCCAGATAATTCGAGAGGACACCCGTAGAAATTTCTCGTAACTATGATTTTGCTATAAAATAAGAAACGCGAGCGAACTTGGGCAGTTTTCAGTTTATTCAGCCATTCAGTGAGTAAGCCAGAGAACAGAGCAAGCCAGCCAGTCTTGTGTACCGGAGTTCGACTTGAGTGTGCGTCCGCAGCTGTGTCAGCATCCGAAGGCCTGAGTTCGAGTGCAGTGGACCGCAGTTGGAGGGACCTGAGTTCGAGTGCAGTGGACCGCAGTTGGAGGGACCTGAGTTCGAGTACAGTGGACTGTCTCTGAAGGTCTGTGTTTCGAGATACTGTGACCTCGAGTAACTGAGCTAGAAGAACTGTGAACTGAGAACTGACAGTTCTGATTTGTAAATAGTGCTTTGTAAATAATATTAGTTAAGATTAACAGTTCATTGTTGTTCGTAATAGTCCAAGTAAATTGTCATTGTCGTCAGTGGAGTGCACTAACGAATACTGTGTTACTGTGTGGAGAGCAAATCCTATTGTTGGGATAATAAAGTTACATTGTTGTTGAGTTGAAATAAATTTACAATATTTATTGCAAATAAAGACCCGTTAATTTTGTACTGAGAAATATTATGTCCATACTTCTTATTTCAGGGACATCATTTTATTTTTATTAACATTTTTAATATTAACTTCCCTATACCTCTGAATCAACGCCGTCTGCTATCCCCTTCCACGACTGGAGTTCGATGATACTGGCGTAATATACAAACAAATCACTTCACTAGGTATAGGAGGCAAGAAAAGTAGTTCATCCATTTACGTAAACTAGGAAATATTGAGCTTTTGAGTTTGATCATTTTCATTAGGTATTTGTTTAATCAAAATACAGTACAGTATTAACAATGAGTGTTTTTACTCACTAACTGAGCTGTCCATGTGGACGTATTCATTATGCAGTGTATATTATACTGTCTACAACACGTACAATATACAGAATGAAGTTAAATTGAAAAAATAATCATAATATGGATATTTAAACACATTTTTGAAAATGGTGGCCGTTCATTTCGATACGGGCTTCAGTTCTAATGTGCATAGACTATTGTACCTAATCCCAATTACCAGTTTCGTCCTTCGTACTAGTAACTCATGTTGAAATAATTCTGTACCACTCTTTAACAGAGTACCTTACGTACTGTAAATTCAATGTTCACTTCTACCCGATGCGAAAAGATAAAATTACTCAGACGTGCTATCTACTGTCCGTCCAAGTGGTTATGTCGTAGGGTCGTAGGAAGGGAGGAAATCACGTGACAGTTAATTACTTAACGAGGTCCTTTTATTTGAGTTATTTTAAACAGTTGTATAATATTACGTAGACGTCCAATTTCTAACAGAAATTAATGTTCTCACAAAAGAGCTAAGACAGCCCAGCCACTAGCTGGCGAATAAAAGCTGGTGGGGGAAACCGGGATACGACGTAGGCAAATGGACGACAGTACCTGTGCGAAAATGATTCAATATTGAAAGCTCTTTCGTCACTGGAAAACGCGAACACATTTTTGGAACGTACTGTTTACTATGACCGTAAGGCTACTATGACTGTATATGCGGTCTTGGATCTGTGTGGAGGAGGGTTGAACTTCATTAGTAGAAGGGGTGGGAGTGATGTACATTCTAAAACTCAGGTACAATAAAAATTGAAGTAAAAATAAAATGATGTCTCTGTATTATTTCACGATAAATTCCCTAGTTAAAAACTGAATAAGAACAAAATTCGACCAATGACATTATAGGTTGTACCATGTATAATTACATAATTTCCCGAGAAACTGAATCGTAGATATTGAATATAATAAAATAGAACCAATATTTTCGTAAAAATCACTATACACAGACAGACTAGTACTAAAGTTATTATAATTTCATTTACATACTATATAATACTTATAATACTTTCAAAATTATTATCAAATATATATTAAAACCCATGGTTCATATTTTTAACTTATGTTTTGTGCAAGGTATATTCCCAGATGTTTTGAAATGTGCCATAGTAATTCCAATATACAAATCTGGAGATAAAAATAATTTAAATAACTATAGACCTATATCTTTACTTCCAACATTTTCCAAATTGCTTGAAAAATGTTTAAAGAATAGATTAATAAATTATTTAGAAAAACATAAAATCCTCTCTAAAAATCAGTTTGTTTCCGAATAATATTTCTACTGATGATGCTCTTATTAATGTTACTGGAAAAATTATCAATGAACTAGATACTGGAAACAAATGTTTGGGTATTTTCTTAGATCTACGGAAAGCTTTTGACACTATCAATCATAATTTACTTTTGGACAAACTACATACTATTGGAGTTAGAGGTATAGTTTTAAAATTATTCCAATCATATTTTAGTAACAGAAGGCAAATGACCAAAATTGAAGATCAATTTAGTGAATACAAATATATTGATATAGGTGTACCGCAAGGAACAATTTTGGGACCTATTTTATTTCTAATATATGTTAATGGTCTGCTAAATATAAATTTAGAAAAATTTAATGGATCTATATATTCATATGCGGATGATACAGTAGTTATTTTCAGTGGTTTTTCTTGGCAGGAAGCATATGAAATGCTAATATAGGTGCTAACATTGTTAAAACATGGCTTAATTCCAACTTCCTTTCTTTAAATATATCTAAATCAACTTTAGTTCCTTTTTCGTTAACAGCTGCCAGTGTTCAAAATTTAAAATTTAGCGATAAATATAGACTAATAATACACAGTGAAAATTGTTTAGATCCCAAAAGTTGTAAATGTCCACCTTTGAAAGAAGCCACGTATGTCAAATATCTGGGTATCATTATTGATCAGAACTTAAAATGGCCTCATCACATTACTTATCTTTGTAAGAGGCTTCGTAAAACAATTTATAAATTCGTTAATCTTCGATGCTACTTACCTATTAGAGTTCTACGAAATGTTTATTTGGCCATTATTCAGTCTATCATTCAATATGGTATAATTGTTTGGGGTGGAAGTACAAAAATTAATCTTAGTCCGTTAAATTTACTACAAAAACGAATAATTAAAATTTGTTTAAAGAAACGTTTCGATTATCCAACTAAATTAATTTATTCTGAATTTAATGTATTTAATATTGAACAAATTTATAAATATACGCTGTTAAAATTTTATCATAAAAATCGTAATAAGTTTGTATTACAGACACACAATTATGACACAAGACGAAATATTAATTCAACATTAGTAGAACCTAAATGTCTCACATCTGCTGGTCTAAAGCATAGCATAAATTTTGGCCCTCAGTTGTACAATGCTTTAACTAAATTACACCCAGAACTTCTAACATGTAACCCACTAACATATAACAAGAAAATTAGAAACGTGTTAATATCTTCAATTTGATTACATAAATTTATAGCCTATGTGTATGAATTAATCAACCTATATTATATTTGTATTCTATAATTTTGAAATATATATTAGTCCTACTTTTCACGTGCGATATTATTCTTCTCTAGTGTTAATATTATATTATATAATTCCATTGCCCAGTAATTATATTTTAGTTCCTATTTTATTTTACTTATATATTTATATTATTATTATTTATTTTAATATTATATCTGAACTGCGACCGAGCACGAGCGCTGCTCATTCGGTCTCAAATTTTGTTAATACTACTGTATCTTCTTTTCATATTGCTTGTATTATTTTATTTGTATTTCTCTTTGTTTGTTTTGTAATTATATTTCTTTATTCTGTATATTTGAAATAAATAAATAAATAAATAAATAAATAAATAAATAAACATTTACACAACTCCTGATAAATTGTCTCACAGATATTGCTTACTTATTTACAAATGGCTTTTAAGGAACCCAAAGGTTCATTGCCGCCCTCACATAAGCCCGCCATCGGTCCCTATCCTGTGCAAGATTAATCCAGTCTCTATCATCACACCCCACCTCCCTCAAATCCATTTTAATATTATCCTCCCATCTACGTCTCGGCCTCCCTAAAGGTCTTTTCCCTCCGGTCTCCCAACTAACACTCTATATGCATTTCTGGATTGGCCCATAACTACATGCCCTGCCGATCTCAAACGTCTGGATTTTAAGTTCCTAATTATGTTAGGTGAAGAATACAATGCGTGCAGTTCTGTGTTGTGTAACTTTCTCCATTCTCCTGTAACTTCATCCCGCTTAGCCCCAAATATTTTCCTAAGCATCTTATTCTCAAACACCCTTAACCTATGTTCCTCTCCCAGAGTGAGAGTCCAAGTTTCACAACCATATAGAAGAACCGGTAATATAACTGTTTTATAAATTCTAACTTTCAGATTTTTTGACAGCAGACTGGATGATAAGAGCTTCTCAACCGAATAATAACACGCATTTCCCATATTTATTCTGCGTTTAATTTCCTCCCGAGTGTCATTTATATTTGTTGCTGTTGCTCCAAGATATTTGAATTTTTCCACCTCTTCGAAGGATAAATCTCCAATTTTTATATTTCCATTTCGTACAATATTCTGGTCACGAGACTTAATCATATACTTTGTCTTTTCGGGATTTACTTCCAAACCGATCGCTTTACTTGCTTCCAGTAAAATTTCCGTGTTTTCCCTAATCGTTTGTGTATTTTCTCCTAACATATTCACGTCATCTGCATAGACAAGAAGCTGATGTAACCCGTTCAATTCCAAACTCTGTCTGTTATCCTGAACTTTCCTAATGGCATATTCTAGAGCGAAGTTAAAAAGTAAAGGTGATAGGTGATATACAGCCTGTTACGAATCCCTACAATAAGCCTCACAGATATTGCATATGGATAAAATCCGACGATGGCTTATTAGGAATCGCTGTGCACAGATAGACTACTACTAAAATTATTATATTTCATATACATCATTCTCTGGTAAATTGATTCGCAGATACAGAATATGAACAAAAGATGATATTAAGAATCAAGAAAATTCGTGTGAGCGAAGCTTGCGTTCTAGTATAGTTCCGTCTACATACAAGGAATACAAAAGTTAATATACTGATATATAAAATGGAAAGGAATTAAAAAGACAAACAACTTTTTATATAAGATCAATAATTAAAGTTCCCAATCATGCCATTATCATCAAGATTATCCACTCGTTGCATAAATAACTATTATGGAAATCTGGAGCAGAAAGATATGTTTTCTTATAGGCTGTAGTACTTAGTACAATGAAAAAGTGAAAACTACTATATGAATGGGTAAATAAACGAATGAATGAATGAATCAGTCAGTAAACAAACAGATAAATAAGTAAATGAATAGATAAACAAATAAATTGATAAATTGAGAACTATATTAATAAATACAGAACTAAAAATATAAATAAAGAAATAAGTAGATGGATGAATGAGTAAATAAATAATAAGTAAAGACCTAAGTAAATAAATAAATGAATAATTAAATAATTTAATAAATGAAGAATTGAGTAAATAAATAAGTGAATGAATGAACGAATGAATAAATAAATAAGTAAATAAATAAGCAAATGAATAAATGAATAAATAAATAAATAAATAAATAAATAAATAAATAAATAAGTAAGTAAGTAATAAATAAGAAAATGAATAAATGAATAAATAAATCAGTCAGTAAAGAAATAGATAAATAAGTAAATTAATAAGTAAACAAAGAAATTGATAAATTGAGAACTATATTAATAAATACAGAACTAAAAATATAAATAAAGAAATAAGTAGATGGATGAATGAGTAAATAAATAATAAGTAAAGACCTAAGTAAATAAATAAATGAATAATTAAATAATTTAATAAATGAAGAACTGAGTAAATAAATAAGTGAATGAATGAACGAATGAATAAATAAGTAAGTAAATAAATAAGCAAATGAATAAATGAATAAATAAATAAATAAGTAATAAATAAGAAAATGAATAAATAAATAAATAAATCAGTCGGTAAAGAAATAGATAAATAAGTAAATTAATAAATAAACAAATAAATTGATAAATTAAGAACTATATTAATAAATACAGAACTAAAAATATAAATAAAGAAATAAGTGGATGGATGAATGAGTAAATAAATAATAAGTAAAGACCTAAGTAAATAAATAAATGAATAATTAAATAATTTAATAAATGAAGATTTGAGTAAATAAATAAGTGAATGAATGAACGAATGAATAAATAAGTAAGTAAATAAATAAGCAAATGAATAAATAAATAAATAAATAAATAAACAAGTAATAAATAAGAAAATGAATAAATAAATAAATAAATCAGTCAGTAAAGAAATAGATAAATAAGTAAATTAATAAATAAACAAATAAATTGATAAATTGAGAACTATATTAATAAATACAGAACTAAAAAAATAAATAAAGCAATAAGTAGATGGATGAATGAGGAAATAAATTAATAAGTAAAGACCTAAGTAAATAAGTAGATGAATGATTAAATAATTTAATAAATGAAGAACTAAGTAAACAAATAAGTGAATGAATGAACGAATAAATAAGTAAGTGAATAAATAAATAAATGAGTAAATAAATGAATGAATGAATGAATAAGTAAATAAATAAATAAACAAAAATAAATAAGTAAATATATAAATAAATAAGTAAATAAATGAATAAATAAAGAACTAAGTAAATAAATAAGTAAATGAATGAGTAAATAAATGAATAAGTAAATGAATAAATAAATGAAAAAATAAATAAATAAATGAGTCAGTAAACAAATAGATAAATAAGTAAATAAATAAATGATTAAATAATTCAATAAATGAAGAACTAAGTAAATAAATAAATGAATGAATGAATGAATAAATAAATAAATAATTAAATGAATAAATAAATAAATGAGTAAATCAATGAATGAATAAATAAATAAATTGGTAAATAATTGGATGAATAAATAAATGAATAAATAAAATAATAAGTAAAGACCTAGGTAAATAAATAAATGAATGATTAAATAATATAACAGATGAAGAACTAAGTAAAATAAGTGAATGAATGAATGAATGAATAATTAAATAAGTAAATGAATAAATAAATAAGTAAATAATTGAATGAATAAATAAAGAACTAAGTAAATAAATAAGTAAATGAATAAATGAGTAAATAAATGAATAAATAAAGGACTAAATTAATTAATTAATAGGTAAATGAAAATCAATGAAGAAATAAATCATTAAATAAATGACAACTATAATTAGAGGAGAAATAATTGATGAGAAGGAAATGCCAGACGAAAAGAGAGGAGGAAAGCAAAGAAGACTAGAAGGGATGATTGAAATTGGGTAGCATTGAGGAAACGGCTGAAAGAGAATAAGTTGGAATTTAGAGTACGCGTGTCTCCTATCTTGTGGGCGAGTTAATGGAAGAGGATGAAAGGCAGGGTGGGGGAGGGGGTGTAAGCTCTAGGACACGCATTCCTCCTGCGGCATTGCTAATTTCGCCCCCAGTCTGAGGATTGAGCTCCCCCACCCCAACTGACCGGTAGGTAGGAAGAGAGAGAGAGAGGAATAACATTTTCCCGGGAGAGATTTACCCTTAAACCGTATATCAGGGAAGAGACTAGCAAACGAATTGCTCTAACAAAACCTTTCCTCTTTTTTTTTTTTTTTTTCGCTTCTCCCTACAAACCTCATCGGCTCCCCCGCACCCTCCACCCCCTTCCTGGCGTCGTTACGCGGGGCCATAAGCACGTTCCTCTGCCATCCATTCTAATCGCGCGGGATGACGGAACTGGGAAACGGAGAGGTTCCCGGAACCTCCCCCACAAGGTGGCTACGCAGTTCCTAGCCGCCCGACGTGTTCAATAGCTGAACAAGATGCCAGCAACTACATTGTGAAGAAAACAAATGGATGTCGCATTTTACAAGACAGTAACTTAAAATTGTAGCAACGCAAGATTTGGTGTTTAATATAGAGGTTTTCAAAATTATAAGGTAAATTTAATTGCTTACTCGGTTAAGAGAGAAGTTTTATTATTGAATTTGGTATTCCCAAGAAACTAGTTCGATTAATTAAAATGTGTCTCAGTGAAACGTACAGAGTCCGTATAGGTCAATTTCTGTCAGATGCTTTTCCAATTCACTGTGGGCTAAAGCATGGAGATGCACTATCACCTTTACTTTTTAACTTCGCTCTAGAGTATGCCATTAGGAAAGTCCAGGATAACAGATAGGGTTTGGAATTGAACGGGTTACATCAGCTGCTTGTCTATGCGGATGACGTGAATATGTTAGGAGAAAATCCACAAACGATCAGGGAAAACACGGGAATTTTACTGGAAGCAAGTAAAGAGATAGGTTTGGAAGTAAATCCCGAAAAGACTAAGTATATGATTATGTCTCGTGACGAGAATATTGTACGAAATGGAAATATAAAAATTGGAAATTTATCTTTTGAAGAGGTGGAGAAGTTCAAATATCTGGGAACAACAATAACAAATATAAATGATACTCAGGAGGAAGTTAAACACGGAATAAATATGGGAAATGCCTGTTATTATTCGGTTGAGAAACGTTTATCATCCAGTCTGCTGTCGAAAAATCTGAAAGTTAGAATTTATAAAACAGTTATATTAACGGTTGTTTTGTATGGTTGTGAAACTTGGACTCTCACTTTGAGAGAGGAATAGAGATTAAGGGTGTTTGAGAATAAGGTGCTCAGGAAAATATTTGGGGCTAAGAGGGATTAAGTTACAGGAGAATGGAGAAAGTTACACAACACAGAACTGCACGCATTGTATTCTTCACCTGACATAATTAGGAACATTAAATCTAGACGTTTGAGATGGGCAGGACATGTATCACGTATGGTCGAATCCAGAAAGGCATATAGAGTGTTAGTTGGGAGGCCGAAGGGAAAAAGACCTTCGGGGAGGCCGAGACGTAGATGGGAAGATGATATTAAAATGGATTTGAGGGAGGTGGGATATGATGATAGAGACTGGATTAATCTTGCTCAGGATAGGGACCAATAGCGGGCTTATGTTAGGGCGGCAATGAACCTCCGGGTTCCTTAAAAGCCAGTAAGTAGGTAAGTATATTTTTATTTTATATACAGTCACAACAATTCTGGCTTTGACTTATTACATCGGAAATGGGATTTTTCGCATCTCCATAACGACGAATTTATTTCTGATTGTTTTGATGATCCTTCAGTAGGCACTTTCCTCCAACTTGGTCTGCAAGATCGCCAGATATTAACCCAACACATTATTGATTGTGAAAATATCTGAAGGAAACAGTCTTCTTGGGCAGACCTACGACAATTGATGAGTTAAAGGGCTCCATCGCACACGCTGTGATAGATATTCCATAACTCGAACTAAGAGCTTCCGTCAACTACTTGAAGCAGAATTGCTGGGTAACTTTCGGCGTTGGACCTCTGATTCATTTCGCCATCATTAATTCACATATCATCATCATCATCATCATCATCATCATTATCATCATCGTCGTCATCATCATCATCATCATCATCATCATCATCATCATCATCATCATCATCATCCATACCACAGCTCAGGTTCAGTATACTGTGCTGCATGCTGAACTTGTATAAGAGCGTGGCCTTTCGGCTACCCAATCATTCACAGAATAGGAGTGGTAAGCACAATAAGCCTCAGGATGCAGTGTAAGCCTTCGGGTCCCTCCTCCGTGCAAGAGAAAAAAAAAGTAAATAAATATGAAAATAAATAAATAAAAAATGAATGAGTATGAGTGAATAAATAAGTAAATACATAAATAAATAAGTATAAGTTATACATAAATGAGTAAATAAACAAAATATGTAAGATGTGCAAATAAATAAGTAAATAAATAAATAAATAAAATAAATAAGAAAATAGGTAAATAAATAAGTATATGTAGTACATAAGTAAACAAATAAGTAAATGAATAAATATATAAGTAAATAAATAAATACATAAATAAATATATACATAAATAAATAAATATATACATAAATAAATGTAAATGAATAAATAAATAAGTATACATATAGGCCTACAAATATATATATATATATATAAAAAATCAATAAAGAAATAGGTAAGTAAATGAATAAATAAGTACTAAAAATTAGTAAACAAAATAAATAAGAAAATGAGTAAATAAATAAGTATACACATATAGTAAATAAATAAATAAAATAAATAAGAAAATGAGTAAATAAATATGTACGTAGATAAATAAATAAGTACATAAATAAATAAACAGTATTAAAAAGAGAATGAGTAAATAACGAAGTATATAAATAAATAAAGAAGTATATATATAAATAAATAAGTACTGCAAATAAATAAACAAACAAAATAAATAAGAAAATGAGTAAATAAATAAGCGTATAAGAAATAAAGAAGTATATATGTAAATAAATAAGTACATAAAAATAAGAACTGCAAATAAATAAACAAACAAAATAAATAAGAAAATGAGTAAATAAATAAGCGTATAATAAAAAAGAAGTATATATGTAAATAAATAACTACATAAAAATAAGTAAATACTGCAAATAAATAAACAAACAAAATCAATAAGAAAATGAGTAAATAAATAAGCGTATAATAAATAAAGAAGTATATATATATAAATAAGTAAATAAATAAATACTGTAAACAAATAAATAAATACGCGATATTTTTTACGTAAGATACAAATTTTATAAATCAGTAAAATACATTTTCTGATATTTTTTATACTCAGTAGTGTATATTTTTCTTCTGGATAATTTAATGTTATTATTCTTCACCGGAAAGGAATGGTAAATATTAATAATTGGTGAACAGTAACAGATCTACATCACGAATTGGACTACCAGTACAAGCTGTATTATATACAACAAATGTTTAATATACAAGTGACCCTTAGCTCATGTCAGAATCAGGACACTTGTATCATAACCCTCGCTTTTACGAATGGTTGCCGTCCTTCTTAAATAAACTGTGTACAGATGAACTAAGAAATCCTCAAACTGTCGAATCATCAGTTATTCTCTGGTCAATACGAATGAAGCGGTTCGTACTTTATAGAGACGTTAAAAAATTGACGGTTGCTAAGTTGCCGTCCGTGAAGAAAATCTGACGATCGTTGGTGAATGACAAAAAGCGTTGGACGGTGAGAATGAACTGTGCAGGGCGACCGGAACTTTGTAGTCGCAGCTCGCACAAAAAGCGTCATCGACTGGCAGGTCCTGATGTCGGCAGACAAGTGCCGGGCGGACTAAGAGCTGTAATTTAGGATTGTATACGGGCCAAATTTGATAAGAGGGAACAAAGAACGGGAGGCAGTTTCTGCTTGCGTGGTACAATCCAGAATTGGCGGCCTGCCGTGTGCAGTCTTTCAGACTCATCGCCTTTGTGAAGCTCAGTTGTTTTACAAATCCTCGGTCGTCATAGCAACAGTCTCAGTCAAGAGCGTACGTCTGGCTATTTTGTATATTCTCTTACTATATAATATGTTATGTTTGTAATAATTACAATAAAAAATGAAAACAACAATAATACTTACTTACTGGCTTTTAAGAAACCCGGAGGTTCATTGCCGCCCTCACATAAGCCCGTCATTGGTCCCTATCCTGAGCAAAATTAATCAAATCTCTATCATCATATCCCACCTCCCTCAAATCCATTTTAATATTATCTTCCCATCTACGTCTCGGCCTCCCTAAAGGTCTTTTTCCCCTCCGGCCTTACAACTAACACTCTATATGCATTTCTGGATTCGCCCATACGTGCTACATGCCCTGCCCATCGCAAACGTCTGGATTTAATGTTCCTAATTATGTCAGGTGAAGAATGCAGTTCTGTGTTGTGTAACTTTCTCCATTCTCCTGTAACTACATCCCTCTTACCCCAAATATTTTCCTAAGCACCTTATTCTCAAACACCCTTAACCTATGTTCCTCTCTCAAAGTGAGAGTCCAAGTTTCACAACCATACAGAACAACCGGTAATATAACTGTTTTATAAATTCTAACTTTCAGATATTTTGACAGCAGACTGGATGACAAAAGCTTCTCGACAGAATAATAACAGGCATTTCCCATATTTATTCTGTGTTTAATTTCCTCCCGAGTATCATTTATATTTGTTACTGTTGCTCCAAGATATTTGAACTTCTCCACCTCTTCAAAACATAAATTTCCAATTTTTATATTTCCATTTCGTACAATATTCTCGTCACGAGACATAATCATATACTTTGTCTTTTCGGGATTTACTTCCAAATCTAACTCTTTACTTGCTGAAAATAACAATAATAATAGTAATAATAATAAATTGTAGTATGCGGGCTACATTATACAGGGTGATTCACGAGGAGATACCGCCACTTGCTGAAAATAACAATAATAATAGTAATAATAATAAATTGTGATATGCGGGCTACATTATACAGGGTGATTCACGAGGAGATACCGCCACTTGCTGAAAATAACAATAATAATAGTAATAATAATAAATTGTAATATGTGGACTACATTATACAGGGTGATTCACGAGGAGATACCGCCACTTGCTGAAAATGACAATAATAATAGTAATAATAATAAATTGTAATATGTGGACTACATTATACAGGGTGATTCACGAGGAGATACCGCCACTTGCGGAGTCAATATCTGAAGGCATTCTGAGCAAAAACTGTCACACAAACATGTGTCGTATTTTCAGTATCTTCAGAGTTACACTAATTATTTGAAGTTGTTAAAAAATATCTTTTTCTTAGTTTTAAGGGTAAAAAAATATTACAATTAGAGAATGAACTATTCAGAAGTATACTTTGTTTAATTAGATAGTATTCTGAAACTAAAACTGTTGTTAATTCCAGAGTTGCTTCGTACAGATTTTTTTTAAAATTCTTTAACTAAACATTACATTCGGAAAACGTATTACTTCTTTTCCTTGTGTTAAATTTTTATATTACCTTGGTAACATGTTTCAGCCTGCTATTGGCCATCATCAGAACTAGTTGCTGCTGGTCTTGGCGTCTTTTGTTTTTTTCCTGTGGGGGTGTGTTTGTGTAGTGTAATTTGGAGTCAAAGAGTGTGTGTGTTCTGAAATTGAGTTGTGTGTTGAGAATTTCATTTGGATGTGTTTTCGTGTGTCTGTATATTTCATATAGTTCTAGTGTATTTAGTTTCTGGCTTTTTGGTTGGATGTGTAGAATTTCCATGTCTGTGTTGATGTCTCTGTAGTTGTGGTTAGCATTTTTGATGTGTTCTGCATATGTGGAAGTGTTTTGTAATTTTGTTCTGTCTGTGATGTGTTCTTTGTAACGTGTTTGAAATGATCTGCCTGTCTGTCCTATGTAGAAGTTGTTGCAGGTGTTACATTTGAGTTTATACAGAGTGTTTCCGAGGTGGTGTTACAAACTTTCAGGGATCATGGCGAAGGGCACATGCATCAATTTGAGATAAGGAACACTGGTCCAGAAATGAGCGAGTCGAAAGTTTCAAGCAAAAATAGTTGTGTGGAAATGAAATAATTTTATTCCTCTGTACACTTTATTTGTGTGTATTTATCTGTACATCTTACACATACTGTATTCATCTGACGTTGTTTACGTTGTCTACTTACAGTATTCCATTCAGTGCGCTGTCTGAGGGGTGGGGACAGGAAACTACACTAAAGCAATGCGGATAGCGTAATGTGTAACGGACATGGTCGGTCCTGATATGCACGTCTGTAGACAGCAGTGTATGTGTACAAGTTGCAGTGTCCAGTCGATCAGCCCTAGTGAAATGGAGGAGTACACGAGAGCGGAATAAGCAGACCTGATTTTCGAATACGGATGAGCCAATGGGAACAATAGACAAGCTCACAGATTGTATCGGGACAAGTACCCACGTAGGAGATATCCGGCCCATACCATCTTTCCACGACTGTTCCAAAGTTAAGGGAAGGAGGGCACGTGATGCCAAACTACAATTCCATTTCCACACAACTATTTTTGCTTATAACTTTCGACTCAGTAATTTCCGGACCATGATTTCTTATCTCAAATTGATACATGTGTCCTTCGCCATCATCCCTGAAAGTTTGTAACACCACCTCGAAACACCCTATATATGCCTGTGTGGTTGTATTTGTTTGTGTTGTTTGTGTGTTGAGATGTTTCTGTAGAGTATTATTTGTTCTGTATGCGATGTTATAATTTAATTTCTTGAATGAGGTTGCAATCTTGTGTGTGTTTTTGTTTCGTATTTTAGTGTGATTTTTTTTTGAGTTCTTGTGTTTGTGTTGTATTCTTATGTTTTTTTTTTGTGATTATGTTTTGTGTTTCTTATTATGTTCTCTATTATGTTAGGGTTGTAGCTCTTCTTTGTAGTCATGTTCCGTGATTGGTATGTTGAGTAGTCTGTGTACCATTGTTCGCAATGCAGCTTGTTTGTGTTCTGATGTTGGCCAATAGCAGGCTGAAACATGTTAACAAGGTAATATAAAAATTTAACACAAGAAAGACAAATACAATAAAACCTCACTAAAACGAAACGCGATCGTTCCAGATTTTTTTTCCGTTTTAATAGTTTTTCGTTTTAAAAAGGGTTAAGTTTTGGAAAAACTAAGAATAGACTACTGCAATATGCTTACCGTAGGAAGAACACAATGAATAAATAATTTGAAATAAAAGTTACTACAGTTCATGCAAAGTGAATTTTACTTTCATAATTATTAACTTACGTTTACTTGAAGCAAGTAACGAGATAGGTTTGGAAGTAAATCCCGAAAAGACAAAGTATATGATTTTGTCTCGCGACGAAAATATTGTACGAAATGGAAATATAAAAATTGGAAATTTATCTTTTGAAGAGGTGGAGAAGCTCAAATATCTTGGAGCAACAGTAACAAATATAAATGATACTCAGGAGGAAATTAAACACAGAATAAATATGAGAAATGTGTGTTATTATTCGGTTGAGAAGCTTTTGTCATCTAGTCTGCTGTCCAAAAATCTGAGAGTTAGAATTTATAAAACAGTTATATTACCGGTTGTTCTTTATGGTTGTGAAACTTGGACTCTCACTTTGAGAGAGGAACAGAGACTACGGGTGTTTGAGAATAAGGTGCTTAGGAAAATATTTGGGGCTAAGAGGGATGAAGTTACAGGAGAATGGAGAAAGTTACACAACACAGAACTGCACGCATTGTATTCTTCAACTGACATAATTAGGAACATTAAATCCAGACGTTTGAGATGGGCAGGACATGTAGCATGTATGGGCGAATCCAGAAATGCATATAGAGTGTTAGTTGGGAGGCCGGAGGGAAAAAGGCCTTTGGGGAGGCCGAGACGTAGATGGGAGGATAATATTAAATGATTTGAGGGAGGTGGGATATGATGATAGATACTAGAATAATCTTGCTCAGGATAGGGACCAATGGCGGGCTTATGTGAGGGCGGCAATGAACCTCTGGGTTCCTTAAAAGCCAGTAAGTAAGTATTGGCATATTAACACAAAACTCAAAATAAATAGACTGAAATGTGAAACTAAATTGACACTACGCTATTCATAGTTTTTTTTCTACTCGCACTGTCCGTTATCACTGTATTGACTTGTTAGCACAAAACTGAGAATAAATGAAAGAAAATGCAAAAGGATTGCAATAAGTGACGGTACACGAGGTCAGTAACCTGCCCGGGTCCTTGACAATAAGCACAGAATAGTGACATGGTTAGAGAAGGTTCACCCCCAACGCCTGACAAAGAATAGCGAAAGTCTTCCAGATCATTGCATGTACAGACACACGAAAAATTATGTCATGCTTCGTGCGGTATTATCGCAAAATTAAAAATGGTTTGAAAGAATTTAGCAACAGTTAAGCTTAAAATTATCCGTTTTAATCAGTTTTTTTACCTAAATGGTGCCCAAAAATAATTCCCTTTTCGCGTTAGACAGTATTCCGTTTTAAAGTATTATTTTATATAGGAAATCATTCCGTTCCCAAATTTATTCTTCGTTTGTGCAGGTTTCCTTTTTATAGAGGGTACGTTTTAGCATGGTTTTACTGCAATACGTTTTCCGAATTGATATAGTGTTAAAAGTTGTGTAATCAAGATATATAAACATTACATTATTCTTAAACACTTATCACTAGACTTCATTGAATTGCCACACGCAGCATGCAATCAGGTTGCCGATGTACGGTAGTATAGAAGAGGTGAGCGACCGCCCGGTCTCGTAGTATAAGCAGTTCATGTTAAGAGATCTGACCGGTCCAAATAGATAGAGGAGCTACAGCTAATGTATACCTATGTAAGCACTTGTTTTTGCATTACTGTGGCTGGAATAGTATTTGTTCAGTGCAGACAAGAATTCAATCAAACATACTACAATGAGAGTGTTGCTGTTCCAAACAATTGCCCCTGGAATACCCTTACCCCCGCAGCCAGTCTTGACACGTTGGGAAACGTGGTTGGATGCTGTTAATTATTATGCAGAATATTACGGCAAAATAATGGAGGTAATTGATGCATTGGATAGCACAGACAGTTCCGCTGTTGCAGCTGTAAAATCATTCCTTCTGAACAGCTATTGGAAGATATTCTGTTCATTGATTCTAATTTTAAAATCGTGACCAAAAGCATCATCATGTTAGAATCGTCTAAATACAACTCTCAGAAGCCCTTAATATCCAAAATAACAATTCAATAATTGCAGAAAAATTTAAATGTAAGTTGAGAAACGTTATTTGCTGAAAATTCTGCCTATTCAAAATAACATGATGTACTATCAGGTCAACAAGATGTCAAGTTGGTGTACTAAAAAGTAGTGAACTTCCCGTTCTTAAAATATGCACCTATTAGTTGATGAACGTACATTTTGCCAATATAAAAAGTTTTGAGTGACTATTCAGGAATTTTTGCAGTCGCTCAAAATATAAATGATGTACTATTCAAGGATGATGTCAGTATCTTACAAAATTTTAAGATTAATATATCTCACTATAAAATAATTGTGTATTTACATGTTAAGACATTTCCTACTTCAAATCATTCATTAGTTTCTTGACTTTTTATTGTAACCGTTCTTCAAATATACTCTATCCGTCGCACGTCCCCTTCTCATACAGCCTACACTGGTGGCCATAATTCTGAAACTTTTTGTTTTTGTACTGAATTATTATAACATCTGCATTGATTCACAGATTTATACAATTGAAAATGTTTCTCGTGACTGATTCGTTAATTATGGGGTTATAACAAATGTATTATATTAAATCCTGAATATTTTAACAATAAATAATCATTACTATGTGGGAAATTATGTTCTTGTCGTTTAAGATCTAAATATTAATTTCAGATTTTCATTATAAGTTTCCTTCCATCTTTCAATGCTAATCGACAAATCTTTCACTTTCTTGGACTTACTTTAGGTTTTCTACCAGTCTAAGTGTTGTTTTACAAAATGTTTGTAACTATTTACTGCAATGCACCATATTTTCAAGGATTGATGTGGCTGCCCTATATTTTCGTGGAGCCATTGTGATAAAATTTAAAGTTTGTTGTAAATATTCACTAAAAAATCTTAAGTCGTATTACATGAAACAAATTAATAATGTCCATATGTTATTACCAGTGCTCACCAATGCTTCTACTGATCAACAATAATCTTAAACTCAACAATGGACTAGTTTTTATAACAGTAAATAATGGGAAATTATAATGAAATCTGAAATTAATATTTAGATCTTAAACGACAAGAACATAATTTCCTGACTTAGTAATGATAATTTATTGTTAAAATAGTCAGGATTTAATATAATACCTTTATTATAACCCCATCGTAACGCAGTCCCATTTTCTCTGTGAATTAATACAAATTTTATAATAATTCAGCCAAAAAGTATTATGGCCACCAGTGTATACCGCGTGCGTAGTAAACCTTGCGATTCTCGTGGCAATTCCACGAAGTCTACTTATCACAAAAATTGTTACAGATCACACGATTTCTAAGCAACTTAATTCTTTACACTTCAGTGTTACATCCTAATGTACAGTCTTAAAGAGTTTACAGGAATGACGTAATTTGTAACAACTGTTCTGATAAATGTCAATAAGCTCGGGTAGTTTAGTCGACCTGTTTGAGATTCGAACTTCGGACTTCTCGCTACGTCGCTCTGAAATATCAGAAGTTCAACTTAACTGAACCTTCTATTCTTGCAAAGTTCTTTTTTCTTTCCTTTACCGTCATTCTCTTTTCCGGGTTCCTTTAAAAATAAGGCTGTTACAGAAGTTGCGATGCGGTTCTTGGCTGAGCCTGTAAACCCAGCAGTATCTCTCAGTTCTCCCCGGACTTTAAAACAACTTTGAGCGATGTGGGGCAGGTAGTCGCGGGGATATTCCTCCTTCGATTCATATCTCTGGAGCGGGTTTAAATGTCACAACTGCGACAAGTGTCTCTCAACTAGAGACACATTTTATAGGCTAATGGGCAAAGCAATTACAGATACGTAGCCTACTAACTTGTTTGTGCTACGATTGATATCGTCGGAAACTTAAAAGTGCATTTTAACCTAAAATAGTAATTAACACAAGTGAAAGTTTATTCCGATAATGGAGAAAAGGTGAAATAAACATTAAGACAAAAGCCTAACGCTCTTAATCTCCTTTTTATCTTTTTTGTCACTCTATGACAGTGATGTCAACTGATGCCCATAGTAGCAAGCGCGCGCTTTTGAGCCCAGGAGAGCCTGAGCGCTTTACAGCGGAAAGGAAAGAGACAGACGAAAGAAGTGGTATATGCCGCTTGGTCGAGCTATATTCAGGGATGGCCAGCACTGATTCAATAGATAAAGGGAAGAGAACTTATTAAAACTGTATCCATGTTAATTTTTAGATTTGTCTGAGAAGTATAAGTGCATTATAAGAATGTAAGTTTTAATTTTGATGTTCATTTTTCACAAGTTTGCTTTTTTATTCAGAAGGAATATTTCCTCAACATTTTTACAGAAAAGTGAAATTTTCCGATATGTTTGTTTAGTGGCCTTACAGGTACTAAAACAATGTTTTCGTAAATATAATATACCGTAAATACATTTTACTGAAGATAGTGTATTAAAATGTTTGAAAATATTCGCATGGAAAATGTTTGTAAGGAAATGAATTAACAAAGCAAATACTGTTACATCACAAACAAACTATATGTGCCTATGTGTTGGTAAAACGTCAGCTCTATAGCTTCAGCAGATTTCGAGATAATTTAATGTTCTGATAACAGAAAGTTGCGCACCAATATCACCTAAAAGCATAATGCGATAAGAGTTTTATTATGTAATATTAGTTACAGTTAAAACATATACCTAGACAACTTTGCTTTGTACTATAATATTGTTTTGATTACTTTTATAAGGGTAAAGATATCATCAATATCAATTTCAACTTATCATGTCATATTCAGTATCTTTCTTTGGGATAACACTTTCTTTATGAATGATGTGTTTAATTCACTTAGTACAGTATAGTTGTAGTTATTATGGAATTTGTGTGAATATTCCTTCTTTACTCTTTATTATGTTATTAACGTTTAAAACACAACTGCAATATTAGGCTAGGAAATAGGTGTTAGTACTTTTGTTTTACAGACAATATAGAAAATAACAAACAGAAAGAAGCCATATAAAAATAACGACATAAAATTTCACGTTCCGTTTGAAGTTTGTGCACCACTGTTTTCTTAATCCAACAGGCTGCTTATTCCTCCTAGCATACCTAGCGCTTAATGCCCGCGCACGACGTCAAGGTCAGAAAAATGCGCTTGCTTTGACATCATTGCTCTATGATATGAGAGTTCACGTACTTCCTACAACGAATGATTCTGGAAAAAAAGATCTTTTAATTTTCAATGGTGTAACAAATGGCTGTTCTTGGTAGTCTAATGGTTGTTGTGATTTTTGTTTAGGTCCAAGTATCGCGAGTTAAAACTCAGACGGGGAATTTTAAAATATAGCCTAAATACTGATCTTGTCCACAGTCTATAGCGTGTTGACAATATCTGCGTTCGTTTCGTTTGTAACATTAGAAAATTCGATCATGTAACACCGTCACTAGAATTCTTTCTTGGAATCCACTTAAAGATAGAACACTCAAATATGCAGAAATTTGATCCGAACAAATTTATTTATTTATTTATTTATTTAATAGATAGATAGATAGATAGATAGATAGATAGATAGATAGATAGATAGATAGATAGATAGATAGATAGATAGATAGATAGATAGATAGATAGATAGATAGATAGATAGATAGATAGATAGATAGATAGATAGATAGATAGATAGATAGATAGATATATAGGTAGGTAGGTAGGTAGACAGACAGACAGACAGACAGACAGACAGACAGACAGATATATAGAAAGAACTTTATTGTCGCTGGCATAATGTATGCATAGACATGGTCAAATATATACAATTACAATTTAATGTAAAATAAGTCAAATATAAAAAAAAACATAAAAAAAACAAAAACAAACAATAACATATACATAGAAACGTTACATTAGAGTACCCCGAAAGAGCAAGGCTCGTGTTCGGGGACAGTTCCGTTACATAGATACACATACTTTGTACACAAAATACTTAAGAAAAAAGTCACATAAAGATGTTAAGAAAATTGGTAATAATAATACTAGTAATAACTGAGTGAACAAAGAGACGATGTTGAGATTGATGGATTAATATTAAATTATTATTAGTAGTATAATTAGTGCAGGTCATGTTGATATAGCAACCAAGATAAGATAGAAAAAATATACTTAGGATAGAAATAAACTTGTTTTACAATACCGTACATGGTACATAATATAATACAGGGAAGTCTGTTATATAATTTTTTTAATTCTGGATCTGAAAATTTCATTGCTTAAAGTAGTCAATTCTGGATGAAATTTTATTATCGAATTATATAGACGTGGACCATAATTTGTACTGCGTAGTAAAGCAGCAGATGTGAAACATTTAAGTTCAACTAATTTAAGAATTTCATTTCGTCTTGTATTATGATCATTTGGCTGAGCTACAAATTTCATTCTATGTGACGTTTTTAAATTCCTCTTCAGAAGGAAAAGTTACATTTTTTCGGATCAAATTTCTGCACACCTGAAGGACAAAACTAAAATTATTTCTATAATATATTATCATAATACACTGCTCTCTTAAATTGACTGAGCATATTGGGAATTAAATCAATGGCTTTCCCAAAACACGCTATGAAACGTTTCATATAAATTAATTTTTATCTCTGAAAGGCAGCAAAAAAACGAGAAAAATGTTATTAAGCCTTATAATCCGTGGCGCTACAGCCCGTGAAGGGCCTAGACCGACCAGCCGGCTGCTAGCCTCACGCCCACATGCCGAAGCAGAGGTGGACGATCATCCAACAAGAATGGAGGTATCGTGTGGTTAGCACGATGATCCCCCCAGCCGTTATAGCTGGTATTCGCAACCGGATTTCGATACCAATCGTAGCTCCCCAAGTGCATCACGATGCTGGGTGGGCACCGGTCCCATACACTGGCCGAAATTTCATGAGAAAATTTCTTCCCCCATGAGGAATCGAAAACCAGCGCGCATTCCGTAACGCGAGTCCTAGGCGGGTGCCTTAGACCGCGACGCCACGGCGCGGGACCGTTATTAAGCCTTAGTGTTTGAAATATCTCAAAGAATAACCTCCTGAAATTAATTACTTAACTTATGGTTCACTGTATAAAAACACAGTACAGAAATGAAAACACACAACGATACTTCTAAAGTCGCGACGCTGTCATTCCCGGCGTGACTCCTCCTCTTTGCTTACGTCTTAGGAAGTGAAGGCTCTATAAAGTCTAGGTAGGAGTATCGTTCGCCATTTTTGTTCTTTCGTTGCCGAGCTACCATACGAGGAATCTGTTTGCCACACCGTTAAACATTATCATGTCGTAGCTCCTATGATAATAAATCAAACGCACTTAAATTCAGCAAATAATTGAGCGGCAAATAACGTCTTCATGTGCTTTCTGTGAACGCTAACGAAAGAGCCAAAATGGCGGGCGATTATGTTAAGTAATTATCGAGTCTTAAGAAATGAATAATGTCTTCATCAGCGAATCACAAGACGCACACGTTTAAATGTAGCCGACCTGCAACGCGATTGGCTGCCGGAAATTAGAGCGACGGGACTATAGCTAAATTGCTGATGCATTTCCTGGCTTTTCTCGTTAGAAACCCGAGCTCCAATGTGTAGGATTGTGTTACAGTTACAGAGGTATTCACTCAGCTTACAGCTCTGAACCCCGTTCTCTCATCTATTTGCCAGTAATACTAGCGCGGACCTTGACACACTTAACTAACATTATCTTCGAAATCGCTGTATTGCAATTTTCCTTGTCGTCGCGTCCAAACTCTCATGACACTGTTGTCCAAGAACACTTGCCACTCTCTTTGACCCAGTGCCTGTCTGGTCCTCCCCCTCGAAGCTAAATCTCACCCCTATCAGCAGAAGCCTTTAATCTGAGTCCGCTCCCCTTTCTTGCGTGCTCTCGACTATTGCAGGGTGTTCCTTTTCTTTCCTACGACCTTCATCGCCCAGAACTAAGCACAACTGAAGTTCAGTTCTCCACACAACACAACAATAACAGTCCAGATTCGGAACTCCCTGGCAGTTAAACGGCAAGAACCTCCCCTCAGCTGTGATTCATTCTTTGAAGATTATCAAGTTATATTTTCTGAATAGTAGTAGTAGTAGTAGTAGTAGTAGTAGTAGTAGTAGTAGTAGTAGTAGTAGTAAAAATAATATTAGTAATACTTAATTACAAATGACTTTTAGAGAAACCGGAGATTCATTGCCGCCCTCACATAAGCCCGACATCGGTCCCTATCCTGAGCAAAATTAATCCAGTCCCTACCATCATATCCCACCTTTCTCAATTCCAGTGGCGACTCGTGATATTTTTTGTATGTAGGATATGAGATTGACGACGACTGATGACTAAGCAAGAGTATAAATAATAATATAATAATAGTAGTAGTAGTAATAATAATAATAATAATAATAATAATAATAATAATAATAATAATAATAATAATAATAATAATAATAATTTGTCATCTAGTCTGCTGTCAAAATATCTGAAAGTTAGAATTGGTAAAACAGTTATATTACCGGTTGTTCTGTATGGTTGTGAAACTTGGATTCTCACTTTGAGAGAGAAACAGAGTTTAAGGGTGTTTGAGAATAAGGTTCTTAGGAAAATGTTTGGGACTAAGAGGGATGAAGTTACAGAAGAATGGAGAAAGTTACACAACACAGAACTGCACGCATTGTATTCTTCATCTGACATAATTAGGAACATTAAATCCAGACGTATGGGCGAATCCAGAAATGCATATAGAGTGTTAATTGGGAGGCCGGAGGGAAAAAGACCTTTAGGGAGGCCGAGGCGTAGATGGGAAGATAATATTAAAATGGATTTGAGGGAGGTGGGATATGATGATAGAGACTGGATTAATCTTGCACAGGATAGGGACCGATGGCGGGCTTATGTGAGGGGGGCAATGAACCTTCGGGTTCCTTAAAAGCTATTTGTAAGTAAGTAAGTAAGACTGAATGACAAAAGGTTCTCAACCGAATAATAGCAGGCATTTCCCATATTTATTCTGCGTTTAATTTCCTCCCAAGTATCATTTATATTTGTTACTGTTGTTCCCAGGTATTTGAATTTTTCCACCTCTTCAAAAGATAAATTTCCAATTTTTGTATTTCCATTTCGTACAATATTCCGGTCACGAGACATAGTCATATACTTTGTCTTTTCGGGATTTACTTCCAAACCTATCGCTTTACTTGCTTCAAGTAAAATCCCCGTGTTTTCCCTAATTGTTTGTGGATTTTCTCCTAACATATTCACGTCATCCGCATAGACAAGCAGCTGATGTAACCCGTTCAATTCCAAACCCTCTCTGTTATCGTGGACTTTCCTAATGGCATATTCTAAAGCGAAGTTTAAAAGTAAAGGTGATAGTGCATCTCCTTGCTTTAGCCCACAGTGAATTGGAAACGCATCTGACAGAAACTGACCTATACGAACTCTACTGTACGTTTCACTGAGACACATTTTAATTAATCGAACTAGTTTCTTGGGAATACCAAATTCAATAAGAATATCATATAAAACTTCTCTCTTAACCGAGTCATTATTCTTTGAAATATTTCAAACCAAGAAGTTTAATACAGTTTCGCTCTCTTTTGCTTCCTTTTCGAGATAAATATTGTTTTATATGAAACATTTCATAGCTTGTTTTGAGAAAGCCGTTGATTTAATTCCCAATATGCTCAGTCAATTTAAGAGAGCAGTGTATTGTGATAAATTACTGAAAGAATTTTAGTTTTATCCTTCAAATGTGCAGAAATTTGATTGAATAAATGTAACTTTTCGTTTTGAAAGAGGGATTTTAAAATACTACAGCAATTGACTTATACTAATATTGAAATGGATTTGAGGGAGGTGGGATATAATGATAGAGAATGGATTAATCTTAGGATAGGGACCAATAGCGGGCTTATGTGAGGGCGGCAATGAACCTCCGGGTTCCTTAAAAGCCAGTAAGTAAGTATATTTCAAAGAATGGCTCTGTGAAATTACTTACGGTACACCCTGTATAAATTTATTTTATCATAAATTTGTACCGCAGAGTGACTCTTTAAGATGAAAAATTGCTGAGTCGTTCCTTATCCCATGACTTCTGTAAACATGACGTGAATGGGAGATATAATTTCAGTAGCAACAAACACGCATGTCGTCTGAATAGGATTCAACAGAGACACGTCATTATGTGGAAGCTGTCAAGGAGTAAGATACGCAAAGCAGCATTTCCCAATGGGCCCCACTTGCAATGCTATACATGTGATACGTCGCAGCGCTTTTGTTTCTTCGAGGCGGGACGATCATTGTTGTGGTCAGCTGTTATCAGAGTCCCCCACGGACGTGAAAACCGAGGCTGTTGCCAACTTTCAAGAATCATTTCCCCTAGGAACAGGTTTTATACTCTTGACAGAGTACTTCTTTCCTTCTGCCCCTTCAGGTTTTGTTCATGTGTCATCGTGAAATGCTACACTCAAGCGTTGCAGTCATACGAGATGCAGTGGAAATGTATACCTGTAGAATATTGAGATAATATGCGAAAATAACTAGCGACTTGAAGGAAAAAAAAATGTGTGTTTTAATGAACGCGCTTTCTCATTATATGCATACAGCACACACAATTAAAATAACCACCGTATCAAGTAAAACTTTGTTAAATTATCCAGGACCACATTCTACAGATATTTTTAATATTAAAATAATCACTATGTTAACAAATCTGCGTTATATTATCCACTATGGCATTGTTACAGATCCCTTTACTTCAGAAACATAATTCTTGTGCACCAGATCACCTTATATTTCAAATCATTTGTTTACGTAAAATGTCTAAAGTAAATAAGGCGAAATTTCGACTTCGGTACGCAACACACAGAGAGATTTTAAGTACTTAGTAATTGAAAATGATCTCAAAATTATAACAAATCACTCCTGAGCAGCCGTGGCGAAAATGTGATCGTGCGCCGAGCCACTGTGTAACCTCCCGAAGGGAAGTGAAGCAACTGTCTGACTTATTAACGGATTTTAATTTTCCTTACGTCAAGCACTTAAATATAATTTTATACAGTATAAGATTACAAACTAATGTTTAGTACGTGTAACGAAGAAAGAAATGAACAAGAAAACATAGGACACATTATCACAACCTAAAATTACTGCCTTCATGATGTCTCTGCGACAGAGTTTCAAAATCAGGAATTATGTCACTTACTGCCAGTCGTAGTTGATCACGAAGATATCTGGCTGTCAGTCGTGATCTAAATTTGGTTTTTACTATTTTCATTGTTGGAAATAATTTTTCACAAACGTAAGTTGTAGCGAACATGGCTTCAACAGAGCAAGCGAAAGAACGAAGCTTCGGATATTTATTTTTTGGCAAAGATTTGAAAAGTTCAACATTTGTCAAGTCCTTACATCTAGCTTTCATTTAACATCACATTGTAAATCTGTGGGTTTAAATTGAAAATCTAACCGTATTATTCGTACATTTGCTGAAAAAGGAGCGACGTACATAATAATAATAATAATAATAATAATAATAATAATAATAATAATAATAATAATAATAATAATAATAGTAATAGTAATAATAATAATAATAATAATAATAATAATAATAATAATAACACTTAACCTTTTAATGTTTCATCAGTAACATGTAGTATAATGCTGTTTTATGTTATACAACCGTTTTCCTCGTAATACTTGTGAACAAATCATACATTTAATATTCTCATCATATTGGCAGCAAAAAATGCGCCCTCCCATCCTATTTGAAACTTCCTTTTCGTAGAGGTATTTCCGTAGAGGTACATGGTTTCGAGAGAGACATTGCGACGATACGCCACTCGCAGGTCAGAGACAAATACAAATGGAACGGAGTTTGACTCCAGTGAATGAGAGGATGGGAGTTGGAGGAGGTAGGAAGCAAGAGAAATGTACAGCTATTGCGAGCCACAATGTGCTCGCGAGTCACATTTTCGCACAGCTGCTCTAGAGACACTGTGTGAACAATGCGAGAGCCACCCATCCAATGCGTCCCAAATACCATCGTTTCTTATTCACCCGATCAATGATTTTCTCTGACATTTTCACACCCAATGATCACGTAACTCAGTGGTGCCATCATGGTATTGCAGGGTAAATCTATCTGTGTACCCACCTACCAAAAGGCGTATATGCAAAGCATACCAATAGCCTGAGCAAATCAAATACAACCTCTCACTCATTTTAGATCTTACGGAAAAAACTCGTTTTCTATCTATCATCAAAAAGCGTAAGTTATATACAAGATGTACCAAAAGCCTGAACAAACCAAACCTAACATGTCGAATGATCTTGGATCTTACGAAAACTCACTTTCTGTAGGCTGTATCTACTTTGTCTACCAAAAAACGAACACGAAAGGCATACTGAAAGCCTGAATAAACGAAACCTAACCTGTTACTGACCTTACGAAAACTCATTTATTTTTCCAGATCTTGGCAGCACTGCGATAAACATTCCTAAAGTCACGTCTCGATATAGTCATAATGATATCTGAGATTTTGATATATCCGATGTAGGTACAACTATACGTGAAATGTTTGTTGAATGGAATTGGGCGGAATTCTACAATAAGAGACCTCCCCCCCCCCCAAAAAAAAAAAACTTTTTCGAGATACTGACCATTGAATTAAGTCCGATTATTATTAAATATTTTATGCAAGAAGTGTTGTAACATTTATACTATTACAAAAAATAACACAATTAATAATAGTAAAAGAGGTTAACTGAGTTTTGTCTGATATTATACTCGGCGAAGATTCTCCTGCGAATACTGAATCGACGTTTGTATGGACAGTTGGAAGAAGAGCAGTTTGGCTTCAGGAAGGGAGAAGTTACGAGAGATGCAATTGGACTGCTACGAATAATCGGCGAAAGATACCTAGAGAATACGGAAATGTGTGTGTAGTATTTGTGGATCTAGAAAAGGCTTTTGACAGAGTGGGTTGGAATAAACTAATGGGGATTCTGAATAAAATTGGTGTGGATTGGAAAGAGAGAAGGCTGTTCAGTAACCTTTATATGAAACAACGAATCAAAGTCAGGATAGGAGAAGAAATATCAGAGAAGTGAAATTGGGAGAGGAGTACGTCAAGGATGCCCTTTATCACTTACCCTGTTCAACATCTACTTGGAGGATTTAGTGAAGAACTGTTTTCAGAAAATGGGAAGAGTGATAGTAGGAGAAAGAAGAATAAAATGCATACAATTTGCTGATGATATGGCGTTGTTAGCAGAAGAGGAGACGATACTAAGGGATATGCTACTGGAGCTAAATGACAGCTGTGAGCAGTATGGGATGAAGATAAATGCAAATAAGATGAGGACCATGGTTATCGGAAGAAAAGTAAGAAAGGTAAACTTGTGAATTCTAAATGAGGCAGTAGAGCAAGTGGACGGCTTCAAATACTTGGGATGTACTATAAGCAGTAACATGAGCTGCTGCCAGGAAGTCAAAAGGAGGATAGCAATGGCAAAGGAAGCTTTTAATAGAAAAGGAGTATCTTCTGCGGACCTGTAGAAAAGGAAGTATGGAAGAGATTAGTGAAGTGCTTTGTGTGGAGTGTAGCATTATATGAGGCTGAAACTTGGACATTACGAAGTGAAGGGAATCGACTAGAAGCATTTAAAATGTGAATATGGAGAACGATGGACCGTGTGAAATGGACAGAAAGAATAAGAAACGAAGCTGTGTTGGAAAGAGTGGGTGAAGAGAGAATAATGCTGAAACTGATCAGAAAGAGAAAAAGGAATTGGTTGGGTTACTATCTGAGAAGAATTACTTACTGAAGGATGCACTGGAAGGAATGGTGAACGGGAGAAGAGTTCGGTGTAGAAGAAGATATCAGATGGTAGACGACAGGATGATATGCGGAGACTAGGAGGAAGGCAGAAAATAGAACAGATTGGAGAATGCTGGGTTTGCAGTGAAAGACTGCCCTTGGGCTGAACACTATGAATGGATGAAATTGCATCACAACAGCTTCATTTCTTATTTTGTCTGTCCATTTCACACGCTCCATTCTTCTCCATATCTGCATTTCAAATTCTCCTAGTCGCTTTTCTTCAATTAGTCGTAACGTCCATGTTTCTGGTCCATGCAATGCTATTTACTCTCATTCTTCCTTCTCATTATCCGGTATTCCTTTCCATAAATCAATATCAGCACAACCACTAGCCTATCTTTTACACAATGTAATTTTTGTTAGCTATCTTATTTCCTTTTGCAATATTCTATTTATTGTTCCACATATTAATGGACACTTAATAAGTATTTGTTTTATAAGTATTTGTTTCTATCGTTACTTATACAGGGACATCATTTTATTTTTACTAACATTTCTAATCCTTGCTATACCTTTGGATCAACGATTAAGAATCAGAAACACCGTTTGCTACCTCCTTCCACGACTGGAGTTCGATGATAGTGGCGTAATATACAAACAAATCACTTTATTAAGTATAGGAGGGAAGAAAAGTAGTTATCCATTTACGTAAACTAGGAAATATCGCGATTTTGAGTTTGATAATTTTCATTAGGTTTTTGTTTAATCAAAATACAGTACAGTATTAACAATGAGTGTTTTTACTCACGAACTGAGCTTTCCATGCGGACGTATTCATTATGCAGTGTATATTATACTGTCTACGGCAGATTAGCGTACACTATAGAGAATGAAGTTAAATAGGCAAATGCCGGGTGATAGGCAAATGCCGGGTAATATTTTGGCGAATCCTCGGACCTCATTTCATCTTACTACATCTCGCCAAAATGTAAAAAAAATTGTACAACATTGTAAAAATTGTAGAAAATTACTAAATTGTAAAACTATAAAAATTTGTAAAAATTGTAATTGTAATATTGTAAAATGTTGACATGTTCCACATCTTAAAGCTTCATTGCTCATGTAAGATCTATGGAATAAAATAAATGAATGAATGAATGAATGAATTGAAAAATAATCATAATATGGATATTTAAACCAGTTCTAATGTGCATATTATCGCACTATAGACTATTGTACGTAATTCCAATTACCAGGTTCGTACTTCGTATTAGTAACTCATGTTAAAATAATTCTTTACCTGCCCTAAAAAAGAGACCTTACGTACTGTAAATTCAATCTTCACTTCTGCCCGATCCGAAAAGATAAAATTACTCAGACATGCTATCTACTGTCCGTCCAAGTGGTTACGTCGCAGCGTCGTAGAAAGGGAGGAAATCACGTGAAAGTTAATTACTTAACGAGGCACTTTTATTTAAGTTATTTTAAACAGTTGTATAATATTATGTAGACGTCCAATTCCTAACAGAAATTAATGTTCTCAGAAAAGAGCTAAGACAGCCCAGCCACTAGCTGGCGAATAAAACCTGGTGGGGGAAACCGAGTTACGACTTAGGCAAATGGACGACAGTACCTATGTGAAAATGATTCAATATTGAAAGCTCTTTCATCACTAGAGAACGCGAACATATTTTTGGAACGTACTGTTTACTATGACCGTAAGGCTACTATGACTGTATATGCGGTCTTGGATCGGTGTGGAGGACGGTTGAACTTCATTAGTAGAAGGGATGGGAGTGCAGTACATTAAAAAATTCTGGTCCAATAAAAATTGAAGTAAAAATAAAATGATGTTCCTGTATATTATTTTAATGTACCGAAGTACATATGATATTTCCATGCAGATATTCTGCGTCATCATACGATGAAAGAGTAATTGAACGGAGAAAAATTCTCTCGTATGATGACGCAGAATATCTGCATGGAAATTTCATATCGTCGCCTGAATACAAGAACTAGGTAACTTGATTTTTCATATTTTGTGAAATCGCCTATTTACTTATTTATTACACTAAGGAATATGTCTAGTTTTCTTTTACCTGTTTGTTATATTGGAAAATAAATGTCGCTGGTATCGTTCGATTAGTTGTCTAGATCCTGGATTACATTTTGTGCGATTTTTTCTATGCTATAAAAGAGGTAACTAAAAAACGCAAATTTCGAGTTAACTAGTTTTTGCATTCAGGCGACGATATGTACTTCGGTACATTAAAATAATATATAGTTAAGCTAAGATACTTTCTCTGCAAGTTTACCCTTTATAGTTATTTTTTAACATAACCTACAGAAATTTTTTCGCAGTAAGGCATGATCTTCTTTTTATGTTAAAATAGTTTTAAATAAATTTTCGTAAGGCATAATTCTGTGATTTCATATATAGTTCATTTGTTTTACAACGCTGTTTAGCTATATATTCGCTATAAATTCTACATGGATATGACAATTTTTTGTCTAAACCTCACATATTTCTCATATTGCGTACCTCATACCTATCTCACAGAGCCACGCAATTGAGTCGCATACTTTTGTGACGATACACTCAAACAAGTTCTGATGTTCCCTAAGGCCATGTGTTTGGTGGCGGAATATCGATGCTTGGAACACGGGTCCGCTGATTCGCGGATCGCTGATCAAGAGTTGTGTCGACCACAGCATGAAGTCTAGAGGCTCTCTTTGACCTGGAGTCACTCATTCAGTGCTGTTTGGCCAGTTCATAGAGACCTGGGAACTTTCTCATCGTGCCCCGGGTCACAGGTGAGGGATAACTGATGACAAAGTTGGCAACTTCATGCTCCCATACCAGGAAAGGCTTCCAGGAAGAGGTCTGGGAGCGATCGTGGCTATAGAGGCTGCGTTGAATGTTTATTGACCGCTATGTCCTATAGCCCTCTAACTCACGGGTAGAAAACACTAGTTTCAGGCGACTCTGCTGTTAAAAGCAGTGGTTTACACGCTTTTATCATTTTAATATAATTTCTGTCAAATATTACACAGGGTGTACACAATATAAGCTGCCTAACTTATACTCATGGTACAGAATAGATCACTAAGCGAAATTGTCCATTTATCGTTTTTCTTAGTGCATTGAGCCAGGGAAATAGTCTTTTTTTAAGATATTGGCACCTACGTCATTTTTATGTCCAGTCTTGAATTGTGTATTGCGAAAAAAAAAATAGTGATTTTATTTCACCAAATGCAGAAACTTTTATTAGCAAACATATGTGAGAATCTATTTCAACATTATAAATTTTCTATTAGAAATAATGGAAAACAATTTTTGAACCTGAATTTTATAAAAAAAAAATGGAGTGAGTGAACATGGAATTTTGCTTTACAAATACTCGTACGTATTCACGTTCTAATTTACTAAACACTTTTCTTAACACCTGTTTATAGAATAATGAGAATAAGGTCCTTAGGAAAATATTTTTTATTGGGTTATTTTGCGACGCTGTATCAACATCTCAGGTTATTTAGCGTCTGAATGATATGAAGGTGATAATGCTGGTGAAATGAGTCCGGAGTCCAACACCGAAAGTTATTTTGCTCGTATTGGGTTGAGGGAAAACCCCGGAAAAAACCTCAACCAGATAACTTGCCCCGACCGGGATTCGAACCCGGGCCACCTGGTTTCACAGCTAGACGCGCTGACCGTTACTCCACAGGTGTGGACCGAAAATATTTAGGTCTAAGGGAGACAAAAGTACAAGAGAATGGAGAAAGTTACAGTCCACACCTGTGGAATAACGGTTAGCGAGGCTAACCGCGAAACCAGATGGCCCGGATTCGAATCCCGGTAGGGCCAAGTTACCCGGTTGAAGGTTTCCCTCAACCTAATGTGAGCAAATAAGCCACCGGCGTGACTCAGTCGGTTAAGGCGCTTGCCTGCCGGTTTGAAGTTGCGCTCGGGCGCGGGCTTGATCCCCGCTTGGGCTGATTACCTGGTTGGGTTTTTTTCCGAGGTTTTCCCCAACCATAAAGTGAATGCAAAGTAATCTATGGCGAATCCCGGCCTCATCTCGCCAAGTGCCATCTCGGTATCACCAATCTCATCGAAGCTAAATAGCATCGTAGTTGATACAGCGTCGTTAAATAACCAACTAAACTGTCCTTGTAAATTTTATGTTATATTATTGACTAAGACTACACCATACACGAGCCTGGCTCTTACGGTAGTGGCTAGAAACATTTTGTTTCATAAATTTAATTTGTACTCACTAGCTATACTGTTTTCGCTGTAAGAAAAATCCCAATCTAAACATAAGCACGTTGCTGTCATACCCGTGATTGGCTCCCAGTCGAAACACTCACATGACGCAGGAAAATATAGTTCGTATTTGGAAACCACAATCTTGTATTATTTGGAAATAAAAAATTGAATTCTAGTTGTTAAATACGATGAAACATTTAACTTCACTCATATGTAAAACGATATGTAAAAGAAAAGCTACTTTTATATTTTCTTATGTACTATGAACGCGGATGAATACCAACAGTAATACAGAGGTAGTCTGTTCTTGTAACAAGCTGGATCACTTGAGCTCGTTGTTGTTCACGTAAGCACGTGGTACTGAAGTATGGCTTCTGCATCCTCAACTGTCCTTTGTGAAGACATAAGACTTAAAAAATAATTAATTACAGTAATTATAAAATAAATGTTTCCTAAACAAACGAATGCATAGTAGTGAGGTTAGGCCTACTTGACGAGTAACGGGAAATGTTTAACATGAAACAGAATGTACATCAGTAGGCGGGAACATGTACTGAGAATCTATGGCGCCAAACATTGGCCAATGAAGCCTCACTTCAGTCACGTGCTATTGTTTACATTAGGATTTTTCTTACAGCGAAAAGATTATAGCTAGTTAAAAAAAAATGAGCAAATCCTGGGAAACTATCGGTGCTGGTCCTCGCACTCATTTCACAGGCATTATCACCTTCATCTCATTCATTTTTTTTTTCATTTCATTCATTATATTCTATAGATCTTAAATTAGCAATGAAGTTTTAAGATGTGGAACAAGTCAAAATTTTACAATATTACAAATACAATTTTTTACAGTTTTAAATTTCAATTTTTTTACAATTTTTTTTTTTTTGGCGAGATGCTAAATTTTCAAAAATAACCCATTTTTGCACAATTTTTTTTTATTGGGTTAGATGTATCAACATCTAGGTTATTTAGATGATATGAAAGTGATAATGCCGGTGAAATGAGTCCGGGGTCCAGCACCGGAAGTTACAGCATTTGCTCGTAAAAAACCCAAAAAACCTAAAAACCGGGATTCGAACCCGGGCCACCTGGTTTCGCAGTCAGACGCGCTGACCGTTACTCCACAGGTTGGACGCAAGCATATTCTTCATCTGACATAATTAGGAATATGTAATCCAGACGTTTGAGATGGGCAGGGCATATAGCACGTATGGGAATGCATATAGAGTGTTAGTTGGGAGACAGGAGGAAAAGAGACCTTTGTGGAGTCCGAGACGTAGATGGGAGGATAATATTAAAATGGATTTGAGGGAGGTGGGATATGACGATAGAGACTGGATTAATCTTGCTCAGGATAGGGACCGATAGCGGGCTTATGTGAGGGCGGAAATGAATTTCCAGATTCTCTAAAAGCCATAAGTTACATAAATTTAAGTTTCCATTTTCATTTCTGTTTGTTTAGGTGCAAACTGTACTTCGTACAGCGAAAAATTAAAGAATTTAAGAAAACTCAGCTCAATCGGGAACCGAACCCAAAATCCTCTATTCATGACTCCACTTGAATTCCTATAACAGTAGATATTTAAATTGATTTCTGCTCTCTCTTTCTTCTCTCTCTAAATAGAAAGAGAAGAGAGCAGAGAGGGGGGAAAACGACGTCGATTTGGATGCTGGCAAGTGCTGTGTTCACAGAATGTTTATAGCTCGTTCCGAGATGCGTCTAACATCTCCTGCAGCCCCATTCGTAATATTCGGGAGAGTTTTATTGTTTGTATGATGGATGATGAAACTATAATCATCCAGTACGACACGTGGAAGTTGCGACAGTGTTAAGGTTTCGTTTATCGAAAAGTAATATCGGGTCTTTCAGAGGAAGGGTCTTGCTTCGTGTTTTTAAAAAGTGGTTTCGTCGAATAGAACACTGCGGCTTCCTATGATGAAAAAAAGACGTAAAGTGATACAGGATGTGGGATTATGGAATTAAAGGACAGTGTGTTAGAATGGTGGCTTTTGAAAGTTAAAACTCTTTCAAAATCAATATCAATTTCCGGACTCTGCATAGAGTATTAGACATTTTTGTCACAGGAAGGAGAAATACAGTGTATGGTAGATGTTGGGTTAAGAAAAAAGGAAGGAGATAAAATATGGGAGGAAATGATTTAATAATGAGGGAATTGAAATTCAAGAGGAAGTCCACGCCTGTGGAGTAACGGTTAGCGCGCCTAGCCGCGAAACCAGGTGGCCCGGGTTCGATTCCCGGTAGGGGTAATCTTTTGGCGAATCCTCGGATCTCACCTCATCTCACTACATCTCGCCAAAATATTGTAAAAAAGTGCACATAATTGTAAAAATTGTAGAAAATTATTAAATTGTTAAACTGTGAAAATGTGTAAAAATTGTAATTGTAATATTGTACAATTTTTGACTTGTTCCACATCTTAAAGCTTCATTGCTCATGTGAGATCTATGGAATAAAATAAATGAATGAATGAATGAATGAATGAATGAATGATTGAATGAATGAAGGGGCAAGTTACCTGGTTGAAGTTTTTTCTGGGGTTTTCCCTCAATATAATATGAGCAAATGCTGGGTAACTTTCGGTGCCTGGACCCCGGACTCATTTCACCGGCATTATCACCTTCTCATTCAGACGCTAAATAACCTAAGATGTTGATAAAGCGTCGTAAAATAACCAACTAAAATGAAAATAAATTCAAGGGGAAGAGAAGAGCAGAGAGAGAAAATGTATACAAAGAGAATTGCATAAAAATATTGAGTTGAAGAGAAATGAAGAAAGAAAGAAATTAAAGTAGACAAGTAACATAGAAAATACAAATGGAAAGAAAATAAGTAAAGAAGGATAAAATCATGACAGAAAAAAATAATGAACATGTACTACGAAATTATAAATAAATTATATTACAGAAAGAAAGATACAAACGAAGAAGAGTGTCGAAGGAAGTTTAAATAAAGGAAAATATATAAATAAAATATATTGAAGGCGATAAAGCGCAGGATAAATATGGGAAATGCCTGTTATTATTCGGTTGAGAAGCTTTTATCATCCAGTAAGCTCTCAAAAAAGCTGAAAGTTAGAATTTATAAAACAGTTATATTACCGGTTGTTATGTATGGTTGTGAAACTTGGACTTTCACTTTGAGAGGAACATAGGTTAAGGGTGTTTGAGAATAAGTTGCTTAGGAAAATATTTGGGGCTAAGAGGGATGAAGTTACAGGAGAATGGATAAAGTTACATAACGCAGAATTGTATACATTTTATTCTTCACCTGACATAATTACCCCTGACTTACTCAATGACGCAATACACAATCTTAACGAGGACCTTGAATCTATATCTGCATGGGCCAGAAAGTTTGGTTTGACTCTCAATGCAAGAAAATCACAAGCAATCCTAGTGGGACATCAACGTCTATTATGCAACATTACTCCTGCTCTTCCAGTCAAGTTAAACGACACAATAATCCCTTTTGCTTCCTGTGTTAAAAAACCTTGGAGTTTACTTTGATACGCATTTAAACTGGAATAACCAAATAACCCATATTACCAAAAAAGTTCTTTCCATACTACATTCTTAAACAGCATTCGAAAATTCCTTCCGCTATCAGTGAAGAAAATACTAGTGGAAACACTAGTAATGCCCCACTTCGATTATTGTGATTTTCTACTGACTGACCTCAATGTCAACCAGTCGCAAAGATTACAACATGTTCATAATTCTTGTGTTCGCTTCGTCTGCGATGTCCGTCGCGCTGACCACATTACCCCATCCTTCCAAACTCTAAACTGGCTACGGCTTAACGAACGTAGAAATTTTCATTCTCTTGTTCTCCTTTTCCAAGTCCTTCACACTTCTATACCTACCTACGTTGACTCCCGTTTCAGTTACCTGTCATCATATCATAATCTCTTCACACGCACGCAAAATAGCCGCATACTAGCCATACCAACACATAAGACATCATCGTATTCATCATCATACACAATCTCGCTCTGGCGCTTGTGGAATACACTACCCAGTGACATCAGAGACTGTCGGAATTTAGTAGCGTTCAAAAGCAAACTTATTGAGCATTTTCTTACTGCGTAGAGTAGGTTTAATTTTTACTCATTGAATAAAAAAAAAATTTTTCTCTCTTCGTAACTTTTACAATAAACTGTCTAGCTTTTATTAAGCAGTTAATCTTTTAGTACTTTGACTTTTATTGTATTTGTAAATTTAATATTAATTGTAATTATAATTGTAATTGCATTCTTAATATTGTAGTTGTAATCCCCTGGTAGAGGGGAAGAGAAGGCCTGATGACCTTATCTCTACCTTACTTACTTACAAATGGCTTTTAAGGAACCCGCAGGTTCATTGCCACCCTCACATAAGCCCGCCATTGGTCCCTATCCTGTGCAAGATTAATCCAGTCTCTACCATCATATCCCACCTCCCTCAAATACATTTTAATATTATCCTCCCATCTACGTCTCGGCCTCCCCAAAGGTCTTTTTCCCTCCGGTCTCCCAACTAACACTCTATATGCATTTCTGGATTCGCCTATACGTGCTACATGCCCTGCCCATCGCAAACGTCTAGATTTAATGTTCCTAATTATGTCAGGTGAAGAATATAGTGCGTGCAGTTCTGCGTTGTGTAACTTTCTCCATTCTCCTGTAGATTAAATAAATAAATAAAAAATAGATAGATAGATAGATAGATAGATAGATAGATAGATAGATAGATAGATAGATAGATAGATAGATAGGTAGGTAGGTAGGTAGGTAGGTAGGTAGGTAGGTATAGGTAGGTAGAGGTAGATAGATAGATAGATAGATAGATAGATAGATAGATAGTGGATAGATATGTGGATAGATAGATAGATAGATAGATAGATAGATATGATAGATAGATAGATAGATAGATAGATAGATAGATAGATAGATAGATAGATAGATAGATAGATAGATAGATAGATAGATAGATAGATAGATAGATAGATAGATAGATAGATAGATAGATAGATAGATAGATAGATAGATAGATAGATAGATAGATAGATAGATAGATAGATAGATAGATAGATAGATAGATAGATAGATAGATAGATAGATAGATAGATAGATAGATAGATAGATAGATAGATAGATAGATAGATAGATAGATAGATAGATAGATAGATAGATAGATAGATAGATAGATAGATAGATAGATAGATAGATAGATAGATAGATAGATAGATAGATAGATAGATAGATAGATAGATAGAATAATTAGGAACATTAAATCCAGACGTCAGAGATGAACAGGACATGTAGCACGTATGGGCGAATCCAGAAATGCTTATAGATTGTTAATTGGAAGACCTAAAGGAAAACGACCTTTGGGGAGACCGAGACGTAGATGAGAGGATAATATTAAAATGTATTTGAGGGAAGTGGGATATGATGGTAGGGACTGGATTAATCTTACACAGGATAGGGATCGAGGGCGGCAATGAACCTCTGGTTTCCTTAAAAGCCATTTATAAGCAACTTATAACGTATGCTTGTGACTGGTATTTGTGGACACCTTGTATACAGATGTTTATGCGGTATATTACACGTGTACAGATTGTACATCAAAGTCGAGACAGTCTGTGTCCCCCCCTCCCTCTTCCGTGTTTCCTAGGGAGATAGGAAACTTGTAGGGAAAAGTAAACTCGGAATAAATATGACAGCTATTCTACGTGTTAGACAGAAATGCCCCTCCGCTCCTAATTAACGCAACGATGAGGTGTCGCGTTGCTACACGGCTTAGTCTCCAATGTCAGCGCTTTGAATGCACTCCCTGTATTAGTATTGTGTGGGGATTCTGTGATAAGTTATTCGTCACTGAGCAGTATTATGAAAAAGGGAGGGAAGTTTGTGACACGCAAAAAGCGACACTGATGACAGCCTAATTAACGCATATGCGTGCGGGGGAGGCCGGATAATTGAGTTTGTAGCTTCAGGAGTCGCGCTTGAGGCCTTGCTACATCTGGGGAGGCGGAGAGCAGGCCTAAATGAACGTCATAATTCCGAGGACATTCTAGCAGCTTTGTAGATGCTACAATAATAATAATAATACTTACTTACTTACTTACTTACTTACTTACTGGCTTTTAAGGAACCCGGAGGTTCATTGCCGCCCTCACATAAGCCCGCTATTGGTCCCTATCATGAGCAAGATTAATCCAGTTCATATCACCATATCCCACTTCCCTCAAATCCATTTTAATATTATCTTCCCGTCTCTGTCTCGGCCTCCCCAAAGGTCTTTTTCCCTCCGGCCTCACAACTAACACTCTATATACATTTCTCGATGCGCCCATACGTGCTACATGTCCTGCCCATCTAAAACGTCTGGATTTAATTTCCTAATTATGTCAGGTGAAGAATACAATGCGTGCAGTTCTGCGTTGTGTAACTTTCTCCATTCTCCTGTAACTTCATCCCTCTTAGCCCCAAATATTTTCCTAAGCAACTTATTCTCAAACACCCTAACCTATGTTCCTCTTTCAAAGTGAGAGTCCAAGTTTCACAACCATGAAGAACAACCGGTAATATACTGTTTTATAAATTACAACTTTCAGATTTTTTGACAGCAGACTGCGTGATAAAAGCTTCTCAACCGAATAATAACAGGCATGTCCCATATTTATTCTATGTTTAATTTCCTCCCGAGTATCATTTATATTTGTTACTGTTGCTCCCAGGTATTTGAATTTTTCCACCTCTTCAAGGGACAAATTTCCAATTTTCATATTTCCATTTCGTACAATATTCTCGCCACGCGACATAATCATATACTTTGTCTTTTCGGGATTTACTTCCAAACCTATCTCTTTACTTGCTTCCAGTAAAATTTCCGTGTTTTCCCTAATCGTTTGTGGATTTTTCCTAACATATTCACGTCATCCGCATAGACAAGCAGCTGATGTAACCCATTCAATTCCAAACCTTGTCTGTTATCCTGGACTTTCCTAATGGCATACTCTAGGTCTAGAGCGAAGTTAAAAAGTAATAATAATAATAATAATAATAATAATAATAATAATAATAATCAGTGAAACGTACAGCAGAGTCCGTATAGGCCAGTTTCTGTCTGATGCTTTTCCAGTTCACTGCGGGCTAAAACAAGGTAATTCAGTCAGTATCTATCTTCGGTCGAGAATATGCAATTAAGAAGGTCCAGGATAACAGAGAGGGTTTGGAATTGAACTGGTTACATCAGCTGCTTGTTTATGCGGATGACGTGAATATGTTAGGAGAAAATCCAGAAACGATTAGGGAAAACACGGAAACGTTACTTGAAGCAAGTAAATGGATAGGTTTGGAAGTAAATCCTTAAAAAAAAAAAAGTCAAGTATATGATTTCTTGTGACCAGAACATAGTACGAAATGGAAATATAAAAATTGAAAATTTATCCTTTGTAGAAGTGGAATAATTTAAGTGGGCTTTATTGGAACAACAGTAACAAATATAAAAAGCACTCGACAGGAACTTCAACGCAGAAAAAAAATATGGGAAATGCCTTTTATTATTCGGTTGAGAAGCTGTTGTCAACCAGTCTGCTTTCAAAAAAACTGGAAATTAGAATTTATGAAACAGTTATATTACCGGTTGTTCTGTATGGTTGTGAACCTTGGACTCTCACTTTGAGAGAGGAACAGATGTTAAGAATGTTTAAGAATAAGGTGCTTAGGAAAATATTTGGCGCTAAGAAAAAAAAAGTTACACAATGCAGACCTGCACGCATTGTGTTCTTCAACTAACATAATTAGAAACATTAAATGTAACATTTGAGATGGGCAGGGCATTGTAGCACGGAAGGGTGAATCCTGAATTTCGTATAGAGTGTTACTTGGGAGACCTAATGGAAAAATACTTTTGGGGAGGCCGAGACGTAGATTGGAGGAGAATATAAAAATTGATTTGAAGGAAGTGGGATATGATGGTAGGGACTGAATCAATCTTTGCTCAGGACAGGGACCGATGGCGGGCTTATGTGAGGGAGGCAATGAACCTCCGTGTTCTGTAAAATCCATTTGTAAGTAATAATAATAATAACAGTAATAATAATAATAATAATAATAATAATAATAATAATAATAATAATAATAATGTCCGTGTTGTGTTTCAAGTTTTATACTTTTGGGAAAATCCGATACTTCTTATGTAACCCCCCCCCCCCCATTCACATTCAGGGAAGGACATAATATTTGTTGTACGCCAGAACTAGTAATGATGATAGATCTGATTTTCGAAATGTCTTGAAATTTTCATATAGATATCTTTGGTGAAGTTCAATAGAAGCTGCTACTGCATTATTGGTGTAACCCGTAATTACAAATATTTACAGATATAAGTTCAAATAAAATAGGATATATTATATAAATTTACATTAGTAGCATTTGTTTCATTATAACTGAAAATGTGTGTATTTGGATCAATATTTGTAAACCTTGTAAAACAAGAAAACTGCCTCAATGACTGCATTTTCCAGTTCTATTAAGTTATATTAGAAATCTTAATTGTACACTTTATAGTTATTGGGATCCCTTTTCTTTCCAATCAAAACTTTTCTGTCGTACATCACTAATATTATTTTCTTTGTGAAAAGTAAGAAGTTAATTGAGTGTAGCTTGCTTTATAAAATGGAAGAAGAGTAGTGGCATAAGATAATCCTGAGGTGCGGACCGGACTGAAAACGAAATGTATAGTGACCGCGTACAAGGTGGGACAGGAAAAGGTGGAATGGGTATCTATTAAAAAAAAAAAAAAAAAGAAAAAAAAAAGAAAAACGACGATGTTTAATGAAATGTTCAGAACTCAATCTGAGTACTGAAAGCTAATAAAAATTACAACCCCTATAAATTACGCTTAATGGCCCCACCACCGTATCGGATTCCTCTTGGACCAAGTTTAATTACAGCATTAAAAACCCCTTTTATACATTCGTTAATTACCAGTCACAATTATTATTCTGAGGGTCAGGAACATTTATTATTTCTAAAAGAATCTTACTTCCTTACCATAAATGTTTCACTTCTTCTTCTTCTTTTTCGCCTTCTTCTGCTTCACATTTTCGATCCTATTTCACGAAAGTACGACTAATATGTTAACAGCAAAAGGAGAATCGAGCTGTATTTGTGATCCAAGAGTGCACTAGGGCATGAGTTCGAATCCCACATGAGATTGAAAGTAAACAATCAAGCAGGTGCTATTAATACAGTTACATGTTAAAATGTTTCACACAAAACATTGCATGTGTATATAATGTATTCTTTACTTGTAAAAGTGCATCTTATATGAGCAGTAATATCTTCCGAGAGATATTCTTTCGTTAACGTGAAGTTATTGAAACAGCTTAAGACAAAATGGCTTTTTCACATCTTGGTAAATTTAACTTATATTTTGTACAGAGATATAAAAATAACAGACCACACTTCGTTTACATTAATACTATGGATGCCGCCCACTTGGACTATATTAAAATAATGCACTTTCTCGTAACACATTGATTTTCTTTCAATAGAGCAGCCATTTTCTACCTGTGTGACGTGAATGATCCGTTGGTGCATTACGAGAAAATGAAAATGAAAATGTAGTAAAGTTTGTCGATGCAAACATTGTAAAATAAAGTTAAAAGAGTAGTATACTATACTGTACTATACAGAGAAAACAAAAGATAGATTCAAAACCTACATCAACATATAAACAAAATACACCCAAAGCTACACTACACACTAAAAACTGAAAGCAACAAATTAATGAACTTCCTAGACATCACAACTACAAAAGTTGATAACAAATACAAATTCAGAATCTACAGAAAACCCATAAGAATAACAACAACAATAACAACAAACAACAACAACAAGTCCACACCTGTGGAGGAGTAACGGTGAGCGCGTCTGGCCGCGAAACCAGGTGGCCCGGGTTCGATTCCCGGTCGGGGCAAGTTACCTGGTTGAGGTTTTTTCTGGGGTTTTCCCTCAACCCAATATGAGCAAATTCTGGGTAATTTTCGGTGCTGGACCCCGGACTCATTTCACCGGCATTGTCACCTTCATTTCATTCAGACGCTAAGTAACCTAAGATGTTGATACAGCGTCGTAAAATAACGTAGTAAAATAAAAAATAACAACTACACCAACATCAACAACAACAAGCTGCATTCCGAACAATTGTATACAGACTACTCAACATACCAATGAACCAACATGATTACAAAGAAGAGCTAAACACAATCAAATACATAGCACAAGAAAACGGATACAACCCCAACATAATATACAACATAATAAGAAAGACAAAACAGAACTACAAAAAACATACGTAGAAATACAACACAAACACAAGAACACAAAAAATACATCACACTAACATACGAAAACAAAAACAAAGACAAAATGCGCTTTCTTGTAATTTTATTTTATTCCAAAGAAAGTATTAAAATCTGTGAACAAAGTATAAATAATACTCTTTCTTGTAACTTCTTTGTTTCATAGGAAGACTGAATTTAAATAACTTCGTTTTTGTGATGTTTTTGGTTCAGAGGAAAATCATCTGAACAATAGTGAACTAAAATAATGTAGGCCTAACATACTATTTCGTGTAAAATTTTTCTTTTCAAAAATTATTTAAATTGTGCGAACTTAATTTTTTTTAAACAATGCGCTTTCTTGTAACTTCTTTGTTTCATAGGAAGATTCTTGGACTAAATTTAAATAATCTCGTTTCTGTGACGTTTTTGGTTGAAAGGAAAATGAGCTTAACATTTGTGAACTAAATTAATGTAACGTACCTTTTCGTGTTAATTTTTCGTTTGAAAAATCATTTAAATTGTGCGAACTTAATTTAAATAATGCGCTTTCTTGTAACTTATTTTGTCAAAGGATGATTGCTAAATTGAAACTACTTCGTTTCTTGTTTCAAAGGAAAAGGATATTAAAATTTGTGAACGAAATTGAAATAAAATATTTTCTTGTTCTTTTTTTTTTTTAAAGCTGATTTCTTAATTTTTAAACTCAACTGAAATAATTCGCTTTCTTCTAACTTCTTTTGTTTCAGGACAAATTACATTAGAAATATCGGCATTGATTCAGGGAAAGGTTGTATATCAATAAATATATTTACGGAATATGTATGATAAGAATTTTCTTGTGTTAAATTTTAACGTACCTTGTTAACATGTTTCGACCTATTTTCGGCCATCTAAATACAAAGTAGACAACAAACACACAATAAAAGTATACAGAAAACCCACAACAACAACACACACAACATATCCAACCACCCCACACAACACAAACAAGCTGCATTCCGAACAATGGTACACAGACTACTCAACATACCAATGAACCAACAGGATTACAACGAAGAGCTAAACACAATCAAATACATAGCACAAGAAAACGGATACAACCCTAACATAATAGACAACATAATACGTAAGACAAAACATAATCAAAAAAAAAACATAAGAATACAACACAAACACAAGAACACAAAAAATACATCGCACTGACATACGAAAACAAAAACACAAAAAAAATTGAAACCTCATTCAAGAAATTAAACTACAACATCGCATACAGAACAAATAACACTCTACAAAAACATCTCAACACAAACAAATACAACCACACAGGCGTATACAAACTCAATTGTAACATCTGCAACAACATCTATATAGGACAGACAGGCATATCATTTCAAACACGTTACAAAGAACACATCACAGCCATAACAAAATTACAAAACACCTCCACATATGCAGAACACATCACAAATGCCAACCACACCTACAGAGACATCAATACAGACATGGAAATACTGCACATCCAACCAAAAAGCCAGAAACTCAACACACTAGAACAATATGAAATATATATAGACACACGAAAACACACCCCAACGATATTCTCAACACACAACTCAATTTCAAAACACATACACTCTTTGACTCTACACTACTAACACACCCACACAAGAAACAAGAGGCACCAAGACCAACAACGACCAGTCCCGAAGATGACCGAAAATAGATCGAAACGTGTTAACAAGATACGTTAAAATTTAGCACAAGAAAGTTCTTATCATACATATTCCGAAGTGATACAGTTTTAAATGTTGTATAATCAAGATGTATGAACTAAATTAATGTAACATACTTTTTTGTGTTAATCTTTCGTTTCAAAAATTATTTAAATTGTGCGAACTTAATTTTAAACAGTGCGCTTTCTTGTAACTTATTTTCTGTCAAAGGATGATTGCTAAATTGAAAGTACTTCCCTTCTTGTTTCTTGTTTTAAAGGAAAAATATGTTAACATTTGTGAACGAAAATGAAATAAAATACTTTCTTGTTCTTTTTTTTAAAGCAGATTTCTTACTTTTTAAACTCAACTGAAATAATTCGCTTTCTTCTAACTTCTTTTGTTTAGGGACAAATTATATTAGAAACTAGCCGTACCCGTGCGCTCCGCTGCACACGTTAGGAATAAATATAAAGTAATTACATAATTAAAATAGGACATTTGATCCAGGGAACATTCGTGTTTGATACAAGGATTAATCGTTTATTATGTTACTTAATTTAAATTGTATTTAAAATATTAAAATGCGATCATTTTGATCCAGAGACCAATCATTTGGTCATAAAATTCCTTTAAAATGTTTCTTAATTGTTAGAATACCAATTATTTTTGGAAAAGCAAAAGAACAAAAAAATTTGGCTACAGATTGATTATTATGTTTATATTATATTATATTATATTATATTATATTATATTTATTATATTAATATTATATTATAAAAATCGTGTTGATAACGGATGTTACTTCATAAAACAGAAAGTTTTTAATTTGTTTCATAGCTCTTGAATCTCAGGAGGAACAGCTTTAGACAAAGTCATTTGTTCTTTAATTCATTACCCATTTTTGGCATTATTTTAATTTTATATATATTTATCTATTTTAACACGATTCAAACTTTTTCATAGTTAAAATTATCAGAATTATAAAATAATGGATTGTTAAGTAACATTTTACTGCATACTAAATCAATAATCTCGTTGTTCGTTAATTTCTGAGATAAAAATGAATATATTCATAAACATTATTTTAAGCCAATACCCAAATGAATATACAAATAACTATCAATTTTCTTCAATTTTCTATTTTAATCTTGCCTGTCCTCAATTCAAACTCAGACAGACTGTAATAACATTTCATAGCATTATGTCCATCCAGAGAAACTACACTTTCCAATGATTTTGAAATAATAATTAATTATACAAATCGGTTAATTTATTATATTACTTCATATATCGTACAAACATTCAGAAACATTGTCAATAAATATATTTTGCAATAGCTTTCGAATTGTTATGTCCAAGGCCCCTTATAGACGAAGTCTTTTGTTTTTTATTTCAATTCACCGTGCTTAGATGGCAGTTATTTTAATTTTAAAACTCATTTATCTCATTAAATATCAGTCCTATCAAAATTTTTCAAAGAATAAAACTTATCAGAAATCATTTTTAAAGAAACGTTTGTTATGTAACATTTTCACAAAAATCAATAATAAGCTGAGATATTTCGATTTATTTAATTCAGACCCCGGGATAACCCCCTTTTAAATAATGTATTTTGAATGCCCGCCATATAGCCTAAAATCTAAGTTACAACGAACTTAATTTATTTCCAAATTTCATTTAAATCACAAAAGCCATTATCGCGTTATAGAAAAGGAAACAAACATCAAAACAAACATTCAAACAAAAATTTCAAAAAAGCGAATTTGTTGTTTTAGGGTGGTTAATTATATATGTTAGGACCAATTATCTTTGGAAAATCGAAAATTACCAGAAAAATTTCGGCTACAGATTTATTATTAGTATAGATATCGGCATAAATTCAGAGAAAGGCTCTATATCAATAAATATATTTAAATGCAATTTCTTTTCGAATTCGATTATTAAGAAAGAACTTAAAAGAATTGAAAGAGCCCTGAATCTGTATGAATTATACAAGAAGTAACACTCAAGTGCTCGAAGTAAACCATCTTGAGATGTGGTCAGACCGAACTTTTCATCCATTCAGTGACGATAAAAACCCAGAGAAAATCGTAAAACACGGAGTAAATAATTTATTTGAAACCCATCCCAACCTTCTCTCTAGATGTAACAAGAAAGACAAATTATTTTGTCTTCGTGCGTAAAGCTTGTTTTCAACACATTAACCAATCATTAATAACTGAGAATGGTGCCTATAAATTGAGTTAACAAACGCCGGGATCCTTAAAGCAGTAGGTAGTGTTACAGTGCACCGCCATTCTTTGTTTAGGCGTCAATATTATTTTGCAACGTTTAAATGTAATAATTTAAAAAACTACCACGGAAGGGACACAAAAGGATACATGCGGCGTTATAGAAATATGAAACAAAGCACAAAACAAATTTTACAGTTCTAAACAGCATTCCAGGAATTTGTTGTAACATTGGCTACGGTAGGATCGCTTTCTTAACACATATTTCACTTTGATGGCAACATTTCCTCGTTTCGTTTTGTGTTTATTGTTTTCTTTATACATTTCGTTGAAATATGTAGTCAGCATTATGGAATTTCATTTCCAGATACAAGTAACATTAAAATGAAAAATAAATCCATGCCGATGTTATTACAATGTGTTAAAATAATATTGTTAAAAATATTAAATGAAAAATAAATCATTACTTACCGTTTGTTTTAGTTCGCAATCTCGAAACAATACCGTGATGCATTGGCTTTCTAGGCATTTAGATTCCAATGCAAATGTTTTGTAATCTGACGACATATTTCATTCCAGTTGTTTCCTTTCTTTAAGGCAGAAACTCAACATGCGATGTTTTCATCATCGCCTCGTTCATTAGAAATTTCGTCTTTCGTTAGGTCTGTAATAAACGATTCTTAATCAAAATCATCACATTTCAAAGCAAGACATTTGCCTTTTCAAGTTCATTGAAATTAAAAAGATATTTACGTAATCTTTTCCTCGACCATTAAAACGTAACAAGAAAGACAAAATTATTTTGTGCGAGATCGTACGTATTTGCTTGGTTTCCGTACAAAACCAATCCGCGGAAAGTCTAAAATTCCACATTCAGTATTCCCAACCTAACACACATAACAATTTTCCGTCTTCTTAAGAGACATATTGATTTTACTGCTTTAGGCTTTTAACATATTATTTTTAGAGACGTTCAATATAGTAATAATTATAAATTGAAACTTACTACTGCAATTTCACCTAAATTGCACTGTTAATTATTGTTTTTAAATATTTGCAAAAATTAAGTAAACTCTACAACTCAACTAAAGTTACTGCATTCGTGATGCAAGTAACATTAAAGGAAGCCGTGAAAAAAACAACAAGATTCCAGACTCATCATAGACTGGGGGCAAAAAAAGACAGATGTATATCACGGCCTGCTGGAGTATAGTAAACACAGAAAACATTTTAAAGCAACAATGTTGAAGATAGATATTTTTGTTTTGCAAATTTGCCGTCATTGAACAGAAACCAAGATGGAGATTTCATTGCAACTAATTAGAAATTCCTCTTTCAGGTATGTAATAAACGATCTTCGCACAAAATAATGTACGATACACGAGCGGTATGTTTTCTTTAAATTCTCGGAAATTAAAACTTCAACATGCCGCTCTTGTAACGCATATTACTATTACGTAACACGAATTAAATAACAAGAAACAAAAATTTTTTTTTTCGTCACCATTACCTGAAATATCATTTTTCTCACCATCACCTGAAATATCATTTCTCTCACAATCTCTAAGCTTAAAAATAATGTCTTTATTAACATCTGTAAGCCACCTGCGTAACTCAAGCGGTAGAGCTTTTGTCTGCTGATCCGGAGTAGCCTTCAGGCGTGGGTTCCATTCCCGCTTGGTCTGATTACCTGATGGAGTTTTTTTCTGACGTTTTCTGCAACCGTAAGGTGAATGTCAGGTAATAAATGGTGAATCCTGGGCCTCATTTCACATAACATCATCTCGTTATCACCAAAGTCATCGACACTACATTACTGAGTAGTTGATATTTACCTACTTACTAATGGCTTTTAAGGAACCCGCAGGTTCATTGCCATCCTCACATAAGCCCGCCATCGGTCTCTATCCTGTGCAAGATTAATCCATTCTCTAGCATCATATCCCACCTCCCTCAAATCCACTTTAATATTATCCTCCCATCTAAGTTTCGGCCTCCCCAAAGGTCTTTTTTACCTCTGGCTTCCCAGCTAACACTCGATATGCATTTCTGGATTCGCCCGTACATGCCGCATGCCCTGCCCATCTCAAACGTCTGGCTTTAATGTTCCTAATTATGTCAGGTGAAGAATACAATGCGTGCAGTTCTGCGTTGTGTAACTTTCTCCATTCTCCTGTAACTTCATCCCTCTTAGCCCCAAATATTTTCCTAAGAACCTTATTCTCAAACACCCTTAATCTCTCTTCCTCTCTTAAAGTGAGAGTCCAAGTTTCACAACTATACAGAACATGCCGTAATATAACAGGAGTAGTTGATACAATGTTGGTAATTAATCAAGTTAAAATATCTGTAAATTTTTTCCCGATATATAAAAAAAAAAAACTTGGACTACAAATTTTTACCTTAGAAATCACTAATATTAACTTTTCTGTGCCTGAAAATCAATTTCCTCACTCTGTGAATTAAATTTGCTTAACATTTTTATGAATGTGGGTTCATATGAAGTACAGTATTGTGGTCATGAAAGGGGTATTGTGGTCGTGTTGATGAAAGGGTATTGTGGTCGTGTTTTGTGGTTGTGTTTTTGATAGAGGTAATAGTTGTAGTAGCGATGGAGGTGGTCGTTGTGGTGATGGCAAAGAAGACGGTCATGGTGGTGTTGGCAAGGAAGTTGGTAGTGATTTTGGTAGCTGGTAGGTGGTCATGGTGGTGATGGCGAGATGGTTCACATAATGATAAGGAGGTGGTCTTGGTGGTGATGGGGAGATGGTTTACATAATGATAAGGAGGTGGTCATGGTGGTGATGGGTTTACGTAATGTGATGGGGAGATGGTTTACAAAAGGATAAGGAGCTGATGGTGGTGATGGGGAGGTCTTGATAAGTGGTGATGGATGGGGAGATGGTTTACATAATGATAAGGAGGAGGTCTTGGTGGTGATTGGGATATGGTTTACATATTGATAAGGAGGTGGTCATGGTGGTGATGGGGAGATGGTTTGCATAATAATGAGGTGGTCTTGGTGGTGATGGGGAAATGGTTTACATAATGATAAGGAGGTGGTCTTGGTGGTGATGGGGAGATGGTTTACATAAGGATAAGGAGGTGGTCTTGGTGGTGATGGGGAGATGGTTTACATAATGATAAGAAGGTGGTCTTGGTGGTGATGTGGAGATGGTTTACATAATGATAAGGAGGTGATCTTGGTGGTGATTGGGAGATGGTTTACATATTGATAAGGAGGTGGTCATGGTGGTGATGGGGAGATGGTTTGCATAATAATAAGGTGGTCTTGGTGGTGATGGGGAGATGGTTTACATAATGATAAGGAGGTGGTCATAATGGTGATGGGGAAATGGTTTGCATAATGATAAGGGGGTGGTCTTGGCGGTGATGATGAAGTGATCGTGAAGGAAATGATGGGGAGGTGGTAGTGGTCGTGGTTGTGGCGGCTGGAAGTGGTCTTTGTGGTTTCGAAAAATTAGTCGTGGTAATGGCATAGATGTACTCGAGATAGTGTTGGAGAGGTGGTCGAGATAGTGGTGGGGGCGAAGAATGCGTCGTTGTGATGTTGGCGAGAGAAGTGGTAGTATCAGTGGTGAAGTATTGAGATGATAGGCGTTAATGTGGTATAGTTATGGTGGTTTCGAGGGACTTGGTGTTGTGGAGGTGGAATAACAGAATTTTCATGTTTTATAAATATAAAGTTTCAAACAGAATTAAATAACGTTTATTAGTTATGATGACTATGATGTCGTTTGTAACATTATTTTATATGCACCCTGTATAAATTGAAAAATCAATCAAACAAAGAACATGGTTTTGTGCGAAAATCAGTAATGTTGAGTCATGGGTTTTGCTTATTTCTTATGTATTTTTTATTTTCGTATTAAAGGGAGTTACAGGACGGGGGACAAAAACCATATCTGATAGGTATATTGTAATATTTCCCCTCTAGGCACATTCCCACTAGGCCTCTGACAAAGCTTAGCCTACTTATCAGGAGATGATCTTGGGCGTGGTTTAGAATTTCTTTTGGATTGATTACTGGAGTGGGTTTTTCCGATGTTTTCCTCTGGCAGTAATTTCTGCCTAAACCTTCGTATCGTCAGGTCAAATGCCATTTCGCTATCACCAATTCTATGGACGGTGAAATCCTGTTTAGTTGATATAGTGTATTTACATATTTGATAAATTTATATTAAAGTCTTAATGGACGTTTTACTTCTTATTTCTGTTTCTACAGTGTGTTTCAGTGGAATATCCCAATTTTTAATTAGTTAATACTCTGCCTCCATAGGCGAATTTTAAATTGTAAGTACATTGAACTGATGCACGAAATCGGAAGTTTCATTGGATGCTGACAGATGGCAGATTGCTTTCGATATATTTTTATAATGTTCGTTGTTATCATATAACCATTCATATCTCAGGCTATGTAATTCCTCAAAACACAATGATGTGGGAGTCAGAGAACCCTAATGTGTACCACGAGGCATTACTTTATCCAGAAATAACTGCAGTGTGGTGTGCAGTATCCTGTCACAGGATCATTGGACCAATTTTATTTGAAGAAACTTTAAATAGTGATGTTTATGAAAACATTTTCACGGATTTCGTGGAGCAATTAGACGATACGAATTTACGAAGAAATATTTTCAACCGGATGACGCCACATGCCACGCCACAAATGAATCCATGGCACACATCAGCAGCATCTTCAAGATCCGTGTTATCTCTAAAGGTCTATGGCCACCAAGATCGCCAGACTTAATGTCAGCGCGTTATTTTCTGTGGAGTTATCTCAAGGAAAGAGTCTAGAGAAACAGACCATGAACAATCCAGGATTTGAGGACAAACATCACAGCCGAAATAAACAATAGGCTATCGATGTAGACATGTTGAGGCGTGTATATGACAACATGGTGAAACGGGCAAAAATGTGTCTCCAGGAGGAAGAGAGACACTTACAGCTCATCTTGTAACTGTAAATTATTGTGACGTCGCATATCATACCTCAAATGAATCCATGACACATACAGCAGTATCTTCAAGGCCTGTGTTATCTCTAAAGATCTGTGGCCACCAAGGTCGCTGGACTTGATGTGAGCGCGTTATTTTCTGTGGAGTTATGTCAAGGAAAGAGTCTAGAGAAACAGACCATGAACGATCCAGGATCTCCGGACAAACATCACAGCCGAAATAAACAATATCGATGTAGACATGTTGAAACGTGTATCTGACAATATAGTGAAACGGGCACTAATGTGTCTGCAGGAGGAAGGGGGAAACTTCCAGCTCATTTTGTAACTGTAACTTATTGTGACGCCACATGTCATACCCCAAATGAATCCATGGCATATATCAGCAGCATCTTCAACGCCCGTGTTATCTCTAAATATCTGTGGCCACCAAGGTCGCCGGACTTGATGTCAGCGCGTTATTTTCTGTGGAGTTATGTCAAGGAAAGAGTCTAGAGAAACAGACCATGAACGATCCAGGATCTCCGGACAAACATCACAGCCGAAATAAACAATATCGATGTAGACATGTTGAAGCGTGTACCTGACAACATGGTGAAGCGGGCAAAAATGTGTCTCCAGGAGGAAGAGAAACACTTACAGCTCATCTTGTAACTGTAAATTGTTTTGACGCTTCATACCATACCCCAAATGAATCCATGGCATATATCAGCAACATCTTCAAGGTACGTGTTATCTCTAAATATCTGTGGCCACCAAGGTCGCCAGACTTGACGTTAGTGCATCTAAAGGAAAGAGTCTAGAGAAAAAGACCATGAACCATCCAGGATCTTCGGACAAACATCACAGCCGAAATAAACAATATCGATGTAGACATGTTGAGGCATGTATCTGACAATATAGTGAAAGAGGGACACTTCCAGGTAACCTTGTAACTGTAAATTATTGTGACGCCACATGCCATACCCCAAATGAATCTATGGCACATAGCAACATCTTCAAGGTACGTGTTATCTCTAAAGATCTGTGGCCACCAAGGTCGCAAGACTTGACGTCAGCACATCTCAAGGAAAGAGTCTAGAGGTAATTGTAAATTATTGTGACACCACATGCCATACACCAAATGAATCCATGGCACATATCAGCAGCATTTTCAACCCCCGTATTATCTCTAAATAACTGTGGCCACCAACGTCGCCAGACTTCACATCAGCGCGTTATTTTCTGTGGAGTTATCTCAAGGAAAGAGTCTAGAGAAACAGACCATGAACTATCCAGGATTTCCGGATAAATATCACAGTCGAAATAAACAATATCGATATAGATATGTTGAGCCGTGTATCTGGCATCATGGTGAAACGGGCAAGAATGTGTCTCCAGAAGGAGGGGGACACTTACAGCTCATCTTGTAACTGTAAATTATTCTGACGCCACATGTCATACCCCAAATGAATCCATGGCACATATCAGTACCATCTTCAAGGTCTAAAGATCTGTGGCCACCAAGGTCGCCAGACTTGGTGTCAGCGCGTTATTTTCTGTGGAGTTAACTCAAGGAAAGAGTCTAGAGAAACAGACCATGAACCATCCAGACATCACAGCCGAAATAAGCAATATCGCTGTAGACATGTTAAGGCATGTATCTGGCAACATGGTGAAACCTGCAAGAATGTGTCTCCAGGAGGAGGGGGGACACTTCTAGCTCATCTTGTAAGTGCACATTATTTTCCCAAAGATAACCTCTCATTTGCACTTGGTCACGTTAATGTTTTGTTATTTATTCAAACAATAGAACTATTTAAAAGGTGGGATATCACAATGAAACACACTGTATAAGGTCTTGTAAACCCATTTCAGATGTTGTAAATTTTTAGGAATTCCAGTAAATGAGGATTGATAAATATAATACGATGGAAAATTGACAGAATATTTGATTTTACTACAACATGCCAGTCCATATAGAATTCACTTGCATACATGCGCGCACATCTAGCTAGAAGTTGATTTGAGAACACCACTCGATTTGCATAGAAATTGGAAGACAGATATATGAATATTTTCAATCGTAAGATGTGTGTGTTCTATTTGTTGGATTTTTAATAATAATAGGAAGAAAAGCTGCACGGAAGAACGTCATCCACATGACGCAACATCGCATGTTTGCCAGATCTCATTAGTAGAAATTCATTCCCAAAAGAATATGGCTGGAGGAGAGAAAAAAAATCACAATGCTTTCTATGTAATTTAATAAAATGTTAATTTCCACATACTTGTGACACACCCCATTCTGCGATATCATAATCCACTGTTTCACATACGAAAGGTAAAATAAAGAGTTCAGTGTAAATACCACGCACTGGCAGACTCTAATATAAGTACTCGGAAATTTATGTAAGTGTTCTAAAAGTAAGAAGACTGTGAAAATGCTCAGAGATTTTTATAATAGGGCAGAAAGTGAAGGATGTTTTAAGATATGTTCAATTCTTGACCTTTCTCAATTGCTGGTGAAATATGTCCTTCTCGTCCATTTTTGTAAATTCAAAATTTTCGAATCCAAAATCCCGAATGGACTTTTTCCCGAACCCATTTGTCCGAAGCAGAGTGCTGCACTGGAGTTAAATCGCTCACTTGAAGTCGGTCGAGTGTCGCACCCTCGAGTGAGATACGATCGGTCGTGATACGCTCGTAATAAATAGAAGCACAGTACAAGGTCATCTCACCGACATGTCTTATCTTGTATGGAAGGCGACAGATAAGATACACATATGTTTTGCTCACACGATAAAAATAAGGCTTTATTTTCTGCGTTTATGACAAACGTTTAATGGAACAGTCAATGGAACGTACCAAAACAGGATCATGAAGTTATAAATCAAGTAGTATGGAAAACTTCGATATACAGTTATTATTGCTAATTAATAATTATTCAATATTTGATTTACCACATATATAATATGATAGGTCCATACATAGTGTTCCGCCTATATACTGCGACAATGTAGAAACGTTTTACAAAATATTATTGATATAGCAGTAGATTAATAACAATATTAGTACAGAGATAACGTCACAGAAAATATAATAAAACGAATAATCATGCTGCACAAGTGTTACAGACGCAAAGATTGATACACTAATTATTAGAGATTATTATTATTATTATTATTATTATTATTATTATTATTATTATTACTACTACTACTACTACTACTACTACTACTACTACTACTACTACTACTACTACTACTACTACTAGAAAACTTGATACAGTTCTTGCATTATCGTGATTGTGTTCTCCGTTTATAATAATTACATTTACATCCAATAACATCTATCAGATGTGGCAAAACAAAATCACCTGCAACATTTATATTACATTTTAAAGCAAGTTTTGTAGTTGTACTATGGAGAGGTTAGTTAAACACTGCAAAGTTTTGAAATGATAAACATCTATGATGTTACTACACAGTTCATCACTGTAACAAGAACGACTGTCTAACGCTCTGCTTATACCGTTCGAGGATTTATCGCTCGTGACAATTTTACCCATCATGCATGTGCGCTATCTATCGGATTATGCTATGAACTACTTGGCGCTCGAGCGAAAATGTCTGATGCAGACCTCTGGTCCGAAGGCAATTTTTCATTTTCCCAAAAATATCATTTTTCCGATTCAGTTTTTTCAACTGGACATTTTCGAAAATACATATGAATAATGAATTATTACTTCTGGATATAAAACTGTAACAGAAATAACGAAACGTTTGTGTAGTACTAAGTTTCACGGAGATGCAGGGAGAACCATATACAATGTGAACAATTAAGTATGGATTACTCCTAATAACTGCTTAAATTTTAATTTTACAAAACACAGTTTTATATAAAAGCTGTTGGAGTTAAACCACAGTCTAATATATACAGTCACGAAGCTCAATACATAGTAAATATGTTGTTGTTGTTTTCTAATGCCAGGCGTTTGACAATAAAGTCATTTGACCTCTTGCACTCCAATATTTTTCAAAGATATTATCATGGCCAGCCACTGAAGCACAGATTTTGAGGTGTTCCGAATCCATTCCTTGGTTTGAGTTGCACAATGGACAGTTAGGGGACTGATATATCCCAATTCTATGCAGGTGTTTGGCCAAACAATCATGGCCTGTTGCCAATCTAAATGCAGCTACAGACGATTTTCGTGGTAAATCGGGAATTAACTGTGGATTTTGATGCAGAGAGTTCCATTTTCTCCCTTGAGATTGTGTTATCAAATTTTGTTTCTTGAAACCTAAGTATGTAGACTTAATAAATCCATTCACAGAGTAATACGTAGATTTAGTAACAGGTCTGTAAGTAGCAGTGCTGTCCTTCTTTGCTAAAGCATCCGCATTCTCGTTTCCCAGGATTCCACAATGGGATGGTATCCATTGGAATACAATTCTTTTATTGAGTGATATTAATTGAGAGAGCATTTTAGTTATTTCTGCTGTTTGAGATGAAGGTGTGTGTTTAGAGACTATTGATAGAATAGCTGCTTTGGAGTCTGATAATATAACTGCATTCTTAAATTTATTGATGTGGCATAAAAGATTCCTGAGACTTTCACTTATTGCAATGATTTCTCCATCAAAACTTGTTGTTCCATATCCAAGAGATCTATAAAGTGAGAAGAGACAGCACGTAACACCTGCACCGGCACCTTGTTCTCTGGAGATCAAGGATCCGTCAGTGTATAAATGAAGCCAGTTTTGTGGAGGGTACCTAATATTGTTTAAAGACATTATTTCAATTTTACTGTTTATTTCAGTATTTCTTCTTCTTAAATTTAGATTATATTCTATATTTAATAGAGTTAAAGGGTTTGGTTTAATTTGTAAATTTTGTTTTAAATTCGGGATATTGATTTTCTGTTTTAATAGTAAATATGCTCCATAGAACCATGGATATGAAACTTTTTACAGTCTAGTTTTTAATCTACAGAGAGGAAACCATGTATGATACCAATTGTTTTCAGGCATGGTAATCTGATTTCAAGTTTTTTAAATTTCATATTGAATCAGTTTTTTCTTCTATTGTCATTTTGATGCTGTTAATATTAGTGAGGAATCTGATAGAAATTTTACCCGTTGACCCTTTCATGTCTTTCATCTGTTTATTAAACTCGTTTCGTGGACTTCAAACTGAGACAAATAAAATATGTCAGATCATTTTGAGTAGACTATAAAACTAAACAAAACACTGTGACTAACCAAACTTTACAACAGATGCTCAAAATGACAACAGCCATTCACAGTCAAACAATGTCCCAGTCTATCGCAGTCCATTGTCTTTTCACAGTTACATCTCTGATCTTCTCCATCTCATATCTACAATAGACTGTTTTCGTAATAGACTCGATTGGCGTGATTTGTAACAATTCTTTGATAAATGCTTAAGAAAAATGTAATTTTGTAGTTAAACATAAACAATACTAGCTAATTAAAGAAATGATACTCCTGAATAGTTTATTCTTTATCTGTAATATTCTTTTACACATCTTGATTACACAACTTTTAACACTGTATCACTTCGGAATATGTATGTGTTAAATTCTATCGTACCTTGTTGACATGTTTCGACCTTTTATGGGTCATCCTCAGAACTGGTCGTTGTTGGTCTTGGCGCCTCTTGTTTTGTTTTCTGTGAGGGTGTGTTCGTGTGATGTAATGTAGAGTCAAAGAATGTGTGTTTTCTGAAATTGAGTTGTGTGTTGAGAATTTCGTTGGGGTGTGTTTTCGTGTCTGTACATTTCATATTGTTCTAGTGTGTTTAGTTTCTGGCTTTTTGGTTGGATGTGTAGTATTTCCATGTCTGTGTTGATGTCTCTGTGGGTGTGGTTAGCATTTGTGATGTGTTCTGTATATGTGGAGGTGTTTTGTAATTTTGTTATGGCTGTGATGTGTTCTTTGTAACGTGTTTGAAATGATCTGCCTGTCTGTCCTATGTAGAAGTTGTTGCAGGTGTTACATTTGAGTTTGTATACGCCTGTGTGGTTGTATTTGTTTGTGTTGAGATGTTCTTGTAGAGTGTTATTTGTTCTGTATGCGAGGTCGTAATTTAATTTCTTGAATGAGGTTTCAATTTTTGTGTGTTTTTGTTTTCGTATGTCAGTGTGATGTATTTTTGTGTTCTTGTGTTTGTGTTGTATTCTTATGTTTTTTGTGATTATGTTTTGTTTTACGTATTATGTTGTCTATTATGTTAGGGTTGTATCCGTTTTCTTGTGCTATGTATTTGATTGTGTTTAGCTCTTCGTTGTAATCCTGTTGGTTCATTGGTATGTTGAGTAGTCTGTGTACCATTGTTCAGAATGCAGCTTGTTTGTGTTGTGTTGGGTGGTTGGATGTGTTGTGTATGTGTGTTTTTGTTGTGGGTTTTCTGTATACTTTTAATGTGTGAATAATTTCAAGGGAAAAATTGTTCCCGGGCCGGGTATCGATCCCGAGACCTCTGAGACACAGAGATTGTGTGCACTCGATGTGGGTCTCTGGCGTTTCGTCAGCTCACGCGAGTTGTGTGGATATAAAGGGAAAAGTTGAGAGGCGGAGTTCCCGTGTAGCTCAGTTGGCAGAGCGCTGGTACGTTCAACCAGAGGTCTCGGGATCGATACCCGGCCCCGGAACAATTTTTCCCTTGAAATTATTCAAATCTGCTTTACAGGGAGCTTTACCTGAAAGACTAGATTTGCACTTTGAATGTGTGTTTGTTGTCTACTTTCTATTCTTTTACCCTTAAAAGTAAAGAATAAAGGTATTTTACAAACAACTTGAAATTTGTGTAATTCTGAAAATATTGAGATTAGGACACGTGTTTATATGACATTTTTTGCTCATAATGTCTTCGGAAATAAGCTCCGTAAGTGACGGTAAATTCTCGTGAATCACCCTGTATATGCAGAGCTGCACTACACACTAATAATTAATTATGGCGAATTCTGAGACAATTTTGTCAGTAACATGCAAACTCACTACATTAAGAAAGACATACGATTTATAATTCGTGGACATACACCCACTACAAACAGGTGAAAACTACTGTTTTTTTTTTTTTGGTTTGTTTTCGCTTTGAGAGTTGAACCCACGCCCACTTCCCACAGTATGCTTTTAGGTCACGCAAATGGTATGAAAAGTAAATGAGTCGTACTGTAGGTATCATAAAAAGTGTATCACATGTGCTTTCTATATTTTATTAGGATTCTTTTATTTTATTTTGTATTTTTCATTATTTGTATTGTTCGCTAATGGAAAATATTGGTAGGCGTAGGATGAAGTAGATTTTTACAACTTGTTGTTATAAATAAAAAAGTGTCTCTGCGTTGTTTTCACTGCCCTCCAGCAACCAAACAGAGACATGACTGACGTACGTATAGAGGGTCGTACAAAGTGTTGTTTTCTCCAGTTTATACATTCATTTCTTTGATGATATTTTAAATTCAATCAAATGGAAAGATAAAATATATATACAGGGTTAGTTAAAAGTCCCGCACCATCTAAATAACTTTTTAAGCATGTGGTTCAGTGACATGAAACCATATACTAAGAACTCAATAATTATATTACCGAGTTTTTCTACTTCCGGTTTAACCGGAAGTAACTCCAACTCTCTTATTTTAAATGGAAGACCCAATATATATTTTTTATTTTTGAATAAAGCTCATTTATACTTCTGTACAAATTCAGTGTTGCTAAATAAAAATTGAAGTGGTGCAAGATATTCCTAAAGCCTGGTTAAATTATTCCTTAAATGGTTTCTATGATCGAGTGACACATTGTAAAGCAGCTGAGAGCTACCAATTTGAACACATAATTTAGAAGGCGAGCTAGCTTTGTTTTTGTTTTTGTTAAAGAAGGAGTATATTATTATTTTAATATTCGATACACTTTTCTGTTTCATTGACTTAGCAACGCTGAATTTGTACAGAAGTATCGAGTGTGGGTACTTTTGAAAAGCTCTTAATGAGTACTATTCAAAAATAAAATATATATATATATATATATATATATATATATATATTGGGTGTTCCATTTAAAATAAGAGAGTTGGTATTAAAAGGTCTTCTATTCGGTTAAACCGGAGTTACTTCCGGTTAGTAGAAAAACTCGGTAATGGCATTATTGAGTTCTTAGTATATGGTTATCCTCACATACCAAGTTTCATATCACTGAACCGTATGCTTCAAAAGTTATTTAGGTGGTGCATTTATTATTTTAATATTCGATACACTTTTCTGTTTTCTTGACTTAGCAACACTGAATTTGTACAGAAGTATCAATACTAAGTTTGATATCACTGGGTAATTTTTTTAGAAAAGCTCTTAATGAGTACTATTCAAAAAAAAAAAATAATATATTGGGTGTTCCATTTAAAATAAGAGAGTTGGAGTTACTTCCGGTTTAACCGGAAGTAGAAAGAGCTCGGTAATACCATTATTGAGTTCTTAGTATATGGTTAACCTCACATACCAAGTTTGATATCACTGAACCGTATGGTTCAAAAGTTATTTGGGTGGTGCATTCATTATTTAATATTCGATACACTTTTCTGTTTTCTTGACTTAGCAACACTGAATTTGTACAGAAGTATCGAGTGTGGGTAATTTTTGAAAAGCTCTTAATGAGTACTATTCAAAAATAAAATAATATATTGGGTGTTCCATTTAAAATAAGAGAGTTGGAGTTACTTCCGTTTAAATCGGAAGTAGAAAGAACTCGGTAATACCATTATTGAGTTCTTAGTATATGGTTATCCTCACATACCAAGTTTGATGTCACTGAACCGTATGCTTCAAAAGTCATTTAGGTGGTGCGGGACTTTTAACTAACCCTGTATATTGTTTTAATTTGGAAAGTTTTCTGTACTTAGTCTGCATTTCGTAATATTACCTTAGTAGGCTGTAATGGTTCCACTAAATACTCAGGAAACAAATTTCTCGTCTTTCACTTTGGGGTGAATGCATAATTAATAAAATTATTGCGTTCGAGGCTTTGGGTTGTCGCAACGTTTCAAAGGAACACGTCTCACACTGATCCTTTTTCGCTAGTTGGCCGCGCAAAATACAAAAATTGAGTGTAACATATTTTCATGTTTTATGGAGTTTTTAATTATGCCTACTATAATATCCAAGGATACCAGATTTGTTATAGTTATGCTTATTTATGCAGCTCTTGTGTTGCAAAAAAAGTCAGGAGTATGACGTTTCTTATCGCATCCCCTGCCTGAAGCCAAGCTCTTAATTTATGTTCGATAACTGACGTGTTTTTTCCGACGATTTTCATGTGTTACTGGTGATTTGGGAGACCAAGTTATGTGCTATGTTTGTGGTATTTTAAAATCCCACACAACTTACTACTATAGAGTGAATTTTTTTATGTATAACGCCTATCTCCGGCTACAGTATTAGAAAATGTGAAAGGATTTTCTGGAACGTTCTGTTACGCTGTCTTCATTTTTATTTGGGTTGAAAATGCATTATGTCATAAATGCGATAAATTGAAAAGTGTAAATAAATTTATATCTATACAGAAGGGAGAATCCTTATTTTATGAATAATCTATTCGGAAGAGTTTATTGTAACTCGTGGGGAGTTGCAAAATATCGTAGGGTTGAGGGACATCTGTACTCGAAATAAAGTAACAAAATACAATTTATATATATTTTTAATACCCTGTGCCTTAGATTTATGTTCTGGTTGACACATATACAGGGTGATCCGTTTGGGTATGGATAAAATAAAAACACCGTAAAACATTTACTACTGAATTTTATTTGTTTAAACTTCGTGCATTCAACACTGAAAGATGGGAGATTCCTCAGAGCTCAACATGACCCCCATTGCGCACCCTGCACAACTCATAACGATGATACAATTCAGCCCATGTTCGTTCTAACATAAGAGGGGTGATTGTTGAAAAGCTTGAGTAATTTATACTCTCAGATCATCAATGTTCCTGGGTTTCTGTGAATAGACAATGTCTTTAACAAAACCCCACACGAAGAAATCAGGAGGGGTTAGATCTGGGGAGTTTGGGGACCAAGCCAAGAGACAGCTGCTTCTCGTACTGGGTTTCGCCTTCGACCTCCAGCATGTTTTTTTTTTTTTTAACACAGAACCTATTTCTACAAATGTTCGATACCACAACATAATGGAATCCTATTTAGGTACATTACGCACACCATACTCACGTCGAAATTCCCTTCCAACTCTTTTTTAACACTCTCAAATTTAGCATACCAAAGAACACATTGTGCTCGCTGTTGATTTGTAGTAGCCATTTTAGTCATCTACGATTTTCATTTGTCCTCTCAGATTATGCATTGTTGATTGTCATTTATGGAAACTACTATCTTTTAATCATAATATAACCGGCAAGAAATTTTTCCTACTATCATAATAGCTTTATAATAAGAAGTTAAAATTATCCACACCCAAACGGATCAGACTGTATTGTCAGGCAGTACATCTCACTTGAAGCTATGTGTGACAGGAAAAACAATTGTTTGCATACATCTTAAGTATGATTAGTGTTATTTATAGATCCAGTGTTTGGTCACATTGAACTACAAGTTTAGTGAACACATACCTACGCTTTCCATAGTTCTGTGCAACAAACGATGTGGCAATATTTAAACTTATACAGCCAGCTCACGAAATAAATTACGTAGTGTATTTATCTACAAAACACTGTTGTAGGAAATGATTATACAGAGTGATTTATGTATATATTTTATTTCTTTCTTTCTTTCTTTTCTTTCTTTCTTTTCTTTCTTTCTTTCTTTCTTTCTTTCTTTCTTTCCTTTCTTTCTTTCTTTCTTTCTTTCTTTTCTTTCTTTCTTTCTTTCTTTCTTTCTTTCTTTCTTTCTTTCTTTCTTTCTTTTCTTTCTTTCTTTTCTTTCTTTCTTTCTTTCTTTCTTTCTTTCTTTCTTTCTTTCTTTCTTTTCTTTTCTTTTCTTTTCTTTCTTTCTATCTTTTCTTTCTTTCTTTCTTTTCTTTTCTTTTATTTTCTTTTTAATGTTTCTTTTCTTTTCTTTCTTTTCTTTCCTTTCTTTCTTTGTTTGTTTGTTTGTTTGTTTCTTTCTTTCTTTTTCTTTCTTTTCTTTCTTTCTTTCTTTCCTTTTTCTTTCTTTCTTTCTTTCTTTCTTTCTTTTCTTTCTTTCTATCTTTCTTTTCTTCCTTTCTTTCTTTCTTTCTTTCTTTTCTTTCTTTTCTTTCTTTCTTTCTATCTTTTCTTTCTTTCTTTCTTTTCTTTTCTTTTCTTTTATTTTCTTTTCGTTTCTTTTCTTTTCTTTCTTTTCTTTCCTTTCTTTGTTTGTTTGTTTGTTTCTTTCTTTCTTTCTTTCTTTTTCTTTCTTTTCTTTCTTTCTTTCTTTCCTTTTTCTTTCTTTCTTTCTTTCTTTCTTTCTTTCTTTCTTACTTTCTTTCTTTTTCTTTCTTTCTTTCTTTCTTTCTTTCTTTCTTTCTTTCTTTCTTTCTTTCTTTCAAAACGAATGATGCAAGCCACAATTTGTTAGGTTGGGATTACGATGAACGTTAATAATAATAACTAGGGCTAGAATTTTGATGAAATTGCATCTTTTTCTAGTAAGCCAGAAACATAGCTGCTTTAGTATTTATATGTTACGTGATAAACTGAGTGTTTTAAGACGTATTTGTTAGGGATTTTTTTTGCATTTTTGCCTGTTTCGGCTCATAAGAGCATCTTTTGTTTTATTCGGTCATTTTTTAGGCATTTCATTTTAATTTTGGCCATAAATATCCATTATTAATGTAAAATAATGTTTATATCCTTTCATATTTTCTCTATATATTTTGTCCGTGAATTTTGTATAATGTTTTAATCGTTTTTCTACATAAATATTGCCATTTTAACGTAGTACACCCCATGTAATGGATCAGTCCAACCGCCCCTTCAATATAGACTCCTCTATACCCGCTAGTTCCGGATAAGAGTGGCCTTGTGGTGGGCTACATGGAAACTGCATCAGGTAAAATAATTATTTATAAAGTGTACTACTTAGAAACAATTATTTAAAATTAAATAAACTTAAATGTTGGTACTATAATTTAATTTAATTACTAGCTAGTCTAAATATTAAGTACAGTAGTACAAAACTTCTTTTCCTACTAAGTCAATTATGTAAGATCAATTTTTAGGGCATTTTAAGGGCATTCTTGAAAGATTTTTAGGTCATAAATGCATTGTTTTTAGGATACTTTTTTCATGATTTATAGGTCATCAAAATTCTAGCCCTAATAATAATAAAAAATAATAATAATGATAATTTATTTATTCTGGCGGAGTTAAGATCATCAGGCTTTCTTTTCCACTTAGCCAGAAACGAAAGAAGGTAATACAATTTTACTAATATTTAAAGAACACGTTGGCAACTGTTTTCGATATTTTTAGTCACTGAAAATGCAGTACACATTAAATCAACGGCTCTTCCTTGTGAAGCAATACTGGATTACGAATTCAATTACAGCTACTCAAAGGGCATACCAGAGAGAATTTGGTGTTCGTAATCCGCTCCAAAAACACAATACTGGGACTGGTAAACAAATTGGAAACAACTGGATCTCTAAAAGAAAAAAATTGATGACAATATTTATTTATTTACTAGAGCTTCCTCAAATTAGAGGCTGCCATTAGACAAAGCATACAAAACAATACAAGAACAAATAGATGATGAAAGATAACAGAGTAAGGAAAAAAGTAAACAAGTACACAAACAAACAAACAAACAATGGCAGTTTTCAAAATAGAAAAAAAGGTAGAAGTAAAGAAGCATAAAGAAGAATAAAGAATAAACATTTGCGCATCTCGTGACAGGGAATCAAAACTCCTGCTTAATTTGACGTTAAAAACTGGTCATTAAGTGAATTTCCAGCCGAATAAATAAAGAATTTTCAACATTTACTATAGAGGGTAGTAATCTCCCATAGATACTCTATATTTGAGGTATAACAAATTGTGGCTAGAATCATTCGTTTTGAAAGAAATAAATAATAAATAAATAAATAAATAAATAAATAAATAAATAAATAAATAAATAAATAAATAAATAAATAAGTAAATAAATAAATAAATAAATAAATAAATAAATAAATAAATAAATAAATAAATAAATAAGTAAATAAATAAATGAATAAATAAATAAATAAATAAATAAGTAAGTAAATAATTAAATAGTAAATAAATAAATAAATAAATAAATAAATAAATAAATAAGTACGTAAGTAAGTAAGTGAATAAGTAAATAAGTAAATAAATAAATAAATGAGTAAATAAATAAGTGAATAAATAAGTAAGTAAATAAATAAGTAAATAAATAACTAAATAAATAAGTAAATAAATAAATAAGCAAATAAATAAATAAGTAACTAAATAAGCAAGTAAATAAGTCAATAAATAAATAAATAAATAAATAAATAAATAAATAAATAAGTAAATAAATAAGTGAATAAATAAGAAGTGAATAAATGAGTAAGTAAATAAATAAATAAGTAAATAAATAAGTAAGTAAATAAATACATAAATAAGTAAAAAAATAAATAAATAAATAAGTACGTAAGTAAGTAAGTGAATAAGTAAACAAGTAAATAAATAAGTGTATAAATAAGTAAGTGAATAAATAATTAAGTAAATAAATAAGCAAGTAAATAAATAAATAACTAAATAAATAAGTAAATAAATAAATAAGTAAATAAATAAGCAAATAAATAAATAAGTAAATAAGTAAGTAAATAAGTAAATAAATGAATAAGTGAATAAATAAATAAATAAATAAATAAATAAATAAATAAATAAATAAGTGAATAAATAAGTGAGTAAATAAATAAGTAAATAAATAAATAAGTAAATAAATAAATAAATAAAGAGAAAGAAAGAAAGAAGAAAGAAGGAAAGAAAGAAAGAAAGAAAGAAAGAAAGAAAGAAAGAAAGAAAGAAATGTGTGAGTTCTATATAAATCACTCTGTATTATACATAATAAAAACATAGTACTCGGTTCAAAATGTTTCCGAAATAACCCTTTTTTTCGCCGAAATGTATAATATTATGTCGTGTGTTTGTGTTTATGGTATTGGCATCATTCATGACGTCACTTCCATAGAAGCGTGGCTAACGAGAAAGACAGGCTACCTTACCCCATTATCTCTGTCTTAGTTGCCTCATAAGTGATATCTTATTGGTGTCACTTATGAGGTTCCAGCCTGTCTTCGGAGAGCTGATTGAACATACATGCGTTTACACAATGCCCTAGTGTAGTATTTTATTTTATATTAATGTATGTTTCACTATGCTTAATTTGTACAGAAGTTATAAGTGATTGTAGTCTGAGAGTTTTTGGGAGGGGGCATCGTTACTGGGCAGTTGGTGATCTACCGTGATGATTGAATATACGTGGACGTCTAATTTTGGTTGAAGAACGAGGATGAAGCGGCTAAAGAACCAGTCTTCTATGAACTCCGTTTGCAATGTTCCTCATGTGTGTGAAAGCTGCTAATAATAAAAGTGATTTTCATTTTATGCATTGCAGTCTTATTTTCTCTTTTGTAAAGTCTGAATTTCAGAACAAAAACGGTACTGATTGGATGTAGCTCTCTGTAGCTTGCAGCGTATTTATTGATTTAGTTTTTTTCGACATGTCAGCAATTTATTTTATGCGGTACATTCAAAATAGTGTGTGCGCCTTCTTCATGAGAAATATTAGAGAATTTTCCTGGAATCGAATTTCAGTCCCTCGTCAAAATAATAAAAAAACTGAAAGCCTTTTCAACAAAAAAATAACTAATAAAAGCTTACCGAAGGAAATTGCTTCATAAACTCATAGCATAGGTGTAGCTTAGATACAATAACGTCAAACGAAACAAAAGACTACGTACACATTGAAACTGAAATAACATGTTCCCATGTCAACGAGGAAGACATTCATCTGTCTGTGTAGAAATTTGTATACATAATGTTCACAAGTCAGTCTAAAATTTTGACGTGATTAAATGATTAAAACATAGTTGTAAAGGGAGGGAAGCGATATATCAAGTGAAATAATTATGTTTAGCCAAAAAAGTTTACAAAGTTAATCAATTTAAGTTCATTGAGTGTAAATTGTCTTGCTTTGGTGAACTTCATAATCCTACAAGAATAATAGATGTACTGAACTACATAATAAAACCGCCTCTTGTACAGAAATACGTTCATTGTCTCGGCCTGCCTTTACGATGGCTGAACTCGGGCATATTTTGGCCCTTTGTGAACCCTATATAAGCGATCGTTGTCCAAGTTCGACAGGAGGCCTGGCTGAATCCGACCCTAACAGGTGGAACATTCTGTATTAGTGTCTGATAGACCAGGTCCCGTCGACATACGAGTATCCTGACAAGCTCTAAGCCTCTAAGGGCTCGGAGTTCCAAACCCTTCCTATTTCAGCATCGTAGTGCCCTTAAGACTTCACCAAAGTTTACTTTTACTATTGCAGGTGATAGATGAACCCTCTCTTTTATCCTGAACTTTCCTAATGGCATATTCTAGAGCAAAGTTAAGGGAGTTGGTCATTATCGCATGCAAAATAATGGTAAAATAGCCTCTCTTCAAGTAGTCATAGATATAATACTATTTATCACAGCTCTTTCATTTTTTTAGTGATATATGTATACACATTAAGCTTTGAAATGAAAAAGAATGGTTACTCTAGAGTAAATCTTTATCCTTAAATTAATTTTTTAATTAAGCACAATTTTTTTATAAATCCACTACATGTCTGTGATTAGGTACACTCTATTCACTTATTATAGCACATATTGAATTGAAAATTTTACCACTTACTGCTAATGGATACTAAAACATACCCTACTAAAATTATTCACGTATCTATAATATTATGGGCATAGAGCTTATAGCAATCATCACCGTCAATAAATTAAAAATGAATTGAAGATTAGTATAAGCCGTGTGCCCATAATATTATAGATATTTTAATAATTTTAGTAGGGTATGTTTTAGTATCTATTAGCAGTAAGTGGCCAAAATTTTAATTCAATGTGTGCTGTGATAAGTGAATAGAGTGTACCTAATCACAGGTATGTAGTGAATTTATATAAAATATGATTAAATTAAAAATTAATTTAAGGGTAAGATTTACATTAGATTAACCATTCTTCTTTCATTTTAAAGCTTAATGTGTATACATACATCACTAAAAAAATGAAAGAGCTGTGATAAATAGTATTACAATTATGACCGCTTGAAGACAGGCTATTTTTACCATTACTTTGCATGCGATGACGTCCAATTCCCTTAAAAAGTAAAGGTGATAGTGCATCTCCTTGCTTTAGCCTACAGTGAATTGGAAAAGTATCAAACAGAAACTGGTCTATACGGACTCTGCTGTAAGTTTCACTGAGACACATTTTAATTAATCGAACTATTTTCTTGGGAATACCAAATTCAATAAGGAACAAGCGGTAGCATGATTAATAAATTCTAACTCTCAGCTTTAAATATCTATACCACACCGCCATTAAATGTATGGAAAAGATCCATACCACTTGATTAATAACTATAAAAATATTTCACTTTAATAACAATATTGTTACCTTACGTAAGTTTTGTATAGACTTCTACATAGTCTTCACTCAGTAAATATTATAGAAATGAAGATCTAACTTCAGATATTCTCTACGCCTACTTATATAACCCCAAAAGGGTTCACTTCATATCATTAAAAGCATTAATCTGTATAATTGGTGGCAAATACATCATGGCATTCACTGTAATAATATTTCATTTCTAATGGTAATAATGTCATCAAACATTCTTAAGTTTTGTAGTTTTTAATATCCAATACACAGACAGCTGCACTCAGAAAATTACACACCAGAGAATCTTCTTTTTAGTAAATCTTGAAGTTTTTAATAACCAATATTACAAAAAAGTTCAGAGAAAGTTACACAAATGAGGATCGACATATTGGCATTATGTCAGCCACCTGAACTCTAAATATGTCAGCAATCCTGCAGGTCATAGCCTTCGTGTGATATTGTTTATTGTAGTGTGTTTGTGTTTTCTTTTGTGTTATTCTGAAAGGGCCATTACCTATTTCTCAAAACTGACGACAGATGGATTTTGGAAAATAGGAAAATGATGTAGGAAAATTGACATTTCATTAAAAATCACTATTTTTCTGAAAATCTTTGGGTTCCAAGCTTCAAAATGAGGGATCATTTATTAAAATCCGTTCAGCCGTTTTCCCGTAATTTCCATTAACAGTTCAAATTATATATATATATATATATATATATATATATATATATATATATATATACAAAACGTCTGTCTTAACCGAGACATTTGCCTTTTTAAACTATGAATAACTGATGTACTGTGCCCTTATAATCCCATTTTTTTCCAATATCTGTCGAATACAAAAATCTGATCAATAGTCGATCTATTACGCCTAAAACCACACTGATGATCCCCAATAATTTCATCTACGTACGGAGTCACCAAAATATTATGACATATAAAACTTTTTGTGTTAATTGCATTCTAGACGTCCTTGTTCCCACACCGCTAGCAAGAATATAAAATTCCATACTTCAACTGACTTTGATGATGAACAAGGAGAAAAAGGGACGTAGAAGTATTAAAAGTATCTTAGAAATTCAATTCAGATTAAAAGTTGCAAATCCCTTAACTTTGCTCTGAAATACTTACTTACGTACTGGCTTTTAAGGAACCCGGACGTTCATTGCCGCCCTCACATAAGCCCGCCATTGGTCCCTATCCTGAGATAGATAATCCATTCTCTATCATCATATCCCACCTCCCTCAAATCCATTTTAATATTATCTTCCCATCTACGTCTCGGCCTACCTAAAGGTCTTTTTCCCTCCGGCCTCCCAACTAACACTCTATATGCATTTCTGGATTCGCCCATACGTGCTACATTCCCTGCCCATCTCAAAGTCCGGATTTAATGTTCCTAATTATGTCAGGTGAAGAATACAATGCGTGCAGTTCTGTGTTGTGCAACTTTCTCCATTCTCCTGTAACTTCATCCCTCTTAGCCCCAAATATTTTCCTAAGTACCTTATTCTCAAACACCCTTAATCTCTGTTCCTCTCTCAAAGTGAGAGTCCAAGTTTCACAACCATATAGAACAACCGGTAATATAACTGTTTTATAAATTCTGACTTTCAGATTTTTTGACAGCAGACTGGATGATAAAAGCTTCGCAACCGAATAATAACAGGCATTTTCCATATTTATTCTGTGTTTAATTTCTGAAATACACGAGTATAAAATATTCACAGTCTGGGCATGAAGACGAGGCATCTCAAGCATTATTTTCGGCGGTACGGTTTTTGCAGTCGTTGGCGTTGAAGGCTAGCCACAGCCCGGCCTCAGCTGCGGTGTGCACCTCATACAGAGTTGTCGACCTGTATTCTTGACTCTGGGAAACAATGCCAGGCTATTAACTGCTTCCGGATGGATGAACGTTTTTCAGTTATAAATTAGAGATGAGGTAATTTCACCGCTCCACGTGTTCATCTGACCGCTGTGCTTAGCACAGGGCTGGACGAGGCTGCTACAGGAAGATAGCATTCATAACGGAGCGTCAGTAGCTGGGAAGGATGTTACAGCTAAAGAATGTGTTAATATCTGACAGAGAAACAATTGAAAATGAATGCGATTTTGAGTAGGTAGTTCTTTTGAATAAATTTTGTCCAATATTCTTTTGAGAAGATTAACTCCGTACGTAGATGAATGCGATTTTGAGTCAGTGCGTTTTCGGCGTACTAGATTAACTATTGATTGATTTTTTTATAGAGATATTAGAGCAAAAATGGGATGACAGTACATCAGTTATTCATAGCATTTTGAAACTTAAAATTCCCAAGAAAATAGTTCGATTAATTAAAATGTTTTGAAACATTCCGTATAGTTCAGTTTCTATCTGATGCTTTTCCAATTCACTGCGGGCTAAAGCAAGGAGATGCACTATCACCTTTACTTTTTAACTTCGCTCTAGAATATGCCATTAGGAAAGTCCAGGATAACAGGGAGGGTTTGGAATTGAACGGGTTACATCAGCTTCTTGTCCATGCGGATGACGTGAATATGTTAGGAGAAAATACACAAACGATTAGGAAAAAAATTTTATTGAAGCAAAAAAAGCGATCGGTTTGGAAGTAAATCACTCTGAGAATATTGCAAATGGAAATATAAAAATTGGAGATTTATCCTTCGAAGAGGTAAAAAATCAAATTCTTTATTAATTGACTCATTAAACGTAAATATGGTTGTTTATTATTCATAAAACAAAAATCTCAGTTATATTACTTTTCTGATGGTTGTGATTGGACTCTCAACAAATGGTGTTATTGCTTAGGAAAATATTTGGGGCTAAGCGGGATGAAGGTACAGGAGATTCTTCACCTGACATAATTAGGAACTTAAAATCCAGACGTTTGAGATGGGCAGGGCATGTAGAACGTATGGGCGAATCCAGAAATGCATAGAGAGTGTTAGTTGAGAGACCGGAGGGAAAAAGACCTTTAGGGAGGCCGAGACGTATATGGAAGGATAATATTAAAATGGATTTGAGGGATGTGGGGTGTGATGATAGAGACTGGATTAATCTTGCACAGGATAGGGACCGCTGGCGGGCTTATCTGAGGGCGGCAATGATCCTTCGGGTTCCTTAAAAGCCATTTGTAAGTAAGTAAGTTCTTTTGAATATAGATTAAGCTTTATTGTATTGTTTTTAATAGTATGATACTTTATATAGCCTAGCATTTTGAAAGAAAATTCGTTATTGTTTTGTTCTTAAAAAAAAAAGACTCGGCGTCACCTAGGCAACATAAATTTTTATTACTCATCGTAGGTGTATCATAAGAACTCAATTCTTTTGACATTGTTAACAAATTTTATTGACGTTGAACTTTATATTGTTTAGAGAGAGAGAGAGAGAGAAATAACTCGTCCGGCCTTAATTAAGGTGACCACGAGGAACCGGAAATTAATAGCAAATAAATATAATCAATTAAATATGAATATTGTTATAAAAATAAAATGTAATAATTAAGCACCATTGATTATCAATTATAAAATAAAATCTTAAAAGATGACTGTAAAATTATACTTATAAACAAAGACTTTATGTAAAATTAGCATAACCTTAATTAAGGCCTTCTGAGTGGTATAAATGAAATTGTATAATCTGCAGGGAATCTTTAAGAATTTGCGAGATGATTTTTTGAATTTCAAAAAATGATATTGATAATTGTTTTAATTAGGTAAAATGTGTAAAATTCTTAGGTAAAATGTGTCTTTTAACAGCTGGTAATAGTGTTCTAAATTTAATATTACAAGTAACTATTTAAAACGTAATTCACTTTCAACTTTTTCTAACGACTGACACAGTATGCATGGCCTTCTTTTAAAATGAATTGTATTGTTTAGAAACAATATAGAATAACCAAGCGAGTTGGCTCATACGGTAACGTTTGAGAAAGGCATTCGTGAGGTTCAGTGTTCAAACCCCGTGGCCGGCCAATCTGACTGGAGTTTTTCATGGTTTCATTCAGTCACAAAGGTAAATGTTGGATTGGAAATTTAGGGGAGAGTAGGGTAGTATCGGACATCGGGTAATATCGGACAGTACGTTTCTTTCATCTACCACCATATGGTAGTACCTGAATGACATGGTTACGTTTCTCTATGCGACATCACAGGAACGTAACCATGTCAATCAGGTACTACCATCGTGTGGTAGATGAAAGAAACTCACTGTCCGATATGTTTTAATGTTATGTTTTATTTAACGACGCTCGCAACTGCAGAGGTTATATCAGCGTCACCGGATATGCCGGAATTTTGTCCCGCAGGAGTTCTTTTACATGCCAGTAAATCTACTAAGCACACTTAAATGCCGTCGATCTGGCCCGGGACCTTGGGCATAGAAAGCCAGCGCTATACCAACTCGCCAACCAGGTCGACTACTGTCCGATATTACCCGATGTCCGATACTACCCGACTCTCCCCTACATGCCGTGATTCATCACCGCCTTAATCACCAATATCATAATATTAATGCTACACACGACAATATAAACAGGAACTCAACAATAGTAAAATCGGCCTACTGATATACCCAAAGATCCTATACAAGCGATGTGACTTACTTACTTACAAATGGCTTTTAAGGAACCCGAAGGTTCATTGCCGCCCTCACATAAGCCCGCCATCGGTCCCTATCCTATACAAGATTAATCCAGTCTCTATCATCACATCCCACCTCCTTCAAATTTATTTTAATATTATCCTCCCATCTACGTCTCGGCCTCCCCAAAGGTCTTTTTCCCTCCGGTCTCCCAACTAACACTCTATATGCATTTTTGGATTCGCCCATACGTGCTACATGCCCTGCCCATCTCAAACGTCTGGATTTAATGTTCCTAATTATGTCAGGTGAAGAATACAATGCGTGCAGTTCTGCGTTGTGTAACTTTCTCCATTCTCCTGTAACTTCATCCCGCTTAGCCCCAAATATTTTCCTAAGCACCTTATTCTTAAACACCCTTAACCTATGTTCCTCTCTCAGAGTGAGAGTCCAAGTTTCACAATCATACAGAACAACCGGTAATATAACTGTTTTATAAATTCTAACTTTCAGATTTTTTGACAGCCGACTGGATGATAAGAGCTTCTCAACCGAATAATAACAGGCATTTCCCATACAGATGTTAAGAGCGTGTATAAGCTTAAAACAAACATGGAATAACTTGAATGTTATGCATCTTATTGAGATAGAGAGAACATTTAAGCAATATTTATGTTAATGGAGCAATTGATGCATAGCATACATTTAATGTATGGCCTACAATGAGCAGTGTTATTGTTTTGTTTAAGAAAAAAAATTAATAGGCCTGTATGTATATAAGTTACGGAATTGCTCCAAATGTAATGCAATTTATTTGTAAATATTGAACGGATGTCTAAAATTATTGTACGGTACATGTTAAAAATTATTTTATTTTGCTCGCGGGATTGCTACAATAAGCCTGCGACCATTTCGCATACATTCCTACTCGAAATATAAAATGCCATTTTTTTTTTAAATTTATATGGTAAATAAATATTTTGAACTATACTTTTCACAAGACATGCATCAATGAAATTGTTTGCAATTGAACCGATGAACATACCTCTTCTGAATTCCCACACAATTATATCTGAAGTTATTAGACGCACATTTCTTTTAATTTATATCCTATCTTTTAATTTGGTCTATTAACATACAAACAATTTAACAATCAAAAACAGCAAAAACTTTTCACGCAATTATATGGATTAGATAGATCCCCTGTCACTTGTTTCCAAGATTTTTTCCAGCTGTAAAGCAAATGTCAGGTAATTTCATAGCAATTACTCTGCCTAAAATAGACAAATGCTCTCTGGCTAACACTAATTCCATAGACGGTAAATAATAGGCTATAGTAGTTGATAGAGTTGCATTAGAAATGTCTAGAAAAGGTTTATTTGTTTTGTTGGATAAATGTAAAATAACGAAATTGTACATGGATACATTAAAAGAAAAGAGGTTAGACTCTGCTATTTTGTTAACTAAGTTTATAATTATCTTTTAGTAATATTAGGCTACATATATCTTGTAGCTTAAAGTTCAGTATCTGGAGAAACAAAATTTGTACCTACTTATTAATGGTACACCATATGGAAATATATAGAATTATGAACCCTTCCTTGTGTTTGAAACTTATTTTACCCGTTATTTACTAATTTATTCTAACATGTCAAAAAGTTAGACCAAAGCAGTTTTATCCGCGGACAGAACTCTATTATGTTCTCTACGAATGCGCGTGATGTATATTTATAAGCTATTGTTTCACTTGTTTCTGGGTCATCTATGCGGCCTGTATCGTATTTCATTTGTTACTAATATTCCATAATTTTTTGTGACCTCTTTGTTCCGAGTATGTAGAAGGTTGCACTGGTATCTGGTTTAAGGAAATATTATGACAGAATTTTCTGAACTATAATAGAACTAATAATTCTGAAACATGAAAAATTAGTTAAAAATGGAACCGTGTAAGCCCCTAAGTTGAACACTTTTAAAATAGATTAGTAATCAAAAGTCCCACAAATCATGAATTCCCTTGACGATTCTAAAGGTTGATAAGGGAACTGTCTAGTTCTCCAGTACAATACATTAAAATGTACAATGAACCCGAAAATATATGTAGGTTTAATTTCTTACCCGACACTTTTAATAAAAACTTTTACATCTATTAATATTTTCCTTAATTTACAGAGATATTTGCACTAAAATGTTTCTTTCGCTTCAAGTCTAAATGTTTTAAATTTAAACACAGATTCAGTTTGAATTCAGAAACAATTTATAGTCTCATTTTGTTGTGAAACGTCCATATTCAGCTACAAGAGAAAAAATTGTAACTTTTTAACATGGTTGGTTCATTCTGACATTATTCCGTTACTCATGTTGCCATGGTGGTTTGCTTCTCGGTCCGTCTCGCTCTATTCTCTATTAATTAATATAGGCCTACCTAGAGTTTTGCACACATTTGTCATAGAAATACTGGGTATATGAATTACATAATCTATACCTGATTAAAATAGCATAATGCAACGATTTTGGTAATGATAGCTATCAATAAACGAGTACGAAACAAGTGACTACACTTCGTAAGAGTGTAGGCTTATTAATCGCCATTATAAGGGTTGCGTACGCTATTTTTTCTCGGACCAATTAAGCAGTAGGTAAAAACTATAAATTTATTTATAAACGTTGAATTTTAGTGATATTGATCATATGGTACTTTCAACACCGTCTGAAGTAGTTTTAAACAAAACACTGCAAGCGAAAATTTATGTCTAGTCGCCATGGCTACGAAAAATCTGTAATCGTATTGAAATGAAAGTCTGTATTCAATTACATATAGATAACACATAGCAAACAAATAATGGGTGTAGAAAAAATACACAATAGTGTTAAATATTATACGCAATCTTTGGGACTTCCTCAAATACCCTGTCAAATTTTTATGGAATAGTAAATATACTAAAATTTAATTTCTAGCAATTGTCAACCTGCTAAGAAGCAGAGGATGGGAAGTACATGAGGAGATTCATTGTGTGTCTGAAGATGATTCTCATAGAAGAGTCGATATAATTGCCATCAATAGAAGAACACAGAAAGCGATGGTCTTAGACCCTACGATTTGCTTTGAACGAGACACGAATCAAGCACTGCAGATAAATGATGACAAGCGAGCTAAATATGTACCTTGTCTTCCATACCTCAGTGAAAAATATGGCATTTCGCTTTACAACTGGGATGTTGCAGGCTTACTATTTGGAGCGAGGGGTTGTTTACCAAAATTTACATGTAATATCCTTAAATCCTTCCAAATTCCCTTTTATGAGGTTCAGAAGATTGTAATGGAAATTCTGAAGGCCTCTCTTGAAATTCTACACTGTCATCTATATGTTAACACGTAAATGTTTGTTTTAATTTACAAATCGAATCATTATTTTGCTCGTTTCATTTCCCTTTATCTTTTATGTTTGTTAATTCCGGATCCCAGTGGTCAACCTCAATTGTCCCTTGTGGCAGCTCACGAATGCTAATTTGCCTTTAAATAAGGGTTCGATAGATCAATCTAATCAATTCAATAATTATTTTGGATCAAAGAAAAAGAAAAAAACATTTAGATAAGAAAACGTTATCCTTTATAGCTGCCGATTTTAATTCCTATGATCAATCAGAAATTTTATATTGTTTAAGTTGATTTAAAGTTTCTCAATTGTCCACGGGCACCGAACATGAGCCCAAAAACTGTCAATGTGTAAGTGGTATTGTGCCATCATAGACTTGTTTTTCAACACACCTCTTGCTGTTGCTCATGCATCTCGAAACGGATTGTGGGATCAAAAATGACACCCTTATCCTTCTGCCGATCAATTATGATGATATCAGGACGTCTAAGAGCCATCAGAAGAGACGCAACCAACCTCCTCATAAACCTCATAGGAAGCATTCTGACGGATTGAAGCTGCGATGAGAGAACGAACCGTATTATGTCTGTTGATTCGGAGCAATTCTCCATGATGGCAGAAACCCAAGACGTGAGGAAGCGTTTCTTGCTCGTCGCATCTTCTGCAACGGGTTGAGTCAAGAGTTCTACCAGGAGAGTACGTACAGGTATTGTATTACAGTTCAACTTAATGGCTTGCGTCCACTGACTGCTCGAAAGTTCCTTTTGGTTGAGATCCACGAATTACCTTTCTTCCAGTGAGAATAGAAAACAACTCCCAAACCTTTTACTTTTCAATTTGCTCCATTGATGAAAAGAATCTTCACGCAATGCTTTTCTTAGTTTTTGAGAAGAAATACGTTCAGAGCAATCGAAGGTAATTGGTAATTGTTTGATGCAATGTTCAATTTCGTTTGGAAGATTTCGAGTGGCTGCTACATGAGGGTTGTCAACGTGTAAAAGTCTTTGACAAATATTGAAGTGCTGAAGGTAAGCTTCCCACTGGGCTTTAAATACTCCTAAACCTCGCAATCTTCTTGGTGCATACAACATAGCATCCGGGGTGTCAGTAGGAATGTTAATTATTTCCTTAACAGCGCTGCGAATTATTTTGTCAATATCAGATAGAAATTTCACTTTAAGATCTTAAATTATAAATATGGACATTGCGATAGTTGTTTTCTTTACAGTCCGCCACGGTTTAATAAACTAGTGTGAGAAATGAAGCTTTGCCAATTTAAGGGTTAACAACTGGTGTCTGCATAGTTTATTTCTTGGAGATATTATTTAGCAGAAGTAGATATAAATTGGAAACTTATGTTGTGTACTTAAAACTGATAACACTTTTATTTCCTTCAATTAGCACAAGGACCAAAATTTGCAATTCAGTAAAATAAAACGTCTAACTTGAATTATAATCTGAAATTGAATTTTGAAATAAATCTTAGTAGAGAACTATTTACGCTATTTATAATTTTATTTGATCTAAGTCTTATTTTAGGAATTTAAAGAATTGAAAGATGTTTCAATACTGATCGCTATGAAATTATTTTCAACTAGCAGTACCCGTGCGCTCCGCTGCACCTGTTAGAAATAAATATAAAGTAATTACATAATTAAAATAGGACGTTTGATCCAGGGAACAACTTTTACAACAGCGCAAGATAATCTGCTTGGCTCATTACCCAATTTTTTTTGCATTGCATTTATTGCATATATATTTTTATGTATTTTAACACGATTCAATTGAGCATAGTTACAATTTGAATTATAAAATAATGGATTGCTAAGCTAACGTACTATTACTGCATACTAAATCAATACACTCTCGTTGTTGGTTAATTCTCTGAGACTAAAATGAGTGTACATAAATATTATTTTAAGAAATACAGAAAACGAATGTACAAAATAGCCTATCAAATTTTCTATGCATAAGAAGCTATTTTAATCTTACCTGTCCTCGATTTACTCAGACGTTACTGTAATAACATTATAGCATTATGTCCATCTAGAGAAACTACACTTCCCAATGGTGAAATAATAACTAATTATAGAAATCGGTTAATTTATCTTCTGATATCACTTCATACAAACACAGAAACATTTTCTTTAGGCTATGTTTAATAGCTTTCGATTGTTGATGTCCAAGGCCCCTGTTTCGATTGTTGTTGTTCAAGGCCCCTTATAGACGAAGTCATTTGTTCTTAATTCATTGCACCGTCTTAGATGGCGTTATTTTAATTTTAAAACTCATTTTTCTCATTAAATATCAGTCCTATCAAAATTTTGTAAAGAAAAAAACTTATCGGAAATCATTGTTAAAGAAACTTTTGTTATGTAACATTTTTCACAAAAATCAATAATAAGCGAGATATTTCGATTTATTTAATTCAGGCCCCTTATAACCCCCTTTTAAATAAAGTATTTTGAATGCCATATAGCCTAAAATCTAAGTTACAACGAACTTAATTTATATTACAATTTTCATATAAATCGGTTCAGCCATTATCGTGTGAAAAGGTAACAAACATACAGACAGACATACAAACAAAAATTTCAAAAATGCGATTTTCGGTTTCAGGGTGGTTAATTATATATGTTAGGACCAATTATTTTTGGAAAATCGAAAATTACCAAAAAAATTTCGGCTACAGATTTATTATTATTATAGATTCTCATTAGATAGTGGGATATTTACAACTTATTCCATAAAGCTTGAAGGGTCTTGATGTACTCTTTTCGTTTTCTCAACTGACAGTACACAATTAGAGTGACATGGTTTCAGCGTAGCGCCAAACCTCTACCTCTGAAGCCTAAGACATCACTTCCGCAACGAGAAGACGCCAATTCACTAGGCGGGAATAGAACTCAATATCGCGGCTACCACAGAACTCTATGCTGTAATCTTTGTATACGTTGCGGTCGAAATCGTTTGTCGATAAAATTTATTATATTTGTTATTGTAGCCTTAAGTTATCTATGACAGATATTTTATATCGTTTTGTATTCATCAGAAATCTCAGTTATATAAGTTTATAAAACATATTTCTTTCTTTTGTCTGTTAATAAACAATTTGTAATTGCTATTGTGTTCGTAAATTTGTAAGACACAAGCAATGAATATGTGGAAAAAATTTCATTTACAGATTTAAAATTAGGCTCTAAAGAAAAATAACAAGGAATCAGAACAGTGTCTAATTTATTTAGCATCTGTTGTTCTAGGTATAGAATATAGAAGCTTGAAATTTCCATAAGAAACCTACGTATAAAAACAATGGAAGAAATAACTTAATAAGTGGGCCATGTCTAGAAATTAGCAGGCTTTGGTAATTTGTAAAACAAGAGAACATCAACCTTTGACTTAAATGATTTTCACGATTGTCAAAGCTCCAAGTTTTATTAAATGGCCCAATTCTTATTTGCTTCATTGTTTTTATACATCATTAATAAACAATGTTAAGCCCCTAAGGCATCCTGTATTACTAGAAAAACATTGCGGTGCATTTATAAAAACAATAAGAAATGACTTACAACCTATGTCGTATTACAAATTGTCAAAGTTTGTCCAATAATTAGCAAGTAGGGCAATTATAAATGAAAGAAATAAAAAATGTATGTTTTATTTTGACTTATCAAACATCATGAAATCATTTTATTTTTACTTCAATTTTTTTTTAAAACTTTGCCTGTACTTCTACTAATGAAGTTCCAACTGTCCTCACAAACAAGTTTTGTAAACATTTAGTATTACAAAAATATGTTCGCAAGTTTTCTGCTGAGCTTCATAAACATATGTTTTTATACTGGTTTGCCTATGCAATCCCGAAAATGTATCAGTGTAAGAGCTGGGCTGTCTTATCCTGTATTCCGTAATAATAAACTTGTTTAAAATAACTTAAATAAAAGGGCCTCTGTTATTTATAATTAACTGTCAGGTGATTTTCCGGCGCCACACAAATGCATTCTCGGACTATTTCTCATTATCTGACGTCATGCTACCAAGATTGAATTCTGATAAAGCGTGTAAAAATATCTTTTTAAAGAAATTAATTTTAAAGAATCGCGGGTTATTGAAGTCTAAGTAAAAAAAATAACTGAATATTTTGAAATCCAATAATAAATATCCATAAATTTAATTTTCAATTATAACTGAAAGAGAAATATACCTTAAATAATGTATGTATTTATTTACACTGCAACTGTGGGCAAATCATATTTCATAGTTTATAAATGGATGAACTACTTTTCTTCCCTCCTATACCTAGTAAAGTGATTTGTTTTGTTTACGCCAGTATCATCGAACTAAGTCAATGGAAGGAACGGTGCTTCCGGTTCTCTAAAGGTATAGCCAGATTAATATTAAACATGTTAGTAAAATAAAATGATGTCTCTGTATAATTTAAGTTAGAAGAAATCGTTGACAATTTGAAGTAGCTAAAATTCACTTCTTAAGAAAGCTCTGAGAGTTGTCCAATATTTTTCATAGAATACATATCAATACAAGAGAAGTATGAAAGATAAAGACCTAGTAAAGATGTGCAGATATTTTAAAGTGAATTATCTCCAACAACACATTGACGTAATAAAGAGGTTCTTGGTTATAGAACCAACTAAGGCAATGGAAGATCCAAAAGGGGATGGAGGGAATAGAATCATTTCAGCTTGTATAGGATAGAAAAAAAAATTCCCAAACCATTTTCTGTTAAAGCTAATGATGTCTCTGTACATATCCTGGAGTTAAAATAGATATTCAATCTTTTCTTTCATTTATACACCATATTTGGTAAATAAAATATAGATTCATAAGAAATAGTTGAATACATTCAATATGTTTTGCGTAATGTAATGTTGATCATAATCATAAAACCTGTGAACTTATATTCAAATTATTGAAGGCTCTTTATCTCTTATGAGGTTATAGCTACAATTTTATACGATAAAATAGCTCCAGTTTCTTATAACAAAATAACATAATTAGTAATAAAATTCTGAATATGCGGGATATGTTAATATTTTTAGTTGCGTGAAGTCCAGTTGGTATTTCAACAACAGACTCACTTTTTTACTATACTACTAAGATTTATTTCAAATCATCCGTCCTCAAGTGAGGTTGACCACTGGGATCCGGAATTAACAAACATAAAAGATAAAGGGGAAATGAAACGAGCAAAATAATGATTCGATTTTACATTAAAACAAAAAATTTACGTGTTAACATATAGATGATAGTGTAGAATTTGAAGAGAGGCCTTCAGAATTTCCATTACGATCTTCTGAACCTCGTAAAAGGGAATTTGAAAGGATTTAAGGAAATTACATGTAAATTTTTATAAACAACCCCTCGCTCCAATAAGTCTGTAAGTAAGTATGATGGAAAACATTAAATTTGTTGTCCAGTAAAGTCATATTAATAAAAATTGATGATCTGTAAATGAATATTCTCTAAAATTAAGGAAAGTTGTAGTGCTGAACGAAATATGTAACATTTACTATTTTAAATCTGTGTTTACAGATATTGAGTGTGATACTAATTAACAAATGTACAGGCGTGGACAAATTATTAGCAGAATTGAAGATTTTTATTATATATTTTTACAAAATATGATTCTTCAATTTAGACTACAGTTGACATTTTTGTGTATTTCCAAATAATTAGGCAAATTGAAGATTTGTATTGTATATTTTTCAAAATTTAACTCTTCAATTTGGACTACATTAGATATTTTTGCATATTTACAAATTATTAGCAAAACTGAAGGTTTTTATTGTATATTTTACAAAATTCGATTCTTCAACTTGGACTACAGTTGACATTTTGGATATTTCCAAATTATTAGAAAAACTGAAGATTTTTGTTTTATATTTTTACAAAATTTGGCTCTTCAATGCAGTTGACATTTTTGCTAATTTATAAATTATTAGCTAAATTGAAGATTTTTATTATATATTTTTACAAAACTTGACTCTTCAATTTTAACTACAGTTGACATTTTTACATAGTTCTGTCTACTGTAATGATGGAAATATTCAAAATTGTCAACTGTAGTTTAAATTGAAAAGTCAAATTTTGTAAACAGAATTATCATAAAAATCGTCAATTTTGTTAATAATTTGTCCACGTCTGTAAAATATTAATTTTATTTGTTAGAACACGTCAAAATAATTTACAATAAAATAATGATTTAGGTGTACTCACCGAGTGACGAACGGAGGACTGTCTGGATTTATTTTTCTTTCTACAACGCACAAGAAAGATTCAGCGCCTTCTACCGATACGAGAAAAATTTCTCAAAAGCGTAGCTACTCAATCCCGGAGAAAGGGGTAGTTCTCCCCAATACTGCAGAGCAATCTTACGCCCCAGTGCGTAGTAAAAAAACTCCCGAATGCGTTGTCACTATTCCAGCGTACGAAAACAATATTAAAACCACAAACTTATCAATCCGAATACAAACAAAAATAATTTCTACTCCGTACTCAACATACAAATAAAAATAAAACAAAAGACGTACGACGCATCGGCCGTTGTTATGGAGACGTGAGTGTAAGTGTGGAGCAAGGCTGTTGATATCGACACTGTCACCAAACGCTATGGACCAAACGCAGTCCGTCCTCTCGCGAGATCCACTGCTGGGGAGGGGGAGATACTACATCCCTAGAACCGTCGCGACGCTACCACGCAGGCCCGGCTGTCGACTCGGCTCGGCGCCGCCAACATCCCTTCTCTGTACCAAACATCTCCCTCCACTGCAGCTACGAGAATCTCTTGCAGTCTTCTTACACATATTGTATGCCTCATTGATTAACTTGATTTCTGCAATTCATTATTCCATAAGCAGCGGAAAAACTAGGAGCCATAAAGTTTTGCACCGGACGTCTGTATGGGTTTAATTAGCTTAAAGGATTCTCCCTATTCAGGCTTTGTATTCATAGTCGCTTAGTATTTTAGTAAGGGATACATGCACGGAACTTTAACTTGCAGGATGATCGTAATGAATTATACAGAGACATCATTTTATTTTTACTTCAATCTTTATTGTACCTGAGTTTTTTTAATGTACTTCACTCCCACCCCTTCTACTAATGGTCCACACCTGTGGAGTAACGGTCAGCGCGTCTGGCTGCGAAACCAAGTGGCCCGGGTTCGAATCCCGGTCGGGGAAAGTTACTTGGTTGACGTTTTATCCGTGGTTTTCCCTCAATCCAATACGAGCAAATGCTGGGTAACTTTCGGTGCTGGACCCCGGACTCATTTCACCGGCATTATCACCTTCATTTCATTCAGACGCTAAATAATCTAGATGTTGATACAGCGTCGTAAAATAACCCAATAATTAATTATCCTTCTACTAATGAAGTTCAACCGTCCTCCACACAGATCCAAGACCGCATATACAGTCATAGTAGCCTTACGGTCATAGTAAACAGTACGTTCCAAAAATATGTTCGCGTTTTCTAGTTACGAAAGAGCTGTCAATATTGAATCATTTTCGCACAGGTACTGTCGTCCATTTGCCTACGTCGTATCCCGGTTTCCCCCACCAGATTTTATTCGCCAGCTAGTGGCTGGGCTGTCTTAGCTCTTTTCTGAGAACATTAATTTCTGTTAGGAATTGGAACTGTACGTAATATTATACAACTGTTTAAAATAACTTAAATAATAGGGCCTCGTTAAGTAATTAACTGTCACGTGATTTCCTCCCTTTCTACGACCCTACGACATAACCACTTGGACGGACAGTAGATAGCATGTCTGAGTAATTTTATCTTTTCGGATCGGGCAGAAGTGAAGATTGAATTTGAAGTACGTAAGGTAGTAGAGTAGGTACAGAATTATTTCACTCCCACCCATCTACTAGTAAACTTCCAACCGTTCTCCACACAGAATCGAGGCCGCATATGCAGTACTGAGTTAGTGAGTATAGTACGTTCCAGAAATAAAGCAACCGGCGTGGCTCAGTCGGTTAAGGCGCTTGCCTGCCGGTCTGAAGTTGCGTTCGGGCGCGGGTTCGATCCCCGCTTGGGCTGATTACCTGGTTGGGTTTTTTCCGAGGTTTTCCCCAACCGTAATGTGAATGCAAGGTAATCTATGGCGAATCCTCGGCCTCATCTCGCCAAATATCATCTCGCTATCACCCATCTCATCGACGCTAAATAACCTAGTAGTTGATACAGCGTCGTTAAATAACCAACTAAAATAAAAAAAGTTCCAGAAATATGTTCGCGTTTTCCAGTGACGAAAGAGCTTTCAATATTGAATCACATTTTCGCACAGGTACTGTCGTCCGTTTGCCTACGTCGCATCCCGGTTTCCCCCACCTGCTTCTGTTCGCCCCTCTGTAAAGTCTAGTAGCTGGGCTGTCTTAGCTCTTTTCTGAAAACATTATTTTCTGTTAGGAATTGGACGTAAATTTATAGTCCGTAAGGTACTCTTTTAAAGAGTAGGTATAGAATTATTTCAACATGAGTTGCTAGCACGAAGGACGAAACTGGTAATTGGAATTAGGTACAATAGTCTATAGTGCGATAATATGCACAAAAGAACTGAAGCCTGTATCGAAATGAACGGCCACCATTTTCAAAAATTTGTTTAAATATCCATATTATGATTATTTTTCAATTTAACTTCATTCTCTATATTGTACGCTAATGTGCTGTAGACAGTATAATATACACTGCATAATGAATACGTCGGAATGGATAACTCAATTCGTATGTAAAAAAACTAAGTGTTAATAGTACTGTATTTTGATTAAAGAAAAACCTAATGAAAATTATCAAACTCAAAATTGCGATATTTCCTAGTTTACATAAATGGATGAACTACTTTTCTTCCCTCCTATACCTAGTAAAGTGATTTGTATTTTACGCCAGTATCATCGAACTCCAGTCTTGGAAGGGGGAGCTAGCTGTGTTTCCGGTTGTAGACCTTTAATCCAAAGATATAGCCAGGTTAATATTAAAAATGTTAGTAAAAATAAAATGATGTCCCTGTATAGACGTCGGAAATTTGGTTATGATAATCACTGAACAATAAATTTGTACTTTTTTGTCGTGCTCCGAAATGAAAATAGTCACGTACCATTTTCCGGGGAAAATGGATTGAATTTTTTTTATGAAAAAACCTTTATTTTTTAATTTTTCACTTCTACTGATGAAATTACAACACACTAGAAATTCAAAATGCCTCATAATACTTGAAAAATGTGTACTGGATACAAAAATTATGTTACATAGTTTAAAACACAACAATAACATATTTCATGCCTATAATGAGAAAAATCTCTCCAGGTATTGTGGGTTCCTATCACCACAGCAAGGAGATGCACTATCACCTTTACTTTTTAACTTTGCTCTAGAATATGCCATTAGGAAAGTCCAGGATAACAGAGAGGGTTTGGAATTGAACGGGTTACATCAGCTGCTTGTCTATGCGGATGACGTGAATATGTTAGGAGAAAATCCACAAACGATTAGGGAAAACACGGGAATTTTACTGGAAGCAAGTAAAGCGATAGGTTAGGAAGTGAATCCCGAAAAGACAAAGTATATGATTATGTCTCGTGAGCAGAATATTGTACGAAATGGAAATATAAAATTGGAGATTTATCCTTCGAAGAGGTGGAAAAATTCAAATATCTTGAAGCAACAGTAACAAATATAAATGACACTCGGGAGGAAATTAAACGCAGAATAAATATGGGAAATGCCTGTTATTATTCGGTTGAGAAGCTTTTATCATCCAGTCTGCTGTCAAAAAATCTGAAAGTTAGAATTTATAAAACAGTTATATTACCGGTTGTTCTTTATGGTTGTGAAATTTGGACTCTCACTTTGAGAGAGGAATATAGATTAAGAGTATTTAAGAATAAGGTGCTTAGGAAAATATTTGGGGCTGAGAGGGATGAAGTTACAGGAGAATGGAGAAAGTTACACAACACAGAACTGCACGCATTGTATTCTTCACCTGACATAATTAGGAACATTAAATCCAGACGTTTGAGATGGGCAGGGCATGTAGCACGTATGGGCGAATCCAGAAATGCATATAGAGCGTTAGTTGGGAGACCGGAGGGAACAAGACCTTTGGGGAGGCCGAGAAGTAAATGGGAAGATAATATTAAATTGGATTTGAGGGAGGTGGGATGTGATGATAGAGACTGGATTAATCTTGCTCAGGATAGGGATCAATGGCGGGCTTATGTGAGGGCGGCAATGAACCTCCGGGTTCCTTAAAAGCCAGTAAGTAGTAGTAGTATTTTAGGAAGAGGAAAAAGGAATTGGTTGGGTCACTGGCTGAGAAGAAACTGCCTACTGAAGGATGTACTGGAAGGAGAGTTCAGGGCAGAAGAAGATATCAGATGATAGACGACATTATGCCAAGTTTGTGAAAAGACAGTTACCTGTACAAACAGAGTTATCTATGATTTAACGTGCTTATATGTTTAAAACGAGTTTCCAAAACAACAAATATCGTCATATTTACAGTTATCTGTGCTTCAACAGGTAACTGTGCTTCGGCCTGTAGTTACCTGGCTGTTAGTACTGATTCGAACACATACCGATATGCGGCGCTACTGCATTACTGTTTTGTAAACTATAATAACCAATATTATAGATCACAATAAATTGATTTATTATATTATCTGTATAGTTTTAAAAATTTGGCGTTGTGTTTACGTAACTTACGGTAAATGTTTTACTTTCTATTACATATTAGGATAATAATGTGTGTTTGTAAACACAATTTTGAACATCTCAAGTTTAATTTTCGTCATCAACTAAAGATTCTATGTCGTCAGTCGAGAAATATTTTATTCTTGGGTGCTCTACCAATGACAATGGTATTTACAACTCTGAAAAGTCGATTTCAATACATGAAAGCATTCATATGGACGAATGTAATAGTAATATACGTTACAAGAGCGGTATGTTGACGTTTTCATGTTCGAGGAAAAGACTGAAAATGCGAAACGTAGTTGAGCTTTTTTTAATTTCCGAGAACATGAAAACAAACATACCGCTCGTGTATCGTACATTATTTTGTGCGAAGATCGTTTATTACATACCTGAAAGACGAATTTCTAATTAGTTGCAATGAAATCTCCATCTTGGTTTCTGTTTAATGACGCCAACTTCGGAACACCAAAATATCTTTCTTCCACATTGTTGCTGTAAAATGTTTTCTGTGTTTACTATACTCCAGCAGGCCGTGATATACGTCTGTCTTTTTTTTCCTCCAGTCTATAAATGCAAACTTAAAACAAACGGTAAGGTATGTAATGATTTATTTTTCATTTTAATAGTTTAACAATATTATTTATATAACATATTGCAGTAATAACGTCGGCATCTGGAATCTTGTTGATTTTTTCACGGCTTCCTTAATGTTACTTGTATCAGGAATGCAATAAGTTTCGTGGAGTAGTAGACTTTACTTAATTTTTGCAAATATTTAAAAACAATAATTAACATTGCAATTTAGGTGAAATTGCAGTGGTAAGTTTCAATTTATAATTATTACTATGTTAAACGTCTCTAAAATAATATGTTAAAAGCCTAAAGCAATAAAATGAATGTCGCGCTTAAGCGGTAAGAAGAGGGAAATTGTTATGTGTGTTACGTTGGGAATACTGAATGTGGTATTTCATACTTACCGCGTATTGGTTCTGTGCAGAAAACAAGCAAATACACACGATCTCGCACAAAATATTTTGACATGTTTATCAGTATGGTTGCCATAGCCACACAGCTGAATATGGTACAGTTTTGAAGCAGAAGTTACATCTAGCCCTCACTTCACTAGCATTATTTACCTCGATGATCACACAAAATACCAACAATTATTGTTTTATCCAACTTATACACCATTATGGGTAGGGGAAAGAGAGCCTTTCTTTAACACTAGTGCTATTTACAGTTCACACATTCACAGTAGATGTAGATGCATTATTAGGCGTTCTATAGCTACTACATCTTATACAAATGTCTGTCGTTTCTTTTTTAGCTGTCTACAGAATATGAAAAGAAAAAAACAATATTAAAATATTAACTCTTAATTATTATATTTGTATGAACATGTTATTAAAAAAGTTTGGTCACATTTATAAAATATGTGACAGATTGTGATATGAACAAGGTGTATTCTGATGAGTGTGATCTTAATTTTATTACTTACTTACTTACTTACTTACTGGCTTTTAAGGAACCCAGAGGTTCATTGCCGCCCTCACATAAGCCCGCCATTGGTCCCTATCCTGAGCAAGATTAATCCAGTCTTTATCATCATATCTCACCTCCCTCAAATCCATTTTAATATTATCCTCCCATCTACGTCTCGGCCTCCCTAAAGGTCTTTTTCCTCCGGCCTCCAAACTAACACTCTATATGCATTTCTGGATTCGCCCATACGTGCTACATGCCCTGCCCATCTCAAACGTCTGGATTTGATGTTCCTAATTATGTCAGGTGAAGAATACAATGCGTGCAGTTCTGCGTTGTGTAACTTTCTCCATTCTCCTGTAACTTCATCCCACTTAGCCCCAAATATTTTCCTAAGAACCTTATTCTCAAACACACTTAACCTATGTTCCTCTCTCAAAGTGAGAGTCCAAGTTTCACTACCATAAAAACAGCCTGTAATATAACTGTTTTATAAATTCTAACTTTCAGATTTTTTTGACAGCAGACTGGATGATAAAAGTTTCTCAACCGAATGGTAACAGGCATTTCACATATTTATTCTGTGTTTAATTTCTTCCCGAGTATCATTTATATTTGTTACTGTTGTTCCCAGATATTTGAATTTCTCCACTTCTTCAAAAGATAAATTTCCAATTTTTATATTTCCATTTCGTACAATATTCCCGTCACGAGACATAATCATATACTTAGTCTTTTCGGAATTTACTTCCAAACCTATCGCTTTACTTGCTTCAAGTAAAATTTCCGTGTTTTCCCTAATCGTTTGTGGATTTCCTAACATATTCACATCATCCGCATAGACAAGCAGCTGATGTAACCCGTTCAATTCCAAACCCTCTCTGTTATCCTGGACTTTCCTAATGGCATACTCTAGAGCAAAGTTAAAAAGTAAAGGTGATAGTGCATCTCCTCAATTTTATTACACACCAAAAAAAAAAAAATATGTTTCACGCAATTCAAGAGAATTAATAAATTCACTGTCATTTTTCTATTAAAATAAACGTCTGAAGTGTAAAATAGTATATAAATGTAATATGTCTCCCAAAAACAACTACGATATTGTTAACACATGAAAAAAATGTTATTCGTTGATAAAATCGAGTTAACAACATGTAAAACGCTGTGGCATTAATAATGTGTGCAAATGTAATTCATAGAATGTAGCAGGGAAAAAAAAAACCGTTCAACACACTCACTCACCCACTCGTACGCTTCATGCATCCATTCTATTTGAAATTATCATTATAATTATTTTTATTATTCCAGCATTAATGTCCCTTTGTTATTTTTTTCCGTATCACTAATAAAAACTCATCCATGCATCTGATTTGCCTCATTTAAAAACACAAAAGGAATAACATCATGGCGACCGGGTATGAACCTCGCTTCTTGCCATGCGGACGTCATTCACTGCAGCTCACAGTTCATGAAGCTGGCTTTTGTTAAACGCAGCAACGGGCGTTTGTTAATAAATTAGAAAATTGCGGTAACATATGGTGATTCCCTGCAGTCATTACGTACAATTGCGATATTACCATTTTATCTTCTAACTATGCAAATTGCAAAGAGAAAAATAATACTGCGATGTAAAAAGTAAATTTCGATCTTTTTACAGAAATGTACGTACGCTTTTAGCAACCCTGATGCACAAAAAAATATTTTTGCACGATCGTGTTTTTTTATAGTATTTATAGCTTTAGCTGTTAGGCCTTGAAAGTTAGAATACCCATACAGAAACGTGTTGCTAGGGAACCCATTCTTCATAACATAAAACCATACTAAAACAGACCCAGTATAGTGTACTTATTGTTACTTAGTTACCATTATAGTGCAAATCTAGTCTTTCAGGTGAAGCTCCCTGTAAAGTAGATTTGAATAATTTCAAGGGAAAAATTAAATCTGCTTCACAGGGAGCTTCACCTGAAAGACTAGATTTGCATAATATATACGTCACTGTGTACGTTAACAGAAAACCACAATTCCAAGTCACACAGAGATTGTGTGCACTCGTTGTGGGTCTCTGGCGTTTCGTCAGCCCACGCGAGTTGTGTGGATATAAAGGGAAAAGTTGAGACGGTGTCGGGTGGAGTTCCCGGGTAGCTCAGTGGTAGAGCGCTGGTACGTTCAACCAGAGATCCCGGGATCGATACCCGGCCCCGGAACAATTTTTCCCTTGAAATTATTCATTATAGTGCAGTTTTGCGAAGGCTTTGAAATAATCACTGCCTGCTGGATCGCATCCTATAGCTGCGTAAGCTCCCTGCCCAGTCAACGGTTATGCGCGAACAGCCGCTAGGTGGCAGGTAATGACATTGCATATACTGATAATGTTAATAGAGGTTGGCACTGCCTGCCACCTAGCGGTAAAATAACTTTGATTGAGCAGGCAGTATAAGCAGCCATAGGACGTGATTCAGCAGGCAGTGGAAATAATACTTACTTACTTACAAATCGCTTTTAAGGAACCCGCAGGTTCATTGCCGCCCTCACATAAGCACGCCATTGGTCCCTATCCTGTGCAATATTAATCCAGTCTCTACCATCATATCCCAACTCCCTCAAATCCATTGTAATAATATCCTCCCATCTATGTTTCGGTCTCCCTAAAGGTCTTTTCCCTCCGGCCTCCCAACTAACACTCCATATGCATTTCTGGATTCGCCCATACGTGCTACATGCTCTGTCCATCTCAAACGTCTGGATTTAATGTTCCTAATTTTGTCCGGTGAAGAATACAATGCGTGCAGTTCTGTGTTGTGTAACTTTCTCCATTCTCCTGTAACTTCATCCCTCTTAGCCCCAAATATTTTCCTAAACGCCCTATTCTCGAACACCCTTATCCTCTGTTCCTCTCTCAAAGTGAAAGTCCAAGTTTCACAACCATACAGAACAACCGGTAATATAACTGTTTTATAAATTCTAACTTTCAGAATTTTTGACAACAGAGTAGATGACAAAAGCTTCTCAACCGAATAATAACAGGCATTTCCCATATTTATTCTACGTTTATGCTATATTTTAAATTTAAACGCATGTTGCTGTTTTCCTAGATATGAAATATTTAATTTTCCCGTTGTTGTCTGCCAGATTCTCGTATTGCCTGTCATTGGTGACTAATGCAGTCTCCATCATGTCTCTCAGCTTGCAGTCCATTTCTATGTGCTTAATATTACAGACTAATTAACCTAGAGATAGAGCGATGTATTTAGTAATTGGTAGTAATTCAATCGACATTTGAGATGGATTTATCATATCACTCAGAATCTATGACGATGATACTAGTAATTGTATGATTGATGGGGCTTCTGAAACCTCTAGATTGTGTTCTCCCTAAACGATTTTTGTAAACCAAAATGCTATTGAATTTTATGTTCGTTTTGTGGTATAGAATTACTTCTTATGTTTTGAGCATTATGTTTTTATTGAGTCAGGTTCGAATGTGTATGTGTTAACGAAAATCTGTTCGTGAAAATCACTAATGTTTCTCTCTTCTTAACTTTTACAATAAACTGTCTAGCTTTTATTAATCAGTTAATCTTTTAGTACTTTGATTTTTATTCTATCTGTAAATTTAATATTAATTGTAATTATAATTGTAATTGTATTCTTAATATTGTAGTTGTAATCCCCTGGTAGAGGGGAAGAGAAGGCCTGATGGCCTTATCTCTATTAGGTTAAATAAATAAATAAATAAATAAATAAATAAATAAATAAATAAATAAATAAATAAATAAATAAATAAATAAATACATACATAATTTTTTCACTTTTGGTAGTGTAGAAGAAGGCCAGATGGCGTTATCTGTACTAGGTTAAATAAATAAATAAATAAATAAATAAATAAATAAATAAATAAATAAATAAATAAATAAATAAATAAATAAATAAATAAATAAATAAATAAATAAATAAATAAATAAATAAATAAATAAATAAATAAATAAATACATAATTTTTCACTTTTGGTAGTGTAGAAGAAGGCCAGATGGCCTTATCTCTACTAGGATAAATAAATAAATAAATAAATACTTAAATAAATACATAATTTTTCACTTTCGGTAGTGTAGAAGAAGGCCAGATGGCCTTATCTCTACTAGGTTAAATAAATAAATAAATAAATACATACATACATAATTTTTCACTTTTGGTAGTGTAGAAGAAGGCCAGATGGCCTTATCTCTACTAGGATAAATAAATAAATAACTAAATAAATAAATAAATAAATAAATAAATACATAATTTTTCACTTTTGGTAGTGTAGAAGAAGGCCAGATGGCCTTATCTCTACTAGATTAAATAAATAAATACATAATAAATAAATAACTAAATAAATAAATACATAATTTTTCACTTTTGGTAGTGTAGAAGAAGGCCAGATGGCCTTATCTCTACTAGGATAAATAAATAAATACTTAAATAAATACATAATTTTTCACTTTCGGTAGTGTAGAAGAAGGCCAGATGGCCTTATCTCTACTAGGTTAAATAAATAAATAAATAAATACATACATACATAATTTTCACTTTTGGTAGTGTAGAAGAAGGCCAGATGGCCTTATCTCTACTAGGATAAATAAATAAATAACTAAATAAATAAATAAATACATAATTTTTCACTTTTGGTAGTGTAGAAGAAGGCCAGATGGCCTTATCTCTACTAGGTTAAATAAATAAATAAATAAATAAATACATAAATAAATAAATAACTAAATAAATAAATACATAATTTTTCACTTTTGGTAGTGTAGAAGAAGGCCAGATGGCCTTATCTGTACTAGGTTAAATAAATAAATAAATAAATAAATAAATAAATAAATAAATACATAATTTTTCACTTTTGGTAGTGTAGAAGAAGGCCAGATGGCCTTATCTGTACTAGGTTAAATAAATAAATAAATAAATAAATAAATAAATAAATAAATAAATAAATAAATAAATAAATAAATAAATAAATAAATAAATACATACATACATAATTTTCACTTTGGTAGTGTAGAAGAAGGCCAGATGGCCTTATCTCTACTAGGTTAAATAAATAAATAAATAAACAAATAATAAAATAAATAAATATTATTTTAAACTCTCCCGTAATGTCCTGAATATTTGCTCCGTTTTCAAGGCGTTGAAATAATATTTACTTTGTCAGAAATATTCAGACATGAACGTGTTTGTGACATGATGCCTTACCGGTATGGGGGCTTGGATTCTCGTCACAACAGACCACACTGTATTGCTTTTGTGCTTTCTTTAGACTCAAACGCATTCTACTGAATAGCCGGTAGGGTGTCAGTTAGTTATATGACATCTCACTCTTTTCTGTTGTCCTCATTCTCATTTCCAATTAAAGCCCTAGGGACAACGACTCAATATGCACCGCACTGTATTACCAATATGATTTCCAGTCTGCTTCATTTTGTATAGCTTTCTTTTGCAATTACTGTACATAGAGGGTTTTATGATATACAAGAATCACTTCAGAAATAAATTCAGGACCCAAGAGCAATTATTGAAGAAGTTCCTACAATCTTATGCTCTAATCGGCTTACATTTAAAGATCATTTTTAAAGAAGGTTCTGCAAGTGCGCTCTTCACTTCTTTCATGACTTCAGCGCCTACACTTTCTTAACAGTTCAAACATTGCAGATGTCTGCTGAATTCGTTGTCGAGACATTGTAAAGTTTTGAATTTGTACTTAAACTCTGCATATAATATGGCTAAAAGTGAAAATCAAGTGCATTCATATTCAAAGAGCGTGCAGAATAAATAAAGAAACCTTCACGACCAATTTAGAGATCGTACAAAATTTTGTCGAATATCCTTTTGAGAAGATTAACTCCATATGTAGATGAAATTATTGGGGATCATCAGTGTGGTTTTAGGCGTAATAGATCAACTATTGATCAGATTTTTGTGTTCGACAGATATTGGAGAAAAATGGGAGTATAAGGATACAGTACGTCAGTTATTCATAGATTTCAAAAGGCGTATGACTCGACTAAGAGGAAGTTTTATATAATATTCTTATTGAATTTGGTATTGTCAGGAAACTAGTTCGATTAATTAAAATGTGTCTTAGTGAAACTTACAGCAGAGTCCGTATAGGTCAGTTTCTATCTGATGCTTTTCCAATTGACTGCCGGACAAAGCAAGGGGTTGCACTATCACCTTTACTTTTTAACTTCGCTCTAGAATACGCCATTAGGAAAGTTCAGGATAACAGGCAGGGTTTGGAATTGAACGGGTTACATCAGCTGCTTGTCTATGCGGATGACGTGAATATGTTAGGAGAAAATCCACAAACGATTAGGAAAACACAGGAATTTTACTTGAAGCAAGTAAAGAGATAGGGTTGGAAGTAAATCCCGAAAAGACTAAGTATATGATTATGTCTCGTGACCAGAATATTGTACGAAATGGAACTACAAAAGTTGGAGATTTATCTTCGAAGAGGTGGAAAAATTCAAATATCTTGGATCAATAGTAACAAATATAAATGACACTCGGGAGGAAATTAAACGCAGAATAAATATGGGAAATGGGTGTTATTATTCGGTTGCGAAGCTTTTATCATCCAGTCTGCTGTCAAAAAATCTGAAAGTTAGAATTTATAAAACAGTTATATTACCGGTTGTTCTGTATGGCTGTGAAACTTGGACTCTCACTTTGAGAGAGGAACAGCGACTGAGGGTTTTTGAGAATAAGGTTCTTAGGAAAATATTTGGGGCTAAGAGGGATGAAGTTACAGGAGAATGGAGAAAGTTACATAACACAGAACTGCACGCATTGTATTCTTCACCTGACATAATTAGGAACATTAAATGCAGACGTTTGAGATGGGCAGGGCATGTAGCACGTATGGATGAATCTAGAAATGTATATAGAGTGTTAGTTTGGAGGGCGGAGGGAAAAAGATCTTTGGGGAGGCCGAGACATAGATGGGAGGATAATATCAAAATGGAATTGAGGGAAATGGGATATGATGATAGAGACTGGTATAATCTTTTTGAGGATAGGGACCAATGGCGGGCTTATGTGAGGGCGGCAATGAACCTCTGGGTTCCTTAAAAGCCAGTAAGTAAGTAAGTAAGTATTTAGAGATCGAAATCAAATTGATTTCCTGTTTCGGAGACAATTGATACTATTGCAGTCTGGTATTCAGTTGCAATGAAACACACAAGTGACAGGGACCCTGTTCGTATGTTTTGGGACTTAGTTGGTGAGCGCAGCTTAGAAATTACCCTTAAATATGCACTAGCCACAGAAGTAGAGAAAACGTCTTAAAATTACCAATTAAAAATACACCAACATTTTACAATAGGATGATTATGAAATGCTTTAGTGTAATTTTAATGGAGGATTCAGGTAACTTGTAACTCATTCATTTATTTCTTATTCTGCCCATGGGCAGGTCTTTCACTGCGAACCCAGTTTTCTCCAATCTTTCCTATCTTCTGCCTTCCTCTTTGTTTCCTCATATGATCCATATATCTTAATGTCGTCTATCATCTGATATCTTCTTCTGCCCCGAACTCTTCTCCCGTTCACCATTCCTTCCAGTGCATCCTTCAGTAGCCAGTTTCTTCTCAGCCAGTGACCCAACCAATTCCTTTTCCTCTTCCTGATCAGTTTCAGCATCATTCTTTCTTCACCCACTCATTCCGACACAGCTTCGTTTCTTATTATGTCTGTCCATTTCACACGCTCCATTCTTCTCCATATCCACATTTGAAATGCTTCTATTCGCTTCTCTTCACTTCGTCATAATGTCCATGTTTCTGTCCCATACAATGTCACGCTCCACACAAAGCACTTCACTAGTCTCTTCTTTAGTTATTTTTCCAGAGGTCCGCAGAAGATGTTCTTTTTTCTATTAAAAACTTCCTTTGCCATTGCTATCCCCTTTTGACTTCCTGGCAGCAGCTCATGTTACTGCTTATAGCACATCCCAAGTATTTGAAGCTGTCCACTTGCTCTACTGCCTCATTTAGAATCCGCAAGTTTACCTTCTTTACTTTTCTTCGTATGACCATGCTCTTCGTCTTTTTTGCATTTATCTTCATTCCATACTGCTCACAGCTGTCATTTAGCTCCAGTAGCATATACCTTAGTATCGTCTCCTCTTCTGCTAACAACGCCATATTATCAGCAAATCTTATGCACTTTATTCTTCTTCCTCCTACTATCACTCCTCCCATGTTCTGAAAAGAGTTCTTCATTAAATCCTCCAAATAGATGTTGAACAGGGTAGGTGATAAAGGGCATCCTTGACGTACTCCTCCCCCTATTTCACTTCCTTCTGACAATCAGAGTACAAATATCATAGAAATGGGAAAATAAGAAAACTGAAACTGGAGTGGAGAATTCTAATTCTGGGAGAAAACGAAGAAGAATAGCAATTCAAATCTAAAATTATCCCCTGAACACATTTCGACTATTTTCTTAAAGAAGTTTTTGTGTTTGTCTTCCCACAATCAAGACAATTCAAACAATACAAAGTAACAGTTATAAGGGCAGTAGTGTGTGACATGAATGTCTAGAAAGCACTCACAGCACATAGGTAATGCTGCTAACTAGAAGAGATGGGAACGATATACCGGTTTTTACGAAATACCGATATTTTCGTTTCGATATAGCGATATATCGATATCGAAATTTTGATTCAATATATCGTATAATATATCGGTTTTCTCATAAATTTATCGATTTTTTGTGGAATTATTATCATTATCAACAACAACAAAATCCACACTAGACAACTCCGATAATTTCAGAGAGATGACGCTACTGAAGATGGACAGTTACATAATTGCGCAACCTCACTCAATACCTTGTTCTAATTGGCTGGATTTGAATTCGAATTCAAACTGTTTAATATGCAGCACCAAATTCAAAATGCAGCGTGTGCGAACGTAAAAGTACCTACTACTGTTTTAATATTGTTATTAATATTCTCCAAGGTAGGAGAGCAACTCCCACCCTGAAAGGGAACCGTCTGACCTCAAAACGGGTATCAAAACTTTTATTTCTATATTCTGAAATGGAAAGAGAAACAAGGATTTAATACCGATGTGACATTTGTTTACGTCTATGATTTCTATGCACTACCTAGTGCTGACGTTGTTTTCTTATTATATCTTTTAGTGCATAAAAATTCAATCCCTATCATCAACACCATTGTTGTTTGGAATGTTGGAGTATAACAATAACTTGCAAAGGGAACTTACTATAGAATGATTGTATCAAATCAACTGTGAAGTTTTTTAAAACTTGTAACATTCTAAGTACGGTTTACTTACATTTAATAGTAATATGCGTTCCAAGAGCGGTATGTTAAAGTTTTCATGTTCGAGGAAAAGTTTGAAAAAGCGAAAGGTAGTTGAGCTTTTTTAATTTCCGAGAATTGAAAGAAAACATACCGCTCGTGTATCGTACATTATTTTGTGCGAAGATCGTTTATTACATACCTGAAAGAGGAATTTCTAATTAGTTGCAATGAAATCTCCATCTTGGTTTCGGTTCAATGACGGAAAATTTGCAAAACAAAAATATCTGTCTTCAACATTGTTGCTTTAAAATGTTTTCTGTGTTTACTATACTCCAGCAGGCCGTGATATAGGTCTGTCTTTTTTTTCCCCCCAGTCTATGGAATCTTGTTGATTTTTTCACGGCGTCCTTAATGTTATTTGCATCACGAATGCAGTAACTTTAGTGGAGTTGTAGAGTTTACTTAATTTTTGCAAATATTTAAAAACAATAATTAACATTGCAATTTAGGTGAAATTGCAGTGGTAAGTTTCCAATTTATAATTATTACTATATTGAACGTCTCTAAAAATAATATGTTAAAAGCCTAAAGCAGTAAAATCAATATGTCACTTAAGCGGTAAGAAGAGGGAAATTGTTATGTGTGTTAGGTTGGGAATACTGAATGTGGAATTTTAGACTTTCCGCGGATTGGTTTTGTGCGGAAAACCAAGCAAATACGCACGATCTCGCCTGGATTGAATCAAAATTAGAATTAATCGTTTCCAATAGATACTCAAAAGAGCATTCTTCCCCATATATCATTTAAGCTCCCTTGCCTGATTTATTGAATCATATGGTATTGAAAATGTATTGTTTATTGTTACATTTTAGAATTATGATGTTTTTAATGGTAAAAAGGAATATGAAAATTTAAGTAATTTTATTGTAATACAGTAACCGTGATCACTTCATTCGCTCTCTCTTCTGTTTCCTCAATATCAAATATCTGAACCATCCTCCAATCACAATCTATACACCAGGTCACAGGAGTCCAGCAATTCCTGCCCAACTCTTTTTACCCAGTCCCCCGTATATCATTTAAGCTCCAGACAATTGCTAAACGATTTCTTACACCATAAATTTTTATTTGAGGTTTAATAATTTAATTTAATTTAGGTATGACTGTCATTACTATTATTATTATTATTATTAAATTATTATTATTACATAATTATTTTATTGGTGTGTGAAGATGAAAATAATTGTCAATGTATTATATTAATTATGTATTAGGGAACGGAGGGTTGTACCGCTCAGAGGGCAATCGCGCTCATGCTAATATATCTGCTTGGTTTAAATTTTGAAGAGCTCAGGAGGTGATGCTATTTTGCGGACACTGTACTAGGTGCATAGTAGTTGAACGGTTACAATTTAGTTGTTGTAGGGAAATATTTTTGTTGTATTTTGAAGATAAATCGTTTTCAAACTGAATATGTTATCCTTTTAATTTAAATTAATATGTTTCTAAATAATTCAGAATATTGATCATTTTGGTCCAGAGACCACTGATTTGGTGCAATGACAATTTCCTTTAACATGTTTTCTCAATTTTAAAAGCATTCATTAAATATCATTATGCTTCCTATTTTAACGAAGATTGTCTCTATTTATTCTATTATTAGATTTAATGTGTACAAATAAACATTATTTTAAGAAATATCAGACAAGAAACGAATATTTTCAGAATAGCCTATCAAGTTTTTTGTGCAAAATAAGTGAAACAAGAAAATGAAATTTTAATATGTTTTCACGATTTCTGATTATACTTTGGTATTATAGCTTCTGAACTCAAAAATATAGTTTTTGAATAACATTATGACATTAAAAACATTTTCCAGAGACAAAAGGGAAGCTGTCCATCTAAGACGAAAGGAAACCTGACTTAACCGTATTCTGGCATTTAATATGGATGAAATTCAACGAGTCTATAGCAAACTTGAGTCACTGTTTTCAAAATTCAACTTTCCAGCCAGGAGGATCTACAATGTAAATAAAATTAATTATATCAAAGGGTCGAAACAAGTTGGCAATTATCAGCTGGGAGAGGGCAAGATATTACGGTCTGTTGTGCAGTTAGTGCAAACACAGATCTTCCCGCGCCAACATTCACCTCAGCTATGTTTCAGGAGTTTTCGGGTGGATGACGTCTGTTTTCACTGTCTGTTAGGCCACTTTGCAAAGGAAACTAAGTGCTCATTAACCATTTTTTATTTCCTTATAATGGATATCCACCTAATCAGTTGTTTTATTCCTTTTGGAAAAAGGCATCCATCATTTCAATATCTCCTACAGATTGCAGCCCCTTGACCTCACCTTCTGTGGACCATTAAAATATTCAACAAAGAATCCTTTCTTGATCAAAAAAAATTTTTCAAAGGATTTCAAAAGCTTATTTCTTCTGGAAAAAGCATGGATTCAAAGAAATGGCTTTTGTTTTATCAGATGAAGATTTTATGGCTGCAATGAATTTGAGCCCACCAGAAAGGTTCAGTTCTTTCATTGATTGACGACGATAATCAGATTGAAGGAACAAGTCATTTCCAATTTATTTACTCACAATATCTTCTATACAGACGACCTCTCAAGAAATTCCATCGCATCCTTCTGCATTAGAAACAAATCAAAATAGAAAATCAATTTTCACCTATTCCTGGCCCCTCAAAAACCACCAGTGAAAGAAGATCCGGCAATACCAAACATCATTCTGAGATACTTACAGCATCACCGATGAAGGAAAAACTAGAAGTCTTAGAGAAGCGCAGAGCTAAACGTATTCCAAAATCAACCATTGCTCCTTTATCAAAGATCAGAAATTAAAAAACCAAAATTTAGCATCAGAAGATGAACTGGATTATTTGTGTGACGATGAAATTAGATGACATTAACAAACATTCAGACGGAAGAATTCAAGATGGTGACATAAACTAGATACAAAGGAATGTTGATCCATCACATAATTATAAATGCGATTTCGTGAATGTTATTTACTATGTTGAGCGCCATTGCCCTACAGTGTCGGGTAATACCGCTCATTACCCATTTTCATTGTGTTTCCTAATAGTTCCCTAAATATAATACTTTCTTAATAATACTATTTCAGATGTAAAAAATCTAATTCATGTCTGCTTTTTGTGAATAAAGTTAAGATTGACCATTGTTTTGAAAATAAATAATGGTTTTCCTTAGGTGAGCGCCAATACCCTTCCTTCCCTATATTTCTTGTATTGTATTTGTATTGTATTATTGTATTGTTAATTATTTATATTCATTTATCATTTTGATTGTTAATGGTAAACAGGAATATGAAAATTTAAGTAATTTTATTGTAATACAGTAAATGTACGCCTGAAAATACAATTTACTTACGAAATAGCGATTTATCGATAATCGTTCGCTATATCGATATATTTTCTGCGATATATATCGTTTATCGAAATTGCAATATCAATATATCGGTATTTAATTTATTTCTTTCATCACTACTCCTAACACTACTTTGTTAGGATTTGCCAGTCTGTAATAAATTAAGTATCCATCTCACTGCGGTTGCCTTACAAGTGGCAACGTTGCTTTACGGCTGGGTTGGCGATTGACACAGACCCACCTATAAACACTCGAGTCACGGATGGAACTGAGGGGTTGCTTGCTACTTCTTTGACTACCCTCGCTCACACTATCTCTTCCACCCTTGCTCATGTTATTCCCCTCCATGTCTACATGCAGTAGATTTGGGTTGTCAGGAAATGGTATTACAGAAAAAGCTCAATGAAAGTGCACAAACAAGATGTTCCTTTCTTTATGACTGTCGACATTACCAAAATCATTGTCAACACTACTGACATTATTGGAGTTACCGTCACTACTAACACCAATACCGTTGTCATTTTACTACCAACATTACATTACTATCTACTGCAACATTGTTGACGTTGTCATTACTAACACTGCGATTATTATCATTGTCATCAATATTGACACCAAAATTACCATTATCATCATTATTAGTCTGTGGATTTGCATGTTTTTGTATATATTTATGTATTTATTCACACTTACTATCTAATTACACTCAATAATGACAACATTGTTGAATACTTATTTAATACTAATCATTACTAAATTAAATGAAACAGTCACTTAAAATAACATTTGAAATATTCTAATTTGTATTTAAAACTAAGATTATCTTGTACCTTTCAAATTACACTCATTTCGAACTCAAAAACTACGACATTTCACTGATTCTATCCTGATTTCACTAGCACTTCAAAACATTTCACTGTTCAAATACTTTGCATGCCACTATAACTATAAAGCTTCACTGACAGGAACACGTTTCACTTACACAGCACACTTCACTGACGTTTATTGATAGATATGTCATATTTAAGATGCACTCATAATATCTTTGCAAAACATATTATATGTCTTTTACGTGTTAAATTTTATGTTACCTTGTTAACATATTTCGGCCTGTTATTGGCCATCATCAAAACTCGTTGTTGCTGGTCTTGGCGTCTTTTGTTTTGTTTCCTGTGGGGTGTGTTTGTGTAATGTAATGTGGAGTCAAAAGAGTGTGTGTGTTCTAAAATTGACTTGTGTTGAGAATTTAATTTCGATGTGTTTTTGTGTGTTTGTATATTTCGTATTTTTCTAGTGTGTTTAGTTTCTGGCTTTTTGGTTGGATGTGTAGTATTTCCATATCTGTGTTGATGTCTCTGTGGATGTGGTTAGCATTTGTGATGTGTTCTGCATATGTGGAGGTGTTTTGTAATTTTTTTATGGCTGTGATGTGTTCTTTGTAACGTGTTTGAAATGATCTGCCTGTCTGTCCTATGTAGAAGTTGTTGCAGGTGTTAGATTTGAGTTTGTATACGCCTGTGTGGTTGTATTTATTTGTTTGTGTTGTTTAGATGTTTTTGTACAGTGTTATTTGTTCTGTATGCGATGCTGTAATTTAATTTCTTGAATGAGGGTGCAATCTTGTGTGTGTGTTTTTTTTTTCGTATGTTAGTGTGATGTATATCTTGTGTAGTTGTGTTTGTGTTGTATTCTTATGTATGTGATTATGTTTTGTTTTTCGTATTATGTTATCTATTAGGCTATGTTGGGGTTGTATCCGTTTCCTGTTATATCACATTCATTATTTCATTCCTTCGTTCTTTCATTCACTCAATCATTCATTCCGTTTTGTTCATTCATTCATTCCGTTCGTTGATTCGTTCATTTATTAATTCCGGTTGAATATTTGTTCATTTACTCGTTAATTCATTCATTCATTCATTCATTCATTCATTCATTCATTCATTCATTCATTCATTCATTCATTCATTCATTCATTCATTCATTCATTCATTCATTCATTCATTCATTCATTCCGTTCGTTGATTCGTTCATTTATTAATTCCGGTTGAATATTTGTTCATTTATTCGTTAATTCATTCATTCATTCATTCATTCATTCATTCATTCATCCATTCATTCATTCCGTTCGTTGATTCGTTCATTTATTAATTCCGGTTGAATATTTGTTCATATATTCGTTCATTCATTCATTCCGGTTGAATACTTGTACGTATATTCATTCATTCATTCATTCCGGTTGAATATTTGTTCGTATATTCATTCATTCATTCCGGTTGAATATTTGTTCGTATATTCATTCATTCATTCATTCATTCCGGTTGAATATTTATTCTTATATTCGTTCATTCATTCATTCATTCATTCCGGTTGAATATTTGTTCGTATATTCGTTCATTCATTCATTCATTCATTCCGGTTGAATAATTGTTTATATATTCGTTCATTCCGGTTGAATATTTGTTCATATTCGTTCATTCATTCCGGTTGAATATTTGTTCATATATTCGTTCATTCATTCATTCATTCATTCATTGAATATTTGTATTATTCATTCATTCATTCATTCAATTTTGTTCATTTCATTCATTCATTCATTCCGGTTGAATATTTGTTCATATATTCGTTCATTCATTCATTCCGGTTGAATATTTGTTCATTCATTCATTCATTCATTCATTCATTCATTCATTCCGGTTGAATATTTGTTCATATATTCGTTCATTCATTCATTCATTCATTCATTCATTCATTCATTCATTCATTCATTCCGGTTGAATATTTGTTCATTCATTCATTCATTCATTCATTCATTCATTCATTCATTCCGGTTGAATATTTGTTCATTTATTCGTTCATTCATTCATTCATTCCGGTTGAATATTTGTTCATTTATTCGTTCATTCATTCATTCATTCCGGTTGAATATTTGTTCATATATTCGTTCATTCATTCATTCCGTTTATTCATTCCTTTTGTTAATTCATTCATTTCGTTCATTGTTCGTTCATTCCTTCGTTCCTTCGTCGTATGCTTTCTTCGTCCATTCGTTCATTCATTCATTGGCTTATTTCCTCTTCATTATTTGCAATCCAATCAAACTATCGAAAGGAAAAGGATTTGAGAAAACCTAACTATAAGAAAATATGGACTGATAAATTATGTTCTCCATGGAACAGAATCAAACATTTTATCAGGGTTTGTTACATCGATCTGCTTTAGACACACTAAAGTATTACTGCATTAAAATTACACTGGAAAAGCCTTCAGTGTGTTTTCTTTGTGTTACATAGTCTTTGCTGCGTACTGTTCCTGCACGTGAGTGGTCTGGTGGTTTTAATTCATGTTTGTATGCGCATACAATTCATTACCCGGCCAAGCGAATACGCACTTATATTTTAGAAATACATTGCCCTATGTTAGGGCCCTTTCATCCTTCCTGAAAGTGTATTACAAAGTGAAATTAAAAATCAATATTGATAAAGCAACCCCCTTCTTTTTTTTTTCGTTTAACTCTCATACGAATTGGAAAACCATCAAGCACATGCCCGCTACGTGCACGACAATAGACGTTTGATGTGTACACATTTTGATAAACCTAATACATGCGTTACGTATTTGAAATTCAATTGAAATGCCTATGCATGCCTTTTTCAGGAACGGACCCCTCGGACTTTTCGGATCATATAAACGTCTGGTCTGAAATATTAGCTAAGTGCTGCATTTTTCTTTAGATTTACAGACTCAGGAGAAGCAAGTGAAATAACATAGTGGGGAATGTAAACAATTCATTCCAATACAAAAATCTGTTTGATAGACTTCAGTCTACATATTTAGAGATTATGAACTTCAAAGGTATCTAGATTTCAATGGATATCAAGGAATAAAATTTTAAAATTCTCAGTTATTGAAACAGGAACAATTAACATCGCTGCATAGATCGATTAGTCAAGAATTCAAATGGAACTGTTCCTTGTAAACCTCAGTGTTCAATTTCTGTATGGAATGATTTCAGAATGGAACCAAATTTATAAAACTTCTCCACGCTAACGAAATCACAGCAGAAATAAATCATTTTCTTTTCCTTAAGCATCTGAAATGAGAGAAACGTATCAACTATATTTGTAATAAATTACGTAAAATTGTATATTCTTTTGTTAATTTGCAATATTACGTACCAATAGATGAACTGCATACAGTTTATCTTGTCTTATTTCAATATATAACCCACTAGATTTATTACAGAGAAGAATAATTAAAATACTTACCTACTTACAAATGGCTTTTAAGCAACCCGGAGGTTCATTGCCACCCTCACATAAGCCCGCCATCGGTCCCAATCCTGTGCAAGATTAATTCATTCTCTATCATCATATCCCACCTCCCTCAAATCCATTTTAATATTGTCTTCCCATCTACATCTCGCCCTTCTCAAAGGTCTTTTTCCCTTCAGCCTCCCAACTAACACTCTATATGGATTTCTGGATTCGCCCATACATGCTACATGCCCTGCCCATCTCAAACGTCTGGCTTTAATGTTCCTAATTATGTAAAGTGAAGAATACAATGCGTGCAGTTCTGCGTTGTGTAACTTAATTTAAAAGTTTCAAATTATTTCATGTTTTCATTGTATTATTTAAATTTTATTGTTTCTTTTATTAGTGATTTTTGAAATGTATTTATATGTTTTGCAGTGTATTCTAACGAAGCCTAAAACTGTATGTCTAATGGCCAAAATAAATTGAATTGAATTGAATTGAATTGAACATCAGTATAGAAAAAATGTAATAACAATAATAATAATAATAATAATAATAATAATAATAATAATAATAATAATAATAATAATGTCAATAAAAATAATAATATTATAATTTGTAAGTGGGTCGAGGCATTGTAATCTTCCCTTCTTAAAATATTTACTGTACATACATTTTAAATGATTTTAGGTGAGTGTGTTTGCATGTGTTTACTACGTCTAATTTAGTAACATACAACGTTCATTTTCATCAACACTATCAATATTTCAAGACACAGACTCCCAAGGACGTCACATGATAGCAATTGTTTACATAAACTGCATTTTCATGATGGTTTACACTTTAATTCCTACACGAAACTTAATTTCAACTCTTAAGTAAAGAATACAATACTAACTAGTTTCTTCTTCAAACAACGTTTTGCAACAGCGCTTGACTTTTTGTTAAGTTTCGTGTGCCGATACGCTTCACTGACTCCAACCTGTACAGATAATATCCCCTTTCCACTGGCTAAAACTTCAGTGAACAAACATTGTAATATTATAATATATTATTCTTAAGTAAGTAAGTACATTTTCATTGTGAATATAAAATGAGTTTTGTGACCATGTATACTTTCTAGCTACTATCAGATATGATCATATAAATAAATAAATAAATAAATAAATAAATAAATAAATAAATAAATAAAAAATAAATAAATAAATAAATAAATAAATAAATAAAAAATAAATAAATAAATGAAGAAATAAAGAAATAAAGAAATAAAGAAATAAAGAAATAAATAAAGAAATAAAGAAATAAAGAAATAAAGAAATAGAGAAATAAAGAAAGAAAGAAAGAAAGAAATAAAGAAATAATAATGAAATAAAGAAATAATAAAGAAATGAAGAAATGAAGAAATAAAGAAATAATAATGAAATAAAGAAATAATAATGAAATAAAGAAATAATAAAGAAATGAAGAAATGAAGAAATAAAGAAATAGAGAAATGAGAAATAGAAGAAATAGAGAAATGAGAAATAAAAAATAAAGAAAGAAAGAAATAAAGAAATAATAAAGAAATAAAGAAATAATAAAGAAATGAAGAAATGAAGAAATAAAGAAATAAAGAAATGAAGAAATAAAGAAATAAATACATAAATAAATAAATAAATAAATGAAGAAATAAAGAAATAAATAAAGAAATAGAGAAATAGAGAAATAAAGAAAGAAATAAATAAAGAAAGAAAGAAAGAAAGAAATAAAGAAATAATAATGAAATAAAGAAATAATAAAGAAATGAAGAAATAAAGAAATAAAGAAATAATAATGAAATAAAATAAATAATAAAGAAATGAAGAAATGAAGAAATGAAAGAAATAAAGAAATAAAGAAATAAAGAAATAAAGAAATAAAGAAATAAAGAAATAAAGAAATAGAGAAATAGAAAATAGAGAAATAGAGAAATAAAGAAAGAAATAAATAAATAAATAAAGAAATAATAAAGAAATAAAGAAATAATAAAGAAATGAAGAAATGAAGAAATAAAGAAATAAAGAAATAAAGAAATAAAGAAGTAAAGAAATGTCATCGTAATATCAATATTTATGACTTGAATGCATTTTCAACAGTCTCCGAGGTCGTACCTGTGCCACGCGCCAAATATAACGTGACGCCAATATAGTCTATGAACAACTAACCCCATCTCCATGCGTCCTGGAACAGAAGTTCAATATTTTTGGTCACAGTTGTTAGGATCCTGCTGTACATAGTACTGATAAGCTTTCAATATTGGCAGATTGAATCTCTGATCCCCACGTGCGAGCTCCATTTCTTTTTTCTATTTTTAAAGCCATCTTTAATTCCAACAGCCCGGGGTGCAGCGCAGGATCCTCTGGTTCGGAATGTGTCTACTTCTCCCTCGCCATTCCCATACAGTCCCATAGCACAATTTAAAGTTGGTAAGCCTGCAGCGAAACTGAAAAAAAAAAAATTGAAACTTGTGTAACACAGGCAGAGATAGTTTCGCAACGCATTTCATCTTCTGCAGCTACAAAAACACGCGCCATTACTACAGTATTACCAGTATATGAGGAAGCCCTCCTCCTATGCACTGCAACAGTCCGAAGTATTTTGCTTTTCATTAACTTGAACAATTTTCTCTTTATTGTAAAGTATTGATTTTAAAGGAGAAGTCCCGTAAGAGATTCGGGTGCCTTACTGTTTCTTTACCTACTTACTGGCTTTTAAGGAACCCGCAGGTTCAGTGCCGCCCTCAAATAAGCCCGCCATTGGTCCCTATCCTGAGCAAGATTAAGCCAGTCTCTATAATCATATCCCACCTCCCTCAAATCCATTTTAATATTATCTTCCCATCTACGTCTCGGCCTCCCTAAAGGTCTTTTTCCCTCCGGCCTTCCAACTAACACTCTATATGCATTTCTGGATTCGCCCATACGTGCTACATGCCCTGCCCATCTCAAACGTCTGGATTTAATGTTCCTAATTATGTCAGGTGAAGAATACAATGCGTGCAGTTCTGTGTTGTGTAACTTTCTCCATTCTCCTGTAACTTCATCCCTCTTAGCCCCAAATATTTTCCTAAACACCTTATTCTCAAACACCCTTAACCTATGTTCCTCTCTCAAACTGAGAGTCCAAGTTTCACAACCATAAAGAACAACCGGTAATATAACTGTTTTATAAATTCTAACTTTCAGATTTTTTGACAGCAGACTGGATGATAAAAGCTTGTCAACCGAATAATAACAGGCATTTCCCATATTTATTCTGTGTTTAATTTCCTCCCGAGTATCATTTATATTTCTTACTGTTGCTCCAAGATATTTGAACTTCTCCGCCTCTTCAAAAGATAAATTTCCAATTTTTATATTTCCATTTCGTACAATATTCTCGTCACGAGACATAATCATATACTTTGTCTTTTCGGGATTTACTTCCAAACCTATCTCTTTACTTGCTTCCAGTAAAATTCCCATTTTTTCCCTAATCGTTTGTGGATTTAATAGATTACAATTACAGATACAAAATTACAATGTGTACAAATAAAAAAAAAATTACTAGTGTATTAACTGTGTAATGCATTTAGTGATTGAAGTAAGTTAATAAACATCTAAACTGACTGTAGAGATTTGAAGACGAAGTTATGACCCCTCTTCTTGAATCACCCTGTATAAACTGACCACTGAATTATGACCACGGCGCCAAACTGGAAACAGACGTGACAATAACACTAATAGTAAGAAGGGCGCTGTTATCGTGATCGAGGGGTGCGGGGAAATGTCTGTGTTCGTTGCCAGAGGTTGAACGACTGTAATAGGCGATGCCGTAGATTTATCTGCGTCTCCCAAAGGGATAATTTTGGGGGCGCGACACATCGGTGCGTCAATTTCAGAAACAGAAAACGGCGATGTTTTCCACCACTCGAACTTCGCACTTTTATTCCCCAGATTTAAATCCAATTGAGCACCTGTGGGCCGTTAAGTTCCAGAAGTGTTTACGTCACTGTCCGCTATTGCTGCTTACACAATATCATGCAAACAACGTGGTTGAAACATAAACCTACGAAATAACTATTTCATGTAACAAACCTCCTACATCTATATGAAGTATTAAATTACATAATTCTGATTGTTGTCTTACACAGTGTAAATGTCCGATTATTAAAGAGTCCTCTGAAGTTAAGTATTTAGGTATAATTTTTCGATAATCATTTAAAATGGAACCAACACATTAATTATCTTTGTAGTAAATTACGTAAAATAGTACATTATTTTGTTTTATTTAGGAATTACTTGTCAATAAGTTTATCGGTAATTAGGGGAGAGTCGGGTAGTATCGGACATCGGGTAGTATCGGACAGTGTGTTTCTTTCATCTACCACCCTATGGTAGTACCTGAATGACATGGTTACGTTTCTCTATGTGACATCACAGAAACGTAACCATGTCAATCAGGTATTATCATCGTGTGGTTGATGAAAGAAACTCACTGTCCGTTATTACCCGATGTCCGATACTATCCGACTCTCCCCTATGTATTTAATTATAGGATGGGGTAGCTCATTTAAATCTAATTTTAATCCACTTTATTTATTACAGAAGAAAATAATTAAAATATGTCTTCACAAACCTATTGATTTTCCATCTCAAAATTTGTTTTTAGACTTTAATGTACTTAACCCAAGACAAATTTATTATATTCTATTAATAGAATTCATGCATAAAAATCGAAATAATTTTGAATTGTATTCTCATAGTTATGAAACAAAAGGTATGAATTCTTTAAGATTGTTTGAACCAAAATGCAACACTGTTACAGTATTTAATCATAGTAGTAATTTAGGCCCAAGAATATATAACAAATTTATATTTAAATATCCTAATCTCGTCAATTCTAATAGTTCTGGTATTACATTTAAAAAAGTTATGTATGGATTTTATAAAAATTGAAAAATTGTAAATTTAAATTTATATACTATAATTTCATAGTAGACATAAGACAAATTGTATTGTATACTTCTTAATTTCAATTCAGGAATCCGCCCCTGAACACGAGTTCTCCTCTTTCAGGGGCGAGCTAAAGTTTTTTCTGTATATATTATATGTTATATTATAATTATTAGCAAAATAATAAATAAATAAATAAATTTAGTGTTCTGCCTAAGGGCAGGTCTTTCACTGCAAACCCAGCTTCCTCCAGTTTTTTTCTATTTTCTGCCTTCCTCTTAGTCTCCTCATATGATCCATATATCTTAATGTCGTCTATCATCTGATATCTTCTTCTGCCCCCAACTCTTTTCCCGTTCACCATTCCTTCCAATGCATCCTTCAGAAGGCAGTTTCTTCCCAGCCAGTGACCCAACCAATTCCTTTTCCTCTTCCTGATCAATTTCAGCATCATTCTTTCTTCACTCACTCTTTCCAACACAGCTTCATGACTAATTTAGTAGTATAAAAGGTTTAAAATATCCTAAGCAATCCTCTAAGTGAAACAGTGAGCTGAATAATCATTCAAGTCCATTTACACAAGATTCGAAAAAAATGCAAAAAACTATTTTATGCTCGACCATGCCGAAATGTAGTAATTATACACCTGGTAGCAGCCCTTTAATGGACCTCATTAAAGTACACCTATTCATTAAAGTTCAAGTGTTCTACCAATCAGAAAGCAATATGAAAGCGCAAGTATCGATTATTCTAGGATATGCAATCGAAAGACAACTAGCGAAACGTCACGGAGGCTGGAAATCCAATACTGTCGCAGAAGGTTATGTTCTGTTACTATAATAATTAGCGTTAATTGTAAGTAATATTCAAATAAATTCAATTTGTCATCTCGTTTTTCAATATCTAAATCAATTTCCAGGTTATATCAAGATTAATGTTTATTTTACTCTCTAGATTATATCAAGGTCAATGACATTTGTGTCTCGGAAAAAATCAATACTTTCGCGTCTGCGCACATCTCACAATTTACGAGATATTGCACAAGATCAGTTCTGCTACCCAGTCAGATAAGAATAACATGAATACTTATGAATAATTTCAAGTTAGAAATATGGTCGAGCATAAAAAGTCGTATGAAACTTGCCTATAATGGTAATTAAGACGCTCGTATGAAAATTATGAAACTCGCTTGCGATCGTTTCATATACATGCTCGCGTCTTAATTACTACCATTATAGGCTCCTTGCGTAATGTACTATTTATTTCTTACCTAATTATTATTTTTTGCACGTAGTATTTCTGGTTGTTTTAGAGATCAAGACAAAGTAATATGCCAACTTTTAAAGTCGTAACACTTGTGAAAATATCCAAAATTTAATTTCAAATTTGCAAAAAATTAATGGCCAAAAGTGAGTGGTTATTGATCTCACCGCTTCAATTACTTAGTGTCCTTAAGCGATTTACATTGTTATTGTAAATGTATTTCTGTACCTATTTATTTTCTTGGTTATTTAACGACGCTGTATTAACTACTGCGTTATTTAGCGTCGATGGGCTGGGTAATAGTGAGATGGCATTTATCGAGAAGAAGCAGAGAATTTGCCGTAGATTACTTGACATTCACCTTACGCTTGTATGTATGTATGTATGTATTTAATTACACTGCAAGTGGGCAAGCACCCGCTGACAGTGGTATACACAATATAAACAATACACAATAAAATTACAATACACAATACAATTATTATATACATAATACAATAAGAATACACAATACAATTATACAATACACAATACAATTATATACATAATACAATAAGAATAAGCAATACAATTTAACACAATAACTACAATTAATAATAAAACATAAAATAACATAATTTTACAATACAACCTACATATGTATAGGTCCTACATAAGTTTCAATAGTCATTCACTTTACTCTCATCTCACTCACTGTAGTGGCACTATGACGCATTTCACTGACACTTTAGGATACATTTCACTGACACTATAGAACACATTTCATTGACGCTATAAATTATCACTGATCGGAACTGTTCACTGCACTGTAAAACCATAACTTCACTGACTCACCTCGCTTCACTGATACAACAGTTCAAATAAGTCAAATAATTACACCCTTATGCATACTTATAAACAGAACTACATTTAAGCTAAACATTTCTAGTCTAAGGCCCTCTTACACGCTATTTCTAAATAATTTACAATTCAAACCAAGGAAGTAACTCGTCAGGCTAAATAAATACATGTCACCTTAAAAATTAAACATTAAATGCCACCTTAATTTTAATTTCCACTTTATACACAACTTTTTAAGTTATTCTTGAATCCCCTTAAGGGGAGAGGATGGTATTTTTTTTAAGTTTTTTCCTATTTGGTGTAAAATATTAATTTTTTTTGTATGTAGAGAGCTCAAAGCTGTGGCAACTCAACCAAATAAAAATATTTTGAAAAAAAAAATGATTTGGGAGCCCAAATTTGAAAAAAAATATATACCCAATGCAGGATTGTACTAAACCCGATATATCTAAGCCATTTTTAAAGATAGATTCAAACGGTTTTTTGCAATGTATTTGCAAAGGCATGTTCTACAAACTGTCTGTAACAGAATTTTGATATTAGTCCCTACGTTTGTAAAATAAACAATTAAATTTAAATAACAATTTTCTGATTTCCTTTCTTGCAAACAAACGGACGTATTTTTAATACGAAATCAATTAACAAAATTCTGTTACAGAGTAACGTTTTCTTATAGTCTAAAGAATGTGTGTTCTAAATTTCATGCGTGTATCTTTAATAGTTCAGAAATTATATCCATTTTTGTCTGGCAATGTAGCAAAAAAATGAAGTTACTGGAAACCGATAAATGCGGGCGTGTGATTTAAAAATCCATAGCGCAGGAAGTTTAAAAATTACGTATCCACATCCGATAAGGGCACAAATAGCCACAAAATGCAATGCATTCCACACATATAAAAGGGTATTTTAAAGATTTTTTTTTTTTAAATTTAATTTACCGTACCGGAAACAACAATAAAAGTGGGGGAGTGATTTAAAGGAAGTTTAAAACTGGCGACTCAACATCCGATAAGGGCATAAATACCCACAAAATGTTATGTTATGCATTCAACACATATCACAGAGCATTTAAAGAATTTTTTTTAATTTACTCATTTTTCACCAAAAAATACCATCCTCTCCCCTTAAGGAAGGACAGCCCTCAAAGACCACTGCAGGTAGGACATTCCGTTTGGGAAAACCTCGGAAATAACCCAACCAGGTAATTAGCCAAGCGGGAATCGAACCTACGCTTTTTGTAATTAACCTCACAATAAATAAAATTGAAGCTCCTAAGATAGGGTTTTAAAATCTACCTCAAGTTTTAATTAAACCGTACAGCAGACTCGTCCGTTTTTCGATTAAAAAATAGCGAATTTAAAAGGTCAGAAGGATGTAATTTGGAACTGAATTAATGAAACACAAATTAGACAGCTGTTAACGACTAAACCGCGTGATGGTCTTCTAGTGAAATGTTCTTGTTACATGCAGTTAACAAACTCAGCAACATTTTCTTTCGCTGTGTAAGTAATATTTCAGAATCCAGTTCTGTGACGCCTGTCACTACTTGTTTAGACTACACGCCGAACAGTCCTGCTCGAAAAGTGGTCGCTAGGCAACGGGTTGCGGTGCTGGCGATGGATCTGAGTGTTTTATACCAAATTGAAAATAGCAGGGAGACATTATCGCTCCAAGTAGAGGCGGATGTTATGATGAAGGGAGACAGCCCCGCACAAGAACAATAAAAACACAGGAAATATTACGTCGGGCCGAATTGTCTAGGAAAAAAAATCTTAGAGGCGGAGATTCCAATCGTTTTCTGTATCACCATCATCATCATCATCATCATTATCATCATCATCATCATCATTATCATCACTTCATGGCGTAGGAGAATGTCTATATTATAGCTGAAATGGATTCTATCCTCTTCCCCCCCCCCCCTACTGCTTGGTATTCATAAGCTTGTGGAATGCGAGGTATGGACGTCATTAACTCTTAAATTGACAATATATCCTATACGATACAAGTAAATAGGTTATCTATCTATATATGTATAATTTGAACTGGTATGGAAATTACGGAAAAACGGCTGAACGGATTTTAATGAGTGACCCCTCATTTTCATGCCTGGCATACAAAGTTTTTCGGAAAAGTAGTAGTTTTCAGTGAAATGTCAATTTTCCTACATAATTTTCCTATTTTCCAAAATCCATCTGTTGTCAGTTTTAAGAACTAATTTTATTCAATCACGGCCGACCTGATTGAATTTCAGAACAAAACACACGCTACAATAAACAATAGGCTATTACACGAAGGCCATGACCTGCAGGATTGCCGATATATTTAGAGCTCAATTCAATTTGTTATTAAAAACTGATTCTGCAGTGTATAATTTTCTGAGTACAGCTGTGTATTGGATATTAAAATCTACGAAACTTGAGGTGGTTTGATGACATTATTAACATTAGAAATTAAATATTATTATAGTGAATATCATGATGTGACTATTTTTCATTAATTATACATATTAATACTATATTGATGATATGAAAATGAAACGTTTTGAGGTTATGTAAGTAAATGTAGAGAATATCTTAATTTAGATCTTCATTTCTATAATTCACTGAGTGGCTGCTATATATAGCTACAAAACTTAAATAACATAATAATATTGTTATTAAAAATCAAATATTTTTATACTTATTAACCCAGTGGGGTTGGGTCTTTTTCATATACTTAATGGCGGTGTAGTGTAGATATTGATATGTGTCATTGTCTTCAGTATTGGCTCGGGAGAGCGCAAAAATTACAGTTCCTAAGGAAAGATAAAAAGGTATTACGTACTGATAAAATAAGAGGCCTAAAAAATTTTGTAATCTCCAGATCATTTCAGCAAGATCTCTTAGTAGGATAAAATGATTTTACGCTCTACATTTGAAGTTCTACATACAGGAGCTATACGAAAATGCTATTGTTCGAAAGCTTAGCAAACCTGACTTTGTTTACCTTTTGCCTACAATCCACAATGACCTGAAATAGCTACTGCTATCGTCCTGACATTGATACTTGCGTTGGATAGGTTCAAGAGAAAGTATTTGGCCTAAAAAAATCCATTCAGAGGGAGTATGTTTCATTATTATGGAAGCAAATAACTATTAAAAATACAAGTATTCTTCACTGAAAATAAATCTGAAATAATTTTATTTGAACGTCTAACGAACTTAGTTTGCAGGAGCATTTGTTGCACAAGCCACTAGTATATGTATAATTTGAACTGGTAATGGAAATTACGGGAAAACGGCTGGACGAATTTTGATAAATGACCCCTCATTTTGAAGCTTGGAACCCGAAGTTTTTCAGAAAAATAGTAGTTTTCAGTGAAATGTCAATTTTTAAACATAATTTTCCTATTTTCCAAAATCCATCTGTCGTCAGTTTTGAGAACTAGCTAATAGCATTCACGGCCGACTTGATATTCCCTTCGCTTTTTTATAAAGGAGAAGCGAAGCGAGCATCAAATCGGCCGTGTTGTATTTCAGAATAAAACAAAACACATACTACAGTAAACAATATTACACGAAGGCCATGATCTGCAAGAATGCTGACATATTTAGAGCTCAAATTCAATTGGTTATTAAAAATTTCAAGACTGTAAAATTAATTTACAGGTTCGATTTTGTGGTGTGTAATTTTTTTGGGTACAGCTGTGTATTGGATATTAAAAACTACAAAACTTGAGGTGGTTTCATCTTTGTTTTGATAAGATAAGCATAGATGGTCTAATTGAAATTTATTACATTGAGGTGATTTGATGACATTATTACCATTAGAATGAAATATTATTGTAGTTAATACCATGATGTGACTATTTTTCATTAATCATAGGTACATATTATTGCTATATTGATGATATGAAAGTGAAACGTTTTGGGGTTATATAAGTAGATGTAGAGAATAACTTAAATTAGATTTTGATTTCTATATTTTACTGAGTGGCAGCTATATATATATATATATATATATATGTGTGTGTGTGTGTGTGTGTGTGTAGTATATGTTACTGAAAGCTATAAAACTTACGTAAGATAATATTATTAAAAATCAAATATTTTTATTGTTATTAATCAAGTGGGGTTGGGTCTTTTTCATATATTTAATGGCGGTGTGGTGTAGATATTTATATGCGTGGTTCTCTTCAGTATTGGCTCGAGAGAGAGTATCTTTCATTGTTATGGAGGCAAATAACTTTCCGAATGTCTGGTATTCTTCATTGAAAATAAATCTGAAAATGTTTATTTGAACGTCTAATGAACTTAGTTTGCAGCATTTGCTGCACAAGCCACTAGTATATTTATATAATTTGCACTGGTAATGGAAATTATGGGAAAACGGCTGAACGGATTTTAATGAATGACCCGTCATTTTGAAGCTTGGCATCCAAGGATTTTCAGAAAAATAGTAACTTTCAGTGAAACGTTAGTTTTCCTAATAATTTTCCCATTTTCCGAAATCTATCTTTCGTCAGTTTTGAGAACTGATTACAGCATCAACTCGGCCGTGATTATAGAATAAAACAAAAAACACACTACAATAAACAATAGGCTATTACACGAAGGCCATGACCTGCAGGATTGCTGACATATTTAGAGTTCAAAACCAATTGGCTATTAAAAACTTCAAGACTTACAAAAAATAATTTACCGGTCTGGTTTTGAGGTGTGTAATTTTCTGAATGTAGCTGTGTATTGGATATTAAAATCTACAAAACTTGAGGTGTTTTGATGACATTATTACCATTAGAAATGAAATATTATTATAGTTAATGCAGTGATGTGACTATTTTTCATTAATTATACATATTAATGCTATATTGATGATATGAAAGTGAAATGTTTTGGGGTTATGTAAGTAGATGTAGAGAATATCTTAAATTAGATCTTCATTCTATAATTTACTGACTGGCGGCTATTATATGTATAAAACTACAAAACTTACGTAAGATAATATTTTATAGTTATTAATCAAGTGGGATTGAGTCTTTCTTCATATATTTAATGGCGGTGTGGTGTAGATATTTATATGCGCCATTCTCTTCAGTATTGGCTCGGGAGAGCGCAAAAATTACAGTTCCTAAGGAAGGGGTATTACTTACAAAATTTTGTAGCCTCCCGATCATTTCAGCAAGATCCCACAGCAGGATAAAATGATTTTACCCTCTACATTTCAAGCTCTACATGCAGCAGCTATACCAAGATGCTATGTCTATTGTTCGAAAGCATTGCACACCTGACTTTTTTTAACTTTCACCTACAATCCACAATGACCTGAAATAGCTATAGCTTTACTTCCACATGAAAAATCCACTTGCGTTTTCGCGTTGAAATTCAAAAACTGAAGGTGAATAAGTTGAAGAAAATGTATTTGGTATAAAAAAACTCATTCAGTTGGAGTATGTTTCATTATTATGGAAGCAAATAACTTTCAAAATGTCTGGTATTCTTCATTGAAAATTAATCTGAAAAATTTTTTATTTGAACATCTGCAGCATTTGCTGCACAAGCCACTAGTATGCTATAATTTTAATAGAAGAATAGAAAAAAATTGGCAGGAAAATTAAAATTCACAATACTATACCCATTGTACAACATATAAAATATGGACATAGCGATAGTTGTTTTCTTTACAGTCCGCCACGGTGTAATAAAGTAGTGTGAGAAATGAAGTTTTGCCAATTTAAGGGTTAAAACATAGTATATATGCCTTCGTCTATACTTTATGAGTTACTCATGAAGGGAAAAGATGTCAAGCTTGTTACGAATATCCTCATTTATAATTTGATCTAATTTAGAACTTCCTTTGATGATTCCCAGAAATTTCATCTCTGTTGTTTGGATTTTATTTCAATCTCTTTTCCGAAATGTCCAAACAAATACTTCACTATAATAATACCGGACTGCTGTATTCTAGCAGCATTGACGTGAGTGCGAAATATCACGGACCTGACATCTAGCGGAGCGGCGTGGAATTACGTGCACAAATACAAATATTAACATAGCGGGTTTCGGACTAGGCCTATTGTTTAAAACGTGAGTTACAAATGTGGAATTATATATATGAAACACTTAAGAAATGTTGAATGGTATTTAATGTAAAATTATTATCTTATATCAAAGCTGCATGTTATGCGAAATATAGCATACTTCATATTACTTTCCGTAATTAATTGTTACATATTTTTTCTTTGGTTTACCGAGACAAAATCAATCTGATATTAGGAATGAATTTACAGTAATGTTTTATATACGCATTGCTGACAACTGCAAAGATAAAATTGATAGTAATCTGATGCTTGTAATAATTAGTAAAGGCATGTGGACAACAATAAAACTTAATTTGATAAAACCCTAAAAAATTTCTAATATATTTTAACTTCTATTCACTTACTAGGTCTAAATAAAAAAAACTAATTTGTATTTTTCTATCAACATAAAGACGAAGGAATTCGGCCTACTAAGGAATGTTGTTGACTCACGTCTTATGATCCCTTGGAAATCGAAAGTACGATTTGAAGCAATTTGTAATGCTGTAATTTTGTAGCAATTATAAACAGTACATAATTACACCCTGTCATTTTAACACAGCATTAATTAATAAAACTATTAACTAGCCCAGCAACAATATACATTGCAGTTGATTACAGCTTGTTTCGCGAGTATCACCACACCGGCCGCCTAGGTAGCAGCACCAGCGTCGTTCGCACGTAAAACTGCTAGCTGTCCGGTATTATTATAGTAAGGTATTTGGTCCAAATTTCCTTCCCTTGCAGCAGTATACAGTGTGCCAGAACTTTGTAGAATTTTAAGATTGAATCACTTCTATGAGTCTTATACTGAGTTGCAAGAAAACAGACCTATAAATAATGTAGGCCTATTCCTCCATTAGTTAGTGGACCTTTAGAGTTATTGGATTGTCGGGTTGCAGAATGTTCTTAAAACATTCCGTACGCAACGTTCTGGTGGTAATATCTTCTTCACAGACGAATGTACTATCTACCGGAGTATGCATTAACAACACATCGTCTTTTGGGGTAAGAAAATTCATTCTTTTTGAAGAAGTGAAGAGAAATCCACCCCACATCATAGTGTCGGCTGAAATGAGTGCAACACACATTTTCGGCCCTTTCTTCTTCTTCTTCTTCCAAGGTTCCGTTAATGGGCACTTCGCATTGCAAGTGCGCTGATACCAGAATACGACCTTTTCCAACCGATGGATTGGAAGATGTTCCTTTTGTCTGGCCTCCAAGAAAGTCCAGACCTCACAACACCTGATAATACTCTCTAGGGATTCATCAAGGACAAAGTGCGAAATCACCGATATAACAGAACGGCATAATTACGAGTAGCTGTGGAAGATGTCTTCAACGAAATGACCCTTGATTACCTCCGCAAAACATCTGCCAGGACATGGCGCAGAATTCAGCTTTGTTATGAAAATGGTCTTTATACCGATATCATGGATCGTTAAACTATCAGGTATATGTCAATGTCAATCAATCAACATGCTCATCATAGTGTCATAAAACATGGGGGTACGCCCACTTTGTGATCTCTCTGTATAAAAATAGAATATCCTGAGAATCCTTTATAAAATGAATTACTTACAAATGGCTTTTAAGGAACCCGGAGATTCATTGCGGCCCTCACATAAGCCCGCCATTGGTCCCTATCCTGAGCAAGATTAATCCAGTCTCTATCATCATATCCCACCTCCCTCAAATCCATTTTAATATTATCTTCCCATCTACGTCTCGGCCTCTCCAAAGGTCTTTTTCCAAAGCGGGCTTCCAACTAACACTCTATATGCATTTCTGGATTCGCCCATAGGTGCTACATGCCCTGCCCATTCCAAACGTCTGGACTTAATGTTCCTAATTACGTTAGGTGAAGAATACAATGCGTGCAGTTCTGCGTTGTGTAACTTTCTCCATTCTCCTGTAACTTCGTCACTCTTAGCGCCAAATATTTTCCTAAGAGCCTTATTCTCAGACACTCTTAATCTCTGTTCCTCTCTCAAAGTGAGAGTCCAAGTTTCACAAAGAAACAGAACAACCGGTAATACAATTTTTTTATAAATTGTAACTTTCAGAATTTTTGACAACAGACTAGATGATAAAAGTTTCTCAACCGAATAATAACAGGCATTTCCCATATTTATTCTGCGTTTAATTTCCTCCCGAGTGTCATTTATATTTGTTACTGTTGCTCCAAGATATTTGAATTTTTCCACCTCTTCGAACGATAAATCTCCAATTTTTATATTTCCATTTCGTACAATATTCTGGTGACGAGACATAATCATATACTTTGTCTTTTCCTGGTTTACTTCCAAACGTATCGCTTTACTTGCTTCAAGTAAAATTTCCGCGTTTTCCCTAATCGTTTGTGGATTTTCTCCTAACATATTCACGTCATCCGCAAAGACAAGAAGCTGATGTAACCCGTTCAATTCCAAACCCTGTCTGTTATCCTGAACTTTCCTAATGGCATATTCTAGAGCATAGTTAAAAAGTAAAGATGATAGTGCATCTCCCTGCTTTAGCCCGCAATAAATTGGAAAATCATCCGATAGAAACTGTCCTATACGAACTCTGCTGTATGTTTCACTGAGACACATTTTAATTAATCGAACTAGTTTCTTGGGAATATCAAATTGAATAAGAATATTATATAGAACTTGTCTCTTAACCTAGTCATACGCCTTTTTGAAATCTATGAATAACTGATGTACTGTACCCTTATACTCCCCTTTTTTCTACAATATCTGCCGAATACAAAAAATCTGATCAATAGTCGATCTATTACGCCTGAAACCACACTTATGATCCCCAATAATTTCATCTACGTACGGAGTTAATTTTCTCAAAAGAATATTGGAGAAATTTTGTACGACGTCACAAAAGTGATACACATGTGTATGTATACTATGTGCCCGGGAGGAAAAAAGGTATCAAGTCCATTTCTCAGTGAAAATGAGATTTTTATATATTTTGAAAGCGGAAACAGTTCTCTACAATCTGGTAAAACGGTTAAAGTCAAATAAGACTCCTGACTGGGTTTATAGGGCGTTACCAAATGTCCTAAGTACTTTTGAATCGAGCACACACAGAATAAAGGACTTAGGAATATTTAATATTTTATTCCTTACAAACCATCCCATGTTTACTTTCCATGCTTCCCTATTAAAAAGGTCTAACTTGTATTTTAGCCAATTTATCATATACTGATGTCCTTTCCTTTTAAAACTTTTAAGTAGGCCTACCAGGGTAGACAGTCCTATAATTGTTTAAGACCAATTTTTCATTCCTAATAATTTACATTTCTCACTTATTTTGATTTGAAAAAGGTCTTTTGTTTGAATAGTCCCTTTTACTCAGTTTGCATTCTAGTCTAAAAAGGGCTTGAGTGTGGCTATTTTTGGAAATAATCAAGAAAGTTGTTAAATGAATAACATTACCTATTTTAGAAGATATATAAACAAACAATATCCAAGAAAAACCTCTTAATTAAAAAACTCTATAATTGACACCAATTTCAATCTTTCTACTGCTCTCGTGAAAAGTATAAAAGTCTTTTACTGGTTGAATAGAAGAGAAGGCCTTACAGTCTTAACTCTGCCAGCTAAAATTTATTATTATTATTGTTATTATTATTATTATTATTATTATTATTATTATTATTATTATTATTATTATTATTATTATTATTATTATTATTCCGACAAACATGAATAATAATGCCTTAAATCTTAAACAGTGTATGGAAAGAAAGAAATTATTTCTTTTCTTATAGTTTTAGCATCAATAACTGAAAGAGCCCAATTTCTGATACTACAGTATTACAATCGCTACTAATTCACCTACATACTAGTAGGCCTACTACGTAACAAGTTGCTTTAGGAAGACTAAGCAAAAGTCACGTTAATTACCAATTCCTTTTACTTCATAGAATTTAACAATGCTTTGAATATGCTAACGGTGGTCTGTCGCTTTTGAATTAAAACAGTGTATAGCGAGAATAACGACGTTCGATCAGGTGATACGGGAAATCTCTGGATCAGACCACCGAAGACTGCAAGCAGTGACTTACCAAGTTGGAGTAATAAGTCAACGTTAGTCCTCGTAAATGTCGGGCGTTGGTTCGACCCGCTTGTTTACAGCGCAGTGACGGCCCTCAATCACGGGTGTCCAGAGAGTTAATGGGATCAGTAGTGCATTAAATGGCGGACTACCAAGGGATGCCGGCCATGTGACCTATTTCTGTTTTAAAACCGTTCTCACATCGGAGATTTCTAGTCACCATAATATTCTGCAAAACGCTTATAAATTCTGCATGTCTGCATATGCAGATATAGGAATTATGCCCGTATTCACATCGCAGCACTCGTATTGCACCTTATTATAATAACTCTGTGCAGTGGCGGCCCTTCTGTTCGCGTTAATTAAACTCACATGCATACGTCATTATGAAAGTTATTTTGCATACATACATCTGAGAGTGCAACTGCCTGTAATACAAGCAATTGATAGCGCGCAGTTTCATGACACCTAGGGCATGGATGTTCGGCAGCTACCAGCATGGTGACCTCTATTGTCTTATATATAGCCACTGTATCTTGCTGATACATTATAAAAGGCATAAGATTTACTATGACCAAAGTATGATATCAGGATGCAAATGACACTATAAAATAATATGAAATATCCGATATTAATTAGCGTACAAAACCCTTGTTCGCCCAATTATGGAATATGGGGCAGTAGGTTGGGATCCGTACAGACAAAACCAAATCGATTCAATAGAAAAGGTCCAACGCAAGGCAGCAAAATATATCAAAATGGGGAAAGAACATGGTGAGGAGATAGTAAAAGACTTTGGGTGGGAACTTCTCAAGTCAAGGCGACGAAAAACCAGACTCACCGCATTGTTTAAGGCACAAATGGGACACAAAGCATGGACCGATATCAATGCTAGATTAGCAACACCATCATACTTAGGCAGGGCAGATCATATTAGCAAGTTTAAATGTAGAAAACAAAGAACGGATATGGCAAAATTTTCCTTTGTTAACCGCACAATAGTAGACTGGAACAGCTTACCAGCGGCAACCTTTCAGGGTGGTCCTCTTAAAATCAATACATTTAAGGAAAGGTTGAGAAGATTAGACTGAAAATGTAATTGTAGGTGCAGTGTAATTATCTAAGTCGTGTTATGTAATTAATTGAGTTGATATATAATTAAGTTGATATGTAATTAATTAAGATGATATGTACTGTAATTTAGTTGATATATAAATAAATTAAGGTGATATGTAATTAATTAAGATGATATGTAATTATTAAGTTCGTATGTAATTAATTGAGGTGATATGTATTTACTTAAATTTGTAATAGTTGGGTGAAATAGAAGTACTCATAAGTTAGATTTACTTTTGCTTATCGTAGGCGTTATTATAGAATAGTTTTATTTATAGTTCTAGGTTTATTGCATCTACTATTTATAGATTTACGTTTATTTTATTTATTTCATTTACGTTTATTTTATTTTATTTCATGTAATTGTAATTATTGTATATTATACAGGGTGTTTCAAAAATACGGGGCATAATTCCAGGCATGTATTTCCCACATGTAGACAATCAAAATAGTTCATTACAACATGTGTCCGGAAATGCTTCATTTCCGAGTAATGGCCTTCACAACATTCAAATTCACCGGAAAGTTTTTCTTTCCGCAGGTCGTTGTCATTACAGAAGATGTTCAATATGTCCACCTCCTGCTTGTCTCATTGACCTGCGAACACGATCCCAAACTCCAGGAGTATTGAGTATGTCCTCAGAACATGCCACAATTCGATTCCGAAGGGATTCCAAATCAGGCACCGGAGACCAATAAACCAATGATTTTAAATGGCCCCACAAGTAGAAATCGAGAGGGTTCAGATCAGGTGAGCGTGGAGGCCAAGCAATTGGGCCACCTCTACCTATCCATCGATCAGGAAACCTTCGATCCAAGTACCGGCGAGCCGTACGACTGAAGTGTGCAGGAGCGCCATCATGCAAGAAGTGAATGTGTTGACGATTGATCAGTGGAGTGTCTTCTAAAACATGAGGTATGGTGTTTTCCAGGAAGTTTGTGTACGCTCCGCCCCGTAAGTCTGTTTACAAGTACATGGGGTCCAACTAATCGATCACCAATGATACCGGCCCACATGTTGAGGGAGAACCGCACCTGGTGATGAGATGGAACAGTTGCACGTGGGTTTTCATACGCCCATACATGCTGATTGTGGAAATTTGTTATGCCATCTCATGTGAACTGTGCTTCATCTGTAAACAATACTAAGGCAGGAAAGTTCGGATTTACACCACACTGCTGCAAGAACCACTGACAGAACCTAACTCGTGCAGGGTAATCTGCTGGTGACAGGGACTGTACACGTTGCAAATGATAAGGATACAATTGATACTCTTTCAACAGTCTCCAGACAGTCGTATGAGGAACATTGACTTGCAACGCTACCCTTCGTGTTCTGATAGAAGGAGTCATGTTCACAGCCTCCAGAATCTCCTCCTGTACTTCTGGAGTTGTAGATCTTGGTCGCCACTTCCCAAGCCAGGAGAGTTAAATTTTCCATACTCGCACAGACGGTAATGGAGACGTACAAATGTCTTCCGATCTGGACATTGTCGCTGTGGGTACCTCTCCTGGTACAAACGACGAGCCAGCGCAGCATTGCCGTCCGCCTTACCGTACATGAAGTGTATCTCTGCCAGCTCTTGATTTGAATACATGTCGCACAGTCTAACGCCTACACAACACTGAATGTAACCTTCGCCTCGGAATGAACTGTCAGAGTGCCCTCTTAATGTCTCCTTTGACGGCAACGACCTGCGGAAAGAAAAACGTTCCGGTGAATTTCAATGTTGTGAAGGCCATAACTCGGAAATAAAGCATTTCCGGACACATGTTGTAATGAACTGTTTTGATTGTCTACATGTGGGAAATACATACCTGAAATTATGCCGCGTATTTTTTAAACACTCTGTATATCACTACCACCGGGTGTAAACCTAATTGTAGTGTTAATAAATAAATAAATAAATAAATACATACATACATACATACATACATACATACATACATACATACATACATACATACATACATATGTAGATGAATGGATAGATAAATAAACGGTTCGGTGGATAGGTGGGAAGATGGGTAAAGAGTAGGGTAGATAGATTTTCAGTTCAGTGAATAAAATAATCTACAGGTTCATGAATGATGCATGCATACATATATGTAAAGAAAGGTGTAAAAATATGTAGACCCACAAAGAGAAATGGGGATAAATGGATGTGGAGGCAGAAGAATGTATATGTGTGGCAGAAACATGGACATTACGACGAAGTAAAGAGATCCGAATGAAATGTGGATATGGAGAAGAATGGAACGTATGAAGTGGACAGATAGAATAAGAAATGAAATTGTATTGGAAAGAATAGGTGAAGGGAGAATGATGCTGAAACTGATCAGGAAGAGAAAAAGGAATTGGTTGGGTCACTGGCTGAGAAGAAACTGCCTACTGAAGGATGCATATGATGGAACGGTGAACGGGAGAAGAGTTCCGGGCAGAAGAAGATATCATATGATTTTTTAGTAGATTATTTTACGACGCTTTATCAACATCTTAGGTTATTTAGCGTCTGAATGAGATGAAGGTGATAATGCCGGTGAAATGAGTCCGGAATCCATCACCGAAAGTTACCCAGCATTTGCTCATATTAGGTTAGGAAAAACCTCGGAAAAACTCTCAACCAGGTAACTTGCCCCAACCGGGAATCAAACCCGGGCCACCTGCTTTCGCGGCCAGACGCAATAGTCGTTACTCCACAGGTGTGGACGATATCAGACGATATTATGATATATGGATGATATGATGAGACTATTTCGTATTCGACAGATAATGGAGAAAAAATGGGAGTATAAGAGTACAGTGCATCAGTTATTCATAGATTTAAAAAAGGCATATGACTCGGTTAAGAGAGAAGTTTTATATGATATTCTTATTGAATTTGGTATTCCCAAGAAACTAGTTCGATTAATTAAAATGTGTCTCAGTGAAACGAACAGCATAGTTCGTGTAGGTCAGTTTTTATCAGATACGTTTCCAATTCAATGTGGGCTAAAGCAAGGAGATGCACTATCACCTTTACTTTTTAACTTCGCTCTAGAATATGCCATTAGGAAAGTTCGGGATAACACAGAGGGTTTGGAATTGAACGGGTTACATCAGCTTCTTGTCTATGCGGATGACGTGAATATGTTAGGAGAAAATCCACAAACGATTAGGGAAAACACGGAAATTCTACTTGAAGCAAGTAAAGAGATAGGGTTGGAAGTGAATCCCGAAAAGACAAAGTATATGATTATGTCTCGTGACGAGAATATTGTACGAAATGGAAATATAAAAATTGGAAATTTATCTTTTGAAGAGGTGGAGAAGTTCAAATGTCTGGGAGCAACAGTAACAAATATAAATGATACTCGGGAGGAAATTAAACACAGAATAAATATGGGAAAAGCCTGTTATTATTCGGTTGAGAAACTTTTATCATCAAGTCTGTTGTCAAAAAATCTGAAAGTTAGAATTTATAAAAGAGTTATATTACCGGTTGTTCTGTATGGTTGTGAAACTTGGACTCTCACTTTGAGAGAGAAACAGAGATTAAGGGTGTTTGAGAATAAGGTGCTTAGGAAAATATTTGGGGCTAAGAGGGATGAAGTTACAAGAGAATGGAGAAAGTTACACAACACAGAACTGCACGCATTGTATTCTTCACCTGACATAATTAGGAACATTAAATCCAGACGTTTGAGGTGGACAGGGCATGTAGCACGTATGGGCGAATCCAGAAATGCATATATTGTGTTAGTTGAGAGACCGGAGGGAAAAAGACCTTTAGGGAGGCCGAGACGTAGATGGGAAGATAATATTAAAATGGATTTGAGGGATGTGGGATATGATGATAGAGACTGGATTCATCTTGCTCAGGATAGGGACCAATGGCGGGCTTATGTGAGGGCGGCAATGAACCTCCGGGTTCCTTAAAAGCCAGTAAGTAAGTAAGTATGATGAGACTAAGAGGAAGGCAGAAAATAGAAAAGACTGGAGAATGCTGGGTTTGCAGTGAAGAACTTTGGCAAAAAACTATGACTGAATAATTATTATTATTCCATGAATTCATGAATCCACAAACCCTTGAACATCTGAAATTCCATTCGAAGATGAGTGAAGTTAGAGCAAGGCATAGCACATCTGCTTCAACAGAGGAGCGTTGCTTTAATACGGGCTAAAATCCCAACATGTAGATTCAACAGCGAGAAATAACTCTGAAAGGGAGTCCGGGTATAAAAAAAGAAAAGCCTGTATAAAAAGTCAGGTCCGCAGTCTAGTATTGAAACGACTGTATCAAATCATGCATACCCCAATTTTTTTTGTGAATTATTTGCAAAGCGTCCCGAGTCTAGAAAATGATGTAGTGGAGGGGGGAGGGGGAAGCAGCCGGTACCACAACTATGTTTGATTATTATTCCATGTGTTTCCCGAAGGGATGTCCCGGGGGGAATGTTCACCACAGCACAACGATGGACAGCGGGGTGGATAGGGGGCGCAGTCAAATTAGCAGGTTACACCGACCACCCACAAAACACGGCCGGCGTTCTCCAGGGTTTAGCGCCGCGCGCACATAAAAAAAAGGAACTAGAGAATTCACATATTTACCGAATTCATGTGGATTTACTGCTAGAGGTGAGGGAGTGTGGGAACCTATCACAATGCTGTGCATATGGGGCGTTTCCATCTCGGTGTGCAATGTTTGAATTGTTTCGTTCCCGTGGGAAATACGGAGACTTGTAGCGCTGATAATTCAGCAGCCATCCTCTGTCCGTGTAGCGAGAATATCAATCCCTTTTTAATGTCTGCATGTATATCATATCATTAAATTACACTCAAGTTCACCAGTTGTTGGAATCTACGCGGCTAAGCTGAAACACAACACGTAAATGTAACTTATGTTCATTGATCTCGTTTCATTCGCAGCAAAATCTAATTCATTTTCGATTCCAGTAGCAAAATAATACCTGCAGCACTTCTGCCGTAGTGTAGGGGTAGCGAATTGAAGTCGTGCAACGAGGGTGCGTTCGGGCGTCAGTTCAAATCCCTCTTGAGTTGATCTTTCAAGTTCGTTTTCTTTTCGAAATTATTTTCAACCGTAAGACGAGTGTTACGCAATATCATGGCAGATGCAATAACTCATTTTTTATATTATTCTGTATTATTATATTAGTAATTTTTGTACCTATTATGATTTCATTTGTGCATTTGTATTTTTAATCTTATCCTTTGGAATTTGTGTTTTTGTATTTATATTTGTATTCTTATATCTGTTTCTTTTTCCTCTCTGTATTTGTTTTCTTGTATTTTGTTTTTATTTCTTGTTTATTTTTTCCCTCTCTGCATTTGTTTCTTTTTTGTATTTGTATTTCTGGTTGTGCGGTAGAGAAGGCCTGATAGCCTGAACTTCACCAGATAGAATGAATGAATGAATGAATGAATAAATAAATAAGAAATAAATAGACAAGTAGATAAATAAGTAAAATAAATAAATAAGTAAATAAATAAATAATTAAATAAATAAGTAAATAAATAATAAATAAATAATAAATAAATAAATAAGAAAAAATAAATAAATAAATAAATAAAACAAAAACAAACACATGAAAGAAAAGTGAATAAATCAAAGAAAAGTAAATAATTAAACAAAATTAAATAAATAAATAAATAAAACAAAAACAAACACATGAAAGAAAAGTGAATGAATCAAACAAAAGTAAATAATTAAACAAAATTAAATAAATAAATAAATAAATAAAAAAATAATAAATAGATAAACAACAAAAAGTAAATAAGAAATAAATAAAATTAAAATAAATAAATAAAATGAATATAAATAGATAAAAAAAAATAAATGAATAAACAAAAATAAATAAATAAAAGGAAAATAAATGAATAAAAGAAAAATAAATGAAGAAAAGAAAAATAAATGAAACCAACAAAAAAATATACAAATAAAAGAAAAATGATTAAATAAAAGGAAATAAATAAATAAAACAAAAATAAATAAATAAATAAAACAAACAAAAATGAATGAATGAATAAGTGAATAAATAACCGATTACTTCGACATTAATTCGTAGAGCCGTTAAGAATATAAAGTGACGAAATAAGTAATACTCTAATAATAATTATAATAATAATCCGTGGCGCCACATCCCTTAAAGGACCCAGACCGACCAGCTGGCTGCTGATCTCACGCCCATATGCCAAAGCAGAGGTGGACGATCATCCAATCAGAATGGAGGTATCATGTGGTTAGCACGGTGATCCCCCCAGCCGTTTTACCTGTCTTTCGCAACCGGATTTCGCTACCCATCGCAGCTCCCCAAGTGCATCACGATGCTGGGTGGGCACCGGTTCCATACACTGGCCGAAATTTCATGAGAAAATTTCTTCCCCCATGAGGACTCGAATCAGCGCGCATTCCATAACGCGAGTCCTAGGCAGGATGCCTTAGACCACGACGCCACGGCGCTGAATTTCATAACATAAAACTATACTGAAATGGACCCATTACAGTGTACTTATTGTTACCTAGTTTTCATTACAGTGCAGTTTTGCGAAGGTTTTGGAATAATATTTGAATGCAAAATATATTGTATTTGCAATTCTAAAAATATGATCGTGCAAGAAATGTTGTACAGTACACGTTTGTGAAATGCATTAAAAAATCTCGGAAATTGAAAAAATCGCTTTGCTCTTTTTTTTTTTTTTAACTTTTCCTCGATTTTGTAAAAAAAAAAAACATTTCCCATCCTTATGTCGTAATGTACTATTTTTTTTTTGTAAAATTAAAATTTAAGTAGTTATTAGCAATATTCCATACTTATTGTTAACTCTCTGTAATCATTTAAACCCCATCACAATTTTGCGGACCTAGGGTACAGCAAATAGTTCAATGTCATTTTAATATTTCCATACATCTTGAATACACAAAACGGATACAACCCCATCATAATAGACAACATAATACGTAAGACAAAACAAAACTACAAAAAACATAAGAATACAACACAAACACAAGAACACAAAAAATACATCACACTAACATACGAAAACAAAAACACACATAAAATTGCAACCTCATTCAAGATATTAAATTACAACATCGCATACAGAACAAATAACACTCTACAAAAACATGTCAACACACAAACAACACAAACAAACAAATATAACCACACATGCGTATACAAACTGAAATGTAACACCTGCAACAACTTGTACAAAGGACAGACAGGCAGATCATTTCAAACACGTTACAAAGAACACATCACAGCCATAACAAAATTACAAAACACCTCCACATATGCATAACACATCACAAATGCCAACCATACCTACAGAGACATCAACACAGACATGGAAATACTACACATCCAACCAAAAAGCCAGAAACTCAACACACTAGAACAATATGAAATATACAGACACACAAAAACACACCCCAACGATATTCTCAACACACAACTCAATTTCAAAACACATATACTCTTTGAATAATTTCAAGGAAAACTTGTTCCGGGGCCGGATATCGATCCCGGGACCCTTCGCTTAGCGCGCGAACGCTCTTCCGACTGAGCTACCCCAGGAACTATACACGACACCGTCACAATTTTTCATTTGTATCCACACGACTCAAATGAGGTGACCAGACGCCAGAAGTCAACTGTGGGTGCACACAAATACTGTGTGACTTAAATTGTGGCGAAGGGTCCCGGAATCGATACCCAGCCCCGGAACAATTTTTCCTTGAAATTATTCAAACCTGCTTTACAGGGAGCTACTACCTGAAAGCCAGATTTGTATACATACAATCTTTGAGTCCACACCTGTGGAGTAACGGTTACCGCGTCTAGCTGCGAAACCAGGTGGCCCGGGTTCGATTCCCGGTTGGGGCAAGTTACCTGGTTGCGGTTTTTTCCGGGGTTTTCCCTCAACCCAACATGAGCAAATGCTGGGTAACTTTCGGTGTTGGACCCCGGACTCATTTCACCGGCATTATCACCTTCATCTCATTCAGACGCTAAATAACCTAAGCTGTTGATAAAGCGTCGTAAAATAACCTACTAAAAAAAACAATCTTTGACTCTACACTACGAACGCACCCTCACAGGAAACAACAAGAGGTGCCAGTTCTGAAGATGACCCAAAATAGGTCGAAACGTGTTAACAAGGTACGTTAAAATTTAACACAAGAAAGACATCATACATATTCCGAAATTAATATTTCCATAACATGGAAACTTCTGATTCTCCAGATATCTAATAAAATTCCTGTTACCCATAGCACTACATGTTTATAAGCTGGAATCTAGTTCGGTTTAGAAATCTCTCAGGGTTATTGAAAACTGCATGGCTTACACGCGCTGTAGAGCCGTGGGATGTCATTGTACTGCATTCCACATGGACGACGCATTTCTTTACCACACTCGTACTACAATGAGAACTTGAGAGCGACCTCGGGGGCAGGCGTGTATGTAAATAGCTGCTTTCACAAGACCTCACGGCTCTTGACTTTCTGAAGAGCGCTCGCCCCCGGGTCTTGAACCTGAAACCTGAAAGAGAACTGACACGTACAAAGTGGAAAGTTCTCCACGTCACATGTTGCATGCAAGGAGTCGGAAGGAGCCCACGGAATTGAAGGCTTTCACAATTTAAGGACTCTGCTGTACTTATATGCTATGTTGCAGAGCATTTTCTGGTTTTACAAGCTACGCTATAGAGCGAAGTATCGCAACATTTCGCAATTCCTTCCTACTTAGCATTCGAGACGAAAAGAAGAAGTAAGGAAGTGCTTCATATATGTTACAGTTATATCTAATCCAACATGATGTGAGTACAGTGTGATGAAGTAAATAAATAAATAAATAAATAAATAAATAAATAAATAAATAAATAAATAAATAAATAAATAAATAAATAAATAAATAAATAAATAAATGGATAAATAAATAAATAAATAAATAAGAAATAAATAAATAAGAAATAAATAAATAATTAAATAAATAAATAAATAAATAAATAAATAAATAAGTAAATAAATGGCTAAAAAATAAGTAAATAAGAAAATAAGCAAATAAGTAAATAAATAGTAAATAAATAAATAAATGAATGAAATAAATAAATAATAAATAAATAAAGGAATAAATAAATAAGTAAATAAATAAATAAGCAAATTAACTAAATTTAGTAAATAAATAAAAATGGATGAATAAATAGATAAATAAATAAATGAATAAATAAATAAATAAATAAATAAATAAATAAATAAGTAATTGAGTAAATAAATAAATAAATGAATAAATAGGTAAATAAATGAATGAATAAATAAATAAATAGATAAATAAATAAATAAATAAATAAATAAATAAATAATTAAAATAAATTACTAAATAAATAAATTTAAATAAATAACTAAATAAATAAGTAAATAAATAAATAACTAAATAAATAAATAGTTCATTAAAAATAAATGGCTGAATAAGTAAATAAAAATAAGCAAATAAATAAATAACTAACTAATAATTTAATAAATAAATAATGGATTGTTGGATGAATGAATGAATTAATGAATAGATGAATGAATATATGGTTAAATAAATAAATAACTAAATAAGTAAGTAAATAAATAAATAAATAAGTAAGCAATTAAGTAATTTAATAAATAAATGGGTAAATGGATTGATGGCTGCATGGATGGATGAAATGGATGGATGGATGGATAATAAATAGATAAATGAATGAGTAAATAAATAAATAATTTAGTAAATAAATTGATGAATGAATGAATGAATGAATAAATAGATAAATGGATAAATGAATGAATGAATAAATAAATAAGTAAATAAATAAAGAAATAAATAGTTCAGTAAATAAACGGATGGATGAATGAATGACTGCATGGATAAACACATATGGGTAGATGAATGAATAAATAAATAAGTAAATAAATAAAGAAATACATAAATAAATAAATGGATGGATAAATGAATGACTATGAATAAATAGATAAATGGATAAATGAATGAATAAACAAATAAATAAATTAGTGAATAAATTGATGGATGGATGAATGACTGAATGAATAAATAGATAAATGGATAAATGAATGAATAAATAAGTAAATAAGTAAATAATTTAGTAAATAAATTGATGGATGGATGAAGGAATGGATGGATTAATAAATAGATTGCTGAAGGAATAAATAAAATAAGTAAATAAATAAATCAACAAAAAACAAACAAGCAAATAAACAAATAAATACGTAATAAATGAAAGATAAAATATTAATTAATAAAATAATTAATAATATAATAAATTAATGGATGAATGAATGAAAGATAAGTAAATGTATCCAACAGAAGAAATTAATCTTTAAGAGTTTGCCTATCAAATGAGGTGTGCCATGTTCATTTCTCATTAGTACTTAATGGTATGAAAGTGTTACCATACTTTGAATGAAGATGTACAATAGGCCCATATTGATGGTACCTGTGTGTGCTTTAACACTATAGGTATACGAAGTTCTATCCACAATTCATGTCATCCATCTAGAAATTCACTGGTTCATCCACCTAGCTACTTAGTCATTCATCCAACTGGTTATTCACATTCACTTGCCAGGTTGCCTACGCATTATTTCGTCTAACTGTTCGATCATTTATTAATTGATTAATTGAAATAGTCCTTCATTCGTCCGCCCGTCCATTCATCCATTCATTTATTCGTACTTTTAGCTATTCAGTTATTTATTAGTGTAATTTTTCACTTAATCATCGTTCCAGCTATTTATTCTTTCGTCTAGTTGGTCACTCAGTCTTACGCGTCTCAATTAATTAATTCGTTTAATTATTCACTCTTTCATCCCCCTAGATATTCATTAATGCATCTGGTTATTCATATATTTGTCATTTAACTTTTCACTTATTTATCCGTCTAGCTATTCATTAATAAATTTTTCTAGTTCTCGTTTGAAGAGGTGGAAAAATTAAAATATCTTGGAGTAACAGTAAAGAGGCTCATTCACAATGAAAATTAAACATAACGTAAGCGTTAACTTAAAAATGTAAACGTTACGGTAAAATCAAGAGCATTCACGATGGGAACATAAACATAACGGCAAAGATACTTGGTAACCATGCAAACATAACAACGACGCCATTTCCTCATATTCTGTCGTATACTTCAGTGCTCCACGATTGTGTTCTGTTTGCAAATCACGTAAGCATAAGCATGAAAGTTTGGAGTTTGCAAACTTTCATGTTAACGTCTTACGGTAATGATTATGTCAATGCTTATGTGAATCATTGTGAATGATCCCATTTGGTAGCCTGGGCGCAAACTTCGGTGTTTATGTTACGGTTATGTTTAATTTTCATTGTGAATGGGCCTTAACAAATCGTCGTTGTTCTTGCAATAACTCCTATGTGACAAATTTATGGATTTTCAGACTTTTTCTGTATTAAATAACTTAGTGATACAGCAAATAATAAAATCTGCTATATGTAATTATGTATTGTGGGTCCCTATCACCACGGCATGGCGCGTCCTCAGGTTGCGGATAGAGGAGACGGCCTCCAGATATGGAGGGTAGCTGCGAATATATTGAATAAGCAGTCGTGGACAGCCGATAAGGGGTGGTCCTCCAGCTTGAGGGTTGGGCGAAGGGTTAACAACCCATCACCGTAAAAAACAGCTTGTTACGTATCCCTATAATAAGAGCGATCGGTTTGGAAGTAAATCCCGAAAAGACAAAGTATATGATTATGTCTCGTGACCAGAATATTATACGAAATGGAAATATAAAAATTGGAGATTTATCCTTCGAAGAGGTGGAAAAATTCAAATATCTTGGAGCAACAGTAACAAATATAAATGACACTCGGGAGGAAATTAAACGCAGAATAAATATGGGAAATGCGTGTTATTATTCGGTTGAGAAGCTCTTATCATCCAGTCTGCTGTCGAAAAATCTGAAAGTTAGAATTTATAAAACAGTTATATTACCGGTTCTTCTGTATGGTTGTGAAACTTGGACTCTCACTCTGAGAGAGGAACATAGGTTCAGGGTGTTTGAGAATAAGGTGCTAAGGAAAATATTTTGGGCTAAGCGGGATGAAGTTACAGGAGAATGGAGAAAGTTACACAACACAGAACTGCACGCATTGTATTCTTCACCTGACATAATTAGGAACATTAAATCCAGACGTTTGAGATGGGCAGGGCATGTAGCACGTATGGGCGAATCCAGAAATGCATATAGAGTGTTAGTTGGGAGACCGGAGGGAAAAAGACCTTTAGGGAGGCCGAGACGTAGATGGGAGGATAATATTAAAATGGATTTGAGGGAGGTGGGGTATGATGATAGAGACTGGATTAATCTTGCACAGGATAGGGACCGCTGGCGGGCTTATGTGAGGGCGGCAATGAACCTTCGGTTCCTTAAAAGCCATTTGTAAGTAAGTATATGTAATTATATTTTTTTCTTTCGGAAATGTAAGAATTCACAGTCTCCTATGTACGGCTGCCATAGGATGAATTAATGTGTTTTTCTTCTTTCTGAAAATGTTTATATTTTACACATAGCAGTTATTGCAGGAATAACGACGAAATATAAATGCAACTCGGGAGGAAATTAAAATATGTGAAATGCCTGTTATTATTCGATTCAGAAGCTTTTGTCATCCAGTCTGCTCTCAAAAAAATCTGAAAGTTAGAATTTATAAAACAGTTATATTACCGGTTGATCTGTATGGCTGTGAAACTTTGACTCTCACTTGAGAGAGAAACATAGGTTAAGGGTGTTTGAGAATAGGGTGCTTAGGAAAATATTTGGGGCTAAAAGGGATGAAGTTACAGGAGAATGGAGAAAGTTACACAACGCAGAACTGCACGCATTGTATTCTTCACCTGACATAATTAGGAACATTAAATCCAGACGTTTGAGATGGGCAGGGCATGTAGCACGTATGGGCGAATCCAGAAAAGCATATAGAGTGTTAGTTGGAAGGCCGGAGGAAAAAGATCTTTGGGGATGCCGACACGTAGATGGGAGGATAATATTAAAATGGATTTGAGGGAGGTGGGATATGATTGTAGGGACTGGATTAATCTTGCACAGGATAGGGACAAATTGCGGGCTTATGTGAGGGTGGCAATGAACCTCCGGGTTCTTTAAAAGCCATTTGTATGTAAGTTTTTCACTCATTTATCCGTCTAGTTATTCACTAAATAATTCATGCATGCGTCTGTCTATTTACTCATCCTTCTGTCTCTTTAATCACTCATTTATCGTTCTAGTTTTCCGTTCATTCTTCCACCTAGCAGTAGTGGCCCGCGGTTACAAAGGTTGGCAGTTCTGCATGAAAAATAGTATCTTTAGCAAACGCATGCTGTTTATTGCATCTAAATCGGGTAACGCGTGTAATTACAGCCCCTTCTCGAAGTTGACTGTGCACCCGAAATTGTACTCCAGCCATCCGTGCCTACACCTCTCCCACCTGGTACAACTAGTCACGTAGTGAGATGTGCCCACATGCTTTTCTAGTTTTTAAGCCAAATTAACTAAATCCTTCACTCCGGTGTTTGTCCATGTAAACAGAATACATGGGGGAAGCGTTTTCATGAGCGCAGCAAAAAAACCAATCTTATCCATTACACATTTCGGTATTAAAATGACTGGTAGGCTACATGATTTCTTCGACTTTCTCCAGAGATTTCAGTATTTAAATTTTGTGTAGGACGTCCTAATTTCTTAAGTTAACGTGCAATTTCTCTTTTAATTTCGAAAAGGGTTGGTCGATTAGGTTTTCATTCCATTCATTTTTAATATAAAATATTTCCTTAGACACGCTAACTAATCACATCACACCACCCACAGTACTATAACACACTGGAACTGTAATGATATGCAGCAGTCCAGAAGCCTATGTGTTCTAACGCAGGTCATAAGAGATGAGGGTGTTGACGGTTCTTTTGTATATTCGGAGAGAGCTGCTTCGGTTGCATCTCTAATGCAGTCTTATGGAAAGGTGAAGAAAACCAGTTTTCTGCTGCCAACTGCCCTACGTTGTGCTTCAGGAACTGCCGATCACAGATCCACTACAGCTAAAATTTTTTCAGGTCCATTTAAATGGCGGTTCTGCATCTCTGCAGTTCTTATTGTAGAACCGCCCCTGCCACCTAGTTATTCACTCATTCACCCACCTATGTTTTCACCCATTTATCACATAGCTATTCACTTGTTCGTCAGTGTAGACATTCTTGATTCTAGCCTGCCACTCGTCACACACTCTTCTCTCATTCAGAAGCCTCTCCTAGCAACTCTCAGCCGTGTCGCAGTACGAGTGTGGTGCATGTGCTATTCATCACCGCGAGGCGTTGTAGTCGTCCGTCCCTCCTTGATGTGATGATGACGTATTGATCTCAACGTCGCTGCTCATTTGTTGATCTTAAATCCCCTTCTCCATTTCCCTCTGTTATCTTAACCCAGTCTGACTGAACCCAATTCCGAAACTTTATAGAATATCGAATTCCTATACTCTATTCCCTTCATCATATGTCAGTCTTCTTTTCTCCCTCTATAAGCCCATTCATATATCAGCTGCTTGACGACGGAATTCGTTATCCACGCCGCCTGATTGGATGGGAGGCGAAGACGATTATGAGGTTAAGTTAATTTCATACTAGCCTTAACTTTTGCCTCTAAAGTTTGGGTAGAATTCTACAATCCTCGTTCAGGGCTGGTTATGCAGCGTCCTGTAAATACAATGTGTTTATTGTTCTGTTAATAATTGTAACTGTTTTTTCCTAAATCTCAAGTTAAGTTATCTCGGAATAATAAATAATCGATCAACACTTACGTTGGGATAAACATGTTCTTTTTCTTTGTAGTAAATTAAGAAAAATTATTCACTATTTTATTATTCTACGAAATTATTTGACTATCCATACTTTACGACTGATTTACCTCGCATTAGTATAAGCTATATTCCAATATGGTATTATAGAATGGGGTTATGCTTTTAGTGCTCCCTCATGCTAATAACACTGCTACAGAAAAGAATATGTCTTAATAAACCACTTGATTATCCCTCAGAACTGTTGTATTCTGAATTTAAAGTATTTGATATTGAATTTCGTACATAAAAACCGAAATATGTTTAATTTGTATTCACATAAATATAAAACTAAAAGATCAGACAACATATGCTAGACAGAGTCTAAATGTACCACAACTGTAGCATATAATCACAGTAGCAACTTCGGTCCATGGCTTTATGATAAGATGACAGTTAAATTCCCAAACATTCAATTTGCTAATGCTCCTTATTTTAAAAACTGAATTAAAAATTGTTGTTTAGGGAGAAAATATAAAACAGTTTCAATTACTGTAATATCTCTTTTTTTTTTCTTTTTTACTTTTTATTATGTTAATTAATAAAATACAATTTTGTGGAATGCCTCATGAGCACGAGTATGTGCTCTTTCTTGTGTGGTAGAATGATTTTATATGTAAAAAAATGAAACTTATTTTTGTTCTAACAATAAATAGTAATAATAATAATAATAGTAATAATAATAATCAACTGTAAACACTATCAAAACATTTGGAATCCATGACATCATTCCAAAAATAATTACTTCAACCATTAAAGGGTCTGTGGCAATTCTGAAAAATCATTTATACGGAATATCATAATACCCCCCTTTTCTATTCGTTAGTGTGTGATTGTTACATATATATGTACAAATTTATTATTTCTTAAACTTAAGCTCCTAGTTCACATTTAAATTTGGCTCATCTATCTTACTGTAATCATTACTATTCTTATATGTGTGTTATTCTGTGTTTTTGGCAACCCAGGATGCCTGGGCAGACTATTTCTTGAAATAAATTATACATACTAGGTTCAAAAAGTTCCCGGAATTTGCTAGCATTATAGAAACAACGTACCTTAAACACTATTCTACAGCATTCCCTTCAAAATAGTTGCCTTCCGCAACAACACACTTTTTCAACGCGTGTAGAGTTCCTGGAAGCAGGCCTGGAAGCCATTTTGTGAAACCCGTCTTAGTGCTCTCGTCGCGTTTGCGATAACCTCTTCAGCATTGAATCTCCGTCCTTTCAGATGACTTTTCAGACGGGGAAACAGAAAGTAATCAGGTGGTGAGAGATCAGGAGAGTATGGTGGGTGATCCAAAGCAGTTATGTTGTGCCTGGCAAGAAAATTCTTTACAATAATTGCGCGATGAGCAGGTGCATTGTCATGCATAAGGAACCAGTTGTTTTCTACCCACTTTTCTGGACGTTTCCTTCTCACTGCGTCCCAGAGGCGACGGAGGGTTTCTACGTACAATTCTTTCGTTACAGTACGACCTTCTGGAATGAACTCATGGTGCATGAGACCCTGAGAGTCGAAAAAAACTTCCAACATAACTTTGCTTTAAGTGTGCTTAAATGCGACAGGCTCATGTCAGTAGATTTACTGGCATGTGAAAGAACTCCTGCGGACAAAATTCCGGCACATCCGGCGATGCTGATATAACCTCTGCAGTTGCGAGCGTCGTTAAATAAAACATAACATTTAAAATAACTTTGCCTTTGGAAGTGTCCCTAGGAAATTTTTGCTTCCGAGGAGATGTTTTCGATTTCCACTCAGATGACTGTCGTTTAGGGACTGGGTCGTACAAGTAGCACCAGTTTCATTTTGTTTAAGAAATCACCATCTTCATCAGCCATACTGATCATGTCCCCAGCAAAACACAGAACTTGATGTTTGTACTTTGCTCTGTGGACATAATTACAAAAATACGACGAACAAACAAAACACTATGATAAACAATTGCCTACAACTCAAAACCAATAATTGCCATTATCAGCAAACTTTAAGGAAATGACATCATGAATGTTACCAACAAAACAAATGTATAATATCCCTTGTTATATATTAATACGAAAAATGGTAGTAAAATTCCGGGAACTTTTTGAACCTAGTATTATATATAGTGATAATAAAGGTAAAAGGTAAAGGTATTCCCATAACATGCCATGAAGGCATTTGGGGGCATGGAGATAGAGCCCCATGCTTTCCATGACCTCGGCACTAGAATGAGGTGGTGTGGTCGGCACCACGCTCTGACAGCCTTTTACCCTCGGGAAAGACCCGGTACTCAATTTTATAGGAGGCTGAGTGAACCTCGGGGCCGTTCTGAAAGTTTGGCAACGAGAAAAAATCCTGTCACCACCTGGGATCGAACCCCGGACCTTCCAGTCCGTAGCCAGCTGCTCTACCAACTGAGCTACCCGGCCGCCAATAATAGTGATGATAATAATAATAATAATAATAATAATAATAATAATAATAATAATAATAATAATAATAATTTTACACAACGCAGAACTGCACGCATTGTATCCTTCACCTGACATAATTAGAAACATTAAATCCAGACGTTTGAGATGGGCAGGGCATGTAGCACGTATGGGGGCGAATCCAGAAATGCATATAGAGTGTTAGTTGGGAGGCCGGAGGGAAAAAGACATTTGCGGAGGCCGAGACGTAGATGGGAAGATAATATTAAAATGGATTTGAGGGAGGTGGGATATGGTGGTAGAGACTGGATTGATCTTGCTCAGGATAGGGACCGATAGCGGGCTTATGTGAGGGCGGCAATGAACCTCCGGGTTCCTTAAAAGCCAGTAAGTAAGTTAGTTAATAATAATAATAATAATAATAATAATAATAATAATAATAATAATAATAATAATAGTAATACGGTTCTACACTAGGGTACGTGGTAGTCACACAATTAGCTAATTTCCATGCTAGACAGCGATCCGTGCGTCCCTGATTGCAGCCTAATCACGGCCCGACCTGAGCAGCCGCACCGGCGTGTGGTTGTGCGGCTTCTTCTGTAAACTCCACAATGAAGGGATGGATGGCTTCCAGGAGCCAGGTACAGCCCGCGCCCGTAACAGAGACTGCCTGTCCTTGCCCTTGACATCTATCTTGCGTTTCGGTCACACATATTCCTGTGTAATGTAATATAATGGGGCTTGTATGCGTTGGTATTAGTAATAGTTAGGCAGTGGATGCGGCATGACTTATCGTTGAATGTAGGTGCACATTTACTAATATTTTACATTTTTTCATTCAGACCATTGACTGAAACAGGTTTTAAACGTAAACAGACAAAAAAACACTAACCTGCTACCACAGTCTAAAATATACAGTCGCAAACTCAAATGTAGTAAAAATGCAAACATGAGTATCCTTTAACCATAAATCGCTACTATCGCCTCATCATCGCAGATCTCTCTCCTAAACAGACAAATATGTTACACTTTCGTTGTCGTGTTCTTTTGGAAAATTAACACTTTCCTTCCATTATTGAAATTTAAATGCATAAAGTTAATTTATTATTTTAATGAAGTATATTAAATTCTACCATAAACTCGAAGATACCTGCAAAAAATAATTAATATTATTTTTGTTTGTGCAAAACGAACTGAAATTTACTATAATCGCTTCACTCATTCAAGATTATAGCGATAATTAACTATGAAACCAATAAATATTAATTTGCATTTCCCTTTACAACAATAATAATGGAAATATGAATTAATGGAGTAATTTAGGTGTACCGGCACCTGTAGTGTAGGCTTTTTAGACTAGTTAACAAATGGGAAAGGTTAAGCAATAATAATCACATGTAGAATTGGAAAAAAAAACGTGATTTAAATTTTTTGTAACAGACTTTTCTACGTCTCTAGTAAAGTAACAAATAAAAATAACAACAGAAACGTTAACAGAAAATATAATTAAAAAATATCCTTTGAAAAAAAAAAGTAGGCCTAAGCAATAATAATCCCACCAGAATTGAAAATAAAACGTGATCAAAAATTTCATTAAAACAAACTTAATTTTTCTACGTCTCTAGTAAAATATTATTATTCCAATTATTGTATTTTAGCCATTAACATTTTCATTACAACCAATATCGAACATTTCAAAGCATCAATGTGAAATACGCAACGAAACTAGCACTCGATGGAAATACGACACAGTCTAAATCGACCGTGGACAGTCTATTGTTTCTAGATTGCTAACCGCTTGGACATTTATCACGAGATTTGTAAAAATCACCTCAAAATTTCGCGACTGTATATAGTAGACTATGCTGCTAAAACTGTATCTCCGTATTTCAGAAGGAAAAAAATGATGTACTGTAGGACATACCTCGTCATCATTGTTGAAATATAAATATTTTGCAGTAAACGACGATTTGATAAAAAATTCTCGTAAGTTGTCGAAGCTGAATCGTCTTCGCCTATCGCTTAAGCCAGGCCTGCACAAACAGCGCTCAACGAGCGCGCAAACTGTCTTCGGAGCGGGAGGGCGGTGTTTACCGCTTTGAAACGGAGAGGAAGATCAAAGACGTTTTATAGTTTAGGAAGATACGTCAGAATGACATAGACTTGGTTTAGGTAGAGGAATTAGGGAAACGACCACTCAATTATCTAGTGGAGTGCAGTGTGTAGACCTATTCTCAGTAACTGTTTCACGTTTAAAGAATAATATATCGATTTTTGTCCTATGTGAAGAAAAAAGCTTCAGTACAGTATGAAGGAATCTAAAAGACGGAACATAACATTTAACATTTAACAACATCCAATAAGGATTTACAGCTCGATGTTATTGATCTTCAGTGTGACCTAATCTAAGATCGTTTGAATAATGCTACTGGCCTGGTTGAGTTTTACAAGACTAAACATTAGCAATAATAACCACGACTACACAGGCTGGCTATGAAAATGATTGCTATGTTTGGCTCATTTATATTTGTGAGCAAAGTTTTCTATAATCATCTTTAATAAAGGCAGACATCGAACATCTGTAACTGATGTTTCATTATGATCAGTAGGCTACTGTTCCTTTCAGCTGCCAACAGCATAAAACCCTTTTTTGATGTATTTCAATAAAAATATAACAAAATGATATTGTATATTTAAGTAGCTATAGAATTTCATCTATTACTTCTGTAAAATAAATATTTCTTTATTAATTAATAATAGTCCAAGATAGGTTTGCAAACACTGAATTATAATTCATTTCATAAACACTCACAAATAGTACTTCCTTTGTGTATATTTTGTACGAGATCACCCCTTTTCCAGTCCACCCTTATACAGAGCGCAGCTAATGAAAAGCATTCCGCTCGTGAGCTGTCCTGTTTCGAGAGCTACAAACCTTCTGCAGGCCTTTTTGTAATTATTTAAACCACCAACAATTTTTTGTATCTGGTTAGAACAACAATTTGAAGAAAACTTCTAAAATGGGGATCACTCAATTTCTTTAGAGGAATAATTGCACTGTATCATGATTGCATGTAGATCTTTGCAAAACATTTCGTTAGACCCGCACAAATAAATGATGATGATTCGATGATGTAGATGTAGATGGTTCCATCACTATTTCATTTCAAACCATTTCTGTGCGATGCTGCTGTTGCAATGTTTCCTATAGCCTGATTGTTCTGCGTTTTTATTTCAATTTTACATACATTAAACCTACGATATTGTCTTCGTTTATAAGTTACATAAAAACTGTCACTTCCATACTTCCATCTTAATTATTGCACTTTGTATCTATTGGTCTTTCTTCTCGTAATACAGATGTAAAAGTTTTGCTTTCGACATTATGAATGTATCAGCACAACATATTCAACGCGTACTAAATACCTTATAATAACACAACTGATATGGACACTGCAATTTAATGTGGACCGGGGTTCCTACTTTTGTACGCTGCTGTACTCGCCAGGTATAAAGACGGACGGCGCGGCACGTACAATATACTCAATACAAACAACTTCACTTTTCCTTAAGTCATCCGCATACACTGTCTAGTAATAGTAACCATAACATGGACCTATCATAAGCATTAAGAGGTTTTGACATACTATTTGAAACCTGCCATTCTATACGGAATGGAAGTGAAATAATCCTGCAGATTGGAAACGGCGTTAGAGTAGTTTCAATAAATATAAAACCTACATTACGTTTTGTTATTAAATGCACGGTTAATTAGACAATTAAATTAGAAGTTTCAGCAGTCTGGCAACATCGCCGCTAACACACTGGTCTTTCTTCTCGTAATACAGATGTAAAAGGTCAACAAACTCAGGTATGTCTCCCTTGGTGAACTAGAGTCCATCTCTCTCTGGCTACAACGTTGCAATCTTCTCATATCGTTCAGTGGCTTCAAATTTCTGGTTTTATAATTAAATTTACATGAAAAGCGTCCACGTTATTGAAATACGCCAGAGGGATAAATGATCCTTTATAAAACTTTCTACCGATATGGACAAAAATCACAATCTTATTATCAATAGTTACCGAATAATAGAAACTATCTACTGAAGGATGTGTATGTATTTATTTGCACTGCAAGTGGGCAAGCACCCGGTGGCAGTGGTATATACAATATAAACAATACAAAATAAAATTACAATATACAATACAATTAGATACATAATTCACAATTATAACTACATAAAATAACCTTTACAATTGATATTACATACAAAATTTAACCTAATAAATACATTTCGTGAACCTATTTTCCATTACAATTTCACTGACACTAAAACACATTTCACTGACACTAGGACATTATATAACACATTTCACTGATACTATATAACACATTTCACTGACACTATATAAACACATTTCATAATAACACATTTCACTGACACATTGGTACTGATAATAATTTTGACACTTTAGAACACACATTTCTCACTCACTTTCACTGGCACTATGGCACATTTTTCACTGACACTATATAACACATTTCACTGACACTTTAGAACAAATTTCACTGACACTATATAACACATTTCACTGACACTTTATAACACATTTCACTGACACTTTATAACACATTTCACTGACACTTTATAACATATTTCACTGACACTTTATATAACACATTTCACTGACACTATATAACACATTTCACTGACACTTCAGAATATAACACATTTCACTGACACTTAGAACATAACACATTTCACTGACACTTTAGAACACATTTCACTGACACTATAACACATTTCAATGACACTATATAACACATTTCACTGACACTATATAACACATTTCACTGACACTATATAACACATTTCACTGACACTATATAACACATTTCACTGACACTATAGAACACATTTCACTGACACTATATAACACATTTCACTGACATTATATAACACATTTCACTGACACTTTAGAACAAATTTCAACTTTAAAACACATTTCACTGACACTACATAACACATTTCACTGACACTACATAACACATTTTACTGACACTATATAACACATTTCAATGACACTTTATAACAAATTTCACTGACACTACATAACACATTTTACTGACACTATATAACACATTTCACTGACACTATATAACACATTTTACTGACACTTTAGAACACATTTCACTGACATTACATAACACATTTCAATGACACTTTAGAACAAATTTCACTGACACTACATAACACATTTCACTGACACTATATAACACATTTCACTGACACTATATAACACATTTCACTGACACTATATAACACATTTCACTGACACTATATAACACATTTCACTGACACTACATAACACATTTCACTGACACTTTAGAACACATTTCACTGACACTTCAGAACACATTCCACTGACTCTACATAACACATTTCACTGACACTATATAATACATTTCACTGACACTATATAACACATTTCACTAACACTATATAATACATTTCACTGACACTATATAACACATTTCACTAACACTATATAACATATTTCACTGATACTTTAGAATACATTTCACTGACACTTTAGAACACATTCCACTGACTCTACATAACACATTTCACTGACACTACATAACATATTTCACTGACACTATATAACATATTTCATTAACACTATAAATTATCACTGATCGAAACTATTCACTGCAATGTGAAACCATAACATCACTGAATTCCTCCAATCATTGATACAACAGTTCAAATAAGGCAAACAATTACACATAAACAGAACTACATTTAAACGAAACATTTCTAGTCTAAGACCCTCTTACAAGCTATTTTAAAATAATTTACAATTCAAACCAAGGGAGTAACTCGTGAGGCTAAATAAATATATGTCACCTTAAATAATATATATCACCTTAATTTTAATTAACACTTCATACACAACTTTTTAAGTTATTAAACAACTTTTTTTAAGTCCTTACAATTTTTTAAGTTATGCGCTGCAAGGAATGGTAAATGGAAAAAAAAATCGTGGCAGAAAAAGATATCAGAATGATGATAGATAACATTGAGACGTATGGATCGTATGCGGTGAGTAAGAGGAAGGTGAAAAATAGGAAAGACTACAGAATGCTGGGTTTGCAGTGAAAGACTTGTTCTTGGAATGAAAACTATGAATGATAGAATGTATCTCTTTGCATCTGTGCCACGGTGCAAATAACAAAAAATCTTCTACCACACTGGAAGTCTCGACTCATACTTACTGGTGCACAATTTTGTTAGGCATTGGTCGGTCCCTAGTGGATGTTGTGCGTGTCCCAGGGTGTACCCCTGCCAGAGATCCACAAAGACTATCAGAGCGCTGCGGTCTCCTGGTCACGCCGTGTTCCCCCACCCTCAAGACTGAGTTGAAACCACTTCGGGAAACTTGGTCTTCTTCACACAGACAAGTTCCTCCCCCTCCCCGGCCCCTTCACAGGCTCTTCTCTCTTGTAGCGAGTTTTCGGAAACGAAGAAGAGATGTTTGTAGAGCGGGTCGCTGCACGGAGGACTCCTTGGTTCAAATTATCCCCGCCACAAATATCTGCAGCAACTTTTTGGAATTAGTGGTTGAAAACTCTAAGCTTAGTGATAGTTGTTAGGTTTATACCAAACCTGTGGAAGCGATTTCACTTACAGACTATTGGTAAGAATTTTGTTGTGGATAATCAGCATAGCATAAGGTTCAAACTTCTTCAGGAAGCTCTAATATTAGGGAAAGACTTGGGCTAATTAAAAATATAAGAAACCAATACAGTAACATGGATGTGAAAAAAAATAAATGCTAAATAATAATAATAATAATAATAATAATAATAATAATAATAATCAGCTGCTCGTCTATACGGATGACGTGAATATGTTAGGAGAAAGGGTGTAAATGATATTTTGTTATTGAAGTTTTGTATCAATGAAGAATTATGTTGTGTCAGTGAAGTGTGTTGTGTCAGTGAAACGTGTTCCTGTCAGTGAAGCTTTATAGTTTATAGTGGCAGTGCAAAGTATTTGAACAGTGAAATGTTTTTGAAGTGTTAGTGAAAACAGGATAGAATCAGTGAAATGTGTCGTAGTTCCAGTGCAGTGAGTGAGTTGACAGCGGAATGAGTGTAATGTTGAAAGGTACTTGTGCAGATATGAACATATCATACTCGTGGGTTTTAGTTCGAACTTAGGTTTAAGGTACAAATTAGATTTACTTTAAATGTTATTTTAAGTGATTGTGCTTCATTCTATTTAGGATGTTCCCTGTTATTATTAATACACTTAGGAATAAAAAGAGAGGTTACTTGAAGGAAAAACTGAATGAGGTATAAACAAATAGTAAGAATAAAAACATTCGAGATTTATATAAGGATATAAAGGAATTTAAAAACGGTTACCAGCCAAGGGTAAACGTGATCAAGGATGAGAATGGTGACTTGCTTGCAGACTCTCTATCAATCCTAAACAGATGGAAAAACTATTTTGCGCAACTACTAAATGTACGTAGGCCAAATCGAAATGATCGGGACGAAATTGAAATACAAACTGCTGAGCCATTTATACCCGAACCCACGCTTTCAGAAGTCCAAATTGCGATAGAAAATCTGAAAAAGTACAAGTCTCCAGGTATCGATCAAATTCCAGCAGAATTAATACAAGAGGGTGGAAGTGCATTATATAGCGAAATTTATAAACTTGTACTTGCTATTTGGGAAAAGGAAATTGTACCAGAACAATGGAAGGAGTCCATAATTGTGCCTATTTTTAAGAAGGGGGACAAAACCAACTGTGGTAACTTTCGAGGAATATCACCTTTGTTGACGTCGTACAAAACTTTGACGAATATTCTTTTGAGAAGATTAACTCCATATGTAGATGAAATTATTGGGGATCATCAGTGTGGTTTTATGCGTAATAGATCAACTATTGATCACATTTTTTGTATTCAACAGGTAATGGAGAAGAAATGGGAGTATAAGGGTACAGTGCATCAGTTATTCATAGATTTAAAAAAGGCATATGACTGGGTTAAGAGAGAAGTTTTATGTGATATTCTTATTGAATTTAGTATTCCCAAGAAACTAGTTCGATTAATTAAAATGTGTCTCAGTGAAACGTACAGCAGAGTCCGTGTAGGTCAGTTTCTGTCAGATGCGTTTCCAATTCACTGCGGGCTAAAGCAAGATGATGCACTATCACCTTTACTTTTTAACTTCGCTCTAGAGTATGCCATTAGAAAAGTCCAGGATAACAGAGAGGGTTTGGAATTGAACGGATTATATCAGCTGCTTGTCTATGCGGATGACGTGAATATGTTGGGAGAAAATCCACAAACGATTAGGGAAAATACGGGAATTTTACTTGAAGCAAGTAGAGAAATAGGTTTGGAAGTAAATCCCGATAAGACAAAGTATATGACTATGTCTTATGACGAGAATGTTGTACGAAATGGAAATATAAAAATTGGAAATTTATCCTTTGAAGAGGTGGAAAAATTCAAATATCTTGGAGCAACAGTAACAAATATATATTATACTCGGGAGGAAATTAAACGCAGAATAAATAAGGAAAATGCCTGTTATTATTCGGTTGAGAAGCTTTTATCATCCAGTCTGCTGTCAAAAAATCTGAAAGTTAGAATTTATAAAAGAGTTATATTACCGGTTGTTCTTTATGGTTGTGAAACTTGGACTCTCACTTTGAGAGAGGAAAATAGGTTAAGGTGTTTGAGAATAAGGTGTTAGGAAAATATTTGGGGCTAAGAGGGATGAAGTCACAGGAGAATGAGAAAGTTACACAACACAGAACTGCACGCATTGTATTCTTCACCTGACATAATTAGGAACATTAAATGCAGACGTTTGAGATGGGCAGGGCATGTAGCACGTATGGGCGAATCCAGAAATGCATATAGAGTGTTAGTTGGGAGACCGGAAGGAAAAAGACCTTTGGGGAGGCCGAGACGTAGATGGGAAGCTAATATTAAAATAGATTTGAGGTAGGTGGGATATGATGGTAGAGACTGGATTAATCTTGCTCAGGATAGGGGACCAATGGCGGGGTTATGTGAGGGCGGCAATGAACCTGCGGGTTCCTTAAAAGCCAGTAGTATTTATTTACTTACTTGTGTATTTATTTATGTATTTATTTATTATTTATTAATTTATATGCCACAACAGGACAAATGCCCCAATCACAATAGTATTATAAAAAATATGTTTCCTATATTGGGTGTATTGTAGTACAAGTACAACTACAAACAAACGTAATGTACTTGGAATTATTGTGAAATGTCTCTTTCAGTTGAAAGATCTTCATGTTCGGTAGTAGCAACACGAAATCCTCATCCCCTGTCTTTCCTGTATTTTTGACCTCTTCTATTCTTTGCTCTCGAGAACTACAGTATATATGTGGATGTACGAAGTGGGTTGGGTTGGAAGAAACACCCACGAGTATCTTTTGAAAGATTTCTTTCAATGCGTTAACCTTCACTTACAATAGTCTGTCTTTGCTGGACTTCATAAACCTTTAAGCTAGAAATAACATCTGTTGTTCACAGAATGGCATACTACGTACAGTACAAAATAATATTTTATAATATTCCTTATCGTCTGGACTTAGCCTAAAGAAAATAGGTAGTCCAAGCAACACTGATTTCATATTTTATACCAAAGATATATCAATCTGTTAAACGTAAAAGTTTAAGGGTCAACACGAGAAGGTTCTGAAAGTGGAAACAATATGTCAGATAATAGTAACTCGTTTAGAATAAATGACTGTGTCTTCCTGGCATGAATTTGACTAAAGTAGTAGTGAAGTGAACTCGATCGAGTGTCGCACCCTCGAATGAGATACGATCTGTCGTGATACGCTCGTAATAAATAGAAGCACAGTACAAGGTCATCTCACCGACATGTCCTATCTTGTATGGAAGGCGACAGATAAGATACACATATGTTTTGCTCACACGGTAAAAATAAGGCTTTATTTTCTGCGTTTATGACAAACGTTTAATGGAACGTACCAAAACAGTAACATGAAGTTAAATGAATAAAACTTCGATATACAGTTATTATTGCTAATTAATCATTATTCAATATTTGATTTACCACATATATATATGATAGGTCCATACATTGTGTTTCGCCTATATACTGCGACAATGTAGAAACGTTTTACAAAATATTATCGATATAGCAGTAGATTAATAACAATATTAGTACAGAGATAACGTCACAGAAAATATAATAAAACGAATAATCATGCTGCACAACTTGTTACAGACGGTGGCAAAGATTGATACACTAATTATTAGAGATTACTATTATTATTATTATTATTATTATTATTATTATTATTATTATTATTATTATTATTATTATTACTACAAAACTTGATACTGTTCTTGCATTATCGTGATTGTGTTCTTCGTTTATAATTACTTTTACATCCAATAACATCTATCAGATGTGGCAAAAACAAAATAACTCCTTTGCGGGGGGAAAAAAAAAACATTTACGTACAACATTTATATTACATTTTAAAGCAAGTTTTGTAGTTGTACTATGGAGAGGTTAGTTAAACACTGCAAAGTTTTGAAATGATAAACATCTATGATGTTACTACACACTTCATCACTGTAACAAGAACGAATGTCTAACGCTCGTTTTTATACCTTTCGAGGATTTATCGCTCGTGACAATTTTACCCATCATGCATGTGCGCTACCTATCGGATTATGCTATGAACTACTTGGCGCTCGAGCGAAAACGTCTGATGCAGACCTCTGGAATATAGTGTTACTATATTTTTACTTGTCCAATACATCTGCGTCTATGGCTACAGTGTTAGCAATTTGGCCTTCCATCCTGATGGCCCGGTTCGGTCCCTGGTGAGGTCTGGGTGGAATTTTGCGGTGTACAAAACAGATGTTGCAGAGGGGGTTTTTTCTCGGCTTTCTCCCATCTCCCTCTTTCATTTCAGCAACGCTCTCTACTTGCCCCTTATTTTATCTATCACCTGGAATAGTCAAAATAGGCTGGGGTGAATTACTGGGGATAGTACGGGTTTCCGATGATAATCTGGGTTGTAAGGTTTTGGGGCGGCCTCGTCATTAGGTGATGGGACCTCACCTGCAGGACCGAAGAAGGATGTCCCGTCTGTTGGCATAGGATTACCGAATTCCACCCTGGCCATCCGTCTGACTTACATGATCGCATATGAGGTGTACACGGCCTAGTGCAAGAATCCATTCCGGATCCTGCCGTCGTGAAATCAGTCAATCAATTAATACAGTCCATCTGCTATTCAGTCCAAAATATTCCACAGCTATTAACTGATTTTTCCATTTCTTAACATTTCTATCTTTCTTTCTTCTTTGTCTGACAGAGGCTTAAAGACTTGTCCATTTTAATATACAGGGTGAATCAAAAGTCTGGAAGCATATAAACATCTTCCATATGAAATAGACCAGTAAAAAACCTCGCATTTTTTTAATACTCTAATTTTTCTCTATTTGTACAAGGTGCTAAGGGGAATACATTTTCAAAAATATACTATCGAAAGTGAAATGGTTTTCGTGGGTACTATTGAACGACAAATTTAGCGTATTTTATAAAAACAAGCCTCTTTCAGCGCTCAGAACTCTGGAACCATTTACTGCAGAACATTGAATGGGAGCTCATTTTGAAGCTGACATTTGGTAGGTTATGATAAGAAGTAATTTTATTTTTATTGTATACAGAGAGACAGATAATCTGATTTTACTTTTAGGCTTTTTGCCAATTTGTAAAAATGTAGAAAAATATTGAGAAAAAACCTTGCATTATTAAGAGGGATTCGGCATTGTTTGGTTAGTAGCTCGGCAATAAGTTTCGAGGGTATTAAATAAATTATTTTCACACGCCTAGACTTGGACGGCGCAGTACGGCACGCACTAGACGAGAGCTGAAGATAAGCGAGCGTTGGGCGTCATTTTACTCCTGCCTTTATGAAAACTTGTGATAAAGCTAGCCCAGCTATGCACTACTAGACGAAACATCACGTGTTTGTCTCCTGTCCTTGCTTGTCTCGGCTAGCTCCCGTCTCACAGTCAGCTGGTTACTTCACGCGCGTACTATTTATTTTCTTTATTTGATATTTTCAACATTTTCTTATCAACGGTGCACCAGTAAAAATATGTGTTTATTTGTACTTTCAATGCGGAATCTAACCACATATTTGAAAAATATTTTTCGTGGTGAAAGGCGTCTTAAGGAAGAAAAATCTAAATTTCTCCATTTCCATAAAAAGTAAGAAAAACTGTTTACATGTCAATATAAAATTTAAATTCTAAGCATCAAAATAAACCATGATTTTGATCATTGGGTGAAAGGGTTTCGGGCCACAACAGTTTAAAGTTGCTAATTTTATGAAAATACGATAAATTTAAATATTTTAAATTTAAACACTATGAAGTTCTGATGCCTCAAACTTTGCACAAAGCATTGTATCACAGTTGTGAACGGATAGAAAAAAGTTTCATTGTATTTAAAAATTGCAATGTCAATTTTCTCTATATTTCGGTCGATTTGAGATGGAATAGTCCATATGCTTGATTTTCGATTACTATAGGTGTTACCAGTATTTGTAAGACCAAATGCTCTACCAGTGACACATTCGAGTCTAGCCTCAGCTATCTCAAAGGCCGCCATTTTGGATGCAACTTGAATTTTAAATGGAAAGAGTATCATATAGGTACTCGTGAAATTTTCTGAGAAAAACAATGGTGCTATCCGTTTGAGATATCTCTAATCGTTTTCAAGTTATTTAAAGATAACTGTCATAATGACACAAACATTAGTTATTGCATCTACAGATATTTTGTAACATGGTACAGTACTAAGGAGGCTTTGGAAAAGGTATTTTTATGCAATTCTGGTAATTAACCTTTCCTGCTTTACTGTTTGGTTAACCTGTGACAGTTTCAATGGATGTTTGTAATTATTTGAAGCTTTCCTAAAACAAATTTCTTTATTTTCGTGATGGCATTTTCGAAAGAGGAACGAATTGATATCATTCTTCATTCTGGTAGGTTAAGCCACAGAAATGTTGCAGCAGACTGGACGAACAGTTTCCTGGACATTGGATTGGTCGACGTGGACCAGTAGAATGGCCGGCCAGGTCTCCAGATTTAACACCCTTGATTTTTTTCTTTTGGGGTTATATAAAGAGCTTGGTAGGATGAAGAGAAAATTGAGAATTCGCTGGGTTGAGTAATTCACTTAAATTTACAAACAATGAATATGGATCATGTAACTCGTATTTTTTAATTTTCTGAATCACAGTTTACGGACATGCTTACATAATTATTGTATTCCAGTCTTTAAATCCAAACTGAAATGGATAATTAATTCTCCTACCGACTTCGCTACATTACTAGAAATTGCTAAGTTAATTCTACACAAAAGGTCATTATGTGAAAATCTGTGGTCTCTACCCATCCCTCTTCACCACTGACCTTGACTACTTACGCACAAGTAAACAAACACCTACCTCTAGTAAAGGATCAGCAAACCTGTTTCATCGGGCAACAAGTTTCGCTCCCTGGTTATCACATTCGAAGATACGGTCCATACATGTGTCATAAATATAGACTAGCCGTGACGAAAATGTGACTCGAGAGCACATTGTGGCTCGCAGTGTTAGCTATGCATTTCTCTTGCATCCTACCTCCCCCAACTCCCAAACTCTCACTCACTGGAGTCAAACTCCGTTCCATTTGTATTTGTCTCTGACCTGCGAGTGGCGTATCGTCGCAATGTCTCTCTCGAAACTATGTACCTCTACAAAAACGAAAGTTTCAAGTGAGATGGGAAGACTATTTTTTTTTTTTTTTTGCTGCCAATATGGTGAGAATATTAAATGTATGATTTGTTCACAAGTATTACGAGGAAAACGGTTGTATAACATAAAACGGCATTATACTACATGTTACTGATGAAACACTAAAAGGATAAGTGTTTTATTATTATTATTATTATTATTATTATTATTATTATTATTATCTCTGTACGTCGATCCTTTTTCAGCAGATATACGAATCATGCGGTTAGGTCTTCAATTTAAACTCACAGATTTACAATATGATGTTACAATGAAAGCTAGATGTAAGGACTTGACAAATGTTGAACTTTTCAAATCTTTGCCAAAAAATAAATATCCGAAGCTTCGTTCTTTCGTATGCTCTGTTGAAGCCATGTTCGCTATAACTTACGTTTGTGAAAAATTGTTTTCAACAATTAAAACAATAAAAAAACAAATTTAGATCACGGCTGACAGACAAATACCTTCGTGATCAACAGGCTTCGAAACTTTGGACCCGATACAATAAGTTTACTGTGCATGTACTATAGGTTGTTGACTCGCTTCAGGTAGACAGAGATGTGTTGAGGTAACATTAGAGTATAATACGGTAGTATGGGGAAACACATATATGTACATTCTGAAAGTAAATATACATTACACAATGATAATGTCAAAAGAATAAGAAAAGCATTTATTCTCCTGTCTTTTATAAGCATGTGTGTTTAATTATACACAGTGTTAATGGTGGAAATAAGCATGTAGCAATTTTAATTTTTCATTTATCTTATTGGTCGTCTTTAGGAAGTGCAGTTACAGTACAGAATTGCAATGTACCTACTACAAGATACATTCTCAGTGTCTCAAACGTAAACCTTTTTCGGTTATCTGCCAAAGTTTGTTCTGTAGAAAGCTGGACTCTACGTCGCATGACGTGATAGGAGCAAAACGAAAAACCTAACATCATTGCAGTCTCTAAGACACAGTCCTTTATTCCCGGGTGACTCTATGTCCACTAATTTGCTGTTTATGTTACACAATGCTCCATATCCGTTATTTTTACATAAAATTGATTTCCACTTCTGTTTCACACGTTCAGTAACCGGTGTACTTGGTGTCTCATTAATTCTCTGTGTCATTTTCTAAATTAATTTGAGGGCTTCCGGCATCTCTTGCTCTGACTTTTATAACCGTGTAATAGTTTCAGACACAATTTGAAAATAGGTTTGTATGAAAACCAAATTATTCGTCAGAACCTTCAAATCCAGAGCGTTATCCTTTGCGTATTCATTGGCATTTATTCTACAATACCCCCACCCACTGTACGCTTTACCACTATACTCAGTACGGATTTCCCACTGAAATGCTCTATTGGGTCCGAAGTCTCGAAGCCTGGTGATCAACTACGACTGGCAGTAAGTGACATAATTCGTGACTTTGAGACTCTGTCACAGAGACATCCTGAAGACAGTTAATTTTAGGTTTTGATATTGTTCATTTATCATTCATTTTTTCTTCGTTACACATACTAAACATTAGTTTGTAGCCTTGTACTGTATAAAATTATATTTAACTGCTTGACGTATGGAAAATGAAAATCCGTTAATAAGTCAGACAGTTGCTTCACTTCCCTTCGGGTGTCCGCCTCCCTCCATAGGTGCTATGCACGTTGCAGCTTACACAGTGGCTCGGCGCACGATCACATTTTCGCCACGGCTGATCTAGACACAAACCCCTGACCTTGCCTTCCTTCGAAAGGATGCACACTAGTAGCCTTTTATGAAGTAACAGCAACCCATTACCCTTGCCTGGATTTGAACCGGCGAATTTCGGACGCAACGAAGGAAATTCATTGCATGTTAGAATGACTTGTGCACATCTGTTCTTCTTTTCACTCGTTAGATCCCTGTAGCGAGCCAGCTGTAATAAATAATGAGGAATGCGTGTGTTCCACCCCTCACGAGCTGGTTTATAACGCTGTAAAAGTCCCATGATATACACTAACTAGGACTTGTTGCTAGGATACAAAGACGCTGTAATCCTGACGGCGGAAACCCTTTGCTTAGCTCAATGATGCTGCAAAAGTCTGGGAGATAATTTTCAAAATAAAGGAAAAGGAATTGCCAAGTTGCGATTTCCCTGGAGGCCCCTCTCCTTATCTCTCCCCCTCCTCCCCTCCACCATTGTGACTCTGTTTCTGTCCCCCATTCGCTTTGTGTATGTATAGGGCCTACGTGTCTATCTACATACGCACACACAAACTTGCTTTAAAATGGGATACCACGGTCAAACATGTTTAAGGACTAGTGTGTAGGCCTACATACTTGCTTATTATTATTATTGTTATTATTATTATTATTATTATTATTATTATTATTATTATTATTATCATCATTATTATTAATAGTGGCTTGTGCAGCAAATTCTGAAAACTAAGTTCATTAGACGGTCAAATAAAATTTTTTCAGATTTATTTTCAATGAAGAATACCAGACATTTTGAAAGTTATTTGCTTCCGTAATAATGAAACATACTCCTCTGAATGGTTTTTTTAAGCCAAATACTTTTTCTTGAAGCCATCGACCTTCAGTTTTTGAGTTTCAACGCGAAAACGCAAGTAACAATGTCAGGACGATCAGTGGGTTTTTCATTTGGGAGTAAAGCAATAGCTATTTCAGGTCATTGTGGATTGTAGGTGAAAGTTAAAAAGTCAGGTTTGCTATGCTTTCGAACAATAGACACAGCATCTTGGTATAGTGCTGCATGTAGAGCTTGAAATATAGAGGGTAAAATCATTTTATTCTGCTACGAGATCTTCCTGAAATGATCGGGAGGCTACAAAATTTTGTAAGCCCTTATTTTATCAGTAGTTAATACCTTTTACTATTTCCTTAGGAACTGTAATTTTTGCGCTCTCTCGAGCCAATACTGAAGAGAATGACGCATATAAATATCTACACCACATCGACATTAAGTATATGAAAAGACCCAACCATTTCCACTTGATTAATAACTATAAAAATAATTCATTTTAATAACAATATTATTATCTTCATATAGCCGCCATTCAGTAAATTATAGAAATGAAGATCTAATTTCATACATTCTCTAATCTACGAATATAACCCCAAAACGTTTCACTTTCATATCATCAGTATAGCATTAATACGTATAATTAATGAAAAATAGACACAACATGGCATTAATTATAATAATATTTAATTTCTAATGTTGATAATGACATCAAACCACCTCAAGTTTTGTAGATTTTAATATCCAATACACAGCTGTACTCAGAAAATTACACACAGCAGAATCAGACCTGTAAATTATTTTTAGTAAGTCTTGAAGTTTTTAATAACCAATAATTGAAATTGAGCTCCAAATGTGTCAGCAATCCTGCAGGTCATGGCCTTCGTGTAATAGCCTACTGTTTATTGTAATGTGCGTTTTGTTTTATTCTGAAATGCAATTAGTTATCAAAACTGACGAAAGATAGATTTTGGAAATTAGGAAAATTATGTAGGAAAACTAACGATTCATTGAAAGTCACTATTTTTCTGAAAAATTTTGGCTTCCAAGCTTCAAAATGAGGGGTCATTTATTAAAATCCGGTCAGTCGTTTTCCCGTAAAAACTATTACCAGTTCAAATTATATATATATTATTATTATTATTATTATTATTATTATTATTATTATTATTATTATTATTATTATTATTATTAATTATTGCATTACAATGTTGTTTTAGTTATTTCAAGAGAGAGGCTGTTCGATGAAGGTGGAGAAAATGTTGGTCTTTAAGATCCCGTAGTATAGCCTACAGAGTGTTAAAAAAAGTATCCAATATTTTAGGAGATGCTAGTATGCATCAAAACAAGAAAATAATGTCTGAACAACTTAATATTCTAGGTTATAATAATAAGATCCGGAAAACAGTCGAATTCAAGAAGAGATGATAGGAATAAAAGGCTCCTTGGAATAAAAACAACTGAATATTTGAGGTTATAACAACACTTTCTTTTGAACTCTTTTACCTTTCTTTGAACATGTTCAATTTCATTGTAAACCATTTTACTTAGCCTATAATAATAAGGAATAAACAATTTTTTTTGTCAAACTCCCGGAGTGAAAATACCTTATTCTTATGGAAATTCATGCGCTGATTCCGAAAATGCCTTTGGATTTTTCCTTCGGTCTTAGTTTCATAAGATATATAAAATAAATTAAATAAAAATAAAATTATGAAATGTTTAATTGGGTGGTGGTGATTGAGTAACGTGTTGGGTTGGGATAAATTAAAACCATATCTTTTAGAATGTTTTCTTAATGTTCACAATTTCACTATAATTTTGTATGCGCCTTTATTTATTTATTTGTTTGTTTGTTTGTTTATTTGCTTTCTTATTTATTTATTTACTTATTTATATATTTATTTTTTTACTTTTACTTATTTATTTACTTATTTACTTATTTATGTACATTTATTTATTTACGTTTTATTTACTTATTTACTTGTTTATTTTACTTATTTACTTATTTATTTATTTTACTTATTCACTTACTTATTTATTTACTTTCTTATTTATTTCCTTACTTACTTATTTACTTACTTAGTTACTTATTTACTTACTTACTCATTTCCTTACTTATTCACTTACTTAGTTACTTACTTATTTACTTGCTTACTTATTTACTTAATTAATTACATATTTACTTACTTTCTTATTTACTTACTTTCTTATTTACTTACTTATTTCCTACTTACTTATTTACTTAGTTACTTCCTTACTTATTTACTTACTTATTTACTTAATTAGTTACTTATTTATTTACTTACTTATATACTTACTTACTTATTTCCTTACTTCCTTATTTGCTTAGTTACTTCCTTACTTATTTACTTACTTACTTAGTTACTTACTTATTACTTCCTTATTTACTTAGTTACTCACTTAGTTACTTACTTATTTACTTACTTCCTTATTTACTTAGTTACTCACTTACTTAGTTACTTACTTATTTACTTAGTTACTTCCTTACTTATTTACTTACTTATTTACTTAATTAGTTACTTATTTATTTACTTACTTACTTATATAATTACTTATTTCTTACTTACTTATTTACTTAGTTACTTCACTTATTTACTTACTTACTTAGTTACTTACTTATTTACTTACTTCCTTATTTACTTAGTTACTCACTTACTTAGTTACTTACTTATTAATTAATTAATTAATTTCTTAATTAATTAATTAATTTCTTTGTAAGATTTTTACCTGGAAAATCAATAAAATGCCCTCGTTAACACATTGATGACGTTGAATTTATACCACCAAACTTTCAATAAACAATTCCATTCCAAAATTCTACAAAATGCAAAGTGTAAACATTAAAAAAATTCTATGAAATCCTAAATATTTGAATAGTTGTAGGAAATCGGGCCTAAAGTGGGATTTTTCATTTTTTTAAGGACGATGAAATATTGGGCATTTAGAAAAAAAAAATTATGGTCCTAGGTGCTATAGTTTTCATTATATTGCTTATTGAATGTTGGTATTACTTAGCAACTATTAGAAAGATTTAAGTATTTAAGAAGCACTGTGTAAAACTACGTCCTAGTTTAGTATGTAAAAAAAAGCCTACAGGTAGCACAAGATGTCAAAACATAGAAATGCAGTTTTTACACCGCAAATTCGTTATTTTGTTCTCCTGTAAAATTTTCTTTCACGACTTCAGGTCCCTTTTCGCGCAACGGGTCACATATGATGATGATAAAATGCTAAATTTTATTTTTAAAGTACTAGACTTTTAATTTTAAGTTGTTAAAATCTACCACTCCCCCAGATTGTCCTTCGTCTTGCAAACTGTTTCCTTGGTGATGTTATCAGCCTAGGGTAGCCGTGGCGAGAATGCGACTCGCGAGAGATTGTGGCTCGCAATGATAGCTATGCATTTCTCTTGCTTCTAACCTCCCCCAACCCCCACCCTCTCACTCACTTGTCAAACTCCGTTCCATTTGTATTTGTCTCTGACCTGCGAAACCATATGTCTCTCTCAAAATGTACGAAAGTTCCAAGTAGGATGGGAGGACGCATTTTTTTGCTGTCAATATGATGAGAATATTAAATGTATGATTTTTTCACGACTATTACGAGGAAAACGGTTGTATAACATAAAACGGCATTATACTACATGTTACTGATGAAACATCCAGTGGAAACCTCCAGGAAGAAGAGGAAGAGGTAGACCAAAAAGAACTTGGGACAACGAAGTAATGGAAGTCATGCACAAGAGGGGTTGAGGACTGAAGACGCACAAGACAGAAGGCTTTGGAGGATTGGGAAGACGTCATACCTATTTACAAATCGAAGGAACCCGAAGGTTCATTGCCGCCCTCAGGAGCGGTCCCTATCCTGAAGATTAATCCAGTCTCTACAACATACCACACCTCCCTCAAATCCATTTCAATATTATCCTCCCATCTACGTCTCGAAAGGTATTTTTCTTTCCCAACTAACACTCTATATGCAATTCTGATTCGACTGGCACTGGATCTCAAACAGGATTTAATGTTCCTAGGCAATAGTAGAGAATCTTTAATATATACTCATGAAAGATTAAAAGTTAGGTCTTATTAATAATAATAATAATAATAATAATAATAATAATAATAATAATAATATCATCATCATCATCATCATCATCATCATCATCTCTGTACGTCGAACCTTTTTCATCAGATGTACGGTTAGCTCTTCAATTTGAACTGATTTACTATGTGATGACAAATGAAAGCTAGATGTAAGGACTTGACAAATGTTGAACTTTCAAATCTTTGCCAAAAATAAATATCCGAAGCTTCGTTCTTTCGCTTGCTCTGTTGAAGACATGTTCGCTGCAACATACGTTTGTGTAAAATTATTTTCAACAATGAAAATAGTACTGGCGCAGACAAATTGAAGTTGTAATTATAATCATAATCGAGTTTAATGATTTAATTATATTTAGGTAATTATTATTATTATTATTATTATTATTATTATTATTATTATTATTATTAGTACATAATCATTTCATTGGAGTGTTGGGAAAATAAAATAATTGATAAATTGTATTGTATCGTATTGTATTGTATTGCTATTGTATTGTGTTGTATCGTACATTGTATTGTATCGTATCGTATCGTATTGTATTGTATTGTATTGTATCGTATTATCGTATCGTATTGTATTGTATTGTATTGTATTGTATCGTATCGTATCGTATCGTATTATATTGTATTGTATTGTATTGTATTGTATTGTATTTTTTGTATTTTTATATTCTGCTCCTTAGCAATATAGTAATTTTCTATTTTTGTATCACTGGTTGAGTGGAAGAGAAGGCCGAATGCCTTAACTCTGCCAGTTAAAAAAAATTATTATTATTATTATTATTATTATTATTATTATTATTATTATTATTATTATTATTATTATTATTATTATTATTATTGGACTCTCACTCTGAGAGAGGATCATAGGTTAAGGGTGTTTGAGAATAAGGCGCTTAGGAAAATATTTGGGGCTAAGCGGGATGAAGTTACAGGAGAATGGAGAAAGTTACACAACGCAGAACTGCAAGCATTGTATTCTTCACCTGACATAATTAGGATCATTAAATCCAGACGTTTGAGATGGGCAGGGCATGTAGCACGTATGGGCGAATCCAGAAATGCATATAGAGTGTTAGTTGGGAGACCGGAGGGAAAAAGACCTTTGGGGAGGCCGAGACGTAGATGGGAGGATAATATTAAAATGGATTTGAGGGAGGTGGCATATGATGATAGAGACTGGATTAATCTTGCACAGGATAGGGACCGATGGCGGGCTAATGTGAGGGCGGCAATGAACCTTCGGGTTCCTTAAAAGCCGTTTGTAAGTAAGTAAGTAATTATTATTATTATAAAAACCAAATTTAGATCACGACTGACAGACAAATACCTTCGTGATCAACTACGACTGGCAGTAAGTAACATAATTCCTGATTTTGAAACTTTGTCGCAGAAACATTCTGAAGACAGTTAATTTTAGGTTGTGATATTGTTCATTTATCATTCATTTTTTTTTCGTTACACATACTAAACATTAGTTTGTAGCCTTGTACTGTATAAAATTATATTTAACTGCTTGACGTAAGGAAAATGAAAATCCGTTAATAAGTCAGACAGTTTCTTCACTTCCCCTTCGGGTGTCCGCCTCCCTCCATAGGTGCTATGCACGTTGCAGGTTACACAGTGGCTCGGCACACGATCACATTTTCGCCACGGCTGGCCAAGGGGAAGAACATCGCTTGAGACAACAAAGAAGCAACAGAGACACGCAGATCTATTTCGTATTGGGAGACGAACCCGAGAACACTGAAGAATTTGTAGCCGAAAATCGATCCACAAGAGGGACAGTACTTCAGCTAATTGCATGCCTGACAGAATGCCAGAATGCTAATGAATTGCAGAGCGACAAGCTGGTCGTGGAAGTTCGTGGAACGGCTTGTAAAAATGCGGATGTTATCAGATCGTAGACACGTGTTAAATATGCATCTGTCCACACTTACAAATCGACAGCACATTACTGGCGTATCGTCGATTACAACTGTCATTAGCTGGGCTTCAATTAAAACAAATCACAGCACGCGCGCACTTTTGTAATTGATTTGAGTTCCAGCGTTCCTGACCTCGCGCCGCGGGGGGAATGGAGTGGGGACCCGTTTCACAAGAAGGCTTCAAGCTCTTCGCTATGCCACTCTTTTCTGTTCGTCTCTCATTTTAACAGGGGCGGCTCCTTTAGGCCCGTAACACACTTGAAGAGTTTTCGCTAGCGAGAAATGTGTTGTGAGAAAGAGGCGAAGAGCCTTCCTCCACACACTTGGCGAGTTCTCGCTATCACAGATCACACCTCGCTATGACCATCTATGCCAGGCATGTCAGAAATCAGACTCTGAATGTGCAGTTATGTGCGCGGATCGCCGGTCTGTGCGGACTGCATCATTCAAGCGTTGTTCTTACCAGTTCTTAGCTGGAGGGGTGTACAGTAATCTATTCTGCACTTCTAGGGTTGGATTAAATAGACATTTGGACATTATGAACATAGTTAGCAGAACGAAAAAAAAAACACAGTTATTTTCAGTGTCTATATTTGACAATTGTAATACAAAAAACTTTAGACTTACTCAGTTATACTTCACAAAGTAGTGGTTTGTAAAACGTAATTTATTAATATGATTTTTATACAGTAATTGAAAAAAAAAATAGCGGTAATTTCGAAACAACAAGAAACGAACAAGTATTTCATTTTACGCAGTAGATACTAATTATTTTAAAGTAATAGACCCTACTCTTTCATTGTTCGTCAAGCATTATTATTTACTGTGACCATTGGTACACAAATGTTGAAGAAAATATTATACTCCCAACTAATTACATGCAGTAGGACATTGTGAAGTTTTTACACTGAAATTATTTCTTTGCTGTATGCCAATATAAATTAATATTAATATTAATAAATATAAATTAAGCTTAGAATTTAAATTCACATATAGTTTATTTGAAAACGTTGAGAGCAAGTATCGAAAAGTTGGGAGCGTTACTCAAAGAAATTAAAAGTGTAGTTCACAAGCTGTGAAGCGACGATATCCTCTTCATGTCAGATTTAAAGATTTATTAATATAAGTATATTGAATTTTTATCTTTTGAAGACGTGGAGAAGTTCAAATATCTGGGAGCAACAGTAACAAATATAAATGATACTCGGGAGGAAATTAAACACAGAATAAATATGGGAAATGCCTGTTATTATTCGGTTGAGAAACTTTTATCATCCAGTCTGCTGTCAAAAAATTTGAAAGTTAGAATTAATAAAACAATTATATTGCCGGTTGTTCTTTATGGTTGTGAAACTTGGACTCTCACTTTCAGAGAGGAACAGAGATTAAGGGTGTTTGAGAATAAGGTGCTTAGGAAAATATTTGGGGCTAAGAGGGATGAAGTTACAGGAGAATGGAGAAAGTTACACAACGCAGAACTGCACGCATTGTATTCTTCACCTGACATAATTAGGAACATTAAATCCAGACGTTTGAGATGGGCAGAGCATGTAACACGTATGGGCGAATCCAGAAATGCATATAGAGTGTTAGTTGGGAGGCCGGAGAGAAAAAGACCTTTAGGGAGACCGAGACGTAGGTGGGAGGATAATATTAAAATGGATTTGAGGGAGGTGAGATATGATGATAGAGAATGGATTAATCTTGCTCAGGATAGGGACCAATGGCGGGCTTATGTGAGCGGCAATGAATCTCTGGGTTCCTTAAAAATCAGTAAGTAAGTAAGTACGTAAGTAAGTATATTGAATTAATATTGTGACGTGATATGGAAAATTTGCCATTATATATTTTTCCAGAAAAGTTTTCCTCCTTGCAAGTAGTTGATTTCTTCTCTCCTTACAACCTCAAGAGCCTCACATGTATTCCTCACTATATTCTCATCACTTACCAGTTTATGAAATGAAAGTCGTAAGTCGTCTAACCTTTGATGGCTGTATTAGTACAGACTCCAAAACAACGCCATTGTCAAGTACTTTTGCCGTGAGAGTTCTGATTAAGAAATAACAGCTGGCAAAATCATATTCTGAGAACTTTACTAATCTGATCTAAATTGTCACCTCACAACACTATTACCTCGACATAGGCTGATGAAAGCCTTTCATTTTAAAATAATTATTATTGTTGGCTGAGGAAAACTTTATAACAATTATGTTATATGATTCTTAATTTCTCTTCTCAGTTATCTGTGAACTCCTCACTTTATTTATCATAACTCATTCACAGACACAGCCAAATCGGCACTCGTACTGAAACTGTGTTACTGAAACAAAAGCTGCTGCAGGTATTGTATAGCCCTGTCGCGTTCCCCTCCAAGGCGATTCACTCCCTCCAGGTAGGGGAATAGAAAGTGCACATCGCACAGAGAAAGTTGCACAACGTGCGCGACTGCACAATGTGCAGGGTTTTGACATGCCTGATCTATGCACTGCCTTCATGCAGAAATCATTTTTCTGATTATAGTAATGACTCGTTGGGGGAAATATTATAGGTTATGTATTTAAGTACGACAATATACGTAAATACATAACCTATAATATATTGTCGTACTTTACAAATTACGTACGAACGCTTTGTTGAATCTGAGTATTCAGATGATGAGGAAATGGAGTTACATCAACATATTTTGTTCATGAAAAGAAGAATTAGGCCTAAAATTAAAGCCAGAAATATCTGAAAATCACATTGTATCTTACGAAAATAAGGGCGAGTTTTGGGCACTGGTTTCGATTTGAATGATGATACGTTTAGGCGTTATTTCAGGTTGAATGGACCACAGTTGTTTTATTTTTTTTTTTTTTTGCCATTCATGATATGATAGGGAATTCTTTTCTATATTTTGATTAAAATTACGTAAACTGTTAAGACATATAGATACATTATTTCAAATGTTTAATCAATACTATTAAATCTCATCAAAATAAAATATAGCTCTATTTATTTTCAGATAATCTGATATTTGAATAATTTCGAGGGAAAAATTGTTCCGGAGCCGGGTATCGAACCCGGGACCTATGGTTTAACGTACCAACGCTCTACCACTGAGCTAGATCGGGAACTCTAACCGACACCGATCCAATTTTTCCTCTATATCCACAGACCTCAAAGTGGGCTGACAACCGTCAAGCAACCAACTTCGAGTGCACACTAACTCCGTGTGACTTAAATTGTGGTTGGTACGTTAAACCAAAGGTCCCGGGTTCGATACCCGGCTCCGGAACAATTTTTCCCTCGAAATTATTCAAATCAACTTTACAGGGAGTTATACCTGAAATCTTGATTTGCATAATACACGTCACTGTTCGTTAACAGAAAACCACAATTTAAGTCACACGGAGTTAATGTGCACTCGAAGTTGGTTGCTTGACGGTTGTCAGCCCACTTTGAGGTCTGTGGATATAGAGGGAAAAATTGGATCGGTGTCGGTTAGAGTTCCCGGGTAGCTCAGTGGTAGAGCGTTGGTATGTTAAACCAAAGGTCCCGGGTTCGATACCCGGCTCCGGAACAATTTTTCCCTCGAAATTATTCAAATCAACTTTACAGGGAGTTATACCTGAAATCTTGATTTGCAATCTGATATTTGTCTCCAGATTTCTTCTTTAAGTTTCGTGTTTTTATAGTTTTCATCCCGTGTATAATATAAATAGGCCTACGGGTGACATCGTACAAGTTCGATAAGTTTCTGACTGCAATTATCAGCCATCTTTCCTCATTTTCAAATAAAAACAATACAATTCATCGCCACCTGTGATATCTTTTTCTACATTCAATCGTCATAAAGAGTATAAATGTCAAAAATCTTTGATAAATGTGTCAAGAAAATTCGCTGAGCTACCGATTCCAGCGAGAAACTCGCGCGAGGTTTTTACCTCTTCCAGTGTGTGGACGTCCATTTGAATCCATGTTATCAATTTTTTAATTTTCTCGCAACACATTTCTCGCTGGCGAAAACTCTGCAAGTGTGTTACGGGCCTTAGTTTGTAAGAAGTTTGTTCTGCAACCAAAAATTTATGAATCCATAAACTGCCTTGGAGTTGAGTAATTTAGTCTGGCTACTAGATCGAAGGTTTTCAAACTTTTTGAAGGCTCGACCCACTTTTGGGCTAGAGTTTTATTTGCGATCCCTCCCCACTACCGTACCGGCTCTTGACATCATTCGAAAAAACACAAATCGCTGTAAAATAGTAAACAATTATATAATTTTTACCCAAAACCAGTGCATACAACCCAAAGTATACAAAAAGTCTGTCCCTCCATTCACTACCTTAATCGCTTAAGAAACTTATTTCCCTGCAACTAAAACGTACCCTAGTACAGGGATATCATTTTATTTTTACTAACATTTTTAATATCAACCTGGCTATATCTTTGGATTTAAGGTCTAGAACCAGAAACACCGCTTGCTTCCCCTTCCAAGACTGGAGTTCGATGATACTGGCGTAAAATACAAATCACTTTACTACGTATAGGAGGGAAGAAAAGTAGTTCATCCATTTACGTAAACTAGGAAATATCGCAATTTTGAGTTTGATAATTTTCATTAGGTTTTTGTTTAATCAAAATACAGTACTGTATTAACACTTAGTGTTTTTACTCACGAATTGAGCTATCCATTCGGACGTATTAATTATAGAGTGTACATTGTACTGTTACAGAACATTAGCGTACAATATAGAGCATTAAGTTAAATTGAAAAATAATCATAATATGGATATTTAAACTCATTTTTGAAAATAGTGGCCTTCATTTCGATACAGGCTTCAGTTCTAATGTGCATATTATCGCAGTATAGACTATTGTACCTAATTCCAATTACCAGTTTCGGCCTTGGTAATAGTAACTCAAGTTGAAATAATTCTATACCTACTCTATACGTACTGTAAATTTAATCTTCACTTCTGCCCGATCCGAAAAGATAAAATTACTCAGAAATGCTATCTACTGTCCGTTCAAGTGGTTTTGTCGCTGGGTCGTAGAAAGGGGGGGATCACGTGACAGTTAATTACTTAAAGAGGCCCTTTTATTTAAGTTATTTTAAACAGTTGTATAATATTACGTAGACGTCGAATTCATAACAGAAATTAATGTTTTCAGAAAAGAGTTAAGACAGCCCAGCTACTAGACTTTACAGAGGGGCGAACAGAAGCAGGTGGGGGAAATCGGGATGCGCTTAGGCAAACGGACGACAGTAGCTGTGCGAAAATGTGATTCAATATTGACAGCTCTTTCGTCACTGGAAAACGCGAACATATTTCTGGTACGTAATATACTCACTCAGTACTGCATACGCGGCCTCGGTTCTGTGTGGAGAACGGTTGGAAGTTTACTAGTAGAGGGGGTGGGAGTGAAGTACATTAAAAAATTCAGGTACAATAAAAATTGAAGTAAGAATAAAATGATGTCCCTGTATAAACTTTAGTAATGCCGCAATTCGAACTTAAAACTTCGGAATAATGATCTCTTTGGTGTGTTTCGCCAACATTTTAGCTTTTCTTACAGCTACATGTATGGGAACAGAATATGTAATTACATAAAATCCGCGTTCTACTGATAACAATATCGAAATATAAATAATGAAATTCGTAGAGGTACCTATCCAACAAATTTGTGAATAGTGTATATTTCAAATTCCTGTTTCAAGTTAGACTACATTTTCTTTGACAGGCCTAATTTCGTAAGCAATCGTAATGGGACATAATCGTCTACGAAGTACTCTTGATAGTAGTACTATACCACATATAATATTGAATGGGATTTTTGTTAAATACAGTGAAACAGTTAAAAATCTTGCCATTTTTACGGGTAGCGATCTAAATTGAACACTCAAGTAACACACATTTACAAAAAAATATTTTCTCAACTTCACTCCTTGTTTCATATGAAAGAATTTCTGCCACTTAGTCTAAAAAGAATCTTATTCAGACGCTTGTAATGCCCCATTTTGATAATGTAAGTTCACTCTTAGCTGAGAGACTACAACGTGTTCATAATGTGTGCATACGATTCATCTGCAATATTCGAAAATTTGACCATATAACACCTTCCCTCCAGTTACTTTCATGAGTGCGTCTGAAGGAACGAAGAACAATACATTCACTGTCTCTTCTGTTTAGAATCATGCATACTTCTACTCCGAATTATCTGTTATCGTGCTTTCAATTTCTTACAACTCTTCGAAACCGACATCAAGCACTTCTTTCTATCCCTCACCATAGAACGTCTTTATACTCATCTTCCTATATACCGTAGAAATACCTCGCCTCTGGAATTCGTTACCTAATGACATGACGTCAGGGACTGCCGGACTTTATCACAATTCAAAATTAAATTGGAAAATATTGTCTTAGGTAATGTTTTTTAGGTATTGCAAGAAGTATTGATTTGTGTTTTTTTTATTTTTCTTTTTTAATCTAGATTAAAATTGCAAGTTTCTTCTTTATGTTAGTTAATTAGTTAGGATGCAATTAATTATGATACTTAATCACTCATTTAAAGTTTGTGTGACTGCAACCTGTGTATATTTTTGTGTGGCTTTACTTTGTTTATAGTGTTTTTTTCTCTCTCTTTATTTCTTGTGTAGCTTTAGTTTGTACAGGGACATCATTTTATTTTTACTTCAATTTTTATTGTACCTGAGTTTTTGAACGTACTTCACTCCCACCCCTTTTACTAATGAAGTTCAACCGTCCTCCACACAGATCCAAGACCGCATATACAGTCATAGTAGCCTTACGGTTATAGTAAACAGTACGTTCCAAAATGTGTTCGCGTTTTCCAGTGACGAAAGAGCTTTAAATATTGAATCATTTTCGCACAGATACTGTCGTCCATTTGTCTACGTCGTATCCCGGTTTCCCCCACCTGCTTTTATTCGCCAACTAATGGCTGGGTTGTCGTCTTAGCTCTTTTGTGAGAACATTAATTTCTGTTAGAAATTGGACGTCTACGTAATATTATACAACTGTTTAAAACAATTTAAATAAAAGGGCCTCGTTAAGTAATTAACTGTCACGTGATTTCCTCCCTTTCTACGACCCTACGACATAACCACTTGGATGGACAGTAGATAGTATGTCTGAATAATTTTATCTTTTCGGATCGGGCAGAAGTGAAGATTGAATTTACAGTACGTAAGATTCTCTTTTATAGAGTAAGTACAGATTTATTTCAACATGAGTTACTAGTTATGAAGGACGAAACTGGTAATTGGGATTAGGTACAGTAGTCTATAGTGCGATAATATACACATTAGAACTGAAGTCTGTATCGAAATGAACGGCCATCATTTTAAAAAATGTGTTTAAATATCCATATTATGATTATTTTTCAATTTAACTTCATTCTCTATATTGTACGCTAATGTGCTGTAGACAGTATAATATACACCGCATAATGAATACGTCCACATGGACAGCTCAGTTCGTGAGTAAAAACACTGATTGTTAATACTGTACTGTATTTTGATTAAACAAAAACCTAATAAAAATTATCAAACTCAAAATTGCGATATTTCCTAGTTTACGTAAATGGATGAACTACTTTTCTTCCCTCCTATACCTAGTAAAGTGATTTGTTTGTATATTACGCCAGTATCATCGAACTCCAGTCGAGGAAGGGGGTAGCAAACGACGTTGATACAAAGGTATAGCCAGGTTAATATTAAAAATGTTAGTAAAAATAAAATGATGTCCCTGTATATAGTGTATTTTTTCTGTTTATTTCTATTATTGTATTTGTATTCCTAGTGTTGTGGAAGAGAAGGCCTGATGGCCTTAACTACACCAGAATAAAAAATAAATAAAATAAATAATTTCCAATCTTTCAGTCACGAAATGTCTTTTAAATGCGATGAGAATCGTAGGGCAGATTGGATCAGAAAACTGGCAATGTCGCGCACAAAAAAAAGCTATCAATCTCCGTAGAGCCGCTATTGGGACGAAGCCTGTTTGTTTCATAACAAATTCTTTGTTTAATTCCCTCCGGCTGGACGGAGCCACGTACAGTACAAAGCTCCTAGGACGGTCGCACACAGTCCTGGGACTGAAACTGGCTATCACAAATAAATTTAACATAAAAACAGGAAGAGACATTGAGAGAGAGAGAGAGGCAAACCATATCCCGGAGAGAGTTTTGGAAACTCCCCGTCGGGAAGGGCTGACCATGTCCAGTTGTGATGACAAGAGACCCTCTGGGAAAGGGGTGAGAGGGGGTGGTTTGCAATATTCCCGCTGACAAGTCCGTGCTAATTACGATACCGTGTTCTGTTTCATTCGCTCTCCCTATTCATTTTTTATAACAGCGCTGGGACTCCCCCGTGCACCGCTCTGGTCTGGGACTGTCGGGGAAAAAAAGCATCGGGCAGCGATCGCAAATCAACCCCTTTGTTTCCTACATAAGCCAAGCTGCCACTCGATGTGTATCAACTCCTCCCTCCCTGCTTGTCCTCACCCCCTTGCTCCTTTTTCTAGACCGACGTGCACCCCCCCGCCCAAGTCGTCGTTCGCGATCCATGCATGGCCATTCCCACACTCCGCAATACAAAGCCCTCTTTTTTCTGTTTTCATTCACTTCTGTGTTACATTGTAGCTTCCACTGCAGGCAAGCATCAGCTGGCCGACAAGAAACTCTATGGAGACCACAAAAATGGGAGCGTGGTCCAATGCTCCATTGTTGGCAAATGTTCCAACCCCTTCTTCCAACCCGTCTTTTCTTCTTATTATTATTCTCCCCTCGGAACTAGCTGTATCTGAATTAAGTCTCTCACCAAAATGTCCATGATTCGACAGTAAGTTTCATGATATTTATCGAGAACAAAATAGGTGTGAACCAGAGTGCTGTATTGGAGTTAAATCGCTCGCTTGAACTCGGTCGAGTGTCGCACCCTCGAGTGAGATACGATCGGTCGTGATACGCTCGTAATAAATAGAAGCACAGTACAAGGTCATCTCACCGACATGTCTTATCTTGTATGGAAAGCGACAGATAAGATACACATATGTTTTGCTCACACGGTAAAAATAAGGCTTTATTTTCTGAGTTTATGACAAACGTTTAATGTATGTATATATGGGTATATACTCGGTGGCAGTGGTAACTAATTACACTCAATAATGGCAATAATAAACTTATTACTTAAAAATACTAATAATAATACTAATAATTAATACTAACATTATTTTATAATAATAATAATAATAATAATAATAATAATAATAATAATAACAGGGAATATCCTAAATTAAATGAAGCACGATCACTTAAAATAACATTTAAAATAAATCTAATTTGTATCTTAAACCTAAGTTCGAACTAAAGCCCACGAGTATGATATGTTCATATCTGCACAAGTACAGTACCTTTCAACACTACACTCATTTCGCTGTCAACTCACTCACTGCACTGGAACTACGACACATTTCACTGATTCTATCCTGATTTCACTAACACTTCAAAAACATTTCACTGTTCAAATACTTTGCACTGCCACTATAAACTATAAAGCTTCACTGACAGAAACACATTTCACTGAAACAACACACTACACTGACACAACATAATTCTTCACTGATACAACACTTCAATAACAACATATCATTTACACCCTTTAAATACTGTGTATAATTACCGTCTATTAGTAAAGTCCTTAAGCCTATTGTTAAATACATTTTTGGTTGTTGTTAAAGCCCTTAGTAAGAAGTAAAGCCTTTAGTTTTACATGGAACAGTCAATGGAACGTACCAAAACAGGAACATGAAGTTATAAATAAAATAGTATGAAAAACTTCGATATACAGTTATTATTGCTAATTCATAATTATTCAATATTTCATTTACCACATATATAATATGATAGGTCCATACATAGTGTTCCGCCTATATACTGCGACAATGTAGAAACATTTTACAAAATATTATTGATATAGCAATAGATTAATAACAATATTAGTACAGAGATAACGTCACAGAAAATATAATAAAACGAATAATCATGCTGCACAACTGTTACAGACGCAAAGATTGATACACTAATTATTAGAGATTATTATTATTATTATTATTATTATTATTATTATTATTATTATTATTATTATCATTATTACTACTACTACTACTACTACTACTACTACTACTACTACTACTACTACTACTACTACTAGAAAACTTGATACAGTTCTTGCATTATCGTGATTGTGTTCTCCGTTTATAATAATTACATTTACATCCAATAACATCTATCAGATGTGGCAAAAACAGAATCACTCCTGTGTGGGGGGGGGGGGAAACCATTTACCTACAACATTTATATTAGATTTTAAAGCAAGTTTTGTAGTTGTACTATGGAGAGGTTAGTTAAACACTGCAAAGTTTTGAAATGATAAACGTCTATGATGTTACTACACAGTTAATCTCTATAACAAGAACGAATGTCTAACGCTCGGCTTATACCGTTCGAGGATTTATCGCTCGTGACAATTTTACCCATCATGCATTGCGCTACCTATCTGATTATGCTATGAACTACTTGGCGCTCGAGCGAAGACGTCCGATGCAGACCTCTGGTGTGAACTATAGTTCCAAGCAAACATTTCCTCTACTTTAGAACGTTACTTTTACGTCCAAGTGCAGCATTGAAAATTCACAAAATGATTATTCAGATTTTTGTAAAAGCGTAGATATCTTTAATGATAAAGAATGGAAATATTCTCTAAGGCATATTACAGTATATATCCAAGTTTTACTGCTAGATGCAGTGCTAAATGTTTTTACAGCTCGGCAATATAGCTAAGTAGGATTCATTAAGTTTCTTTTAAAAACCACAAAATTATTATTTAGACTTATTTTACAAGGCGTAGATATCTTTGGTAATATTGTTGTTGTTTAGTCAATTGTCCGAAGACAGATTGAAATCTCGTGACACTAAAATGGCATCTCACGAGGGAACAAAGCCAGGAGATAATGAGTTAGTCTGGCAAGTTCCTTTAAAACACTTGTTGGTAAATATTTTCTGAAGTTTGTTCTTGAAGACCTTGTGGAAGTCGGATATTGTTTTCTTATCGCATTTTCGCGGTCGTGGCAAGGGTGAAAGGAAAGTGTGCAGCTGCATAGTTATATTATAATACAGCTATCACGTTATTATACTATGAAACTGCATAAATTTAACTGCTTGTATAAACAAGAATGCATTGTTGACATTTAAATTGGATGTGTATTTATTATCTATTTATTGCTATGGATAGTAAGCACAAACTCTCAGTTATTTACTTACTTTCTGGCTTTTAAGGAAAACGGAGGTTCATTGCCGCCCTCACATAAGCCCGCCATTCGTCCCTATCCTGAGCAAGATTAATCCATTCTCTATCATCATATCCCACCTCCCTCAAATCCATTTTAATATTATCCTCCCATCTACGTCTCGGCCTTCCCAAAGGTCTTTGTTCCTCCGGCCTCCCAACTGACACTCTATATGCATTTCTGGATTCGCCCATACGTGCTACATGTCCTGCCCATCTCAAACGTCTGGATTTAATGTTCCTAATTATGTCAGGTGAAGAATACAATTCGTGCAGTTCTGTGTTGTGTAACTTTCTCCATTCTCCTGTAACTTCATCCCTCTTAGCCCCAAATATTTTCCTAAGCACCTTGTTCTCAAACACCCTTAATCTATGTTTCTCTCTCAAAGTGAGAATCCACGTTTCACAACCATAAAGAACAACCGGTAATATAACTGTTTTATAAATTCTAACTTTAAGGTTTTTTTGACAGCAGACTGGATAATAAAATCTTCTCAACCGAATAATAATACGCATTTCCCATACCTCCCGAGTATCATTTATATTTGTTACTGTTGCTCCAAGATATTTGAATTTTTCCACCACAAACTCTCAGTTACATTTCAAATATAATTAAATCGTCAACAATACTATTTAATCACTTTCTAACATGTCCACTACCGTATATAATTCGATATAAGTTTATTCCGCAAAGAGTTGGAGTTTATTTTTCAGTTTACTTTACACTTCTTATCGAAGTAATAAATACTCGTAATAATTATACCTCCAACAAAATAAATGCTTAAAAATAAACAACAGCTTGGCTTTCACAAATCAATTTTGTTTCAACAATGAATAAATTTGAATGTTTCTTTGCATCAAGAAAAATTACATTAAAGTCCAATAGGTGATCAACAGGAGCAAAGAACAAATATAATTATAGCACTTCGGGTGAACTTAATAGTTGAGTCGTTCAGAGCAAAAGTGGTGTAAGTCAAAATTGGGTAATGAGGTTTAAAGTAAAAATTCTGTAAAATACAGCGCAAAGTAGCAATTAATATGGCCTTCTTGCTATCCACTGGCTACTAATAGTTTAAACAAATTGAATATTAATTGCTACTTTGTGCTGTATTTTACAGAAAGTTTACATTAACCCTCATTACCCATTTTTGACTTACACCATTTCTGCTCTGAACGGCTCAGTTCTAGAACATGCAAAAATGAAGGGAGTTCGTAACCACGTAGCACTGTGTACGATTTATCAAGGAGGCTGGCATGCCATCAAGAACCTCTCTGCTAAAGACGAATTCAAAAGAAGAGGATTTTTTAAAATGTTTTGTAGCTATCATATTAAACTTGTGCGTATAGTACTGACAATAATCTATAAAGAAAGACGATAAATCATCAAGAATCTATCACTCCCAGTTACAAAATTAAAAATAACAATAAAATATAACATATTTTCCATAGCATTAACTGTGTGAACATTATAGGTTTATCAATATTTAGGTGTTAGAAAGTTAAACACTACAAGCCCGGGGCTTTTTAAAATAAACACAGGACCTCTGTGGGCGTTAAATGTCATTTATAAAACTCATTTCCCGCTTTGCGCTCGTTACGTGTAGGAGTACAAAAACCCGTCGATTTTTCCCTGTAAATGTTTTTCTCTCAGAAAGTCTATTTGCTGAAACAGCATAGAGACAAGTATATTTCAGCAGTGAAATTTCACAAGTGTACTACCACTATTGACAGAGTTAGTACGATGAAATGCCGTCAGTCAAAGACATGTGTGTGTAATTTAAAGATATATATTTGATTCCATTCACATTTCTAAAACATATGTACAGTTTCCACAGAACGATCATACGAACTCTCACGTATTATACAGAGTGGGCCATGAGAACCTGACTCTTATCGCATTATGCTTTTAGGTGATATATTAAATTATCTCCAAATCTGCTGAAGCTATAGAGCTGACGTTTTACCAACACATAGGCACATATCTTTTGTTTGTGGTGTAACAGTATTTGCTTTGTTAATTCACTTCTTTACAAACATTTTCCATGCGAATATTTTCAAATATTTTAATACACTATCTTCAGTAATACGCATTTATGATATATTAAATTTACAGAAACATTGTTTTAGTACCTGTAAGACTACTTACTTATTTACTTACAAATGGCTTTTAAAAAACCCGAAGGTTCATTGTCGCCCTCACATAAGCCCGCCATCGGTCCCTATCCTGTGCAAGATTAATCCAGTCTCTATCATCATATCCCACCTCCCTCAAATCCATTTTAATATTATCCTCCCATCTACGTCTCGGCCTCCCCAAAGGTCTTTTTCCCTCCGGTTTCCCAACTAACACTCTATATGCATTTCTGGATTCGCCCATACGTGCTACATGTCCTGCCCATCTCAAACGTCTGGATTTAATGTTCCTAATTATGTCAGGTGACGAATACAATGCGTGCAGTTCTGTGTTGTGTAACTTTCTCCATTCTCCTGTAACTTCACCCCGCTTAGCCCCAAATACTTTCCTAAGCACCTTATTCTCAAACACCCTTAACCTATGTTTCTCTCTCAGAGTGAGAGTCCAAGTTTCACAACCATACAGAACAACCGGTAATGTAACTGTTTTATAAATTCCAACTTTCAGATTTTTTGACAGCAGACTAGATGATAAGAGCTTCTCAACCGAATAATAACAGGCATTTCCCATATTTATTCTGCGTTTAATTTCCTCCCGAGTGTCATTTATATTTGTTACTGTTGCTCCAAGATATTTGAATTTTTCCCCCTTCGAAGGATAAATCTCCAATTTTTATATTTCCATTTCGTACAATATTCTCATCATCTTGTAAGGCTATTAAACAAACATATCTGAAAATTTCATTTTTCTGTAAAAAAAAGTTGAGAAAATATTCCTTTTTAAAGAAGCAAACTTGTGAAAAATGAACATTAAAATTAAAACTTACATTCTTATAATGCACTTATACTTCTCAGACAAGTCTTAAAATTACCATGGATACAGTTTTAATAAGTTCTCATTCCTTTATCCATTGAATCAGTGCTGGCCATCCCTGTATATAGCTCGACCAAGCGGCATATACTACCTCTTTAGTCTGTCTCTTTCCTTTCCTCTGTAAAGCGCTCAGGCTCTCCTGGGCTCTAAAGCGCGCGCTTGCTCCTATGGATATCAGTTGACATCACTGGCGTAGGCTATGTATCGGACAAAGCAAATAGTGACCGTCTATTCTCATTAACCCTTCTGCTACCAAGGGGAGTAATAAGATTACCCGACTGATGATATTTAAATATTATTTTCAATTTCCTCCATTTTCATTTTTGAAATTTCATGTATTTATCCGTTATATGTCTGCTAACATTTTGAATTAAGAATAACACAAATAATTAATCTACTTTAATAAGTAATTCGCGTTATTTAAGTAGGGGTGAACTTGTTACCCCCCTTTGGTAGTCTGCGTCGTAAAAATTCCAGGATAGGAAATCCAAATTTGTAAGCTAATTTTCTACATTTTTGAGCTTATTTGCTTCCAAATTATTTCATTGTCTGTCATTCATATCATTAAATTCATAATATAGTTATCTATATTACCGTGACTATAATGACTTTTGCTTCCATTTTTTTTTATTTTTATTTCTGTGTGTTATGGTTATACTAAAAGTGATTTTGTTATAAATAATTAATTATAGTCGCGACGCTGTTATTCCCGGCGTGACTCCTCCTCTTTGCTTACGTCTTAGGAAGTGAAGGCTCTATAAAGTCTAAGTAGACAGTATCGTTCGCCATTTTTGTTCTTTCGTTGCCGAGCTACCAGACGAGGGATCTATTTGCCACACCGTTAAACATATCATGTCGTAGCTCCTATGATAATAAATCAAACGCACCCTAATTCAGCAAATAATTGAGCGGCAAATAACGTCTTCGTGTACTTTCTGCGAACGCCAACGAAAGAGCCAAAATGGCGGGCGATTATAATAAGTATTTATCGAGCCTTAGGAAATGCATAACGTCATCATCAGCGAATCACAAGACGCATACGTTTAAATGTAGCCGACCTGCAACGTGATTGGCTACCGGAAATTACAGCGACGGGACTATAGTAGAGCCTTTTTCCGAAATATTCATTGTAGTATAATAATAATCCGTGGCGCTACAGCCCGTGGAGGGCCTAGACCGACCAGCCGGCTGCTGGCCTCACGCCCACATGTCGAAGCAGAGATGGACGATCATCCAACCAGAATGGAGGTATCGTGTGGTTAGCACGATGATCCCCCAGCCGTTATAGCTGGCATTCGCAACCGGATTTCGCTACCTATCGTAGCTCCCCAAGTGCATCACGATGCTGGGTGGGCACCGGTCCCATACACTGGCCGAAATTTCATGAGAAAATTTCTTCCCCCATGAGGATTCGAACCAGCGCGCAGGATGCCTTAGACCGCGACGCCACGGCGCGGGACCATTGTAGTATAGGTGCTGTTTATATATTTGAATTTCAGCGAAGGACTAAAATTTATTCTCTTAGAATCCAACATTTATATATTATTTATATCTTTACAATTTTTAACGATTTTTTAAATTTTATTATGTTATAAGCAAATTTCTTAGAGATGTTCATTCTTGTGTATATTATATTTGAATGTTTTAATTTCAACAAATACAATATCCGAAATGATATAAAAAATATTTTATAATACCGTGACTTTCATTGCTTGTATCTGTGTTTTCCATCCTGTCAAAATAATATAGCGTTGAGGAGTTTGCCTTCAAATTGAAGACAGACAAGTTTGATTTTACTGATATGTTTTTTTTTTTTTAATAATAGATAAACGGAGACATACTAGTATAGTAGATATTCGAACTTTCAGGGGTGCAGACTGTAATTCTGACCATTATTTGGTGATTGGAGAATTAAGAGAAAGATTATCAGTAGCCAAGCGAGTAGAGCAGCAAGTTAATATTACTAAATTCAATATTTTGAAATTAAAGGACGAGGAAGCTAAGCAAAATAATCAGGTCGAAATTTCGAATAGGTTTGCCACTTTAGAAAGTTCCGACGAAGTTGAGAAAGAATTAGATGTTAATAGCGTGTGGGAAAATATCAGAGATAGTATCAAAATTGCAGCTGAGCAGAGCATAGGTTATTATGAAACTAAGAAAAAGAAACCGTGGTTTGATGAAGATTGTTGCATGGTAGTAGAAAGAAGGAAACAGGCAAAATTGAAATTCTTACAGGATCCAGTTGAGGAGAAGAGAGATAATTATTTCAATGAAAGACGGGAAGCAAGTCGTACACTTAGGAATAAAAAGAGAGGTTACTTGAAGGAAAAACTGAATGAGGTAGAAACAAATAGTAAGAATAAAAACATTCGAGATTTATATAAGGGTATAAAGGAATTTAAGAACGGATATCAGCCAAGGGTAAACGTGATCAAGGATGAGAATGGTGACTTGCTTGCAAACTGAAAGTTAGAATACATAAAACAGTTATATTACCGGTTCTTCTGTATGGTTGTGAAACTTGGACTCTCACTCTGAGAGAGGAACATAGGTTCAGGGTGTTTGAGAATAAGGTACTTAGGAAAATATTTGGGGCTAAGCGGGATGAAGTTACAGGAGAATGGAAAAAGTTACACAACACAGAACTGCACACATTGTATTCTTCACCTGACATAATTAGGAACATTAAATCCAGACGTTTGAGATGGGCAGGGCATGTAGCACGTATGGGCGAATCCAGAAATGCATATAGAGTGTTAGTTGGGAGACCGGAGGGAAAAAGACCTTTAGGGAGGCCGAGACGTAGATGGGAGGATAATATTAAAATGGATTTGAGGGAGGTGGGGTATGATGATAGAGACTGGATTAATCTTGCACAGGATAGGGACCCCTGGCGGGCTTATGTGAGGGCGGCAATGAACCTTCGGGTTCCTTAAAAGCCATTTGTAAGTAAGTAAGTAAGTTGCCAATAACATATCTGAAGTTCAGTAATTTTGGTACACTTTTTAACAAAATGGAACGGAACTTTAGAATGACCCTGTATTTTTAAAAACTTAAAAATTATTTTGTATACGTCCATAGTCAATAATAACCTATATGCATTGTTACTATTCCAAATGTTTAACAAAGATTGGTACCATGATTTCGATGGGGATAGGGCAATTGTATTACCCCCTTTGGAAGTACTCGTAGTAAGTTGCACAAATCCTTGGTAGCAGGAGGGTTAAAAAATATATATGCACAAAACATTTTTTTTTCTTGGAAAACCTTGACAGTTATAGGGAAATATTATTTGACTCTTTTCTTCACTTATTTATGCTCTACCAACAGTATTTTCTTTCGTAATTCTTATCGTTTACACCCTATAGTTCGAGTCCTCTATAAACTCGTTGAGTTTGAGGCGAACTTTTTAATCACCCGGTGAATGAATGCGTGTATCTTACATTTAGGATTTACATAATAGTAATATGCGTTACAAGAGCGGTATGTTGAAGTTTTCATGTTCGAGGAAAAGATTGAAAAAGCGAAACGTAGTTGAGCTTTTTTTAATTTCCGAGAATTGAAAGAAAACATACCGCTCGTGTATCGTACATTATTTTGTGCGAAGATCGTTTATTACATACCTGAAAGAGGAATTTCTAATTAGTTGCAATGAAATCTCCATCTTGTTTTCTGTTCAATGACGGCAAATTTGCAAAACAAAAAATTATCTATCTTCAACATTGTTGCTTTAAAATGTTTTCTGTGTTTACTATACTCCAGCAGGCCGTGATATACGTCTGTCTTTTTTTTCCCCCCAGTCTATAAATGCGAACTTAAAACAAACGGTAAGGTTATGTAATGATTTATTTTTCATTTTAATATTCAATAATTGTCCAATATTGATACCATACTTCAAATTTATCATAGTTTTTAACATTCAATATTTTGACAACAGACTATTAGCAGATTTCAAAGTTGTGGTCCTTTTCACGAAATAAGCAAGTATTGTTTTTTTTCATTAATTTCTCTTTTTTTTCCCTTCCAACAAATTTGTGAATATATTATAGGCTCTTTCATACCTTGCCCTGGATTTTTCGGGAACCAGAGAAGCACAGCCTTGTTCCCAAGCCTCTTCAAGTTCAAGATCCACATCTCCTTCGTTCAAAGTAGCCGCCATGATGAGTCTGGAATCTTGTTGATTTTTTCACGGCTTCCTTAATGTTACTTGCATCACGAATGCAGTAACTTTAGTGGAGTTGTAGAGTTTACTTAATTTTTGAAAATATTTAAAAACAATAATTAACAGTGCAATTTAGGTGAAATTGCAGTGGTAAGTTTCCAATTTATAATTATTACTATATTGAACGTCTCTAAAAATAATATGTTAAAAGCCTAAAGCAGTAAAATCAATATTTCACTTAAGCGGTAAGAAGAGGGAAATTGTTATGTGTGTTACGTTGGGAATACTGAATGTGGAATTTTAGACTTTCCGCGGATTGGTTTTGTGCGGAAACCAAGCAAATACGCACGATCTCGCACAAATGCATTTGTGTTTAATACACGAAACAGGAGTTTGTTTGGGTAAGTTACATACTAAATTATTTTATTTTGACCTCTACATTTAGTATGAAGGAAAACTTATTATGTCTTGCGAAATGTATCAATTGTATCTTGTCAGAAAATGTGTCACATTTATGACAAAAATTGTTATTTTCGAAACAGGTCGCTTACGCTATATTCATGAAGTATTTTATTATCATTATCCCAAGTTGAACTCTGTACTGCTCACAGCGCCGTGAGCAGGATCTGAAATCAATATACTCTGTTTTTAGTCCTGTTTCTGCTAGCAACATCGTTAACAGCAGCTGCGCTCGTGATAAAGGTTGGGCAGAAAGGATTCCAGTTTCATACAGGTAGCTTTGTAATTGAGACAAAAAGATTAAAAAAACTCTCGAACTTTATTATTGTTCCCATGGAAATAATAATAAATGAAAATCAGGGCTGTGATGTGCGAGTTTCCAGAGGGACAGAGTACGGCGTGGAAGAGACAACTTCTGGAATGTACCAACACATCGGCTGTTGATCTCATTTGTAAATGAACTGGTGCGTTGTATTTTTCAACTGATTTTTAGCTAACACCTCTCGAGTGATTTCTACTTTCTCTCTCTCTCTCTCTCTCTCTCTCTCTCTCTCTGTGGTGTGAAATAGGGGAGTAGTGGGTACAGTGAGACACAAAATATTAAGACATATGTATGCAAGTGAAATTTCAAGTATTTTTAAAATCAAGTGCAATAAGGTACACGTACCAAATAACGCCACCTTAACACTTCAGTCACTTTTGCTCTGGAAATAAGTTATGTACAAACACGAAAATTGTGAAAAAGAAACTGTAATCTTATCTTTACAAAATAGCACAAAGAAAATGGATATATTGTATACCGAACTCAAATAGGAAATTATTATTCTTCTTCTTCTTCTTCTCCCTTCAAGGTTTAGGTGATATCACCTGTTCCGGTCTCTATCGTCCAGCCACCTCTTGCGAGGTCTACCCAGATCCCTTTTCCCGATCGGGCAATAATTCATTATCTTCTTTGGTAACCTATTCTCTGCCATTCTGTCAACATGATCTTTCCATTTTGTTTTATTTTCTTCTACCATGTCGTGTACTGAGAAAATATTTAAATCTGATCTTATTGTTTCATTTTTTATTTTATCGGCTTTAGTGCATCTTCTTACGTATCTCATAAATTTCATCTCTGCTGATTGTATACGTGATTCTTCTTTTTTTGTTATTGTCCATGATTCAGAGCCATATATGAGTAGGTACAGCCATAACTTTATAAAATTTCATTTGAGTTTCTTTTCTCGCTTTTCTTCCTAAAGTTCTTCCAATTGTTCCACATATCATCTGAAATCTATTAACTTTCTTCTCAATATCTTTCTCATAATAAAAACTAATATCACATCCTAGATAATTGAAGTGGGATACTTGTTCTAAAATGTTTCCATTTACATTATCTTAGATCTAACAGGATTTTTCCCTTTAAAAGCCATTATCTTTGTTTTGTTTGCAGATATAGTTAGATTGTAAAATATTGCGTTTTGGCTTAATCTATACACTGCTCTTTGTAGGTTATCTTCTGTTTCCTGGATAATTATTTGATCATCAGCGTATAGTAAAGTATTTAAAGGTGTGTTAGATTCTATTTTAATCGCAGTCTGTATTTCATCTTTCCACTTCAAAACTAGATCGTCAATATATAAATTAAACAGAGTGGGTGATAAACTGCACCCTTGTCGAACACCTAAATTTGTTAAAATTGCTTCTGACACTTTAAAACCTGAGCTAATAACTATTTTGGTATTTACATATAAACTCTTAACGGCACTAATAAGGTGCTTAGGAAAGCCTCTTATTCAAATAGGAAAACTTTGTAAACTGGCGTTATTAGGAACAGGTTGTCCAATTAACGCCACCTATTTTCTAGTAACCTATACACTTATAATTGTTAATGAATTATTTTTTCTAAGCAACACAAATTGAACTAAGCGACTAAATTTGAGTTTCTGTTAATAAAAGATACAAAATCACTCAATATTACTGAAAGATTCTCGATCTGGAACTGAAACACCAGATGAATTAGGAAAATATGTTTTCCAGTGACTTCTTACTTAAAAAAGAGACAATGTGACACAGTAGAAAGTTATTAAACACAAAAGCATTTACCTTAGTTTAATATAAATGTTTTCCAATAAGAAAACAAAAAAATTAAGTTATGTAAAATAAAAAAAAAATAAGAGTTCGATAAGCAATTGAACCAATATCATCACTGCACATTCTGAACATTTGTAAGTTGAAAGCTTAGTGATTTTCCTGATGTTTTCACACTGATGCTATACTGTCAGCCTTAGTACTAACATAACCTAAAATTTTGTCTGTAGACCTTTAACACCACATGGCGTTAAAGCGCTACTGGGTACTTGATAACATGACATGCCTGTTTCTCTAACATTTTCAAATTTTATAGATAGAAAATACTTTCTAAACATAGAAGAATGTTTAAGGATCACGAAAGTATATAGTTTAATATAGTTATTATTTGGTCAACACACAAAATAAAATATTGCCTCTTACCTTGATATAAGAACAGGCATTCACTATCAACACACAACAGGAAAATGATGGAATATAATGTCACTCGTAAATGTCAGCGGACAGCTAGTAACTCATTTCATTACTGGATTGCAAGCGAATGCAGGCTACAGTAGTGCACTACCGAAAACTTGTGTCGTTAACAAATTTTAATAAGGTGGCGTTAAAGGTATACATGGCGTTATTTGGCTCAGGGACCTTAGAAATATACATTAAAACATGGAGTACAGTAATACATAAACAGAAATGTTAATAGATAAAGGACATAATATACAATACGTGTTTGTCAAAAAATGCAAATGTCTCACTGTTCCCATTCAGGAGGGTACAGTGAGACACCACAGTGTCTATTAACGGACATTGAAATGATTTACATTTATTTCAAAAGAAAAGAAAGCTTGCTGACTCTTTATTTTGCCATGTTCTGTAGCATTATTTAGTATCATTTTGATGTCTGACTTCGAAACCATTTAAACCTCTGGAATAATTGGAAAAGTGAATTTTCCATGACTTTTCAAACTTTTGCGAAAAAATGAAATGAATTTTTGGTGACAACAAAGTTTATAATCATAAAAATTTAATTCAATTCTTTATAATTTTTTAATATTTTATTAAATTTTGTGAATAATCTTCTATTTAATAAACCATTAAAATGTATTTTATCCATTATTTTAAGCTACAGTCCCTAAATTGGTTACTAGTATGTTCATTTTTAATCTTAGTTACCGCTAAATGTAATATAATTACAGTTTATTTTTGCAAATCATTGGTAAATGGGAACAGTGAGACGTCTCAGTGTACCCTTCAATGGCATGTCTCACTGTTCCCTTTACGCATAGTTCGTTTAAAAATGGCGCCATCACTTCAAAATCAAAACAAGAAAGACGAAACTTTGCCAAACATAACGTCAAATACCATAGTATTAGGTAACAAAACATACATATTTCTATTTCACTTGTATATCCAATATAATCTTCATTAAAGACAAGCCAAAATTTTACTTCTAGAGTGAAAAATTACGAATTATTTTTTCATCACTCACGCTAATCCCTTATTACGCTAATCCCTTATTCATCTGTCGTAAAAAATCTTGGCTTCTTTTTTGATAATAATCTAAGTTGGAATTTTCAAGTTAAAGAAACGATAAAAAAAAATCTGTTCCTCCATTCACTGTTTGAGTCGCTTGAGAAACTTCTTGCCCCAGCAACTAAAACTTACCCTAGTACAAACCCTAGTAATGCCGCACTTCGATTATTGTGACGTTTTGTTAAGTGACCTAAGTTCTGAACTGTCAGTCAAGTTACAGCGAGCTCAGAATATGTGCGTCAGATACGTGTGCAACATCCGACGATATGATCACATATCACCGTCCTTCGCAACTCTCTCGTGGCTCCGACTTAAAGAACGCAGAACTTTACACTCTTTGTCTTTACTCTTTCGAATTCTGCACACCTTAACACCAAATTACCTTTCGTCTCGTTTCTCTTATCTATACTCTAACCACGACGTAAATACCAGATCACTTATCTGTGGCACGCTAAATATACCTCTTCATAGAACATCTTGTTATTCATCATCTTTTACAGTATCCACCTCGCGTCAATGGAATTCCTTGTCACAAAGTATTAGGAGCTGCAAGACAATAAACACCTTTAAGAACAGCTTAAAAATAACCTTATTAGGATTTCACTCCAATCATACTGATTTAAACTATCACTGACTACATTGTTACTTTTTTCTTTAGACATCATCCTGATTGTGCTGTATTTTCAAAATTGTCTCAAAATAATCTCTTTCTGTTATCTAATATTATTTGAAATATATTAACATTCTATGTATTTTAGTTTAATTCTGCTACACAGTTTATTTCAGTGTTTAATTAATAGTTCATAGTATTTTGTTGTTTAATTCGTAAATAACTCTTGTATACATGTAACTCTCATCTAAATCAAATTGTTGAATTCTTTGTAAGTTCATGCATATGTATATACACTTTTTGCTGGTTAAGTGGAAGAGAAGGCCTTACGGCCTTAACCCTGCCAGCTAAAATAAATCATTATTATTATTATTATTATTATTATTATTATTATTATTATTATTATTATAACTAGAATCAAATCGAGTATGAAAATACTGTTACTTTACTCATGCAACATACAACTCCACTGTTACAAACATTTCAACATCAAAATTTACCATCTAATAAAAATGTCTCACTGTACCCACTTCTCCCCTACATTTTAAAGCCGATACAGAACGTGTTTTAATAAAGTTGTCCCTGAAGAGGTGTTTTCCGCGATATGGGAGTAGACCACTTGCCCTACTTTGTGTGAAAGCGAGGAGGGTTGCAAAGGGGGGGTCCCCACCTCGTAACCCGTGGTAGAGCAGCGCCCAGATTTTCGTTATGCTAAAGGAATTTCAATTTTCCAGGTTTCGAATGCACGACCTAATTTTCTGTGAGCTAATTCAACCCAATACGTTAAAGAAAAAAACCAATTTCCGTCCTTTTAAAAGGGAGTTTACCAATGTAAAGCATTATGATTGTGATTTTAATGGATCCCCGATGCAGCCCAACCGATAGCTTTTCACTAAACGGCCTAAGATCCGAAGCCTTCTAAGATCCTATAAAGATTCGTAATGGATAAAATGCTTCTGATGGTTCTCTTCTCCAAAAGTTCTTTATCCCTTAAGATTATTTTCATTTTATCGTCATCTATTACAGTTCCTATGGTAGAGATTCATACTGGAAATGAAATGGCGATGAGTTCGATTCTCTTTGCAATATATGGAACTATATCTGCATTCTTTTGTTTCTCGTACGTCGAAGGATCTTGAGTAGCGAAAGAGTGTAATTTCAGAGTAATAATAATCCGTGGCGCTACAGCCCATGAAGGGCAAGACCTACTAGCCGGCTGCAGAGGTGGACGATCATCCAAGCAAATGCAAGTATCGTGTGATTAGCAAGATGAGCCTCCCAGCCGTTGTAGCTGGTTTGCGTAACCGGATTTCGCTACTTATCGTAGCTCCCCTAGTGCATCACGATGCTGGGTGGGCACCGGTCCCATACACTGGCCGAAATGTCATGAGAGAATTTCTTCCCTCAAGAGGGCTCGGGCCAGCGCGCATTCTGTAACGCGAGTCCTAGGCAGGATGCCTTAGACCACGACGCCACGGCGCGGGACAGAATAATAATAATAATAATAATAATAATAATAATAATAATAATAATAATAATAATAATAATAATAACAATTCTGCTACTACAGCCAATATTACTACCAAATCTGTCTTTACTACTAGTACCTATAATATTAGTTGGTCGAGCAGCTGGCTACGGACTGGAAGGTCCGGGGTTCGATCCCAGGTGGTGACAGGATTTTTTCTCGTTGCCAAACTTTCAGAACGGCCCCGAGGTTCACTCAGCCTCCTATAAAATTGAGTACCGGGTTTTTCCCGGGGGTAAAAGGCGGTCAGAGCGTGGTGCCGTCCACACCACCTCATTCTAGTGCCGAGGTGATGGAAAGCATGGGGCTCTACCTCCATGCCCCCCAAGTGCCTTCATGGCATGTTACGGGGATACCTTTACCTTTTTACCTATAATATTACGAGTCCCGCGCCGTGGCGTCGTGGTCTAAGGCATCCTGCCTAGGACTCGCGTTACGGAATGCGCGCTGGTTCGAGCCCTCATGGGGGAAGAAATTTTCTCATGAAATTTCGGCCAGTGTATGGGACCGGTGCCCACCCAGCATCGTGATGCACTTGGGGAGCTACGATAGGTAGCGAAATCCGGTTGCGAATACCAGCTATAATGGCTGGGGGGACCATCGTGCTAACAACACGATACCTCCATTCTGGTTGGATGATCGTCCACCTCTGCTTCGGCATTTGGGCGTGAGGCCAGCAGCCGGCTGGTCGGTCTAGGCCCTTCACGGGCTGTAGCGCCACGGATTAGTATTATTTATTATTACCTATAATATTACGACTATTACCAGTGCTACTACTACTACTACTACTACTACTACTACTACTATTATGCTAATACTACTACTACTACTACTACTACTACTGTTACTACTACTGTCATGACCGCCATTGCTATAGGCCTACTGCAATCACCACTTCTATCACCAGTTACCATCACTAATACTACTATCAAAACTGTTGTAATTACCTTCGCCACTTAAAATACAGGGTGATTCACGAGAATTTACCATCACTTACGGAGCTTATTTCCGAAGACATTCTGAGAAAAAAATGTCATATAAATATTTGTACTAATCTCAATATTTTCAGAATTACACTAATTTGAATTTGTTTGTAAAATACCTTTTATATTTAGTTTTAAGGTTAAAAGAATATTACAAATAGAGAATGAACTGTTCAGAAGTATCATTTCTTTAATTGGCTAGTGTTCTGAAACTAAAAGTGTGTTGTCAGTTGCTTTGTACAGATTTTGTTTTCAATTTTTAACTGAAAATGACATCATTCTTACGCAATTTTCACAAAAATTGTGTTACAAATCATGCGACTTCAGGAATTTCATTGTTTACAGTTTAATTGTGCATCCTAATGTACAGTCTTGTAGAATTTACAATAGTGGCGTGATTTGTAGCAATTGTTGTGATAAATGCGTAAGAAAATGTAATTTTGCCCACGGAACATCTATTTTTTGGTATAAAGATAAGTTTAATTCGTTTAACGTGTTTCTTAATTGGAATTATATTCAAATAATTAATGTACAATCATTTTTGTTCAAGGATCGTACAATTTGATGCAAGGATAATTCCATTAACTTATATCTTAATTGCTATTGTATTCAAATAATTAAAATAATATTATTTCGTCTGGGGATCATACATTTTTGATACAAGGATAATTTTCGTTTAACAAGTCTCGAATAATTCGCCAATGAATCACCAATGTGAATATAGCGTGGATTGTGTATGAAAGTAAAATTTTTGTTTGGACCCCATAGTGCATCATTGTTTACGTAAATAAATATAAATGAAAATTAACATGGCACATTAACATCATTTTAAGAAATACAAGAAGGAAAGATGAATAACATTTATTGTTCACCAGGTGGTGATTAGAGGTCAAAAATTCGATTTTTTTTATTTTGTATTAAAAAAAAAGAGTACAAAACTTCCTCTTCAAAATAATATAAATTTGTGGGGGGTATTTCTTCAGATATGCCCTTTAAATGATCTCTTTAAATTTGGCGGTGCATCTAATTCATACTTCATTCCTTTTTAAATGCAATTTTCCATAAGTTGACATTTTTCAAACAAGTGCATTTTTCTCTGAAACTACTGAATCAATTTACATGAAATTTTTACAGTGTTTTCTGCAGGCTGTGTTCTACACAGTAGACCTACGGGTTTAAGAATGTGACACACATAACACGAGAAAAAAATATATACGCATTGAAAAAAATTTGCAAAAATTGTTATACAAAGTTCAATATTTTTTCCGGTTTCACTAGGGGTGAAGTATTTAACTAAATTTTGCTTTAGAATTTACGATATACATTACTTGATTAACTTAACAAAATACAAAGTATATTAGTCAAGATTGTAGCAAGTAATGTGCACCTGAAGAATGAGGTACACTTAAAGTGGAAAAAGAGGTTTTCGGTTAGGGCCTTTATTTTGCACTCGAATACGGAACTATTTAGTTGTCTTTTATACCACTGAATTCAGAATGATTGGTTGTATCAGCCTGGAAATTTTTATTCCATTCTGAGCACTGAAAGCCTAGAAATATTGAACTAAACTTTTGTATCGGACTGTTTCAATCGCATAGGCATCACTACCCACTCCCCTTAATGATTCTGGGATAGAAAATAACAATGAAATATGTATAATGTATTCCTTACCGAATAATAATAATAATAATAAATAATAATAATAATAATAATAATAATAATAATAATAATAATAATCAGTAATTGTTATCCACTTATCTCTTAGGTAGCTGCAAATTCTTGTAGTTGCATTTCGCTGCTATTCCACAAGCTTTGTAGTATAGCTGTGGCTATATCTATAAAATGTACTCCTTCAATAAAATGGAACGTCCATTATAAGTGCTACACACTAATTAATTAGAGTTTGGAACTTTGTTTTATGACCGTATAAAACGCTGGGTTAAATTAAGGAGAGAAAAGAAGTGAACAAGGTTATAAAAAATTCCGACGCGTTGAATGAAAACAAATGAAAGCAATTGTGCGCAACAATGGAAGAGCCAACCTTTTTATAAATACGGCGTACAAAAGCACAACTTCCCGGAAAGTTAAGGGAGGAAATGAAAAAAGATGTACATGTAAGCGCAGTCACAGGTCCTTGTCGCCCGTAATTAAACACGGTCCTCTCGCATATTGAAACCGCCGTGCCTTCATTACTTATAAGTAATGGCTTCCAATTAATCTCCGCCACACATCCCCTAGCGGCCAAGATGGAAACAAACAGCTGACACACGAGTCCCGTTCTCTTATGCAGTACAGAATGTTGGTAATAAGAGAAGCTTGCGTGACATTCGGGATAAACGCAGATTAATCAGCGTGTGTTAACAGTTCGTGCGATCGTTCTGGTCTCGGCTTGCACACTGGAAACACTGATACCACTGGATTTCGACGTCACAGACCCTAATGACACAGACAAATCTCTAAGAAAGTGTTGGGTGGAATTCTGTTTGAGCGGCGTTTGTATTAATTTGTTTGCAACGGAACCGTGAATTTTCCGAACACAATATACAGTCTGATCCGTTTGGGTAGACAAAATAAAATTACTACAAAATTTATAATGCGAGTGCTGTAGAATTGATTTCAGTTCCAAAGTGACACTAAAGCACGGGAGTTTTGTATCATCATTGTTACCGCATAAGAAACAAAAGAAGTTACCAGCAACGACCGATTAAACAAAATGCCTTTTACTGTACAACATCCGTGACCAATACTCGAGCTGCAATGATTACATGCGACAGACAGCCTATGAAGTAAGGAGACTTGGCATGAAAACTACAACCAGTGGTGGTTCCTGTACTAACGTCTTGATCAATCCCGCGGATAAAATCTCAAGCTTTGCTGTATCAGTAATGTCACTGCTGTCATCAAGAGCCAGTGAATAATATACGATTTTTCTTGTGTCTTTTTTTAACCTTCCTCTTGAATATAATCACGAATTTTCTAAATTCTTCTCTCGATACTTGGTCGAGAAATTTGTAGTTTTTCAAAATTAAAAACTTCTTATGGACAAGTTATTTAAGCTATTTTAATCATTACTCTTTTGAGAAATTCTGTTCTATTAAAAGGCTTTAGAGCACGAGATATTTCAAACCCCATTAGGTAGCTGACTTCCTTACATTTATTTATCTCATCTTTCTCTTCCTGGCTATGATTTAAGACACGTCATTTCCTGGCGTTTATCAGTTCATTGGCACATAATATTGAATCAGTTTTTCTACAATATTATTATTAAATGAATAACTAATAAATAGTTACTCTTATTTAAAGATTAAGAAGATTAAAATTGAAATAAAATCTAATAATTTTATCCTTCTAGGTAGAAGATCTAAAAATATCAATATTCATGCAAGTACAGAAGGATTTAGAAACACCTAGTGGTCAGTAATAATAATAATAATAATAATAATAATAATAATAATAATAATAATAATAATAATAATACATTATTCAGCGTGGCAATTAATGTTTCTATATACTCCTAATTGAACCCTTGAGCAAAGTAAACATATTACATTTTGTCCGACAGAACAAGAAAGTTCTCCTTCTCATTCTTTACGAAACCACCTCTTACTGCTTGTAGAGACAGAGTTTGTAGAGCGACATGATACCGCCACTGCTTGCCTTCAGTACGTGAATGAAACACACAGCAATGTACAGGAAACTCCTCGTACCTGTTTGAATGTCTGTGATTACACGATGTGAAAATCCTCATGTCTCATATGAACTGGAACGGGCTAGTCCTAAAGTTAATGTTTGGTGCGTGGTAAATCGCTGTAATCTATTTGGACCATTTATCTTCGCAGAGGAAACAGTTCGATCAGGACCATACTTGGATATGTTGAAAAACTTTTTCAAATCACAAACAGGAAAAGAACATGGATATCGTGTTCCAACAGGATGGTGCACCACCTCATTGGGCAGCAGACGTCCGTGATTATCTGATGACACATTTCATAACAACTGGTGTGGTTGAGGGCGGCCAATTATGTGGCCTACAAATTCCCCAGACTTGACACCACATGATTTCTTTCTGTGGGGTTTCATGAAGAATGATGAGTATGCACAGCTACCCAGATGTATTCATTATCTCAGAGCAAAGATTTTCTCAGCTTTTGAGAAAGTTACTTTGAAATCACAGACAGATAGACAGACAGATAACTGAAATAAGGGAGAATCAAAATGCAGGATTCATTTATTAATTGCTGTCTTATTGCTATTGTTGAAATTGCCTGTGCAAAGAGGTGCCGTCCAGGATAGCTGGGTGGTTTCTTTCAGGAAATGCACGTAATTGCTAAAAATATAAAAAAACAAATGAGGATAGATTCGCCAACATAATAAGTATTGGTTGAGCATTCCATTTGATGAATATTGTAGAAGCATTTAACGTGGGACATGAATGAACAAGTAAAGTTGTTTAACTAACGAATGAATTTTCGGTGGAATCGACATAACTCCCGTAAGGAGTAATATAATTGAGACAGGGAGATCAAAAACCCACTCACTCCAATTTTTGACAAAATTGAGTTATGGGCTAGATGATGCATTTTAGTTTGTCCCGCATGCGTGGAAGGCAAGAATACACTGATATCGACATTCATCTGCATTCTGGGGGCTGTTTTAAAACTCGTGGAAGTCAGAACTCCACTTACTCCATGGAATAAGAGAGTTTTTGTATTCCAAGCTTAATTTCCCGGTAGATGGCAACACTATCGCTCAACCAACTGAGTAAAGTGATACGATACGGTATTCAGAATGTCACAAAAATCTATGAAATCCATGTAAGTAAAACTATTAAAAGCACAATATCGAGTCGATTAACTTTCAGAAACCCAATACAGATGAATCATTCCCCAGTCAACTAAAGCACAATTCAGCATTGCCATTGAAAGAAGAAAGCAAAAGGAGTTGCAAAATTTAATGCAGTTTATTTCTGAGGAAAGTAGGATGAATTACCAAACTCTGTTTGCGGACAGTGATAATCTAGAATCTAGATGCACAGGAAGAACATGAGAGTGAGAGAAAAAAACAGAATCTGTAACATGAATGATCCTGTGTTAACATTTTAATATTGTTTGTGGTTTTATTTGTGTATCTTGATGTGCTTTATGGTAATTTATGATTTTTTGTCTCATATATTTGAAATTTGAAAAAAAAAAATGTAGCAATGTTAATCTTAATAATAAACTTCATTTTCTCGTATATTGCAATGTTTCATAAGGGCATTATGATATATTTATCTTTTTTTCTTCACATGGCTCATTATTTATTCACTTTTCTTAATTCATACACTGCGGAAGTCAGAAAACCACTAACTCCAGCAGTGTTTATTTCAAATTGTAGCGTAAGATAATATAAAAATTTAGGATTTGAAGTATTTAATTGATAAAGAATGTAATTTTACACAATATTAATAGATAAATGTATAATATTTAAGGTTAGTAAGAGAAATAATAAGTTTTTTTTCTCTCCTGTAAAATTTGGTTTATTGGCGTTAGGAACTTTTTGATTTTCCTGCCTCAATTTTTGTTACAATTTTTCTCCAGTGGTACGCAGAAAAACGCTACAAGATAGAGATAAGGTTACAAATGTTGTGAATTCCCTGTTTTGTTATCAGCAGTGAATAAATTCTAGTCTACATCTTTTCTAAGCAATCCACAATTCTTTCTTTCTTATTCAGATCAAGAAAGAAACTATGCCTCCATATATTAATGACTTGGTACTCTAGAAACAAAACTGGCGGAAGCGGACAATCTTGAAATGTTACATTGTAATACGTGAAGTGCTGCTAGATGTGGCAACAATGGGGAGTCCCCCTGCGGTCAGTGCCGTGGACGTGCCCGACTTCCATTGTGCGTGTGAGCTTTTGTGATGTGACGTCATCCCCTCTCAAGTGTCCCGTGTAGATGTCGGGATTCTCGGCGCTGTGGATGTTGTGCATTGTCCGCTCTCCCACCGGATTCTTGTCAGAATAGGGACATTTTTTACATTAAAGAAATATGTTGGAGCATGTCCGCGCAATCATACAGCCTACGAGAGCGGACAGAAAAAAGAATGAATGCTTTTCGGTGGAGTTATGATTCATGAAGCCGTGCACTCGAATATTTCTTGAACCGAGGTTGGATTTTGTACCGTGAAACTCAAGAACTTATATGTGCAGTGTATGAAAAACGTGTTTTATCTTAGCAGTCTGGATTCAAGTATCCTGGGTTGAAATCCGGCTGAGAACTTGTAAGTGCAAGTAGCATCATACCAAGGGATTGAATATAGTTCATATAATGGACTCCTGGTACGAGACTTCTTTCAGTTTCTTACACCGCTTCATATATGCAGAAAATCTAACGTTTTATCATCATGGAAGACAGGGAAAGGAGAGCTTGTTAATTGGATCCGTTACCAGGAACTTTCACATTAAGATACATGTCACTCACAGACAGGAGAACACGTGTTCGATTATGCGCAATGTTCAAAACATACAGAGGTGAGCCTGCCTGGAGAGAAATAAAACATAGGTTGCAGCCGCCAAATTACTCTTCAAGGAACGACCACTCATATACTGTAAATTGAGGGACAGAAAACAGAGGACGGACACTGGAAAGTTTTCTTTTCTCAATCGTACTATCAGGGACTGGAATGCTTTACCTGCAGACTTACTAAAGGCTTTACCAATAACCAAAAATATATTTAAAAATAGGCTTAAGGACTTTACTAATAGACGGTAGTATATTATACACACTATTTAAAGGGTGTAATTGATATTTTGTTATTGAAGTGTTGTATCAATGAGGAATCATGTTGTGTTAGTGAAGTGTATTGTGTAAGTGAAGCTTTATAGTTTATAGTGGCAGTGCAAAGTATTTGAACAGTGAAATGTTTTTGAAGTGTTAGTGAAATCAGGATAGAATCAGTGAAATGTGTCGTAGTTCCAGTGCAGTGAGTGAGTTGACAGCGAAATGAGTGTAGTGCTGAAAGGTACTTGTGCAGATATGAACATATCATACTCGTGGGTTTTAGTTCGAACTTAGGATTAAGATACAAATTAGATTTACTTTAAATGTTATTTTAAGTGATCGTGCTTCATTTAATTTCGGCTGCTCCCTGTTATTTATTATTATTATTATTATTATTATTATTATTAATTTATTATTAAGTGTGTTTATTATTAATTGTCATTATTGAGTGTAATTAGTTACCACTGCCACAGGGTATATAGACGGTCTACCCATTTTCAGTGTGAATAAATACATGCATGCGTACATACATACATACATACATACATACATACATACATACATAAATACATACATACATACATACATACATACATACATACATACATACATACATAACTACATACTTATCGTCGTTCCTGCAATAACTCCTATGTGCAAAATGTAAATTGTTTTTCAGTAGGAAGAAAATACACATTTATTCATCGTATGGCAGCCGTACATAGGAGACTGTGAATTCTTACATTTTCGAAACAAAAAATATAATTACATATAGGAGATTTTATTATTTGCTGTATCACTATTTAAGTTATTTTATAGAATAAAAAATCTGAAAATCGATAAATATGTCACATAGGAGCTATGGCAGGAACAACGATGATAAGCCCCTTTTCCATACCTTCTCTAATTTATGACATTCGTCTACGGGCTACTCAGTATTTATGAACCAACCGTTCGACATATCAAACATGCACCGTCTAACTATCCATTCACAGATCACTTATTTACTCATAAATACTCAGTAAAATACATTATCTTTTCTTTCTTTTTCCTTTCATTGATTTTTCTTTCTTCCTGTCATTTCTTCCTTCTCTTTTCTTTCTTTCTCGATTCTTTCTTTTTTTCTCTTTTTATTTATTCTATTTTATCCCTCTCTTTCCCTTTCCTTCATAATTCTTTCTCTCTTTGTTCCTCTCCTTCTTTTCCTCTTTCTGTTCTTTTTTCTTTTCCTTGTTTCTTTTTTATTTTTTTCTTTCTATCTCATTTATTTCATTTTTTCTTTCTGTTTTCCTTTATTCCTTTGCCTTTCTTTCCTATTTATTTTTTCTTTCTGTCTTTCTGTCTCACCTTTTCTTTTTTCTTTCTTCTTTCTCTCTATTTCCTAACTTTCTTCTTCCTTTTTTCGTTCTTTACTTTTCTTTCTTTTTTCCTTTTTCTCCTTCCCTCTATTTTTCTTTACTTTGTTTTTCTTTGTTTCTTCCTTTTTCGTGCTTTCTTTCTTCTTGGATTTTCTTTATTTTTTTTCTTCCTCCCCTTCCTTCTGCTTTTTTGCTTATTTTCTTTTTCTTCTTTCTCTCAGTTCCTCAACCTAACAGCGAAAAATACATGTCGATATCGCAGATAACCATCTCAGCTATTATGCTTGCACCAGCGCAACAATCAACGCAGTAGTACCAACAGTGTATCTTGTCGAAACTTCTACAGTTCCTCAACCTAACAGCGCAAAATACATGTCGATTCACAGACAGTCATATTTAATGCTTTAACAATCAATGCAGTACTACCAACAGTCGTATCGAAAATTCAGTTCCTCAACCTAACAGCGCAAAATACATGTCGATATCACAGGCAGCCATCTCAGCTATTATGCTTGCACCAGCGTAACAGTCAATGCAGTACTACCAACACTGTGTCGTATCGAAACTTCTGTTCCTCAACCTAACAGCGCAAAATACATGTCGATATCACAGGCAGCCATCTCAGCTATTATGCTACCAGCGTAACAGTCAATGTACTATCACTTGTCGAAACTTCTACAGTTCCTCAACCTAACAGCGTCGAAAATACATGTCGAACAATCAATGAGTACTACCAACACTGATCAAACTTCTACAGTTCCAACCTCAGTCAGCGATATCAACGCCATCTCAACGGTTTTGGCTACGACGATCTTCGTCGAACGAACATCGCCGACGATTGAAATCGCCAGCGGTCATCGTCAGAGAATGGTTTCTTTACCGGCGAATTTCGTAGATGGATAGTAAAGTGTTTTATATAGTTGAACATGTGTGACCAGCTGATATGTGGATGACAATATGATAACGTTATAATATAAGTTTTGCCTTGAAAAACAAGTACGGATTTTTAAAGTAGTTAATGTCATGATTAGAAATAGATATACAGAGGGGTCTTTTAATTCACTGATATTAAGACATCTTGAAAATGAACCCACCAATTTTAAGGAATATTTCAGACTTTCTCCCTAACAATTTCATTTTGTCTTAAGTTCAATTGAAAATGATATTGTAAAATTACCCACAAAATTTATTCACAAACCAATAAGCCCAGCTGAAAGATAAGCATAACCTTAAGGTAAAAACCAATGATGTAAACACTTTATTTTTACTTTTTACGATGTTCTTTTTTTCATTTAGGAACATAATGTTATAAATAAAAAAAAATAATGTGAGGAGGTTGCTGCACTTCGCTCCTTTGTTCGGAATTCCACTTCACTTACTATTTCACACTGTAACGTTTGTTTCAGTAGCTAAATCTGCCGCATCGTGTGTGTGTCTTTCAATTATGAATCACTTTACTCAATAATTGAGTACAATTATTGTATTAACAGTTCTGGTTGTTGCAAAATATAGATTTGTTATTGCTTACGTTGGTTCTTCTTTTTGGCTCATTTCGAACAGGGATTTGTGTTTAATCAATTAGTATCTCGTCTTCATTAGTGGAGAAATTGCAGAAAGATTCAACATGGAAAGATTTCTGTTTTACCGCCATTATGGTATGTATGACGTATAAATCACATGCTATTAAGTGATTTAATTCATGACTTACTGTAATTTTACAATTGGTTTCTCGGCGATGATCGCCAGGTTTTTGCCTCCAAGGCAAACGCCGACGATGTTCGTCGAGCCCAGCGACGATCGTTGATGTTCATCGCCGTAAAGAAACCATGCACATTCAAATCAACGGGACAGAATCCCAGCGAAGATCGCCAGCGATGATCGTCGGCGAAGATCGCCGTAGCCAAACCGTAGCTTAATGCTTGCACCAGCGCAACAATCACCGCAGTAGGATCAACAGTGTGTCTTATCGCTACTTCTACAGCTCCTCATCCTAACACCGCCATATCCATATCATACAGAGTTTTTGTATTATACAACATTGAAAAATGTCTATTTCTTTTATACTAACCAGGTATTTATTTACGTTACTTAACAGGAAATAGTAATATACGTTACAAGAGCGGTATGTTGACGTTTTCATGTTCGAGGAAAAGATTGAAAAAGCGAAACGTAGTTTAGAACATGAAAACAAACATACCGCTCGTGTATCGTACATTATTTTGTGCGAAGATCGTTTATTACATACCTGAAAGACTAATTTCTAATTAGTTGCAATGAAATCTCCATCTTGGTTTCTGTTTAATGACGCCAACTTCGGAACACCGAAATATCTTTCTTCAACATTGTTGCTGTAAAATGTTTTCTGTGTTTACTATACTCCAGCAGGCCGTGATATACGTCTGTCTTCCCCCCCCCCCCCAGTCTATAAATGCGAACTTAAAACAAACGGTAAGGTTATGTAATGATTTATTTTTCATTTTAATATTTTAACAATATTATTTATATAACATATTGCAGTAATAACATCGGCATCTGGAATCTCGTTGATTTTTTCACGGCTTCCTTAATGTTACTTGTATCAGGAATGCAATAAGTTTCGTGGAGTAGTAGACTTTACTTAATTTTTGCAAATATTTAAAAACAATAATTAACATTGCAATTTAGGTGAAATTGCAGTGGTAAGTTTCCAATTGATAATTATTACTATGTTAAACGTCTCTAAAAATAATATGTTAAAAGCCTAAAGCAGTAAAATGAATGTCGCGCTTAAGCGGTAAGAAGAGGGAAATTGTTGTGTGTTAGGTTGGGAATACTGAATGTGGAATTTTACACTTACCGCGTATTGGTTCTGTGCGGAAAACAAGCAAATACGCACGATCTCGCACAAAAGTGACATGTCTAATATCAATATGTATCAAGCCCGTCAGTAACCTACCATAACAGCTATGCATGGAGAGTGAATCATTGTTTACTCCTGTGGTCAAGCCATATGAAGATGGGTAGAATCTACAAACTTCCCTTTTCCTCTGAGTTTGTCGTCCCTATGTGTAATGTTCTCGTCCGTATGCTGTTCGTGGTTGTACGATGTTCATAAAATGAGGACTGCTCTAAATTACGTAGAAACTAGATAAGGGGTTACGAATAATTGTCTTATCCCCAGAATTAGAAACCAACCGTACTGTCTTTGTTTTCACGACCAGAAAAAACTCTTACTTGTTTAAATGCATTGAAGAGCGAATTGAAACGACATGTTTACCAGTTCATAGAAACTTACAGACGCAATTAAAGGTTTATCGACTAGTGTTAAACTTGTTTTCGTGTTTACTGTTGTCTTCCACACTCAGTTTCAGACATGACTTCTTTTGTTTTTCTTTACATGGTCAGATCACACGCCGGTCGCAGTAGAGCGGTTGCCAAGGCAACCATAATGGTATTCGTTTCCATTCAGTGTTTGTTTCCGGTAATAGAATTAATATATCAGTCCGATATTGTAATCGGATCAGTATATTGATAGCTCTTCTCCAGAGTATTTATGGTTCGATCCCCGGCTAGTTGTGTGAGATTTGCGGCGTAATACGGCAAAGCTGAGTGGCTCTTTGCAGATGAGGGCGCCACTTGTTCTGTTTACGAACGGAAAGAGACGTCACTTGTACTGTCAGGCTCTGAGGACAACTGAAGCACCAGTAGAGGAAATTAATGTTTGTGATGTAAAAGGTAAAAAAGGTATCCCCGTAACATGCCATGAAGGCAGTTGGGGGGCATGGAGGTAGAGCACCATGCTTTCCATGACCTCGGCACTAGAATGAGGTGGTGTGGTCGGCACCACGCTCTGACCGCCTTTTACCCCCCGGGAAGGACCCGGTACTCAATTTTATAGGAGGCTGAGTGAACCTCGGGGCCGTTCTGAAAGATTGGCAACGAGAAAAAATCCTGTCACCACCTGGGATCGAACCCCGGATCTTATGTACTGAAGGAAAATGTTATACAGGGACATCACTTTATTTTTACCAACATTTTTAACATTAACCTGGCTATACTCGGAAACACTGTTGCCCCCTTCCATTACAGGAGTTTGATGTTACTAGTGCAATATGTAAACAAATCATTTTACTAGGTATAGGAGGAGAGAAAAGTAGTGTATCCATTTATGTTGTAGGGAAATACGATATTACGATTTTCAGTTTGATCATCACTTTTACGGAATTTATCAAAATACAGTAGAGTAGTAACATTTTTTTTTCAAAAAAACTCAACATTTCAGGCGGCTATCTTCGTTATGTAGGCCCCTAATGTCTACTTTATTTAGCATATTAATTATTGATGTTATCATACAATATAGAGAGTGCATTTAAATTGAGGGGCTCATAAGTAAAGGGCTGTAAGTGCACTTAAGTTACTTTTGAGAAAATGGGGTTTAAATATTTAAGCTTTCGTAAAATCGGTGAAATTTTTATTTAAATTTTAATGTGTGATGAGATTAAAATATCCCTTTGCCACTAAAATTTTAGATACTTTTTCTTACACTGGATGCACTTAACTCATGTTATTACAAATGTCACTAGCATTCCTTTGCTTCTAGCCACCTCAATTCAAAAAAAGCTAATCTGAATTTTTAAACAAGTTGCTGAAAATGGTTGCCGTTCATTACAATGCAGGCTTCAATTCTTTACGCATATAATTAAAAACATTTTGAAGCATATTCTCTGAAATTTAATTTATCGTTTCTTCAATATAATTTTTAGTACGATATTATTAATATAGGTTCTTTCTCCTATAGAAAACGCAACCATATTTCTGAAACACACTATACACTGCAGTGTTTACTTTCCTGCTTGAAGACTTCGAATGCAACAGCGGCCGTAAGTTTGTGTGTCTGGCGGGAGGAAGGACATTAGTGAAGGGGTGAGAGTGAAGTACATTCAGAAATGCAGGTACAATAAAAATGCAAGTAAAAATAAAATGATGTCCCTGTACATCTTGATTACACAACTTTTAACACTGTATCACTTCGGAATATGAATTATATGACTTTTTTGTGTTAAATTCTGTAGTACCTGGTTTACATGTTTCGACCTATTATTGGTCTTCTTCAGAACTGGTCGTTTCTGGCCTTGGAGCCTCTTGTTTTGTTTCCTGTGAGGGTGTGTTTGTGTAGTGTAATGTGGAGTCAAAGAGTGTGTGTGTTCTGAAATTGAGTTGTGTGTTGAGAATTTCATTAGGGTGTGTTTTGTGTGTCTGTATATTTCATATTGTTTAGTTTCTGGCTTTTTGGTTGGATGTGTAGTATTTCCATGTCTGTGTTGATGTCTCTGTAGGTGTGGTTAGCATTTCAAACACGTTACAAAGAACACATCACAGCCATAACAATAGTACATTATGCAACGAGCCTATAATGAAGGTAATTAAGAAGTGAATATGGATATTTATGAAAAGAGCGCAAGCGAGTTTCATAATTTTCATACGAGCTTCTTCATTACCATTATAGGCGAGTTTCATACGACTTTTTATGCTCGACCATATTTCTAACTTGATATTATTAATTTTAATTGTATGTGACCTTCAGCAATGTCCCGTATGTTGTGAGATGTGCGCAGACGCGAAAGTATTGATTTTTTCCGAGGAACAGATGTCCACATTGACCTTGCTAGGCCATAAGAACCTACAGAGATAACATTGAAATTAAATTAGATATTGAAAAACGAGATGACAAATTGAATTTATTTGAATATTATTTACAATTAACGCTAATTATTATAGTAACAGAACATAACCTTCTGCGACAATATTGGATTTCCAGCCTCCGTGACTTTTCGCTAATTCTCTTTCGATTGCATATCCGAGAATAATCTATACTTGCGGTTTTATAACGGTAGAAAGCTGACCTGTCATTGGCTGAACAGTTGTAACCTGAGTCGTCAATGGCTGAAAGACCTGACCTTTAATGAGTAGGTGTACTTTAATGACGTGCATTAAAGGTCTTCTACCAGGTGTATAATTACTACGTTTCGGCATGGTCGAGCATAAAATTACAAAACATCTCCTCATCTGCAGAACACATCACAAATGCTAACCACACCTACAGAGACATCAACACAGGCATGGAAATACTACACATCCAAATAAAAAGCCAGAAACTAAACACGCTAGAACAATATTACCTGTACTTATGAATGTAGGCCTACTATCTCTCTCCCTCTTTCACACTGAAGATCTATATATGGTGAACCGTAAGTAATGTCCTTAATTTCAGGGAGTTATTCCTTGAGATATTTCAAACATAAAATGTAATATAATTTTGCCGTTTTTCCTTCCCTTTCGAAAAAAAAAATTGTTTTATCTGAAACATTTCATAGACTATTTTGAGAAAGTCATTGATTCAATTCCCAGTATGCTCAGTCAATTTAAGAGAGCAAGATATTATGATAATAAATGATTGAAAGAATTTTAGTTTTGTTTTTTAAATGTCAAGGAAATTGTAACATTGTAAAATTCCTTTGTACAACGAAAATTTACATTTGTTCGGATCTATTTCCTGCAAATTTAAAGAACAAAACTAAAATTCTATCAATTCATAACATACTGCTCTCTTAAATTCACAGAGCACATTGGAAATTAAATCAATGGCTTTCCCAAGACACACTACGAAATATATAATATAAAACAATTTTATCTCGAAATGAAAGCAAAAACGAACAAAATTGTATTAAACCTATTTCTTTGAAATATCTGAAAGAATAATTCCCTGAAATTAATGGCATTACTTACGGCTCACCCTGTATATATGCTTTTTATTTTTATCGTCATGAACGATTAATAATGACAACGAAAATACAGCAAGGAATATATAAATAAAAGAAAAAACATAATATTTTTAAGTTGAATTATTTTACTGGTAATTGGTTGACGTTATAAATGGTACATTAGATGTTTACAGAAAATGTTGAAATGTCCTCTATTAGTCTACATTCAAATCGAAGGTCAGATCTTTTATATAATGAAACTCTGGTTCCTGGAAAGACTTTTAATATTCAGATTCTTCTTGTGCCATTTCTATTCAAGGATAAAACAAGAATGTCGCCATATGAAATATTAATTTATAACAATTCGTGGAATATCCATTGACATTTCCTAACACAACTGCGTAGATTCTTGTACGTTTCAAAGAAACGTTTTTCCATTTCCTTAGTACCACAGTTTCTATCTGTATGCACATTATATTAGTTTTAATTTAACACTTTCCTAAAATTTGTTAACATTTCATAAATATTCGAATAGCAAAGATTATGAATTTCATTGTAAAAAAATGTATAATGAAATATATTATTATAACCATTTTTTTCCAAGAACTCATAAAAAGTAATTACATCTGTAATACAATGGACAATTCAACAGAACTGTTTTTTTACGTGAAATAAATCTATGTTCGAAAAGAAATGGGATATTTATAGAACAAGAATCATATCTTGAGGTGGAAAAAAGATCACATTTTCAATTAACTGGTCATCCGAAAGATTTTCACCGTGCATCAAATACATGTACAGATCGACATGAATACAACATCTATACTGACGGCTCTCGGTTGCAAAAGGAGAACGACGTCACCTTGGTGGGCTGTGCTTTTGTTACCTACTACAACACTACTGAAGTCCACTCTGCCACGTTCCGCCTGGCGCCCATGTGCTCCGTGTTCCAAGCAGAACTCTTTGCCATCTTGCAAGCAGTGAAATGGAGCATTACCAACGGGATTGACTCATGTATTCACAGCGACTCTCAATCTGCCTTACAAACCATTGACGATAAATACAACTTGCATTCTATAGCCGTCGAAATTAGATCCCTAATACTTAAATTTGAAGGTCGTATTTGCTTAATGTGGGTGCGCGGCCACACAGGTACTGAAGGAAACGAAAGAGCGGATACATTAGCGAAGCAAGCGGCCTCAACCAACTCAGAATATAAATATTCCACCTGTCCTATTTCGTACATCAAGCAGAAGATCAAGCACACAACTACACTCAAGTGGAATACATACTGGAACTCTAGTGTTAAAGGCTCTGTGACCAAGAAATTATTCTTTCCCAATGTACAAGACAGACTATGTTGCAGTCAGTTCTCAACCGACTTCTTTTACACCCAATTTATGACCGGCCATGGAAAATTCGGTTCCTACTTCGAAAGATTTAGGATCAAAAGTGCAGAAGAATCTCTGTGCATATGCAAAGAGAATCAGACTGTTGAACATTTGATTTTTCACTGTCCAGTGTTCGAAAGGAAAAGACACTTTTTAAGATATCATATCTCGGATTGCAATTTAAATTACTCCACACCCCTTTACCATTTTCTTAGAAAAAATGTTGTTACAAACAATTCACAGAGTTTATACACCACATCCACGCAAGACTGTAGCTGTTAATTGTATATAAATTAATGATGTTATAAAATCCTAATGCACTATGTAAAACAAGGTGTCTATCTTTGGGACATAATAATAGTAATGACAACAATAACTATGTTTGTATTATAGATTTTACTATTGTTGAGTATTTGATGACAGGTATATAGTTTGTAACCATAAGTAATTTTGTTTTTATTTTTTCTTTACTATCGCAAACCAACTATATATTAGGTGTTTAATTTGTAACTACGCCAATTATGTGCATTATCTCATTAATATTGCTTAAAATTATGTATAAGATCACAAATTAATGTAATAATCTTGAAATTTCTCTACACCTTCGATTATAATTTCTAATTTTATTTCATTTTGTTTTAACTGAAAGTAATTATTGCATAACGTATTAGTATTGTTTACTGTCTCTTAATTAGTGTATTTATATTGTAACTATGATTCACACCTACTATTAATTCTTTAAAATTGTGTATTATCACTACATATTGTATTTCACATGTAACAAACTACAACCCTAATATACCAAAGGTAAAATAGGGTTTCAATATTTGGATAACAATAATAATAAATCTATGTTCGAGCTACAGAGAGAGAGAAATTATTGTGTAGTTTATTGAGATGAAAGTTTTACTCTAGCGTCACCATGGAAACAGAGCTCTGAGATTAACTTCGTGTCTTGTGGTTTTCTACTCGGTCCGCCTCGCTCTATCCTCTATTTAAGATACTTATAACTTATGCATCATATGCGGAGACTTAGAGGAAGACAGAAAATAAAAGAGATTGAAGAATGCTGGGTTTGCAGTGAAAGACCTGCCCTTGGGCAGAACACATACGGAATCAACATCAGGCCTTATTATCCAATCCTCGTCACCGCACCTCTTTCTATTCATCCTCTTTCACCGTGTCAGTTTGTCGTCTATGGAACTCCTTACATCGTCATGTCAGGGATTGCCGAACGGTTAATCAATTTGAATTAAGAATTACATACTTTTACATGAAATTGATGTGTGAGTGTTAGCTGATTGTTATAGGTTATTCTGTGTGTATATATATACATATTGTCATTTAGGGCTATCATAAAGTAGAATTAGGATATGATTATTGTAAATAACTTAATTATGTATCATGTTTAGTTAATAGAGTAGTTCATTATAGCCCATGTAAGTTTGTTAATGTGCTTGAAAATTATTTTTATATTTAAGTATGACTTTACTATTTTTGTCATTGTTTCATTATGTATTTTACTTCTGATAGTGTGGAAGAGAAGGCCTAATGGCATTAACTGTACCAGAATAAATAAATAAATAAATAAATAAATAAATAAATAAATAAATAAATATGCAAATCTAGTCTTTCAGGTGAAGCTCCTGTAAAGCAGATTTGAATAATTTCAAGGAAAAATTGTTCCGGGGCCGGGTATCGATCCCAGGACCTCTGGTTGAACGTACCAGCGCTCTACCACTGAGCTACCCGGGAACTCCACTGGTACGTTCAACCAGAGGTCCTGGGATCGATACCCGGCCCCGGAACAATTTTTCCCTTGAAATTATTCAAATCTGCTTTACAGGGAGCTTCACCTGAAAGACTAGATTTGCATAATATATACGTTACTGTGTAATTAACAGAAAACCACAATTCCAAGTCACACAGAGATTGTGTGCACTTGTTGTGGGTCTCTGGCGTTTCGTCAGCCCACGTGAGTTGTGTGTATATATAGGGAAATAGTTGAGACGGTGTCGGGTGGAGTTCCCGGGTAGCTCAGTGGTAGAGCGCTGGTACGTTCAACCAGAGGTCCTGGGATTGATACCCGGCCCCGGAACAATTTTTCCCTTGAAATTATTCAAATCTGCTTTACAGGGAGCTTCACCTGAAAGACTAGATTTGCATAATATATACGTTACTGTGTACGTTAACAGAAAACCACAATTCCAAGTCACACAGAGATTGTGTGCACTCGTTGTGGGTCTCTGGCGTTTCGTCAGCCCACGTGAGTTGTGTGGATATATAGGGAAATAGTTGAGACGGTGTCGGGTGGAGTTCCCGGATAGCTCAGTGGTAGAGCGCTGGTACGTTCAACCAGATGTCCTGGGATCGATACCCGGCCCCGGAACAATTTTTCCCTTGAAATTATTCAAATAAATAAATAGGTAAGTAAGTAAGTAAATAAATAAATAAAAATAAATAAGTAAATAAGTACATAAATAAATAAATGAGTAAGTAAATAAGTAAATAAGTAAGTAAATAAGTAAATATGTACGTCTTACAGTTAGGAATAACCTCTGAATATCCAAACCAGGTAGTAATTGCAATGCAGTATTCGATCCACGTCCAAGCGAAGTCTCGGGTTTCATCATGCTGATGTTACGAGCTCTAGAATATATAAAAAATTTCTGATAAATCAGACAAAGTCAATAATACGAGCAAAAAATAAAAAAAAAAAAAAAAATGCAATGGAAATTTCGTTCCGAAATTTTTGATATAAATACTTCTCGTATCAAAACTAGTTTTTAAGCAATAAAATATATAAAAAAGTAATAAATTATTCTTATGTTGTCTTTTATTCCCAACAATTATTGTCAAATACAGGGCGTATCTAAATTAATTACTCAAACTTCTAGGGATGGTACAAGAGATCACAACAAACATTTTTTGTTAAATGATCATGAGACGGAAACTAATCGTTGAATGACAAAACCAGGAAGTGTACTGTACTGCAAGGAATAAAGAATACAGTTGTAACGTGCATCTTGATTACACAACTTTTAACACTGTATCACTTCGGAATATGTGCGGTAAGAATTTCCTGTGTTACATTTCAACGTACCTCGTTTACATGTTTCAATCTATTTATGGGTCATCTTCAGAACTGGTCGTTGTTGGTCTTGGCGCCACTTGTTCTGTTTCCTGTGAGGGTGTGTTCCTGTGGTATAGTGTAGAGTCAAAGAGTGTGTGTGTTTTGAAGTTGAGTTGTGTGTTGAGAATTTCGTTGGAGTGTGTTTTTGTGTGTCTGTATATTTCGTATTGTTCTAGTGTGTTGAGTTTCTGGCTTTTTGGTTGGATGTGTAGTATTTCCATGTCTGTGTTGATGTCTCTGTGGGTGTGGTTAGCATTTGTGATGAGTTCTGCATATGTGGAGGTGTTTTGTAATTTTTTATGGCTGTGATGTGTTCTTTGTAATGTGTTTGAAACGATCTACCTACCTGTCTGTCCTATGTAGAAGTTGTTGCAGGTGTTACATTTGAGTTTGTATACGCCTGTGTGGTTGTATTTGTTTTTGTTGTTTGTGTGTTGAGATTTTTTTGTAGAGTTATTTGTTCTGTATGCGATGTTGTAATTTAATTTCTTGAATGAGGTTGCAATTTTGTGTGTGTGTTTTTGTTTTCGTATGTTAGTGTGATGTATTTTTTGTGTTCTTGTGTTTGTGTTGTATTCTTATGTTTTTTGTGATGTTTTGTCTTACGTATTATGTTGTCTATTATGTTAGGGTTGTATCCGTTTTCTTGTGCTATGTATTTGATTGTGTTTAGCTCTTCGTTGTAATCTTGTTGGTTCATTGGTATGTTGAGTAGTCTGTGTACCATTGTTCGGAATGCGGCTTGTTTGTGTTGTGTGGGGTGGTTGGATGTGTTGACACTACACTATACCTCAGGAACACACCCTCACAGGAAACAGAACAAGTGGCGCCAAGACCAACAACGATCAGTTCTGAAGATGACCCATAAATAGGCCGAAACATGTAAACGAGGTGCGTTGAAATTTAACACAGGAAAGTCTTACCATACATATTCCTACAAGTGTAACGTTACTTATGACACTCATTCCTCAAAATCTTTTAAATTTGGAATCCTTCACAAAAACTGTTCAAAAGTGCGACGTATTGGGTCAATACAAACTCTGAACGACGTGTCATTGCCTGTCATACACGTTCAAAGACTCCAGGCATGTAGCTCTTCCTTCGATTCAATTGGAGTCTGGTACACCAGGCTCTTCGAGTGCCCCAACACAGAAACGTCAATGTAGTGAGGTCGGGAGAACGAGCAGGCCATCCAATGGGTCCACCACGACCAATCCACTTTCGTGTGTGCGGATACTTGTAGAGCCTGGTATACGAGAATTCAATTGAATCGAAAGAAGAGCTCGTTGCTCGGGTGTTTGCAGCTCCTGACGATCTACAGCGCATGCCCGGACGTGTACGACAGCCTATGGCACGTCTTTGCAGAGAAGACAATTATTCTTGTGACGGATTCCAATTCCGTGATAAGTAGGTATAGACCAGTGGTGTCAAAGCAAGCGCCTTTTCTCACCTTGACCTCGTGCGCCGGCAGCAAGCGCTAAGTATGGAAAGAGGAAGGGTTGTGTATATGAATAAGCAACCTGTTGGATTAAGAAAACAGTGGTGCACAAATTTCAGACGGAAAGTGAAATTTTATGTCGTTATTTTTATATGGCTTCTTTCTGTTTAATATTATCTATATTGTCTGTAAAACAAAAGTACCAACACTGATTTCTTAATATTGCACTTGTGTTTTAAATCTTAATAACATAATAGAGAGTTAAGAAGAAATATTCACTTAAATTCCATGGTAGTATAATATTATACTGTATTAAGTGGATGAAACACATCATTCATAAAGAAAGTGATATTCCAAAGAAAGAGATTGAATATGACGCGATAAGTTGGAATTTATATTGATGGTATCTTTAGCCTTACAAAAGTAATAAATAAACTAATGAAAACAATATTACAGTACAAAGCAGAGTTACCTAGGTACTGTATCTGTTTTAAGTGTAACTAATATTACATAACAAAAATCTTATCGCATTATGCTTTTAAGGTGATATTTGTGAGCAACTTCCTATCATCAGAATCTCGAAATCTGCTGAACCTATAGAGCTGGCATTTTTACAACATATGGGCACGTATCTTTTTCTTATGATGTAACAGTAGTTGCTTTGTTAATTCATTTCCTTATAAACAATTTCCATGCGAATATTTTCAAAATTTTCAATACACTATCTTCAGTAATACGTATATACGGTATATTATATTTACGAAAACATTCTGTAAGGCTACTAAATAAATAGGCATATACCTGAAAATTTCACTTTTCTATACGAATAGTTGAGAAAATATTTCTTTTGAATAAAAAATCAAACTTGTGAAAAATGAGCATTAAAATTAAAACTTACATTCTTATAATGAACTTATACTCCTCAGGCAAATCTAAAAATTAACATGGATACAGTTTTAATAAGTTCTCTTCCCTTTATCTATTGACTCAGTGCTAGCCATCCCTGAATATAGCTCGACCAAGCGGCATATACCACCTCTTTCGTCTGTCTCTTTCCTTTCCGCTGTAAAGCGCTCAGGTTCTCCTGGGCTCTAAAGCGCGCGCTTGCTCCTGTGGGCATCAATTGACATGCCTGGTATAGACTATAAGAACAAGATACAAGCATTAGGATCAATAATTCAGCTGCTGCTCAGAAGTCTAGACGATTCTATTTTGTAAATGTACCTATTATCCTTCCCCTCTTTTCTGCCCCTCGAATGCTTACAAATACTGTACGATACTAGCGCCTCTGTGATCAGAGACGATCAAACGATGCGAACTTAAATAAGGCGCACCTCTAGACTACTGATTTATACACAAGGCAAACATGTATTTTCATGAAATCATGATATAAATCTCTGTTTCTAACCTGAAATTTATCAGTGTTTCGTTGGACTGGTAACATGATATACTGTCTCTTACAATTGTATGTTTTGTTTCACAGTTGATATATTTAGTACATACACCATTTTCCGCTGTTATTTTGAAATGTTAGTAATATTTTGTATTTTAATGCCTCACAGAGTTCTCATATTCCTGTTGTTATGTGATATAGTTGCCATGGTTTCCATTACAAAGTTCTCATAGCTGGTTCATAGCTTTGTTTTCTCTTAAAAGGAATTTTGTATTCCCTGTTTTTGCGTACTGTATAAAAAGTAGATAAATTTGTAACAATTTCGATACGTTTTCAGTACAACAAATTTTATGTTAAATTTCTACGCATTTCCCGATATTAATTTAACTGTCTCGCCTTCGAATACAAGCACAAGAGAATAAGTTTTATTTCCTACCACGGGTTCTGAGTGAGCAACTTTCCTGTGTTAACGTGAATCATGACCAAACTTTGATTTTTATGTTTTCCGTATTTTTCAGTATTTCTACAAAAACTCCTCCGTTGCCTGATACAGTATATGTATAACATATTCTTCACTCACTCACTCACTCACTCACTCACTCACTCACTCACTCACTCACTCACTCACTCACTCACTCACTCAATCACTCACTCACTCGTATTTTCTATCCAAAGGCAGGTCTTTCATTGCACTCACTCACTCACTCACTCACTCACTCTCACTCACTCACTCACACTCACTCACTCACTCACTCACTCACTCGTATTTTCTATCCAAAGGCAGGTCTTTCATTGCACTCACTCACTCACTCACTCACTCACTCACTCACTCACTCACTCACTCGTATTTTCTATCCAAAGGCAGGTCTTTCATTGCACTCACTCACTCACTCACTCACTCACTCACTCACTCACTCACTCACCCACTCTTATTTTCTACCAAAATGCAGGTCTTTCATTGCACTCACTCACTCGCTCGCTCACTCACTCACTCACTCACCCACTCGTATTTTCTACCCAAAGGCAGGTCTTTCATTGCACTCACTCACTCGCTCGCTCACTCACTCACTCACTCACCCACTCGTATTTTCTACCCAAAGGCAGGTCTTTCATTGCACTCACTCACTCACTCACTCACCCACTCGTATTTTCTACCCAAAGGCAGGTCTTTCATTGCACTCACTCACTCACTCACCCACTCGTATTTTCTACCCAAAGGCAGGTCTTTCATTGCACTCACTCACTCGCTCGCTCACTCACTCACTCACTCACCCACTCGTATTTTCTACCCAAAGGCAGGTCTTTCATTGCACTCACTCACTCACTCACTCACTCACTCACTCACTCACTCGTATTTTCTATCCAAAGGCAGGTCTTTCATTGCACTCACTCACTCACTCACTCGCTCACTCACTCACTCACTCACCCACTCGTATTTTCTACCCAAAGGCAGGTCTTTCATTGCACTCACTCACTCGCTCGCTCACTCACTCACTCACTCACCCACTCGTATTTTCTACCCTAAGGCAGGTCTTTCATTGCACTCACTCACTCACTCACTCGTATTTTCTATCCAAAGGCAGGTCTTTCATTGCACTCACTCACTCACTCACTCACTCACTCACCCACTCGTATTTTCTACCAAAAGGCAGGTCTTTCATTGCACTCACTCACTCGCTCGCTCACTCACTCACTCACTCACCCACTCGTATTTTCTACCCAAAGGCAGGTCTTTCATTGCACTCACTCACTCACTCACTCACTCACTCACTCACTCGTATTTTCTATCCAAAGGCAGGTCTTTCATTGCACTCACTCACTCACTCACTCGCTCACTCACTCACTCACTCACCCACTCGTATTTTCTACCCAAAGGCAGGTCTTTCATTGCACTCACTCACTCGCTCGCTCACTCACTCACTCACTCACCCACTCGTATTTTCTACCCTAAGGCAGGTCTTTCATTGCACTCACTCACTCACTCACTCGTATTTTCTATCCAAAGGCAGGTCTTTCATTGCACTCACTCACTCACTCACTCACTCACTCACTCACTCACCCACTCGTATTTTCTACCAAAAGGCAGGTCTTTCATTGCACTCACTCACTCGCTCGCTCACTCACTCACTCACTCACTCACCCACTCGTATTTTCTACCCAAAGGCAGGTCTTTCATTGCACTCACTCACTCACTCACTCGCTCGCTCAGTCACTCACTCACTCGTATTTTCTACCCAAAGGCAGGTCTTTCATTGCACTCACTCACTCACTCACTCACTCACTCACCCACTCGTATTTTCTACCCAAAGGCAGGTCTTTCATTGCACTCACTCACTCACTCACTCACTCACTCACTCACTCACCCACTCGTATTTTCTACCCAAAGGCAGGTCTTTCATTGCACTCACTCACTCACTCACTCACCCACTCGTATTTTCTACCCAAAGGCAGGTCTTTCATTGCACTCACTCACTCACTCACTCACTCACCCACTCGTATTTTCTACCCAAAGGCAGGTCTTTCATTGCACTCACTCACTCACTCACTCACTCACTCACTCACTCACTCACTCACTCACTCACTCACTCGTATTTTCTATCCAAAGGCAGGTCTTTCATTGCACTCACTCACTCACTCGCTCACTCACTCACTCACTCACCCACTCGTATTTTCTACCCAAAGGCAGGTCTTTCATTGCACTCACTCACTCGCTCGCTCACTCACTCACTCACTCACTCACTCACCCACTCGTATTTTCTACCCAAAGGCAGGTCTTTCATTGCACTCACTCACTCACTCACTCACTCACTCACTCACTCACTCACTCACCCACTCGTATTTTCTACCCAAAGGCAGGTCTTTCATTGCACTCACTCACTCACTCACTCACTCACTCACCCACTCGTATTTTCTACCCAAAGGCAGGTCTTTCATTGCACTCACTCACTCACTCACTCACTCACTCGTATTTTCTATCCAAAGGCAGGTCTTTCATTGCACTCATTCACTCACTCACTCACTCACTCACCCACTCGTATTTTCTACCCAAAGGCAGGTCTTTCATTGCACTCACTCACTCACTCACTCACTCACTCGTATTTTCTATCCAAAGGCAGGTCTTTCATTGCACTCACTCACTCACTCACTCACTCACTCACTCGTATTTTCTATCCAAAGGCAGGTCTTTCATTGCACTCACTCACTCACTCACTCACTCACTCACTCACTCACTCACTCACTCACTCACTCACTCGTATTTTCTATCCAAAGGCAGGTCTTTCATTGCACTCACTCGCTCGCTCACTCACTCACTCACTCGTATTTTCTATCCAAAGGCAGGTCTTTCATTGCACTCACTCACTCACTCACTCACTCACTCACTCACTCACTCACTCACTCGTATTTTCTATCCAAAGGCAGGTCTTTCATTGCACTCACTCACTCGCTCGCTCACTCACTCACTCACTCACTCACTCACCCACTCGTATTTTCTACCCAAAGGCAGGTCTTTCATTGCACTCACTCACTCACTCACTCACTCACTCACTCACTCACTCACCCACTCGTATTTTCTACCCAAAGGCAGGTCTTTCATTGCACTCACTCACTCACTCACTCACTCACTCACTCACCCACTCGTATTTTCTACCCAAAGGCAGGTCTTTCATTGCACTCACTCACTCACTCACTCACTCACTCACTCGTATTTTCTATCCAAAGGCAGGTCTTTCATTGCACTCATTCACTCACTCACTCACTCACTCACCCACTCGTATTTTCTACCCAAAGGCAGGTCTTTCATTGCACTCACTCGCTCGCTCACTCACTCACTCACTCGTATTTTCTATCCAAAGGCAGGTCTTTCATTGCACTCACTCACTCACTCACTCGTATTTTCTATCCAAAGGCAGGTCTTTCATTGCACTCACTCACTCACTCGATCACTCACTCACTCACTCACTCACCCACTCGTATTTTCTACCCAAAGGCAGGTCTTTCATTGCACTCACTCGCTCGCTCACTCACTCACTCACTCACCCACTCGTATTTTCTATCCAAAGGCAGGTCTTTCATTGCACTCACTCACTCACTCACTCACTCACTCACTCACCCACTCGTATTTTCTATCCAAAGGCAGGTCTTTCATTGCACTCACTCACTCACTCACTCACTCACTCGCTCACTCACTCACTCACTCACCCACTCGTATTTTCTACCCAAAGGCAGGTCTTTCATTGCACTCACTCACTCACTCACTCACTCACTCACTCACTCACTCACTCACTCACTCACTCGTATTTTCTATCCAAAGGCAGGTCTTTCATTGCACTCACTCACTCACTCACTCACTCACTCACTCACTCGTATTTTCTACCCAAAGGCAGGTCTTTCATTGCAAACCCATAATTCTGCAATCTTTCTTATTTTCCGCCTTCCTCTTAGTCTCCGCATACGATCCATGTATCTTACTTTTTTGAGGAGCCCGCAGGTTCATCGCCGCCCTCACATAAGCCCGCCATCGGTCCCTATCCTGTGTAAGATTAATCCAGTCTCTATCATCACACACCACCTCCCTTAAATCAATTTTAATATTATCCTCCCATCTATGTCTCGACCTCCCCAAAGGTCTTTTTTCCTCCGGCCTCCCAACACTCTATATGCGTTTCTGGATTCGTCCATACGGGCTACATGCCCTGCCCATCTCAAACGTCAGGATTTAATGTTCCTAATGTCAGGGGAAGAATACAATGCGTGCAGTTCTGCGTTGTGTAACTTTCTCCATTCTCCTGTAACTTCATCCCTTTTAGCCCCAAATATTTTCCTAAGGACCTTATTCTCAAACACCCTTAATATCTGTTCCTCTCTCAAAGTGAGAGTCCAAGTTTCACAACCATATAGAACAATCGGTAATATAACTGTTTTATATATTCTAACTTTCAGATTTTTTGACAGCAGGCTAGATGACAAAAACTTTTCAACCGAATATTAACACGCATGACCGATATTTGTTCTGAGATCCATGTAATGCTTAATTAATTTATAGAATTTTTTATAAAAAATATGATATGCAATATAAGGTTATTCAAAAGTAAGTTTCCATTTTGAAATGGTAATAAGTTTCTCAAATTTTTATATTTCACAAAAATAAAATACCAATTTGTTCGTAAGCTTCCAGGTTATAAGGTCCATAACAAAATGTCCACAAGTACAAAAGGTCTACAAAAAAATGTCCACAAACTAAATAGTCCAACATTTAAAGTCCTACATACAATTCGTCCATGGAATGAAAAAGCCCAACATCTATGTGGTCACAGAAACCTGCAGAAAAGTATATTCTATTATCCATGTGCTAAAAAGGATAAATGTTCATCTTCCCTCTTGCTTAAAAAAGTCCCTTGTGCAGACCCTTGTATTTCCCTATTTTGACTATGCTGACATTTTACTGACTGACCTTTCCAGCGACAACAAAATGAAACTTCAACGTGCTCATAATTTGTGTGTACGTTTTGTAAGCAATGTTCGTAAATATGATCATATTACCCCATCCCTGGAAGCAATAGGTTGGCTTAAACTAGATAAGAAAAGAAATTTACATTCACTTCTCTTTCTCTTCGAAATCTTGAACTCTTCTATTCCTTCGTACCTGTCGTCTCGCTTCACTTACCTTTCTTCCCACCACAATCTGAACACACGCTCTCGCCATGAAACAATACTAACAATACCATCCCATCGCACCTCCTCATACTCATCCTCTTTCACAATAGCCCTGCCAAGACTCTGGAATTCGTTACCTGCTGGCATCAGGGACTGTCGAAATAAAATTCAATTCAAACGCAAACTTACTAGGCACTTGGTCAGTAATTGAGACTCGTTCAGACATGGTTTCTTGTAAATAGTTCTTTTAATCTACCACAAAATATCTCAATATCCGGTAATTTCATCACTATAGAATTTTGTTATTGTAGGTTTAATTTGTAATTTAGTAAATACAAAAATATTCTTTGTTCTTAACTTCTATGATAAAATGTCTAGCTTTCATTAATCAGGTATTCTTGTCGTACTTTAATTTTTATTGTAATTGTAATTGTAAATTTAATATTAATTGTAATCTTATTGTTCATATTATAGTTGTAATCCCCTGGTAGAGGGGCAGAGAAGGCCTGACGGCCTTATCTCTACCAGGTTAAATAAATAAATAAATCTAAAAATCTAAATCTAAATCATATTACGAGTATAAAGCACATTACATGGAAAAGTCCGTCATACAAAAGGTCCATACAAAAAGGTCCAACATACAAAGCTGTTCAACAGAAAGAAGTTACTAACTGTAATAATAATTAGGGCCTACATATATTACTGGTCATCCGGCGAAGGCAAACAGTTCCCCCTAGATTTTCTCCTGAAACATGTAAAATCTATGAATTAGTAATTAATGGCAGACAGCGTACGAATAATGTGGTTTAAGAATTCCACTCCCAATTTCAACGACTTGTGGAGACACAGCACGTGAACATTTGGCGATCATTAGCCATTTGCAACAACAGCAATCGGAACCAGAACATTTAGTAACCCAGGTCCTTGGTGGGCATACAAATGTTAGGCAACTAGTAAATAAACGAAATAATTAAACCAGAATTTTCAACATTGTCGGTAATTACCAAGATTACAAAGATAGGAATGAAATGTTTCGATATCTTAGACCGATATCATACGATTTGAAATTATACAGTGACCCTCAAATGAACAACAGATGTATCTTCTGTATTACATATGTAATATGTATAACATAATTGAAATAACAATAAATTCCTCGGCACTTTCCTTGCAGTTTTCCTTGTTGGATATTTTAGGGAACTGGACGAATTTATATGTGGACATTTTCAAACGTAGGACATTTTTAAGGTGAGGACTTGCTGACAGTGGACCTTTTCAGGTAAGGACATTTTTATGGCATGGACGAATTTTCTATGTGGACATTTGTAAACGTTGGACATTTTCGTAGAGAGGACGGACCGTATCTCACTTAACCATTCGTAAAGATACGGGATTTTAATAAAACAGGAAAAAATTAAATGTGACCACTACCGTGTTGTTCAATGAGAAATAGTCTTTCTTCTATGCTATAAACGGCATTAGTAAGCACATTCCTAGGGACGTTTTCAATGACATTCGATATTGACTGTTTCATTTCCTCACGTGTAGTAGTTGTGCTAAGAAATACCTTTTCTTTTATATAAACCCATAACTAGCAGTCAGCTGGATTTATGTCTGGTGATCTAGAAGGCCAACTGTTCGGAAAATGTCTATTAATTACACGATCACCAAATGTGTTGCGCAATAATGCTTTTACATTATTGTGTATGTGAGGTGGAGCGCCGTCATGCATGAAAACAATGTTTTCGATTTCATGATTTCTGGAACGCTGGTATTGCAAAGTCTTGCAACATTTGAAAATATCGCTGCCCGATTACCGTCACTGTTTTTGTTTGTCCATTTTCAATTTCTTCATAGAAGAACGGTCCTATTATGAAATGTGTCGTAAAATCACACCAGACAATAACCTTGATATCATGTAAAGGTAAAACCATAGTAAAAATTATTAAAATTACTACTCTCCTACTGTCTATTGTTTATACAAGCGTGACACAGTAACCATAGCAACGAAACACGCATCGATTAAAAAAAAACCCAAACCTTCTAAACAGTAATACTATCCCATTTTCTTTAAATAATAAAGGTAATAAACCAATTTCATCTATACTACAAATTAAAATGCATAATTCTGATTGTTCCGCTATAAATTGCAATTGTTCAGTAATTAATGAAGTTAATGAGGTTAATCACTTAGGTATAATAAAATTATTGATAATATTTTAAAATGGAATAATCATATTCAATATATTTGTAATAAATTACGTAAAACGTTATATTACTTTGTTGTTCTAAGAAATAATTAGTCAATTAACTGTTTACGTGAAATTTATTTAGCATTATTTCAACTTATATTTATGTATGATATTATAGGTTGGGGTGCAACTTATAAATCCAATCTTTATCCGTTAATTTTACTACAGACAAAAGTATTAAAAATTTGTTTAAGAAATGCAGAAAGATTACCCAACTGAACTGTTGTTTAAACATTTCAAAGTTTTCAATATTAAAGAAATGTATTATTTTATTTTATTAAAATATTTCCATTGAGATTTTAATAACTTTGAAAGGTATATACATAAATATAGAATTAAAAATATCAATTCTCTGCGTTTGTGTGAACCAAGGTAAAACCAATGTAGCTTTTTATCATAGCATAAGTCAAGGTCCCAGATTTTTAAACAAATATTATTCCAATATTATTTTAACCACGAATCCTCTCCAAATTAATAAAAAAAAATTGTATCGGATTTATAGTTTGGGCTTAAACATATTAAACACTTTTTAATCTGTATTCACTCTCAATTTTAATTTTATTTTTGTCTGTATTGGAATCCCCTCCTGAGCACGAGTCTTACTCATTCAGGAGTGGGCTAGTTTATCTTTCATTGTATTTATTAACTTGTATTCATTTCAGACGTACTAGCAATAAAATAAATAAATAAGTAAATAAATAAATAAGTCAAACAAACAAACAAACAAGTAAGTATATAAGTAAATAAATAAATAAATATGAAACGAAACTGCTGATCTGTGCAGAAGATACAGCTGTTTCAAACTAGGAACTTACTTTTGAATAACCTTAAATTTACTATTTATATTTATGTACAATGTACATGGTCATTTGAAAAGGCGAAATTTCTTGATTTTATGAAAACCAAGGCAACTAAACTTGAGTTGCCATGGGAATCCTTTGAACATAGTCCTGCGAAGACAAAGTCGCTCGCAGAAGGTTTTTATCAACCGGGAAACAAATGAACACTTCTCAGATGCTAAATGTGCAGTTGTTCAAGAGCGGAGTATGCAAATTCAGCGAGATAAAAGTGGACCATGCCAGTTTATCGCACGTCACTGTACTGGAGAAAACCGTTGCCATTACTTTCTTGAGACGTTGTAACTTACACAAGATAGCAATGGGTCTCTTACCAGCGCTGATAAAAATTGCTTGTTTATTCTTTGGAAGCGAGTTGGATTTCAGGATACAGTGACGTGAATTATCGCCAGATAATTGTACTGGCTTTGTATTTATGAGGTCCACAGTTCTATCTCAGCAGCAGTTTCTGCACTGCTGCCTTGACTTTCTTTAGGAAAAGCTAGGTAATGCTTAAATATACAGGGTGTACCGTAATTAATATCAATTTCAGGGAGTTATTTTTTTTTAGGCTCTAGAATATGCCATTAGAAAAGTTCAGGATAACACAGAGGGTTTGAAATTGAACGGGTTACATCAGCTTCTTGTCTATGCGGATGACGTGAATATGTTAGGAGAAAATCGACAAACGATTAGGGAAAACGCGGAAATTCTAGTTGAAGCAAGTAAAGCGATAGGGTTGAAAGTAAATCCCGAAAAGACTAAGTATATGATTATGTCTCGTGACCAGAATATTGTACGAATTGGAAATATAAAAATTGGAGATTTATCCTTCGAAGAGGTGGAAAAATTCAAATATCTTGGAGCAACAGTAACAAATATAAATGACACTCGGGAGGAAATTAAACGCAGAATAAATATGGGAAATGCCTGTTATTATTCCGTTGAGAAGCTTTTATCATCCAGTCTGCTGTCAAAAAATCTGAAAGTTAGAATTTATAAAACAGTTATATTACCGGTTATTCTTTATGGTTGTAAAACTTGGACTCTCACTTTGAGAGAGGAACATAGGTTAAGAGTATTTGAGAATAAGGTTCTTAGGAAAATATTTGGGGCTAAGAGGGATGAAGTTACAGGAGAATGGAGAAAGTTACACAACGCAGAGCTGCACGCATTGTATACTTCACCTGACATAATTAGGAACATAAAATCCAGACGTTTGAGATGGGCAGGACATGTAGCACGTATGGGCGAATCCAGAAATGCATATAGAGTGTTAGTTGGGAGGCCGTAGGGAAAAAGACCTTTGGAGAGACCGAGACGTAGGTGGGAAGATAATATTAAAATGGATTTGAGGGAGGTGGGATATGATGGTAGAGACTGGATTAATCTTGCACAGGATAGGGACCAATGGCGGGCTTATGTGAGGGCGGCAATGAACCTCCGGGTTCCTTAAAGCCAGTAAGTAAGTAAGTAAGTAAGTAAGTATTTCAAACAAAAATTTCAAACAAAAATTCTTAATAAAATTTTTCTTGTTTTTGCTTTCTTTACGTGATAAAAATTGTTTTATATGAAACACTTAATAGCGTGTTTTGGGAAAGCCATTGATTTAATTCCCAATATGCTCATTGAATTTAAAAGAGCAGAATATTATGATACTAAGTGATTGAAATAGTTTTAGTTTTGTTCTTTAAACGTGCGGGAATTTGATCGGAACAAATTTAACATTTTAAAATTCCTTTGCAGAAGGAAAAGTGAACATTTGTTGAGATCAAATTTCTGCAAATTTAAAGGACAAAACTAAAACTCTTTCAATGATTTAAAATGATAATGCACTGCTCTCTTAAATTGGCTGAGCATATTGGGAATTAAATCAATGGGTTTCCGAAAACACTCTATGAAAATGTTGCATTTTTATCTGGGAAAGGAAAAAAAAACGAACAAAACTGTATTAAACATTTTTGTTTGAAATATTTCAAGGAAAATTCCGTCCGAAAGCACGCTGTACTCTTACTAGACTCCGAGTACTATGATATTCCAAAACACACCAACTACGTTCCTGTGTATTCTAACCTAAATAACCCTCTAAATGCTGCAGAATTCATACAGACTTGAAAATTTAACATTCAGATCATTTAACACAATTTCCTTGTATCCAACAATGCCTTAATGAGAAGCGAAATAGCGGAAACGGCGTCTTTTTTCCTTCTTCTTGTGCTGCCATCTGTCGTTTCTGTCAACAGTTATCAATTACGCATTACCTGGAATTCTTTGAGCTGTTCTTTCTAATGACTCCGGTATGAATTTCGTAAAACACATAGTGACAGAATTATAGCAGTTTATAACCCCGGAATGTTTCTGAGGACACACTGTATTATAACTAGGTTTCGTATTCCAGCTACTGCCATCCTCTGAGAAGTTTAGTGCTGAGAGGAATGCGGTTCCGACTAGTCTAGCGCGGTACTGGAGTGGGAGGGAACAGTGACAGCGGCAGCCTGGAAGGAAGTACAATCATACTGAAAACATTCGCCCGATTTACGAGAGCAATATGCCTATTAGTTTTCTAACGTATTTTTGGCGAGACAGAGATACAACCATTCGTACTTCCGTGTTCAGAGAAGGAAAGTATTGTAGAAAATTTTACTTATTATAATTTTTTATATTTATTTATTTACTTATTTATTTATATATTTATTTATTTATTCATTCAGGTGATGTTAAGGCCATCACACCACCAGAAATACAAATACAATAAAATAAATAAAAAGAAAAATCTTAATATATAATTTATTTCAAGAAATAGTCTGCCCAGGCATCCTGGGTTGCCAAAAACACAGAATAACACACATATAAGAATAGTAATGATTACAGTAAGATAGATGAGCCAAATTTAAATGTGAACTAGGAGCTTAAGTTTAAGAAATAATAAATTTGTACATATATTTGTAACAATCACACACTAACGAATAGAAAAGGGGGTATTATGATATTCCGTATAAATGATTTTTCAGAATTGCCACAGACCCTTTAATGGTTGAAGTAATTATTTTTGGAATGATGTCATGGATTCCAAATGTTTTGATAGTGTTTACAGTTGATCGTGGGATGGTGCCCCTCGCTCCGATCATTAAACCATGTACTTCCCAGGTGCCTTCCATCTGATATTTTTCTCGAAAATACGGAATAGTAGGCTCATAAATTTGTTGTTTTTCTTTGTTGACCTCGGATGGTTGGGTCTGGCTCATCTCAAATCTAACAGTTGGGTCCAGTATAAAGCCTTTACTATTAGTCTTGTCTAGAGCCACGATGTCCGCTCTTCTAATTCCGCCGCCTTCAGACGCAACGCAGTGCACCTCTTCATGGACCTCGAAGGATTTGTTTCTAAGGGCTTGTGCTATTAGTTTTCGGATGTTATGATGGCGTGAATTTCTCAGGAGTTCTCCATGCTGACAGGATCCTACAATAATATAAATGAAAAGAAGAATTATACTATACAATTTAGTGATTAGTAGAATTGAATTAAATTTGTGAAGTACTCAGTTTAAATATATTGTACTGTTGAACTCACTTGAGAAGTAAAACTACTTGATTTGTATTTTCAGACATCACCAACAAATGATTTTCGCATGACATTATAGGAATCTGTTTTTCAAGATACCAATCACACATATTCTAAAATTCCAATAGAATAATATTCACACACTACTACAAACTGAAGACTGCATGTTTTTGGGCGATTAATACTTCCCACTCCGCTCGGCTCGGCTTGGCTGTAGCAACAAAAGAATCTACCTGCAACCCCCCCGCACCGATGGCAAGAATACCTCAGGTCCAGCGCTAAACTCTCGGAGGAAGACAGTACCTAAAGAGTGAAGTTAAAGTCACATTGGGTATAAAGTACGCCCAAAACAGGTAATGCAAACATACAACTGAAGAAGATCTACTTGAACACTTCTTTCTTCGTCACATTTCGGATTTACTTTTATTACAAACTAGCCGTACCCGTGCGCTCCGCTGCACCCGTTAGAAATAAATATAAAGTAATTACATAATTAAAATAGGAAATTTGATCCATGGAACATTCGTGTTTGATATAAGGATAAATCGTTTATTATGTTATTTAATTTAAATTGTATTTGCATAATTAAAATGCGATCATTTTGATCCAGAGACCACTCATTTGGTCATAAAAATTATTTTAGAAAATACAGGAAACGAATGTACAGAATAGCCTATCAAGTTTTCTGTGCATAAGAAGCTATTTTAATCTTACCTGTCCTCGATTCAATCAGAGGTTACTGTAATAACATTATAGCATTATGTCCATCTAGAGAAACTACACTTTCCAATGGTGAATTAATAATTAATTATACAAATCGGTTAATTTATCTTCCGATATTACTTCATACAAACACAGAAACATTATTTGTAGGCTATCTTTCATAGCTATCGATTGTTGCTGTCCAAGGCCCCTTATAGACGAAGTTATTTGTTTTTTAATTCATTACACAGCCTTAGATGACAGTTATTTTAATTTTAAAAATCATTTATCTCATTAAATATCAGTCCTATCAAACTTTTTCAAGGAATAAAACTTATCGGAAATTATTTTTAAAGGAACTTTTGTTATGTAACATTTTTCACAAAAATCAATAATAAGCGAGATATTTCGATTTATTTAATTCAGGCCCCCTTATAACCCCCCTTATAAATAATGTATTTTGAATGCCATATAGCCTAAAATCTAAGTTACAACGAACTTAATTTATATTCCAATTTTCATCTAAATCCGTTCAGCCATTATCGCGTGAAAAGGTAACAAACGTACATACAGACAGACAGACAGACAGACATATTAAACAAAAATTTCAAAAAAGCAATTTTCGGTTTCAGGGTGGTTAATTGTATATGCCAGGACCAATTATTTTTGGAAAATCGAAAATTACCAGAAACATTTCGGCTACAGATTTATTATTAGTATAGATGTGAAATGAAATCGCAGAAATATAAACTCACACCTAAGGCATGGAAAACCACGTTGACTTTGTACTCACCACTGCTGCCTCAACATACTTTCTGAGTTGTATCTCTTCGTTTCGAACACCATAAGTTAATCTCATAAGACTGTTTGCGTCCCTTTGACTTCACTCGTTTTACTAGCAGGTAACAGGTGTGCAGGACATTAAAAATACCAAACACGTGCAGATAGACCGCTGTGAACCGCATTCAGTTATCCTAATGAACACTCCGGTGTGTATTAGCATGGGTATTGGAAATTTCAGTTGAATAATTTACAATTGAAATTTAAAAAGGGGGCTTCACTGGGAATTCAATTTGTACGTATTTCGCTGAGTGTAATTGGTAGCACTGCATAAACATTCACATGCTCGAGTTGGTCCTGTTCCTGCCAACAGGTTGTACTGTGTCGTCTGCATCCTGAATTTAAAACAAAGCTGAGTTATGTAACAGCATTTCCAGTCCTGATTAACTAGGTTTACGTGTTTTCCATATTCAAATAGACGATGTAACACTCCTCAACCTTTCGTATTATTTCGTATGTGTGAAATAATCGTCCACCTGATATGGTTGTTGAGTGGCGAGCTCATAGCTGGATGTGGACTATGGAAATTTATATGACTAAAATCCTAACAGTGTAACCTGCACATATTCGAATCTGAATTCCCAATTTAAATTCTGAAATGGAGCAATGCCTTACAAATATGTAGTTGACAATATGAATTGTCATTCATTCATTACTTATCAATAGAATGCGTGCTCCTGGGCTTTATAAAAATGTTTCCTCAAATTTAAATTACACATACTGATCGTGTGATCACCGTGATGTAGGGTACCACTACTACCACCACTACTACCACCACACTACCATCACCACTACCACCTCCACCACTACCACCACTACCACAACAACCACCACCACTACCACCACTACTACCACCACCACTACCACCACCATTACCACCACCACTACCACCACCACCACTACCAACACTACCACCACAACTACCACTACCAACACCACTACCACCACTCCTACCACCACCACTACAACCAACACTACCACCACTCCTACAACCACCACTACCACCACTACTACTACCACCACTACCACCACCACTACCACCACTCCTACCACCACCACCACCACTACCACCACTCCTACCACTACCACCACCATTACCACCACTACTACCACCACCACCACTACTACCACCACCACCACTACTACCACCACTCCTACCACCAACACTACTGCCACCAATACTACCACCACTACTACCACCACCACTACCACCACCACTACCACCACCACCACCACCACCACCACCACCACTACCACCACCACTACCACAACCACTACCACCACTCCTACCACCACCACCACTACCACCACTACCACCACTACTAACAACACCACTACCACCACTACCACCACCACCACTACCACCACAACTAACACTACCACCAGCACTACCACCACTACCACCACCACTACCAACTCCGCTACCACCACCACCACTACCACAACTACCACTACCACCACCACTACCACCACTACCACCACCACCACTCCTACCACCACCACTACCACCACCACTACCACCACTACTACCAACACCACTACCAGCACAATTACCAACACCACTACCACCACCACCACTACCACCACTACTACCAACACCACTACCAGCACAATTACCAACACCACTACCACCACCACCACTACCACCACCACTACCACCACCACCACCACCACTACCACCACCACTACCACCACCCTACCACTACCACCACCACTACCACCACCACCACTACTACCACCACTCCTACCACCAACACTACTGCCACCAATACTACCACCACTACTACCACCACCACTACCACCACCACTACCACCACCACCACCACTACCACCACCACCACTACCACCACCACTACCACCACTACTACCACCACCACCACTACTACCACCACTCCTACCACCAACACTACTGCCACCAATACTACCACCACTACTACCACCACCACTACCACCACCACTACCACCACCACCACCACTACCACCACTACCACTACCACCACCACTACCACAACCACTACCACCACTCCTACCACCACCACCACTACCACCACTACCACCACTACTAACAACACCACTACCACCACCACCACTACCACCACAACTAACACTACCACCAGCACTACCACCACTACCACCACCACTACCAACTCCGCTACCACCACCACCACTACCACTACCACCACCACTACCACTACCACAACTACCACCACCACCACTATCACAACTACCACCACCACCAATACCACTACCACGACCACCACCACTACCACAACTACCACCACCACTACCACAATCACTACCACCACCAATACCACTACCACTACCACGACCACCACCACTACCACAACTATCACCACCACTACCACCACCACTACCACCACCACCACCACTACCACCTCTACCACAACTACCATCACCACTACCACTACCACTACTACTACTACTACTACTACTACTACTACTACTACTAATGAAACTTCCGTTAACGGACACTTCCCAATAGCGGACTCCTCTCAATAGCGGACATTTTAAAATTCCCCTGCAAAATAACATTGGCCCTTATGATAAAATTCTTCCAAATAACGGACATTCTCAATAACGGACGCGGACAGTGAAATGTATCTCACAACAACAATTAAAACTTCCAAATAACTTACAGCGTGAAAGAAAAGAAAGAAAAAGACTGTTGTAAATTAAACAGAATTCTAATGGAATTCTTTGCAACTATCATCATCGTGCATTTGAACGTTCTTGTACTTTATTGAAGGTAAGCAGCACAGTTGTTAGTTGTGATACTGTACGTGAGCAGTCCGTACTTTCTTAGTTTGTCAAGTTGAGTGTTCGGAAGTACAGTCACATTAAAAATGTCACAAAAACGTAAACGTTTGTCACTAAAAGAGAAAGTGGATATTGTAAAGCATAGTGAGAAGGAGAAATTAAGTGTTCGTGAGCTGACCACAAAGTTTAATGTGGGAAAAGCTCAGGTTAGTGAAATTTTGAAAACCAAGGATGTTATTTTAAAATAATACACTGAGAATGCAAATGAGAACACAAAAAAGAGCTTTCCCTAAAACTGAGGGGCCTGTCATTGACAATTTAACATATGGATGGTTCTGCCGTGCTCGAGCAATTAAGATGCCTTTTTTTTTTTTTTGGGATTTCTCTCTGGACAAATACTGTAAGCAAAATCTCACAATCTCACTGTCTACTGTACTGTACTGTAAAATATAGTGTTGAATATGTAGGAGAAAATTTAATGTACTGTATACATACTAACGATTTTCTAAATAGCGGAGACTTCTCAATAACGGACATTTAAATTTTCTCCGGCGGTGTCCGCTATTGGGAAGTTTCACTGTACTACAATAATGACTAACAATAGGGCAAACTCGGCTAATTTCGTGACATATTAATTTAAATTTATTTCGAAGTATTATACCTATAACAAATATAATTCTGATGGTACAGTATAAATGGCAGAAAATCTACAGTACTTAACAAAAGTTTAAGACCATGAGCAAATTTCATATAATTATTTTCTGGTCCTATATTTTTGTTTCTATTTCCCTCATGAATATTTTGTCAATTATTTGGACTGTGAGATATCTATCGACGCAAAGAAAGTAAAATTATGACATTTAGTTTTCGAGTTATGATTTTAATGAAATATTTTGTTACTGTAAAAAATGTTACATTTATAATTACGGAATAATTTATTCATGCTAAACCAACATCTTTATTGTAGTGATGATTTTTTTTCAAGCAATTTGAGAAGTGTGAGAACACAGTGGTACCAGAAAGAAAAATTTAAAAAATTTTATTTTCGTTTTATAATTTTGGCGTAGGTCCGGTTACGTTAGCTTATTCCACAGTGAAGCTATGAATGCCTTTACTTAACGTTATTTCTACTATTATTTTCCTTATTTTGGAAAAATATGCAAAATTATAAAACGAAAATAAAATTTTTAAATTTTTCTTTCTGGTGCCAATGTGTTCTCACACTTCTCAAATTGCTTGAAAAAAATCATCACTACAATAAAGATGTTGGTTTAGCATGAATAAATTATTCCGTAATTATAAATGTAGCATTTTTTACAGTAACAAAATATTTAATTAAAATCATAACTCGAAAACTAAATGTCATAATTTTACTTTCTTTGCGTCGATAGATGTCTCACAGTCCAAATAATTGACAAAATATTCATGAGGGAAATAGAAACAAAAATATAGGACCAGAAAATAATTATATGAAATTTGCTCATGGTCTTAAACTTTTGTTAAGTACTGTATTATGACTAATGATGAAACCTCTTCTTCCAAGGACACGAGGTTGACTACATTTCAGTCATACAGTGTGGGTGTTTCTGAACTCTGGACAGCAGTCAGATGTAAACAAGAGCACGTTTCAAACATACAGACGACAGAGTACACTTCGGTGGAACATAAACAATGCGCACCACCTGTTCGGAACATTTGGTGTGAAATATAACCAATGTAAAGTTGTTACTCTTGGTAGTCCTCTATAGAGTGTACAATTTACAATTCAACTAAAGCCTACATATATTATAACGACTTAATATATAAAGTAATGGCAATAACACTGCACTACAGGTCAGAAATCGATTCTCTCACTTACTACCGCACTGAACACGTAGCACCACAGTTCAGTACTGTTGCTGTAACCAGACGGTACAGAAAACAATTCTACCTCTTCCCTCTGACGTCATGTACAATACTCGACTCACATAAACGCTGATATCGTATTTACGAAGGGATTGTTTCAGCTCTAATAATAAGATACCCACAGCATATATTTAATATATAATTACAATTCAATACACACACATTATTCGATATCATAATACACGACACACACAAACAACCATCCCCCACCATAAGACCAATACACCCCATCCCCTTCCCAATGACGAAAGCAAATGCCGGAAATCAAAATCAGATGGAGCAGCAGTAGTTGAAAGGAAACTTTATTATTATTATTATTATTATTATTATTATTATTATTATTATTATTATTATTATTATTATTATTAAAACAGATACAGAACAAAGACTTCATAAAATTATTTCAGAGGTAACTTAAACCCAAATGAAGATGTCATTCTACATAACAATTCAACAAAAGGCATTATGGTAACAAGCATTCTGAAAATAAATTTTTTATCTTAAATACCTTTTAAAAATTTTCAACACTGCATTCCAAAGTGATTCCCGAGACATCAGTAAATCAATTTCCTCTCTTCAAACTCAATTTACATATCTAATCATCTTAGAAAGATAAAAAAATTTGACACTAAACATAATATCAATAAAATCGTATCTTTCTTACAACATTATCTCAAACATTATGTAAACTGAAACAGTTTCAAAAAGTGATCTTAAAATTTCGCGACGCAACACATTATGTGAAACTTAATTCCTACAAGTTCAGAATTATCTTTTACATTCTTAAAATGTGTTGCAAGAGCATACTACATTGCTATCCTAGATGACCAACGCAATCTGAGAGTATAGTTATTTCGTCAATAACCTTAGTTAACTTCATGGCTTGGACTTTTCAATCTAATTCATCTTCAGAGTTAAAATATACCATAGAGTTTCAATAGTTAACAGAATTAAAGTTCTATGCTATTAACTGTAAAATTAGAATTACATAAAAATCATACAGTAATTCCTGGCTTATCATTATAGCTACATTACGAGAAACTGTGATGTTGAATGAATAAATAATAAACTTACATTATTTTTCAAACTGAGAATAACTGAAATTAAGTTAATCTGTTACCTCAAAATGAAAATGACACTACACCGGTGTTGAAATGGGACCTGTCTATAATAAAGATACATTACTTTTTTTAAATTGTAACACTTTTAACGTTTTTAACTAGACAAAGTTTTAAAATAGGAAGTTATGCAAATACTCCACTCTCCCCTACTATTCTAGTACACCCTGTATATCAATGTAGAGGAAGTCTTCTCATAACACTCCGTTTCCTCTGCAGTATTTTCGCCAGTTCTCCATTATAAACACCAGAAAGACGCGTTCAGTGTTTGCAACCAGAACTATAACACATCAAGGCATGTAGAAGGGATTTCATATCTCACCAGACACTTTGGTTCAAAAATTAAATATGGACTCCACACTGGTTACCACGTGTTTGGATGTCAAAGAGCGCTGGCACTGTTTCTGAGGGGTGCCTCAGCATTGATGCGCTTTAGGATACAGGTCACAGATTCTAATCAAGTAGCGCGTTCTGTAGTTGCTGAGTAGAATGTAATTTAAACTTTCACCCTTCAATTTTTGTCGCGCATTGGGTTTAACGGTTAGCTGCCCCATGTAATGTAACTTCCACAGTCTCTCCACCAGCTGGGATACTCTCAGAACGTCACCCAATTCTGGGATCACTTTTACAGCGGGCTTATCAACTGAAAGCGGCTTTCGTTTCTGAGAATATGTCTGAAATAAACATGACGAATCGAATATCAGCCCTATATTCATCATCTGTTGGTAGAAGTGTCCGTTCCTATCGTACTTTGAAATGCACGCTTCATGGTTTATACGTATTCAAAAACAGTGGCAAATTTTATAATGAAAGATATCCTGTCATTGAATTACGTATAAAGTAATACAGAGCGGGAAAGCCCATGAAGTGCCAAGGCCGAGCAGACGATTGGCTGGCCTCAGTGCAAGTAAACGATCATCCAACCAGAAGAGCATAACAATAATCCCACAGCCGTTATAAGTGGCTTTTGAAACCAGATTTCACTACCGATCGTAGTTACCATCATCATCAATATTATTATTATTACGCTAAGCCAAACGTATGGCGTAAAAAATACCGCTAACCCAACAACAGAGCTTCAAAAACGCTACGCTAACCCAATCATAGAGCGTCAAAAGCGCGCCGCTAACCCTATCGCAGGGCGTCAAAAACGCGCCGCTAAACCAACAATTGAACATCAAAAACGCGCTGCTAAGCCAAAAATAGAGCGTAAAAGACGAGCCGCTAACCAAACAATAGAGCGTCAAAACCGCGTCGCTAACCCAATCGTATAGCGTCAAAAACGCGCCGCTAAACCAACAATTGAACATCAAAAACGCGCCGCTAAGCCAGACATAGAGCGTAAAAGACGAGCCGCTAACCCAACAATAGAGCGTCAAAAACGCGTCGCTAACCCAATCGTATAGCGTCAAAAACGCGCCGCTAAACCAACAATTGAACATCAAAAACGCGCCGCTAAGCCAAACATAGAGCGTAAAAGACGAGCCGCTAACCCAACAATAGAGCGTCAAAAACGCGTCGCTAACCCAATCGTATAGCGTCAAAAACGCGCCGCTAAACCAACAATTGAACATCAAAAACGCGCCGCTGAGCCAAAAATAGAGCATAAAAGACGAGCCGCTAACCCAACAATAGAGCGTCAAAACGCGTCGCTAACCCAATCGTATAGCGTCAAAAACGCGCCGCTAAACCAACAATTGAACATCAAAAACGCGCCGCTAAGCCAAACATAGAGCGTAAAAGACGAGCCGCTAACCCAACAATAGAGCGTCAAAAACGCGTCGTTAACCCAATCGTATAGCGTCAAAAACGCGCCGCTAAACCAACAATTGAACATCAAAAACGCGCCGCTAAGCCAGACATAGAGCGTAAAAGACGAGCCGCTAACCCAACAATAGAGCGTCAAAAACGCGTCGTTAACCCAATCGTATAGCGTCAAAAACGCGCCGCTAAACCAACAATTGAACATCAAAAACGCGCCGCTGAGCCAAAAATAGAGCATAAAAGACGAGCCGCTAACCCAACAATAGAGCGTCAAAAACGCGTCGCTAACCCAATCGTATAGCGTCAAAAACGCGCCGCTAAACCAACAATTGAACATCAAAAACGCGCCGCTAAAAACCAAACATAGAGCGTAAAAGACGAGCCGCTAACCCAACAATAGAGCGTCAAAACGCGTCGCTAACCACAATCGTATAGCGTCAAAAACGCGCCGCTAAACCAACAATTGAACATCAAAAACGCGCCGCTGAGCCAAAAATAGAGCATAAAAGACGAGCCGCTAACCCAACAATAGAGCGTCAAAAACGCGTCGCTAACCCAATCGTATAGCGTCAAAAACGCGCCGCTAAACCAACAATTGAACATCAAAAACGCGCCGCTAAGCCAAGCGTAGGGTGTAAAAAACGTGTCGCTAACTGAACAAGAGAGCGTCAAAAACGTGACGCTAACCAAATCGTAAGCGTCAAAAAATCCGCGGCTGAACCAAACCTAGAGCGTCAAAAGCACACCGCTAACCCAACAATAGAGCGTCAGAAACGCATCGCTAACCCAATCATAGAGCGTCAAAAACGAGCCGTTAAGCCAAACGTAGGGCGTAAGAATCGTGCCTCTAACCCAGCAATAGAGCGTAAAAAATGCGACGAGAGAACAGAAGAAGGCTGGAGTTAATAAATATGTAATCTCAAAGCTGTACAAAGCTACAAAAAGAAAACTAATTTGGAACATTGAATATTTCACGAGTTTTCTGCTAAATGTGTAACATTCTGCATGACGGGCAGATACAGTTTTAATGTAATATTATACGTGTATAAAAACACGAAACATGTAATTAAATTCAGTACTGAAATGCAGGAAAACTATCAGCGCTGGATGAACAGGTAATCAAATCATAAACAGACAGCAAATTCTGATTTTAATTATTGATTTAGACAAATCTAATACATGCACGTCCAATTAATTATCACTATTTGACAGACGTAATCGTTTAATAGCAAAAACAGCAACCCTGTTTTTCCAGTTAGTCAACACAACATAGATATTATGTATGAGCAATGGTTATGACGTAATAAAAATTATTCATGTATTTTATTTAAGTTTCTCATTATAAAATGCACTGCACTGGCATGATTAAAAAGCAATATACGCCTACAGGGTGGTTAAAATTGAAATGTACCTACTTAGACGGAGAACTATGGCTTCCTGTACCAAATTTCGTGTAATCAAGGTCCGCACTCTGCGCTTCGTAGTTCATTTGGTCACGCATTGCACTTCTCGCCTTTCGATTTTTGACCTGGGTCATCCTGTGTAGTGATGAAGCAACCTTTTCTTCAAAAGTGGGATGAACACTGAAAATGTGCGAATTTTTGTATCCGCGCCTGCAAACGACATTCATGAAGTTCCTGTGCGTATTGAACGAGTCATTGTTTGGTGTAGCTCTACAGGAGTTTTAAAGTGAAACGGTTTTTAATGTGTAAAAGCTTAAAGAAATAATGAACTTCAATTTCTAGGTGATATCAGAGGTCAAATTTTGAAGAAAAAAAAATTGGTTACCAAAATAACTATTTCGAATTTCCTGCGTAATTGGTATATTTATTTTAACAGAGGAAGAAATTTCAAATGTAAAAAAATTGAACACAGGAAGATTTAGCTTATTTACATTTAAAACCTATCCTCCTGAGACCTGAGACATTGCTTGTTTTATTTTTAAAGTTCAATATAATTAGACATTTCAAAAAATGGTCACTGAAATGCAAAAAAATTCTGAAAAAAATTCTACAGGTTACAGTTAGGAAAAGATTATATATATATATATATATATATATATATATATATAATTTGAACTGGTAATGGAAATTACGGGAAAACGGCTGAACGGATTTTAATGAGTGACCCCTCATTTTCATGCCTGGCATCCAAAGTTTTTCGGAAAAGTAGTAGTTTTCAGTGAAATGTCAATTTTCCTACATAATTTTCCTATTTTCCAAAATCCATCTGTTGTCAGTTTTGAGAACTAAGTTTATTCAATCACGGCCGACTTGATTGAATTTCAGAACAAAACACACACTACAATAAACAATAGGCTATTACACGAAGGCCATGACCTGCAGGATTGCCGACATATTTAGAGCTCAATTCAATTTGTTATTAAAAACTGATTCTGTAGTGTATAATTTTCTGAGTACAGCTGTGTATTGGATATTCAAATCTACGAAACTTGAGGTGGTTTGATGACATTATTACCATTAGAAATTAAATGTTATTATAGTTAATATCATGATGTGACTATTTTTAATTAATTATACATATTAATGCTATATTGATGATATGAAAGTGAAACGTTTTGAGGTTATGTAAGTAAATGTAGAGAATATCTTAATTTAGATCTTCATTTCTGTAATTTACTGAGTGAATGCTATATATAACTACAAAACTTAAGATAATAATATTGTTATTGAAAATCAAATATTTTTATACTTATTAAACCAGTGGGGTTGGGTCTTTTTCATAATACTTAATGGCGGTGTAGTGTAGATATTGATATGTGTCATTGTCTTCAGTATTGGCTCGAGAGAGCGCAAAAATTACAGTTCCTAAGGAAAGATCAAAAGGTATTACTTACTGATAAAATAAGAGGCCTAGAAAATTTTGTAGTCTCCAGATCATTTCAGCAAGATCTCTTAGTAGGATAAAATGATTTTACGTTCTACATTTCAAGTTCTACATGCAGCAGGTATACGAAAATGCTATTGTTCGAAAGCTTAGCAAACCTGACATTTTTTTTTTAACTTTTGCCTACAATCCACAATGACCTGAAATAGCTACCGCTATCGTCCTGACATTGATACTTGCGTTTTCGCGTCGAAACTCAAAAACTGAAGTTGGATAGGTTCAAGAAAAAGTATTTGGCCTAAAAAATCCATTCAGAGGGAGTATGTTTCATTATTATGGAAGCAAATAACTATCAAAAAGACAAGTATTCTTCATTGAAAATAAACCTGAAAAATGTTTATTTGAACGTCTAACGAACTTAGTTTGCAGCTGCATTTGCTGCACAAGCCACTAGTTATACTCTAATTCTGATGTCTGGACATATCTTACATCATAATCATGTACGACGTACGGTAAAATATACTATATTGTCTGGACTGAAGAGACTACAAAATATGTTATGCTAAATTTACAAGTGGAAAATTATCGGAATGCTTCATTGTTAGTAATTCATCAGAGGAGGAAGTCCTGCTGATTGCAGGGTTCCCCAATAACAAAAGAAGTTACCAGGAATTCAGCTTGAAGTATAGAGCAAATAGAGGAGAATTTGTGCAATTTATAAAATATTTCTATTTCTCCCCTTTGTCTTTGGCTCCTCCCCTTTGTCATTGACCCCTCCCCCTTTGTCATTGGCCCCTTTTTTTCTGAGAAAACTGACTTCCCACCAATACGTTATTACAGTATACTTTTTGTTACATACAACTTGAGCAATTCGCTATGAAAATCTGTAGGGTTATTTCACTTCCACTGTGTATGTGAGTCATTCCACGTCAAATCGCACAAAATTATACAAATTTTGACCTTCATATTTCTGATTGCGTTTATATTTTTTTTACCAACTCTATGGGTCTCATAAACCAAGAAGTGTATTTTTATTTCCTCCTAAGTCCACATGTTTTTAAAATAATACATGTTAAAATTCGTTAAAAATGTCGCACAATGCAACATTTAAAGCGTCATATTTCTGACGATATTGATGTTAAAATTTTTTGTAAAAATTCATTTAAAAGCTTAAAGTACTGTCTTTTATTAAATATTTACTAACTAATTTTAATATAATTATTTCAAATATTTGTTTATAATTCAATTTTTAAAACATATACATCAATGTGAAATAGCCCTATTAAAAATCTAAAAAAATGCCTACTAAGTGCACTGAAGTATTCTTAATAATTCCAGAAAAAATCAGAATGGGATCTCCAATAGTTAAATGGAAATTTAATTACTTATGACAGAATGTGTAGCGGTCGGCGCAGCAGCAGTGGACGGGAAGCTTTAAAGCTCGCTAAGAGGTTTATCGGCGCTGGATAATTGACTGAACGTTGCAACATTACACCCAGTACGGATCAAGTTACTCGAGGAAACACTGCTAATTTACTTATTATGATATCTTCAAATAATTGTACATTATGCTTTTCAAATGTTTCTTTTCATTCACATTTTAAATTTCCATTCGCCTACCTTCTTTCTTGAAAGAAAATTGTTTTACTAAATCTTCAGTTTTTGACAACGGTATGAAAGAATATAATTTTAATGTACCAGTTATTGGTTTTAGATTATGGTATCTGGCCTGCAAATTTTCAGTGTGGTTTTTGTGCTTATTGAATGGACAAAATATAAATGACACGTTAGAAATGTTTTTTGTGACTAATCAGTTTTTTTTGTGTTGTTATAGGATCTTGTATAGGCTAACTCTCGTGGCAAGTCTTTTAACAGTATCTCTAATGCCAACACATGGACCTTTACCATGCGACATTGCAAAGAAGTGTCATTCAGCACTAATTCTATAATCGTCTTCATGTAAGCAATTATTTTTAATTTTTTTTTTTTTTTGTGAACTTCATCCATTGGAAAAGTAGATGATTTTTTTCATATCGCTGAATTCTTGCTTTAAGAAATTGATTGCTTCGGATTGAAAAAAGTGAAAGGGATCGGTGTCATGTTTCATGGTTTCTGAGATGACATTACTTTTGTAACGAATTTCTGTATCTCTTTTGAAATATACCAACGAAGGATTTATTTATTTATTTATTTATTTATTTATTTAAATATACAGAATAAAGAATATAATTACAAATAAGAGAAATAGAAATAAAATAATACAATCAATATAAAAAAGGAGATGCAGTAGTATTAACAAAATTTGAGACCGAATGAGCAGCGCTCGTGTTCGGTCACAGTTCAGATATAATATTAATAGGCCTATAAGAGAATATAAAATAAAATAAAGTAGGAAGTAAAATTAAAATTGTACTGTATTGTGGCTTGGCATATGTTCCAATGCACACCTTGTATTGAATCTTGTATTACAAATGAATAATTTTCAGAAAAGTCTGCAATAACTATGTAATTTTGAGGTTGTACTTTCTTTGCATTCCGTCAAAAATAAAATATGGCTGACTTTTGAATGGATGATGATGCATCTTCTACATGAAAAACTTAACATGCTAGGGAGCCTTTTACTTTTGAAACTTTTCACGGGGGTATCGTTTTGTTGTATCATTCTTTTCTTGATAGGGAATTCTATTGACATCAAACTCTTGTTTAATTCCTCAATATTACTGATTTCTAGCACTGTATCCATAGAGCTGCTAGAGGAAATACTGGGATAATCACTTTCTCTGTCCGCACTTTCATTTGATCCATGTTTATTAATATCACAAGAACTACCGGCCTCACAATATAATTTCACCTGACCTATGCGGAAATTGATTGATTTTTACGAAACAAATCACATATTTGCACACTCAAAGACTCCTTTAAATTGAGCTTTATCAATAAGTCGCGATTTACGCGTCTTAGTGTACTTTTCTTTTTAAAAGCGTGATTAGGAAGGTAAATGGATTTAAACACTTGTTATATATTACGCGATCTTTACCATCACTCATGTTGTATAGAAGTCACGTCACTGCGCGAAATTCAAACCCAAACTGATTATCTTTCTCTCATGCCATCTGTTTACTGCCATAAAGTTTACTGCCTTACCCAGTCTTGCTATCATCAAACACTTGGCTATATTACAGTATAAACTGTGAAGGGCTTTCCCCTGAGCTGACAATAATAAAATAATTTTAGATAAGATATTTACTGTTCCTTAAGGTATTAATCATTTGATGATTAGTATGGTGACATCAGATGCAACGGGGAATTTCCACGGGCAGCCTTTTAGCCTATGGCTGCAAGCAGTTCATTAGCTGGGCATCGCGAGCGCGTGCATGCCTCCGGAAAATAAATTGTTACAAATGTATGGGTGCCGATCCCATATTTATAAATGCAGTAGTTTACAGATAATACATCAGCGAACAAGTCTATATTTTTTTCAGATTTTTAACTTGGCTATTTAATATAGCAATTTTGCTTTGAAAAAGAAACGATTAAAAAAATAGGCCAAATTTTAAATTTATTTGTGATAGGCCTAAAGCAATAAAAAGTGTTGTATTTCGTCTTTCAAATGCGCCAAACCGCAAATCTCAATTATATGTAGACACAGAGTTCCAAGCGAGTTTATGTAACAGTGCGCGCATAATTTGCGTAACTTCAAATATTCATAACTACACAAATAATTAATAATTGTGAAAATAAAAAAAATACGGGTCTCCTTATTTGATGTCTGGAATTCGTGAAAAAAAATTCGACCATTTCCGAGAAGGTCGTGTTTTATTGCTGTGCGATTTGACGTGGAATGACTCATGTATGTGTAATAATTTCTGAGATAAATGCACCAAACATTGTAAGTAATTTAAAATTGGTAATACAGGCCTCTGACCTCACTTAAATATAAATTATTATCCGTACACAAATAGGGTGATCAATAAACGCAGAAAGTATAAACATAGAAATAGTTCATTTAAAATATTATAAATCTAAACTTTGCTGTGGTCTTAATTTACAAAATTAATTCAATTAATTATCTTTAATGATATATTATTATACATTACAATTTCAAACGACTCGTTGTCGTCATATTGATGTGTGAATCGTTTCGACTATCAATTGCATTGTTGTCTGGAGACTAGGTCTCATGGAATAAGGAAGCGATTATGAAGTACAATGAAAGAGTAATGGAACGGAGAAAAATTCTCTCCGGCGCCGGGATTTGAACCCGGGTTTTCAGCTCTACGTGGTGATGCTTTATCCACTAAGCCATACAGGATACCCACCCCGGCGTCGGACAGAATCGTCTCAATTTAAGTTCCAACTCTTGGGTTCCCTCTAGTGGTCGCCCTCTGCACTACGTCATAGATGTCTATGTACGTAGGACTGGAGTCCACAAATGTGCTGAGGTGCACTCGTTATGAGTGACTAGTCGGCCGGGATCCGACGGAATAAGCGCCGTCTTAACTCACGTAGTGATTTACGCATATCATATATATTATTTTAATGTACCGAAGTACATATGATATTTTCATGCAGATATTCTGCGTCATCATACGATGAAAGAGTAATGGAACGGAGAAAAATTATCTCGGTACATTAAAATAATATATAGATTATGAAGTAGTTAACGAGAAGGTTTCGCCTTGTTGAATTTAAATGCGGGGAGTATGAAGACAGAAATGAAAAGAAATATGAAGCTTATATTTCAAGTCCCAAACATTCTTACAATACTAACCATGCTTACAATAACAATGACGAACAATATATAAACGTTTCACGCAATTACAGGGATTCTATGAATATCTGGCCACTCTTTACCTGTTACTACACGGGCACGAGTGTGATTCCGGATCGTCTGAGTCAGCACCAAGCGGATGCCTCTCAGACATCTGGAAATCAGGAGCAGTCGGAGTCTAAAATCTTTTAAGCACACTCTACTTAGAAATGTTTTTAATGAACAGAACTAGACTCTTTCGGAAGTTTCTAAATAGTCTTAAATGACCAAGTTATTTTTTTTCTCCTCTCTCTTCTTCTTTTTTTTTTCTCTTTTCTTTTTTTTTATTATCTTCATATATTACTTAATCATTTGTGTTTGTATGCCATTTAGTAGGACTTTGCTAATCAACATTTTATGTCTTGTCACTCATATGTATTCTCCAATTAGTATATTAACTGAATAATATATCTCAAGTAAATTAATCGTCCAATTTGTCTCGGGCATTTTAGGTCTTATAAAGTGTGTGTGTGTGTGTGTGTGTGTGTGTGTGTGTGTGTGTGTGTGTATTCCCCTTATGTTATGTAACTGATTTTGATTATGTGTAATTTTCTACTTTATTTTATATATTACTAGTGGCTTGTGCAGCAAATGCTGCAAACTAAGTTCATTAGACGTTCAAATAAACATTTTTCAGATTTATTTTCAACGAAGAATACCAGAGATTCGGAAAGTTATTTCCTTTTATAACAATGAAAGATGCTGAAGAGAACCACGCATATAAATATCTACACCACACCGCCATTAAATATATGAAAAAGACCCAAACCCACTTGATTAATAGCTATAAAAATATTTGATTTTTAATAATATTATTATCTTACGTAAGTTTTATAGCTTTCAGTAACATATACTATATATAATATATAGCCGCCACTCAGTAAAATATAGATATCAAAATCTAATTTAAGTTATGTTCTACATCTACTTATATAACCCCAAAACGTTTCACTTTCATATCATCAATATAGCATTAATATGTATAATTAATGGAAAAAGTCACATCATGGCATTAACTACAATAATATTTCATTTCTAATGGTAATAATGTCATCAAACCACCTCAAGTTTTGTAGTTTTTAATATCCAATACACAGCAGTACCCAGAAAATTACACACCACAGAATCGAACCTGTAAATTATTTTTAATAAGTTAAGTTTTTAATAAACAATTTAATTTGAGCTCTAAATATGTCAGCATTCTTGCAGATCAAGGCCTTCGTGTAATATTGTTTACTGTAGTGTGTGTTTTGTTTTATTCTGAAATGCAACACGGCCGACTTGATGCTCGCTTCGCTTCTCCTTTACAGAAAAGCGAAGGGAATATTAAGTCGGCCGTGAATGCTATTAGCTAGTTCTCAAAACTGACGACAGATGAATTTTGGAAAATAGGAAAATTATGTTTAAAAATTGAAATTTCACTGAAACTACTATTTTTCCGAAAAACTTTGGGTTCCAAGCTTCAAAATGAGGGGCCATTTATTAAAATCCGTTGAGCCGTTTTTCCCGTAATTTCCATTACCAGTTCAAATTATATATATAGATGTAACTGATCTTGACTATCTGTAATTTTATATTATGTAACTTATCTTGTCTATTGTAATTTCCTACTATATTTTATGTAATTTCTAAGGTATTTTCTTTTGTGTTGTTTTGTAATCAAATTTTGTATCTCATGTATATTATTGAAACCTGGTTGAGTGGAAGAGAATGCCTCATGGCCTTAACTCTGCCAGGCAAAATAAACCTAGTACTACTACTACTACTACTACTACATCACAGAATTTAACAACGAACCCAGTACCATGGCTTCCACGCAGTGTGGACGGCCTGTATTATCCTTTGCGTATCTCGATGGTGAATAATTGAAAACCAACACTCATCTGAGCTCCCGTGTAGCTGTGCTGAGAGAGATGGGGGAATTGCAAATACGGGGGTAACTAGTGCCGCTGTTAAATAAACAAGGTGCAAGCCTGCAATGTCGGCACGCGTGTTCATCCGCCGGGATGGAAGAACATGATCGTTACGCAGAATGCTTTAACGCCTGTGCGTCTGTACCAGCAAGCATCGCTTTTGTTGTAAGGCTTGCAATAAAAACATGTCGATATACATTACGAACATCACTCAGCTTTGTTTTGGAGTCCAGTCTTTGAGCCAGCCGTTGCGTTCTAACGCACAGTGTCCTTCAAAATACGTATACAATGTTCTCTTAAAATCCTTACTGTGATTTTTATTTCTGGATTGTTTTGAGATTCTCTTTCGTAACGGGTGGAAATCTTGCCGAGATGAGATATCATTATCTGGGCCTACTGTCTATCTGTCTGTATCTACCCATCTTCCCACATCCCTATTCCCTATTCCAATTAAGTATGGTACAATACATTACAATTTTATAATTGAAATTTATAATAATAATAATAATAATAATAATAATAATAATAATAATAATAATAATAATAATAATAATAAGTAACTTACTTATCACCACGGCATGGCGCGTCCTCACGTTGCGGATAGAGGAGACGGCCTCCAGATATGGAGGGTAGCTGCGCATATATTGAATAAGCAGTCGTGGACAGCCGATAAGGGGTGGTCCTCCAGCTTGGGAGTTGGGCGAAGGGCTAACAACCCATCACCGTAAAAAACAGCTTGTTACGAATTCCTACAGTAAGCCTCGGAATAGGACTGATTCTCTGGCACGACCACAGCAAAGGAATAAGGTTTTGAGATTTGGCACTTGGAACGTAACTAGTCTTTATAGAACAGGAGGGGTAACATTAGTAGCAAAAGAACTAGCTAGATATAGAATAGACTTTGTGGGAGTACAAGAGGTTAGGTTAGATGGGAATGGCATATCACAAATAGGAGATTACTTGTTGTATTATGGGGAAGGAAACAATAATCACCAATTAGGAACAGGATTCTTTGTACATAAAAGAATAAAATCAGCAGTAAAAAAGGTCGAATTTATCAGTGACAGGTTATCATATTTAGTACTTAAGGGTAGATGGTGCGACATTATAGTTATAAATGCTCACGCCCCTACAGAATAGCTTCTATGAGGAATTGGAACATACTTTTGATCAGTTCCCTAGGTATCACATGAAAATTTTATTGGTGGGTTTCAATGCTAAAGTAGGACGGGAGGATATTTTTAGACCAACTATTGGAAAAGAGAGCCTACACGCAATTAGTAGTGACAATGGAGTTAGATTAGTCAACTTTGCCACATCGAAAAATTTAATTGTCAAACGTACAACATTCCCCCATAAGGATATACATAAATATACTTGGACTTCTCCAGATGGATTGACACACAACCAAATAGATCACATCTTGATAGATAAACGGAGTCATACTAGTATAGTAGATATTCGAACTTTCAGGGGTGCAGACTGTAATTCTGACCATTATTTGGTGATTGGAGAATTAAGAGAAAGATTATCAGTAGCCAAGCGAGTAGAGCAACAAGTTAATATTACTAAATTCAATATTTTGAAATTAAAGGACGAGGAAGCTAAGCAAAATTATCAGGTCGAAATTTCGAATAGGTTTGGCACTTTAGAAAGTTCCGACGAAGTTGACAAAGAATTAGATGTTAATAGCGTGTGGGAAAATATCAGAGATAGTATCAAAATTGCAGCTGAGCAGAGCATAGGTTATTATGAAACTAAGAAAAAAAACCGTGGTTTGATGAAGATTGTTGCATGGTAGTAGAAAGAAGGAAACAGGCAAAATTGAAATTCTTACAGGATCCAGTTGAGGAGAAGAGAGATAATTATTTCAATGAAAGACGGGAAGCAAGTCGTACACTTAGGAATAAAAAGAGAGGTTACTTGAAGGAAAAACTGAATGAGGTAGAAACAAATAGTAAGAATAAAAACATTCGAGATTTATATAAGGGTATAAGGAATTTAAGAACGGATATCAGCCAAGGGTAAACGTGATCAAGGATGAGAATGGTGACTTGCTTGCAGACTCTCCATCAATCCTAAACAGATGGAAAAACTATTTTGCGCAACTACTAAATGTACATAGGCCAAATAGAAATGATCGGGACGAAATTGAAATACAAACTGCTGAGCCATTTATACCCGAACCCACGCTTTCAGAAGTCGAAATTGCGATAGAAAATCTGAAAAAGTACAAGTCTCCAGGTATCGATCAAATTCCAGCAGAATTAATACAAGAGGGTGGAAGTGCATTATATAGCGAAATTTATAAACTTGTACTTGCTATTTGGGAAAAGGAAATTGTACCAGAACAGTGGAAGGAGTCCATAATTGTACCTATTTTTAAAAAGGGGGACAAAACCAACTGTGGTAACTTTCGAGGAATATCACTTTTGTTGACGTCGTACAAAATTTTGTCCAATATTCTTTTGAGGAGATTAACTCCGTACGTAGATGAAATTATTGGGGATCATCAGTGCGGTTTTCGGCGTAATAGATCGACTATTGATCAGATTTTTGTATTCGGCAGATAATGGAGAAAAAATGGGAGTATAAGGGTACAGTACATCAGTTATTCATAGATTTCAAAAAGGCATATGACTCAGTTAAGAGGGAAGTATTATATGATATTCTTATTGAATTTGGTATTCCCAAGAAACTAGTTCGATTAATTAAAATGTGTCTCAGTGAAACATACAGCAGAGTCCGTATAGGTCAGTATCTATCTGATCCTTTTCCAATTCACTGCGGGCTAAAGCAGGGAGATGCACTATCACCTTTACTTTTTAACTTCGCTTTAGAATATGCCATTAGGAAAGTTCAGGATAACAGGCAGGGTTTGGAGTTGAACGGGCTACATCAGCTTCTTGTTTATGCAGATGACGTGAATATGTTAGAAGAAAATACACAAACGATTAGGGAAAACACGGAAATTTTACTTGAAGCAAGTAAAGCGATCGGTTTGGAAGTAAATCCAGAAAAGACAAAGTATATGATTATGTCTCGTGACGGGAATATTGTACGAAATGGAAATATAAATATTGGAGATTTATCCTTCGAAGAGGTGGAAAAATTCAAATATCTTGGAGCAACAGTAACAAATATAAATGACACTCGGGAGGAAATTAAACGCAGAATAAATATGGGAAATGCGTGTTATTATTCGGTTGAGAAGCTCTTATCATCCAGTCTGCTGTACAAAAATCTGAAAGTTAGAATTTATAAAACAGTTATATTACCGGTTCTTCTATATGGCTGTGAAACTTGGACTCTCACTCTGAGAGAGGAACATAGGTTAAGGGTGTTTGAGAATAAGGTGCTTAGGAAAATATTTGGGGCTAAGCGGGATGAAGTTACAGGAGAATGGAGAAAGTTACACAACACAGAACTGCACGCATTGTATTCTTCACCTGACATAATTAGGAACTTAAAATCCAGACGTTTGAGATGGGCAGGGCATATAGCACGTATGGGCGAATCCAGAAATGCATATAGATTGTTAGTTGGGAGACCGGAGGGAAAAAGACCTTTAGGGAGGTCGAGACGTAGATGGGAGGATAATATTAAAATGGATTTGAGGGAGGTGGGGTATGATGATAGAGACTGGATTAATCTTGCACAGGATAGGGACCGATGGCGGGCTTGTGTGAGGGCGGCAATGAACCTTCGGGTTCCTTAAAAGCCATTTGTAAGTAAGTAAGTAATAACTACTTACTTACTTACTCGCTCACTTACTTACTTACTTACTTACTTACTGGCTTTTAAGGAACCCGGAGGTACATTGCCGCCCTCACATAAGCCCGCCATTGGTCCCTATCCAGGGCAAGATTTATCCAGTCTCTATCATCATATCTAGGGCTAGGATTTTGATGACCTATAAATTAAAAAAAAGTCCTAAAACAATGCATTTATGACCTAAAAAACTTAAAAAATGCCCTTAAAATGCCGTAAAAATTGATATTACATTCTAAAATTGGCTTAGTAGGAAAAGGAGTTTTGAGCTACTTAATATTTAGACTAGTAATTAAATTAAATTCTAGTACCAACATTTAAGTTTATTTAATTTTACATATTTTTTTCCAAGTGGTACACTTTAATTAATTATTTTACCTGATGTAGTTTCCATGTAGCCCATCACAAGGCCACTCTTATACGGAATTAGCAAGTATAGAGGAGTCTATATTGAAGGGATGGTTGGATTGATCCATTACATGGGGTATACTACGTTAAAAGTGCAATATTTGTGTAGAAAAACGATTAAAATATTATACAAAATAATGGGTATTAGCCACCGGCGTAGCTCGGTCGTTTAAGGCGCTTTCCTGCCGATCCAGAGTTGCGCTGGGGCACGGGTTCGATTCCCGCTTGGGCTGATTATCTGGTTGGGTTTTTTTCGAAGTTTTTCCCAACCATAAGGCAATTTTCAGGTGATCTATGGCGAATCCTCGGCCTCATTTCGCCAAATATCATATAACTATCACCAACTCCATCGGCGCTAAATAACCTCGTAGTTGGTACAGCATCGTTAAATAACCAAGTAAAAAATAAAGGGTATTAATGGACAAAATATGTAGACAAAATATCAAAGGAAATAAACATTATTTTATATTAATAATGGGGATTTGTGGCCAAAATTAAATGAAAATGCCTAAAAAATGTCCGAATAACAGGAAAGATGCTCTTATGAGATGAAACAGGCAAAAAATGCAAGAAAAAAATACCCTATCAAATATGTCTTAAAACACTCAGTTTATCACATAACATATAAATACTAAAGCGGCTATGTTTCTGGCTTAATAGAAAAAAGATGCACTTTCATCAAAATCCTAGCCCTAGCCATATCCCACCTCCATCAAAACCATTGTAATATTATCTTCCCATATACGTCTCGGCCTCCCGAAAGGTCTTATTCCCTCCGGCCTCCCAACTAACATTCTATATGCTTTTCTGGAATCGCCCATACGTGCTATATGCCCTGCCCATCTCAAATATCTGGATTTAATGTTCATAATTATGTCAGGTGAAGAATACAATGCGTGCAGTTCTGTGTTGTGTAACTTTCTCCATTCTCCTGTAACTTCATCCCTCTTAGCCCCAAATATTTTCCTAAGAACCTTATTCTCAAACACCCTTAACCTCTGTTGCACTCTAAAAGTAGTTTCACAACCATAAACAACAACCGGTAATATAACTGTTTTATAAATTCTAACTTTCACCTTTTTTTGACAGCAGACTGGATGATAAAAGCTTCTCAACCGAGTAATAACAGGCATATCCCATATTTATTCTGTGTTTATTTTTCTCCCGACCATCATTTATATTTGTTACCGTTGCTCCCAGGTATTTGAATTTTTCCACCTTTTCAAAGGATAAATTTCCAATTTTTATATTTCCATTTCGTACAATATTCCCGTCACGAGACATAATCATATACTTTGTCTTTTCGGGATTTACTTCCAAACCTATCTCTTTCCTTGCTTCCAGTAAAATTCCCGTGTTTTCCCTAATCGTTTGTGGATTTTCTCCTAACATATTCACGTCATCCGCATAGACAAGCAGCTGATGTAACCCGTTCAATTCCACACTCCCTCTGTTATGCTGAACTTTCCTAATAGCATACTCTAGAGCAAAGTAAAAAAATAAAGTTGATAGTGCATCTCCTTGCTTTAGCCCACAGTGAATTGGAAACGCATCTGTCAGAAACTGACCTATACGAACTCTGCTGTACGTTTCACTGAGACAGATTTTAATTAATCGAATTAGTTTCTTGGGAATACCAAATTCAATAAGAATATCGTATAAAACTTCTCTCTTAACCGAGTCATATGCCTTTTTGAAATCTATGAATAACTGATACACTGTACCCTTGTAATCCAATTTTTTTCTCCATTATCTTTCGAGTACAAATATCTGATCAATAGTCGATCTCTTACGCCTAAAACCACACTGATGATCCCCAATAATTTCATCTACATATACTTACTTACTTACTTACAAATGGCTTTTAAGGAACCCGAAGGTTCATTGCCGCCCTCACATAAGCCCGCCATCGGTCCCTATCCTGTGCAAGATTAAGCCAGTCTCTATCATCATACCCCACCTCCCTCAAATCCATTTTAATATTATCCTCCCATCTACGTCTCGGCCTCCCTAAAGGTCGTTTTCCCTCCGGTCTCCCAACTAACACTCTATATGCATTTCTGGATTCACGTGCTACATGCCCTGCCCATCTCAAACGTTTGGATTTCAAGTTCCTAATTATGTCAGGTGAAGAATACAATGCGTGCAGTTCTGTGTTGTGTAACTTTCTCCATTCTCCTGTAACTTCATCCCGCTTAGCCCCAAATATTTTCCTAAGCACCTTATTCTCAAACACCCTTAACCTATGTTCCTCTCTCAGAGTGAGAGTCCAAGTTTCACAGCCATATAGAAGAACCGGTAATGTAACTGTTTTATAAATTCTAACTTTCAGATTTTTGGACAGCAGACTGGATGATAAGAGCTTCTCAACCGAATAATAACACGCATTTCCCATATTTATTCTGCATTTAATTTCCTCCCGAGTGTCATTTATATTAGTTACTGTTGCTCCAAGATATTTGAATTTTTCCACCTCTTCGAAGGATAAATCTCCAATTTTTATATTTCCATTTCGTACAATATTCCCGTCACGAGACATAATCATATACTTTGTCTTTTCGGGATTTACTTCCAAACCGATCGCTTTACTTGCTTCAAGTAAAATTCCCGTGTTTTCCCTAACCGTTTGTGTATTTTCTCCGAACATATTCACGTCATCTGCATAGACAAGAAGCTGATGTAGCCCGTTTCATCTACATATGGAGTTAATATTAATAATAATAATAATAATAATAATAGTAGTAATAATAATATGTAGAAAAGCCTTATTTCACTGTTCCCGTTCTGCTAGTAGACGAACTTGGGCCGAACGTCAGGGATTCATGATCTGCGAGGTGCATTAGCGTTCATTAGATGCGTAACCCAGATTCGCACACTACACGAGCTTGCTAATGCGTCTGGAGTGTTATGCGGTCGCCTCACTCGAACACATGACGCGCGCGTGCGTGCCCTCTGCCTGGCACGCGAACTGATTAACAATTTATGTACGAGTGATTCCTGAGATGAGCCCTTACTTGTGGTTACCTGGGAGCAGCACAGACAGCCATCTGCAGCGGCTGCATAAGCGATCAGACCATACGGGGAACGAAGAGGGAATCCAGGATGAAGAAAGCACTTGAGAAATTAAGAACTTCATGATTTACATGAGGAAAAGAAATAAAAGAAAAAGAAACTTCTTTTATATGCAGCTTAAAAATAATTTTATGGATCTAAATCAGCAATCAGCAGATTCCAGCACTGCAAGAATGAAGCGGTGTACATATTTAATTCATGCGGAATCGGTTCTTAATCAAAGCGGTAAAATAACACATGAAAATAGGTTAATATTATCCTCCCATCTTCCCAAAGGTCTTTTTCCCTCCGATCTCCCAACTAACACTCTATAGGGAAAGAGGGAAAGAAGACAGAGGACGGACACTGGAAAGTTTTCTTTTCTCAGTCGTACTATCAGGGACTGGAATGCTTTACCTGCAGACTTACTAAAGGCTTTACCAACAACCAAAAATGTATTTAAAAATAGGCTTAAGGACCTTACTAATAGACGGTAATTATACACAGTATTTAAAGGATGTAAATGATATGTTGTTATTGAAGTGTTGTATCAGTGAAGAATTATGTTGTCAGTGAAGTGTGTTGTGTAAGTGAAACGTGTTCCTGTCAGTGAAGCTTTATAGTTTATAGTGGCAGTGCAAAGTATTTGAACAGTGAAATGTTTTTGAAGTGTTAGTGAAATCAGGATAGAATCAGTGAAATGTGTCGTAGTTCCAGTGCAGTGAGTGAGTTGACAGCGAAATGAGTGTAATGTTGAAAGGTACTTGTGCAGATATGAACATATCATACTCGTGGGTTTTAGTTCGAACTTAGGTTTAAGATACAAATTAGATTTATTTTAAATGTTATTTTAAGTGATCGTGCTTCATTCAATTTAGGATGTTCCCTGTTATTATTATTATTATTATTATTATTATTATTATTACTATTAATTGTATTTTAATTAATAAGTTTATTATTGTCATTATTGAGCGTAATTAGTTACCACTGCCACCGGGTATATACCCATTGCAGTGTGAATAAATACATACATATATACATAGGCCTACATAGTCATTTCTGGATTGGTCCATACGTGCTACATGCCCTGCCCATCTCAAACGTCTCGATAATATGCTAAATCTTAACGAAATATTAAACTTCAGTTTAATCTAATATAAAAATTAATATTCGTACATAAATGGGGAAATTAATAAATGCACGGAGTATGAAGACAGAAATAGTTTGTTTAACATAGTCTAATTCTAAAATATTTAACTGTGGTGTTAATTTCCAAATTCTAATATTCTTTGTAATGATATTTTATTATTATCCCTTACAATTTCAAACAACTCATTGGCGTCATATTGATGTGTGAATCGTTTCGACTATCAATTGCATTGTTGTCTGTAGACTAGGCCTCATGGAATGAGGAAGCGATTATGAAGTAGTTAACGAGAAGGCTCCGCCTTGCTAATTTATATGCGGGGAATGTGAAGAAGAAATGAGTAGAAGAAATATTAAGCTTTCATTTCAAATCCCAAACACTCTTATAATCCCAACCATGCTCACAATAACAATCACAAATAACATGAACGTTTCACGCAATTATAGGAATTCTGTCAATTTTTCACGAAATGCAGTATCGCTATTGCAACTGGTGGATATGTTTGGTGAAACTTGAATGTTACTGAAATATCTCATTTAATATGCGACACTTCATTCATTTCGTTTTGCATTTTTCGTGGATTTTGATATTGTTTAAAAATCTTCATAGACCATCGTAGTGTATATGTAGATATAGGCTAATTTAAGTGCTGTGGCAGGACTTTGGAATTCAAAACTTTTCTGTCCTTAATTTGATAGTTATTTTTGTGTGTGTTAGTTTGGATAGTTTTAGTCCGTGTTTAGTTGATATAGTTCATGTATTTAGTTGGTATAATTTTTGTGTTTAATTGTATGGTTTTTGTGTGTTTAGTTTAGATAGTTTATGTGTTTAGACTGTATAATTTATGTGTGCAGTTTGTATAGCTTTCGTGAATTTATGTATTCAATTTGTATGGGTTTTTGTGTGTTTAGTTTAGATAGTTTATGTGTTTAGACTGTATAATTTATGCGTGCAGTTTGTATAATTTTTTGTGTGTTTAGTGTGGATAGTTGTGTGTTCGGACTGTATAATTTATGTCTTCAGTTTGTATAGTTTTTTTGTGGGTATTTAATTTGTATAATTTATGTGCTTAGTCTGTATAATTTTTCGTGTTAAGTTTGTATAGTTTGTTTATGTGTTTAGTTTGTAAGTGTATAGTGTAAGCTCTCTTGGACTGGCTCCCCAAGTGTAGCAGACCTTCAGCTCACCCTACACTACTGTAGGAGGCCGTTGCCCTTATGGGATTTCATATTTCATATAATTTCTGAAAACTTGATAAGCTAACCTGGACATCTGTCGTCACCTTTCTGCTTAGCCACGAGATAAAAATGTGTTCAGCAATCTTGAGAAAATATCACCTTTACTTTTTAACTTCACTTTAGAATATGCCATTAGGAAAGTCCAGGATAACAGGCAGGGTTTGGAATTGAACGGGTTACATCAGCTTCTTTTCTATGCGGATGACGTGAATATGTTAGGAGAAAATACATAAACGATTAGGGAAAACACGGAAATTTTACTTGAAGCAAGTAAAGCGGTCGGTTTGGAAGTAAATCCCGAAAAGACAAAGTATATGATTATGTCTCGTGACCAGAATATTGTACGAAATGGAAATATAAAAATTGGAGATTTATCCTTCGAAGAGGTGGAAAAATTCAAATATCTTGGAGCAACAGTAACAAATATAAATGACACTCGGGAGGAAATTAAACGCAGAATGAATATGGGAAATGCGTGTTATTATTCGGTTGAGAAGCTTTTGTCATCCAGTCTGCTGTCCAAAAATCTGAACGTTAGAATTTATAAAACAGTAATATTACCGGTTGTTGTGTATGGTTGTGAAACTTTGACTCTCACTCTGAGAGAGGAACATAGATCAGGGTGTTTGAGAATAAGGTGCTTAGGAAAATATTTGGGGCTAAGCGGGATGAAGTTACAGGAGAATGGAGAAAGTTACACAACACAGAACTGCACGCATTGTATTCTTCACCTGACATAATTAGGAACTTAAAGTCCAGACGTTTGAGATGGGCAGGGCATGTAGCACGTATGGGCGAATCTAGAAATGCACATAGAGTGTTAGTTGGGAGACCGGAGGGAAAAAGACCTTTAGGGAGGCCGAGACGTAGATGGGAGGATAATATTAAAATGGATTTGAGGGAGGTGGGGTATGATGATAGAGACTGGATTAATCTTGCACAGGATAGGGACTGCTGGCGGGCTTATGTGAGGGCGGCAATGAACCTTCGGGTTCCTTAAAAGCCATTTGTAAGTAAGTAAGTAATCTAGAGAATACTATTGATTGAAGTTCAGTTGCCGCTTACATAATGCTAACAGTAACTTTGAATACCTTCGCTCACTGCACAAGTCAGCGCTTGCTGGATTCCGGGCGATTATAGTTCTGGTAAACAACATGGAGACGGCCCATCCCTGTGTTGTCGTCTAGGCGATTGATCCGATGTTAATCCCGGAGTCTGCGGCATTCCTGGACCACAAAGAAGCTTACCGGACAATTGAGAACTGGGCCACTGCGCAGGTCTTTGTATTCATCGCTGAAGACTTGGAAATTATTAGGGAGATTCCTTCTTGTAGCCTACCCCATTGTCTTCCCTTTCCTCTATACTCTAATTATATTTCTCCTGCGTTCTCTTGTCCTTACCGCATCCTGGGTTCCTTCTCTGTGCTCATTTTATTTTTATTCTTTTCTTATTTCTATTTCTTCTCGTTTTTGGAATTATTTTCCTTAAGCTTAACCCTCTTTGTATTCTTCTCTTTCTTCTACTAATTCCTTTCCTTATCACTTTTCCCGTTAACTAATATAACTTCTTCGCCTAATTGTATTATACTTTCCCCTTTTAACCGTTTATTTTTTCTCCTTTCTTCAACTATTTTATTTTATCTCCTGTCATTCTTCCTGTCAACTTCCATTCCATCTCTATTCGTATTCTTTTCCTTGTTCATGCAATTACTTTGGCCCATTTTTGTTCTTTTCTCTCCTTCAAATCTTTTCTTCTTCGTCTAGACTTCTATTTACATATGTATCTGTATCTTTATAGCACTGTGTTGGAAAGAGTGGGTGAAGAAAGAATGATGCTGAACCTGATCAGAAGAGGAAAAGGAATTGGTCGGGTCACTGGCTGAGAAGAAACTGCCTACTGAAGGATGCGCTGGAAGGAATGGTGAACGGGAGAAGAGTTCGAAGTAGAAGAAAATATCAGATGATAGATGACATTAAGATATATGGATCATATGAGGAAACAAAGAGGAAGGCAGAAAATATGAAAGACTGGAGAAAGCTGGTTTTGCAATGAAAGACCTGAGCTTGGGTAGCACACTATTCTCTCTCTCTGTGCACCTCATTTCCTTCATCTTATTCTTGTCTTCATACTTTATTTTTTCATATTCTTTTCCCCACACTTCAATTTCTTCAACTTCTCATTCTCTCCCTCTTCATTTTTTTCATTTGATCTATTTTTTTTCCCATTTCATTTTCTTCATCTTATCTTTGTCTTCATACTTCTTAGTCTTCGTATCATTCTTGTCTTGTTTCTCTATTTTTTCATCTCCTTGTGTTCCCACATCATTTAAATTATATAATATCATTCTCGTTTTCTTCTCATACTTATTTTCCTTCAACTTTTTCTGCTTCCCTTACTTATTTCTTTTCGTTTCTTTTTTCTCATATAATTCCTTTTCATATTTTTTATTTCCTTTTTTGGCTTGATGTTCTGTTCTTTTCTGATTTTCTTCTCCCTCCACGTTTCGTCTTCCTACCACTACTACTTCCTCTTTCCCTGTTCCTTCTATTTTTCTTTAATTTGTTTTCTTCTGTTTCTTCTTCCTGCATATTTCTCTTTCACTTCTGATTTTGCACATTTTTTTCTCGCCTGACTTACCCTAGTACAAACCCTAGTAATGCCGCACTTCGATTATTGTGACGTTTTGTTAAGTGACCTAAGTTCTGAACTGTCAGTCAAGTTACAGCGAGCTCAGAATATGTGCGTCAGATACGTGTGCAACATCCGACGATATGATCACATATCACCATCCTTCGCAAGTCTTTCGTGGCTCCGACTTAAAGAACGCAGAACTTTACACTCTTTGTCTTTACTCTTTCGAATTCTGCACACCACAACACCAAATTACCTTTCGTCTCGTTTCTCTTATCTATACTCTAACCACGACGTAAATACCAGATCACTTATCTGTGGCACGCTAAGTATACCTCTTCATAGAACATCTTGTTATTCATCATCTTTTACAGTATCCATCTCGCGTCAATGGAATTCCTTGAAACAAAGTATTAGGGGCTGCAAGACAATAAACACCTTTAAAAACAGCTTAAAAGATAACCTTATTAGCATTTCACTCCAATCATACTGATTTAAACTATCACTGACTACATTGTTACTTCTTTCTTTAGACATCATCCTGATAGTGCTGTATTTTCAAAATTGTCTCATAATAATCTCTTTCTATTATCTAATATTATTTGAAATATATTAACATTCTATGTATTTTAGTTTAATTCTGCTACACAGTTTATTTCAGTGTTTAATTAATAGTTCATAGTATTTTGTTGTTTAATTCGTAAATAACTCTTGTATACATGTAACTCTCATCTAAATCAAATTGTTGAATTCTGTGTAAGTTCATGCATATGTATATATACTTTTTTCTGGTTGAGTGGAAGAGAAGGACTTACGGCTTTAACTTTGCCAGCTAAAATAAATAATAATAATAATAATAATAATAATAATAATAATAATAATAATAATAATAATATATTAATTCTTACCCTTTTCTATGTCATTTCTTTTTCTTTAACTTCGTCTCTTCCTTCCATTTATTCGTCTTCTTATTCTCTTTTGTTCTTTCCTTCGTTTCAGTCCGCGATTGGTTGTTCATCATCTATCATTATTCCGTTCTCTCTCTAGATATGAAACAAAGAATTTTCAATTTAAGATCGCTGCAATAGAGCAATGTAAACTCGATGTGTTTCAATGGAGAGAATTAATGAGAGAATATAAAATAACAGTTAAGGTTAAAACGACGTTTGCAGCTAGCTATTCCTTTCCTTTCATTTCCTTCCTTATTTCATTTCTTTCAAATTAGATTTCTTTATAAGCTAGTTAGAGTCACACGGACTAAACTTTGAAGTCTGTTGAATCACTAGCAATGCTATCTCTTTGAAGATGAGTTGTTTCTTCCATTTCATTTGGGAATTAAATTGCTTTATAGCTGCACTATAACAATAAATAAAAAAGTTCGTTTTAGATTGAATACAAGTCTTGAATAAGAAATTTGAGAGAAAAATTATTCCATGCACCATGCAAGGAATTGCACAATAAAATTGTTTTCCTGGTATCAATATATATACAGGGTGGAACTCGTTTAATTCTTTTAAAATATCCCGTGAATATTAATGTGTGTACCAACGTGTTCAATATCCTGGTATCAATATATATATACAGGTGAATTCTTAGTGCAATTTCGCCAATGAAAAATTCACAAGAAAGCTCCACAAGCTGTAAAATTTACGAAAATTATTCAGGGTGAAACTCGTTTAATTCTTTTAAAAAAACCCGTAATATTAATGTGTGTACAATATATATTCTTACTCGTTTAATTCTTTTAAAAATTCTTTAAAAAAATCCCGTGAATATTAATGTGTGTACCAACGTGTTCAATATTGAATTCTTAGTTTTCTTTCACAAGAAAGCTCCACAAGCTGTAAAATTTAATTTTCCTGGTATCAAAATTATTATATATATCAATGAATTAATTGTTCAATATTGAATTCTTAAGAAAATTTACGAAAATTATTCCTGGTATCAATATATATATCCCCGTGAATATTAATGTGTGTACCAACGTGTTCAAAATTTACGAAAATTTAAAAAAATCCCGTGAATATTAATGTGTGTACCAACGTGTTCAATATTCCTGGTATCAATATATATATACAGAGGTGAAACTCGTTTAATTCTTTTAAAAAACCCGTGAATATTAATGTGTGTACCAACGTGTTCAATATTGAATTCTTAGTGCAATTTCAATCAAATTAACATCCACAAGCTGAAAATTTACTTCCTGGTATCAATATATATATATATATATATATACATATATATACAGGGTGAAACTCGTTTAATTCTTTAAAAAAATCCCGTGAATATTAATGTGTGTACCAACGTGTTCAATATTGAATTCTTAGTGCAATTTCGCCAATCAAATTAACAAGAAAGCTCCAATTATTCCTCAATATATATATATATATATATATATATATATACAGGGTGAAACTCATTTAATTCTTTCAAAAAAATGAAACGTGTTCAATATTGAATTCTTAGTGCAATTTCGCCAATCAAATTAACAAGAAAGCTCCACAAGCTGTAAAATTTACAAAAATTATTCCTGAAGGGTGAAACTCATTTAATTCTTTCAAAAAATCCCGTGAATATTAATGTGTGTACCAACGTGTTCAATATTGAATTCTTAGTGCAATTTCGCCAATCAAATTAACAAGAAAGCTCCACAAGCTGTAAAATTTACAAAAATTATTCCTGGTATCAATATATATACAGGATGAAACTCGTTTAATTCTTTAAAAAATCCCGTGAATATTAATGTGTGTACCAACGTGTTCAAATTGAATTCTTAAATTTCGCCAATCAAATTAACAAGAAAGCTCCACAATGTAAAATTTACAAAATTATTCCTGGTATCAATATATATACAGGGTGAAACTCATTTAATTCTTTCAAAAATCCCGTGAATATTAATGTGTGTACCAACGTGTTCAATATTGAATTCTTAGTGCAATTTCGCCAATCAAATTAACAAGAAAGCTCCACAAGCTGTAAAATTTACAAAATTATTCCTGGTATCAATATATATACAGGGTGAAACTCATTTAATTCTTTCAAAAATCCCGTTAATCAAATTAACAAGAAAGCTCCACAAGCTGTAAGAACTATTTCATTTTTTCCACAAGCTGAAAATTTAAAATTTACGAAAATTAAAACTATTTCAAATAAATAAATAAATAAATAAATAAATATATATATATATATATATAAATATACCGTAGTTATATTTTTGGAAGTATTTCTTAGCTGGTCTTTTATAGAATTTCCAAGACCGTCAGAAGTTGCATTGTTATAACGTTTTTAAATATGAACAAATGAAAGTAGGTCTATAATACTAGTATATTACATCAGAAATTTTTGGTCAGTTGGAAGATTTCGTGAACTAACTCGCTTTGCTAAATTTAATTAATTCTTCTTCTTCTTATAATAATAATAATAATAATAATAATAATAATAATAATAATAATAATAATAAATAATAATAATAAAGCTGGCAAATGTCCAAGACTCTATTAAAATAATAAAATTGACGGTGTCCAAGCCTCCTGCATATACATTGGCACCTGTAGGGTGTAACAGAATTACTATTCCTAATTTTCTGATGTGATATAGGACATGAAATTAAACACATTTTTCTTAATAAAGTAATGTCCTGAAATGCTTCGTTTTCAAGTGATAGTGGTAAAGGAAAAAATGAAAAAAATCTCAACTTGGAAAATTACTTTATTTACTTTCTGTAGTTACACAGTAACTGTTTTGTGTAATACCAGATATCAAGAAAATGGTATTGGCAAACTATAGGAACTGTTCAAAATTGCGACCGTCATTGTTGACACACAAAATATAACGCCGTATGATTGAACGACGAATCCTTCGAAATATCTGTGGTTGGTTACGAAGATCGTCAAAAGTAAGAATAATTCTATCAACTATTTCTTCTGCTGTGTCGATGAGTGTTTCATAAAAAATTGATTTAATATGACCCCAAACACAAAAATCAACAGGAGTCATATCTGGGGAACGTGCCGGCCAACAAACTCGACCTGATCTCGTTATCCAACGATTCGGAAAATGTACATCTGGCCACTATCTTGAAGACGATGATCCAGTATTGAAAATGTTGTATGGCAAGGATTATGGCACTGAGGATATTGCTATTGACAGATTCGTTTTGCAAAATTATCATTGTCTTAAGCTGCTCCAAATGCCTTATGCATGTCTGCAAGTTCAATATTTGTATACCGATGTATTTTAATACCATGGAATTAAATAAACAGATCTCACAGACGATATTTTGTAACATATAACAACAAACTAACTTCAATTATTATTTCCATGGTAACAAAAACAGCTGAAAGATAAATGCAGCCATAATGTGAGTGATGAGCTCTGTATTTTATACTAAACATTTCCGGACACTACTATATTAAGAAAAAAATGTTTATTTTCATGTCCTCTCTCACATAAATAATTGGGAATATTAATTAATTTGGTACATTCTGCATATTTTATATTAATATATTCACATCATGTAGTCCACACCTGTGGAATAACGGTCAGCGCGTCTGGCCGTGAAACCAGGTGGCCCGTGTTCGAATCCCGGTCGGGGCAAGTTACCTGGTTGAGGTTTTTTCCGGGGTTTTCCCTCAACCCTATAAGAGCAAATGCAGGTTAACTTACGGTGCTGGACCCCGGACTCATTTCACCGGAATTATCACCTTCATTTCATTCAGACGCTAAATAACCTAGGTGTTGATACAGCGTCGTAAAATAACCCAAGAAAATAAATAAACATCATGTAATCACGATTACGGTGATGCTGAAGACGATGACTATGATGATGATGATGATGATGATGATGATGATGATGATGACGGTGATGAAGATGATGATAATTAGGGCTAGGATTTTGATGACCTACAAATCATGAAAAAATGTCCTAAAAACAAATGCATTTATGACGTAAAAATCTTTCAAAAATGCCCTAAAAATTAAGCTTATATAATTGGCCTGCTTAATTTTTAGACTAGTAATTAAATTAAATTTTACATAATTTTTTCTAAGTAGTACACTTTAATTAATTATTTTACCTGATGTAGTTTCCATGTATGATCGTTCACCTCTGCGTCGGTATGTGGACGTGAGGTCAGCAGTCGGCTGGTCGGTCTTGGCCCTTCATGGGCTGTAGCGCCATGGATTTACTTTACTTAGATTCCATGTAGTCTACCACAAAGCCAGGTATAGAGCAGGTATAGAGGAGTGGACCCCGGTGGTGGTTGGACTGATCCATTACAGAGGGTGTACTAGGTTAAAATGGCAATATTTGTGTAGAAAAAGTATTAAAATATCATACAAAATAATGGGTATTAATGGACAAAATATGTAAAGAAAATAATCATTATTTGACATTAATAATGGGGATTTATGGCCAAAATTAAATGAAAATGCCTAAAAAATGACGGAATAAACCAAAAGATGCTCTTATGAGTTGAAACAGGCAAAAAATGCAAAAAAAAAGCCTTATAATTTGTCTTAAAACACTCATGGCCAGTTTGTCCAAGTAATGTTTAATTTTGCTTAACGAATGTTAAATTAACAGTCTGTTTATTTTTAACGCTTAACTATAACGTCTGTTAGCACTATTTTAACTACTCAACAGCAGTTGGTAATGATTCTACACATGTAAGACAATTTTTGATTGGCTAAAATTAATCTTTAAATTCTATATTATAGAGTGAGTCATGAAACTTACATAAAATGACAATCTGTTATAGTAGGCCACGCTCCATAAACAAACAGTTGACAAATGAAAGTTGTAGGTGACGTGCTGAATAATAATTACAAAGTAAGGTTATGTTTCCTCATTGCTATTATGGATACGAAATACGAAAGAAATAAATTAACACTGATGTATTTAAACAGTCCAAAGTATTTTTTAAATGTTATATTACCAGTCATATGCTAAACATTCCCTACAGAGAGACACAAAATATTAATTTCGATTATTGTGAACAGCTTTGTTACATCGACCTATTTAACTAACTGTTAAACAGTTAAGCGAAATCCTCATTTAAAATTAACAAACTGTTAACAATCTGTCAAATCCAAACTGGTGTTGAAAACATATCAATTTTATTAATTAACAAACTGTTTAGAGTTTAACCGACTTAAAGAACTTCATAACTTACTGGCTTTTCTTTACCCGGAGGTTCATTGCCGCCCTCATAAGCCCGCCATTGATCTCTATCCTGAGCAAGATTAATCCAGTCTCTATCATCATATCCTACCTCCCTCAAATCCATTTTAATATTATTATCCCATCTAACGTCTCGACGTAAATCTTTTTCCCGCCGGCTTCCCAACTAACACTCTTCATATTCATTTCTGTTATTCATCATCTTTAAATATCCATCTCAGACGTCTGGATTTAATTCCTTTATGTCAGGTGAAGTATACAATGGGCAGCTCTGCAAGTGTAATAAACACCTTTGACTTCATCTTAGCCCCAGATATTTTCCTAAGAACATTATTCTCAAACACCCTTTAAACTATCACTGACTAAAGTGAGAGTCCAAGTTTCTTAAAGAATCATCCAGTAATATAACTGTTTTTAAATTCTAACTTAATAGATTTTTCAGCATCTAGATATTATTTGAAAATAATAACATTTTCTATTTATTCTCCGTTTAATTCTGCTCCCAGTGTCATTTATATTTGTTAATGTTGCTCCAAGATATTTTCATTTTTCCACCTTTCGTAAATAATTTTTGTATAGTTCCATTTCGTAACTTTCGTCACTAAATAAAATTTTGTTCTTTTAAGTTCATTCAACCCTATCGCTTTACTGGCTTCAAAGTAGAATTTCCTGTTTTCCCTAATCGTTTGTGGATTTTCTGCTAAAATTCAAATCATTAGACAAGAAGCTATTAATCATTCAATTAAACCCTTCTGTTATCCTGAACTTTCCTAATGGCATATTCTTAGAAAGACAAAAAAAGGTGATCAATGCATCTCCTGCTTTAGCCCGCAGTGAATTGGAAAAGCATCAGATCTGGCCCATATTTAACTAACTGATAAACACATTTTAATTAATCGAACTATTTCTTAACAAATTCAATAAGAATATTATAAAAAACTTCTCTTGAAAAGTCATACGCCTTTTTGAAATCTATGAATAACTGATGCACTGTACCCTTATACTCCCAAACAGTCGTTAAATTTTCTTACAATACTTGGAAAAACCGGCCATCAGTTTATCACATAATATATAAATATTAAAGCAGCTATGTTTCTGACTTACTAGAAAAAGGATGCAATTTCATCAAAATCCTAGCCCTAATGATAATGTTGATAAAGCTTTCAATCTAATCTCTATTCAGTCACTGTACTGAATTAACTTAGCTTCTAATGCATGGGACTAAATTTCTGCTTCTACGCCATGATGTAGTGCAGGATCCAGGAAGGACTGTAGTTGTGCATTCTGGGTAATGAATTGAGATAGTATTTTATTTATTTAATGTGTTATAAAGGTCTCCATCGCGCTGCATGTAGTCGCCCATAGTATATACTACGAAAACAAGAAAAGAATGATTTGTGGTTTGAGTTGCAACTCGAACAAAGAGATGGAGTTGTAAATAATTAAACCAGAAGCGGGCAAACCACGCTAGAGTCGCGGATTAATATATGGGTGCTGGTGAACGGGGATATTTTTTATAAATTCACATTAGTTTGCGCTATACAGGGCAGCAGGCAGGGCTGGCGGTTAGAGTTATTGTAATTTGTGGGCAGTGTGCTATTTTCTGTTTAAAATATTCATAATTAACACAGAATTGTAACCGTCACTTGGACGAATACAAGCTTAACGTAACAACAAGTCTAGTCAGGAGTTTAACCTGCTTGTACAAACTCATATTTTCTGTAAGTTCAGTGCTTCACAAGGATTTTCAAGACCAGGCTATATTTTACAATCTTAAAAGTATTTATTTCAGTCACTGACTTCACAGCATATGTTTAAGGTGCTACACCTTTACATTACATATTTAAAAGACGTATAAACGTTTTCGTTGGTCTACGCCAACATCATCAGATACGAAGTACATTTCAGCAATATCAGTGCTCTCTGCATAATATCTACAAATACAAAACATATTTAGTGGCATGAAAAATAAGATATATTAAAAACCAACATTGCTGTGATACACATTTACATTCTATTTGGCTGCCTTGATTGTCACTTACTTAAAATACACGTATAGATTACAAAAATATTGATTTACATATATATATATAAATGCAAGTCTTCACATTTATATATACAAAAATATTGACAAATAAATTAATTATATGTGCAACAAGGCTGTATTTATCAGCAAAAAAAATAATGAACAAAAATGTATTTTAAATGCAAGTCTTCACATTTAGAAATAATGAACAAAAAATATTGAGTCTGCAGGTTACTAATATTTTGTGAACATTCTCTTTATTCTTTATTAACACGTTGATTTTTGTCAGGATGCTAGAAACCGAAGTTTGACACTTTCTTTGAATATCAGCATCATTTAGCCAGATGTCAGACAGTGCTTAAATGAGTTCATGTTTTGTTGTAAGCCTCTTTTTGTTCACTTTCTTCTTCAGTATAGATCACAGATTTTCAATTTCGTTCACGTCCGGTCTTCTTGCAGGCCATAGGAGAACAGAATGTTGGTTTTTAATATGCCTGTTGAATATCTTCTGAAGTATATAATTAAAACACCAGTAGCACCAACACAGCCAGACAAAATAGCATTCTTAACCATTGGAAAAATATACCAGAAGATGTAAACAATCTTTTGTTATTTACTCTGTGAATTATACTGATAGTTGATATGAACATCCGAATATATATTGTGTTTCCAAGAAAAAACGTTGAAGTCTAATAATTTGTCCACGTCTGTATATGTAAATCAATATTTTTGTATTTTTGTAATTGTAGATATTATGTAGAGAAATACTGATATTTGTTATTCTGAAATGTCCACTTCGTATCTGATGATGTTGGCGACAACAAACACCTTTAAGAACAGCTTAAAACGTTCATTTCACGTCTTTTTTAAATATGTAATGTAAAGGTGTTGCACTTTAAATCATATTGCTGCTGCATTCAAAATGACTCAAATAAATCTTTTCTATTATCTAAGAAATACAATGTATTTTAGAATTCTTCTTTATTTCTGAAAATTAAAATGAATTGCAAAATATATTTTACAAATTTTTGATTGTTAAAAGACTTCATCCATTCATTTAGTGTTCAGCCCAAGGGCTGGTCTTTCACTGCAAACCCAGCATTCTCAATCTTTCCTATTTCCTGCCTTCCTCTTTGTTTCCTCATATGATCCATATATCTTAATGTCGTCTATGATCTGATATCTTCTTCTACACGGAACTTTTTTTGTATGTTATTTTACGACGCTTTATCAACATGTTAGGTTATTTGAGGTTTGAATGAGATGAAGGTGATAATGCCAGTGAAACGAGTCCTGTGTCCAGCACCGAAAGTTACCCAGCATTTGCTCGTATACAACGAACTCTTCTCTCGTTCATCATTCCTTTCAGTGCATCCTTCAAAAGGCAGTTTTTTTCTCAACTAGGGACCCATTCTATTCATTTTCCTCTTTCTGATCAGCTCCAGCATCATTCTTTCTTCATCCACTCTTTCCAACACAGCTTCATTTCTTATTCTGTCTGTCTATTTCACACGCTCCATCTTTATCCATATCCACATTTCAAATGCTTCTAGTCGTTTCTCTTCACTTTGTCATAATGTACATGTTTCTGCCCCATACAATTCCACACTCCATACAAAGCACTTCACTAATCTCTTCCTTGTTCTTTCTATTAAAATCTTCCTTTGCCATTGCTATCCTCCTTTTGACTTCCTGGCAGCAGCTCATGTCACTGCTTATAGTACACCCCAAGTATTTGAAGCTGTCCACTTGCTCTACTGCCTCATTTACAATTCGCAAGTTTACCTTCTGTATTTTTCTTCCTATGACCATGGTCTTCGTCTTATTTGCATTTATCTTCATTCCATACTGCTCACAGCTGTCATTTAACTCCAGCATCATATCCCTTAGTATCATTTCCTTTTCTGCTAACAACGTCATATCATCAACAAATCTTATGTGCTTTATTATTCTTCCTCCTACTATCACTCCTCCCATGTTCTGAAAACAGTGCTTTACTAAATCCTCCAAGTAGATGTTGATCAGGGTAGGTGATAAAGTCTATCTCTATATTATCCATTTTTGCCGATCTGTTCGGCGCACTAACTTCAAAATTAAATTACACGAAATGTAGTGAACTGGAAATTATGATTTTTCGTGCTTGAACTAATGTAAAATGGTCGCTAACAATGGCGGTATTGTTGACACGCTTTCAATGTCATCTATATGTCAGGCCACGAACTTTCCAAGACCATCTCGTATTAGATATTGTTCCTGTATTCATTTCAGATCTTATACTATATATATCATTGTATTTTTATTGAAATACTAGCCGTACCCGTGCGCTCCGCTGCACCCGTTAGAAATAAATATAAAGTAATTACATAATTAAAATAGGACATTTGATCCAGGGAACATTCGTGTTTGATAGAAGGATAAATCGTTTAATATGTTACTTAATTTAAATTGCATCCAAATGCGATCATTTTAGTCCATAGACACTCATTTGGTGCAATGACAATTCCTTTAACATGTTTCTTAATTTTTATTACATGCAACCATAGTTTAATGAAGATTGACATCATTTAGATTTAATGTGTATATTTTATTTTACTTGTTATAGGTTTCCATTGAATTATGGTAATAACTTAATTTTAACCCTTGTTTTCTACGTATTCAGTAAATGGCGCTTGGCCCACTATGGTTCTGAACCCTTCAAATAACAAATATTACATATTATATTATATTATATTATATTATATTATATTATATTATATTATATTATATTACATCAGAAGTTACTGTAATAACATTATAGCATTATGTCCATCTAGAGAAACTACACTTTCCAATGGTGAAATAATAATTAATTATACAAATCGGTTAATTTAGCTTCCGATATTACTTCATACAAACACAGAAACATTCTCTGTAGGCTGTCATTCATAGCTTTCGATTGTTGCTGTCCAAGGCCCCTTACAGACGAAGTCATTTGTTTTTTAATTCATTACACGGCCTTAGATGGCAGTTTTAATTTTAAAACTCATTTATCTCATTAAATATCAATCCTATCAAAATTTTTCAAGGAATAAAACTTATCGAAAATTATTTGTAAAGAAACTTTTGTTATGTAACATATTTCACAAAAATCAATAATAAGCGAGATATTTCGATTTATTTAATTCAGCCCCCTTCTAACCCCCCTTTTAAATAATGTATTTTGAGTACCATATAGCCTAAAATCTAAGTTACAGCGAACTTAATTTATATTCCAATTTTCATTGGAATCCGTTCAGCCATTACCGCGTGAAAAGGTAACAAACATACAGACAGACAGACAGACATACAAACAAAAATGTCAAAAAAGCGATTTTCGGTTTCAGGGTGGTTAATTATACATGTTAGGACCAATTATTTTTGGAAAATCGAAAATTACCAGAAAAATTTCGGCTACAGATTTATTATTAGTATAGATATGAATTTTATAGCATTTATTTGTATGGATAAATTTTATGTATCTGTATTGCTTATACAGAGTGTTAAAAGTATCCAATATTCCAGGAGGTGTTAGTATTCATCAAAACAAGAAAATAATGTCTAATAAACATGGGTCCTAAAACACATACTTTCTGAGTTCTGAACACTTGTTCATAGGAGGTGCTCAATATGATGCCCATTCATGGCAATACATTTCTCTGCCCTTCGGCGTAAGGAATCACGCACACTTTGAAATTGATGTGGTTCCATCATGTGTCCCCATAACCAAAAGTGTAGGGAATTTAGGTTTGGGGAGCGAGCAGGCCAAGGTGTGGGGCATCCCCGACCAATCCAGCGGTCCTGAAACATCAGCGTCAGATATTCACGCACATTGCAGAGAAAATGTGTTGGTGCACCATCATGCATGAACCACATCTCTAGTCCTGGTGACATGACACATTCTCCAGCAAGGAAGGCAATACGTTAATAAGAAATTCCTGATAACGATCCTCAGTTAATTTCTGTGGTAGCACGTATGACCCTATTATTCTATCACCAAGAGCGCCTGCCCATACGTTGATTGAGAATCGGTGCTGATGCCTTGTTTCTTCAACTGCATGGGGATTTTCATCAGCCTACACATGCTGATTACGAAAATTCACAACACCATCTCTGCGGAACCCCGCTCATATCCGCAACCAAACTTTTCTTTCCACTATTCCTTGCGACGTATCATTATTCCATGCCAGGGGTGTCAAATACAGTATGATTATCTGGTAGTCTGCTGTATTGTAGGGCAGAGGAATGCATTGCCATGAATGGACGTCACATTGAGCACCTCCTATGAACAAGACGTGTTCAGATCTCAGAAAGTATGTGTTGTAGGACCCATGTTTATTAGACATCATTTTCTTATAAGTAATTGATTAACTAGCGGACTTACTCGTGTTAATTATGTAAGTCTGTGCAGCTTACAGCTGTTTCGGTGCTTCATCACACCATCCTCAGAGCCTACTAGATCTCGGCGTCATCTCGAACTTCTCTGCCTGTTGTGTGGGTGCGTTTGATTGTTGAAAAGTGTTGCAAATTGGAGTCAAATAGTGTGTATGTGTACTGAAATTGATCTGTGTGTTGAGAATTTGATTAGTGTGTGTTTTAGTGTGTTTGTATATTTCATATTGTTCTTTTTTTTTTAGTAGGTTATTTTACGACGCTTTATCAACATCTTCGGTTATTTAGCGTCTGAATGAGATGAAGGTGATAATGCCGGTGAAATGAGTCCGGGGTCCAGCACCGAAAGTTACCCAGCATTTGCTCATATTGGGTTGAGGGAAAACTCCGGAAAAACCTCAACCAGGTAACTTGCCCCGACCGGGAATCGAACCCGGGCTACCTGGTTTCGAGGCCAGACGCGCTGACCGTTTCTCCATAGGTGTGGACCATATTGTTCTAGTGTGTTGAGTTTTTGGTTACAATTTTCAACACTTTTCAACAATAAAACGCACCCACACAACAGGCAGAGAAGTTCGAGATGACGCCGAGATCTAGTAGGCTCTGAGGATGGTGTGATGAAACACCGAAACAGATGTAAGATCCACAGACTTACATAATTAACACGAGTATGTCCGCTAGTTAATCAATTACTTATATTCAAGTGTTAAAAGTAGTGTACGCAAGATTAAAAATGGATCATTTTCTTGTTTTGATGCATACTATCACCTCCTAAAATATTGGGTACTTTTTTAACACCCTGTATTTTCTGAGAGATGAAATTCTATCATATCAATGTCGACACTGTTTATTGTATTATAGAACGTTTGGACGGAAAGTATTGCAGTACGACAAAGGAACACGAAATGGAATTATTTGACAAAGCAACAATTCCGTGCTTGGATGGGCTGGCGACAGTCTTATGTTAAATGGTTCGCAGCACATTGTGTAGTAATCCCTCGTACTGGATTTCCCGGTCACAGATCAATAAGAGATTAGCCACGCTCCATCACACGAATTAATGAGAGTTATTACATATGCGCGTAGCCGCTGGTCTTATCGCGTGCCTTGCAGGTTGCAGCAGCTAAGTGAATCTGTTGTGTACAGCAGCTGCCCTCAAGTGTTCGTCCAGTTCTCCCCAGATTGCGTTAGTATATTTCCTCCCTTAGCTGCACTACTACATACTGTATCTGTACCTGGGACTCTTCATTAGGTAACTTTGTTATATCGCTTTAATGGTGCGTGCAATTCACGGTCATGGGTTCCAACCCAGCTTACGCTACGGATGTTAGTTCCTTTCATACCATCCGACGTTGTGCTTATCACATATTACTAAAGCCTAACTCATATTATAGTAATATGCGTTACAAGAGCGGTATGTTGAAGTTTTCATGTTCGAGGAAAAGTTTAAAAAAGCGAAACGTAGTTGAGCTTTTTTAATTTCTGAGAATTTAAAGAAAACATACCGCTCGTGTATCGTACATTATTTTGTGCGAAGATCGTTTATTATATACCTCAAAGAGGAATTTCTAATTAGTTGCAATGAAATCTCCATCTTGGTTTCTGTTCAATGACGGCAAATTTGCAAAACAAAAATATCTATCTTCAACATTGTTGCTTTAAAATGTTTTCTGTGTTTACTATACTCCAGCAGGCCGTGATATACGTCTGTCTTTTTTTCCCCCCAGTCCATAAATGCGAACTTAAAACAAACGGTAAGGTTATGTAATGATTTATTTTTCATTTTAATATTTTAACAATATTATTTATATAACATATTGCAGTAATAACATCGGTATCTGGAATCTTGTTGATTTTTTCACGGCTTCCTTAATGTTACTTGCGTCACGAATGCAGTAACTTTAGTGGAGTAGTAGAGTTTACTTAATTTTTGCAAATATTTAAAAACAATAATTAACACTGCAATTTAGGTGAAATTGCAGTGGTAAGTTTCCAATTTATAATTATTGCTATATTGAACGTCTCTAAAAATAATATGTTAAAAGCCTAAAGCAGTAAAATCAATATATCACTTAAGCGGTAAGAAGAGGGAAATTGTTATGTGTGTTAGGTTGGGAATACTGAATGTGGAATTTTACACTTTCCGCGGATTGGTTTTGTGCGGAAACCAAGCAAATACGCACGATCTCGCACAAAAATTTTTATCTATTACACCAGCATTTCTCAAACTATGGTCCGCGAACCACCTGTGGTCCTCGAATTCTGCCCTTGTGATCCTTCAAAAAAGACAGAAGAAAAAATAAAATTCAATCGAATTGTGTATCACACTATAGCAGAAAATCTCAGAGTTTGTAAATGACAGATGGCAATCGCCTTTCACTTTTTCTCCCAGTACTGACATTTTATGAAATTTATTACCCTACCCGTCTATCGCCTTCCCACTCTACTCTCAGCAACAAAAGAGGGATTTAAAGCACTATGAACGTGGTGCTTCTCGCCATCTTTTCCGTGCAAATCTGGCGCTGTGCCTGTTACCCAGCTAGGGCCCACCCGAATTCATAACAGGACCAAAGTACCGAACCTTTTCATGTATTTATGACTTTCTTAATAGTTTTGCTGACACCCAGTCTGCACATTCAAATGGCCAGGTACTGTACGTCGTACACCAATAATATAACATGCAAAATTTATTTATTTATTTATTTATTTATTTTGCTAATAATTTTAACACAATATATACAATATACAGAGAAACTTTAGCTCGCCCCTGAAAGAGTAGAACTCGTGCTCAGGGGCGGATTCCATGAATTGAAATTAATAATTGTACAATACAATTATAATTAATTATTAATTATACCATAATAGTATATAAATTTAAATTTACAATTTTTCAATTATACAATATAATTTGCAATTATAGTATATAAATTTAAATTTACAATTTTTCAATTTTTATAAAATCCATACATAACTTTTCCAAATTATAATAGTAGAACTATTAGAATTGACAAGATTTGGATATTTAAATATAAATTTGTTATATATTCTTAGGCCTAAATTACTACTGTGATTAAATACATTTTAAACAGTGTTCGTTGCTATTTTGGTTGTTATAACAAAATAATGACAATCTTAAAGAATTCATACCTTTTGTTTCATAACTATGAAAATACAATTCAAAATTATTTCGATTTTTTTTGCTGGTTTTCCTCCCTTTCTGATGTATGAATTTTATTAATACAATATAATAAATTTCTCTTACGTTAAGTACATTAAAGTCTATAAACAAATTTTGAGATGGAAAATCAATAGGTTTACGAAGACATATTTTAATTATTTTCTTCTGTAATAAATAAAGTGGATTAAAATTAGATTTAAATGAGCTACCCCATCCTATAATTCCATACATAATTACCGATTGAAATAAAGTTAAATATATTGTACGTAATAAACTTATTGACAAGTAATTCCTCAATAAAACAAAATAATATATTATTTTACGTAATTTATTACAAAGGTAATTAATGTGTTGATTCCATTTTAAATAATTATCAAAAATTATGCCTAAATACTTAACTTCAGAGGACTCTTTAATAATCGGACATTTTCACTGTATAAGACAACAATCAGAATTATGTAATTTAATATTTAATATAGATGTAGGAGGTTTGTTACATTTTTCAGATAATGAGAATGGAATAATGATGGTTTTATTGTCGTTAATAGAAAGATAATTTATGTCAAACCATTTTTTTTATTAATTTAAGTCCATTATTTGAATTATTATATGCATCATGCCAGGTTTTTCCACCAAAAAGTAAAACTGTATCATCTGCATAAGAATAGTTTCTTTACTTGTTGAAAATAAGGAATGTTTCTGCATTAATTTTTTTATTTCTGTTTTTGCAAATGACGATATAAGAAATTTTATTCCATTAACGTTAACTTAATTATTTAATACTGATATAAAATTAGTTGAGTTACATTAATTTTAATTAATTATTTCTACATTAAAATGTAAATATACTGGTATTAGAATATGATACATAAATGGTAAATTTGCTTTCGAAGGGAAGAAGAGTAAGGTGGTCCGCGGAACTGTTCTGACTTAAAAAAGTGGTCCCCACTTCAACAAAAGTTTGAGAAACGCTGTATTACCTTGACCAACAAGAATTTTGCTCCGACTTAAAACAATGTGTCCCGTATGGTTTGGTGTGCGCTGAATTCGAAAATGCATCTTTTTTTCTTCGTATCACATAAGGATTTTAAGATATACTATGATTTCACTTTTCGATAAGCGCTCTCCCAGAAAACATCTGATCTGGGTTGGGGGTTGTAAACCAAAAAAAAAAAAAAAAAAAGCTAAGTTTACGACTTATTTCCGGTTTCTTATGGTAGTTGGCATGTTATTTTGTACTTCTAACAAATGAAGAGTCCACTGCAAGAATGATGGATGTCATTTGGAATACATTTTGCAGGAGAAGCGATTGAAAGTTTGAAATGCTTAGCGCTCAAAGCTTAACTGTGATTTTCTTAATAGTTTTGCCGACACCCAGTCTGCACATTGAAATGGTCACGAACTGTACATCGTACACCAATAATACAACTCTGAGATCATAATTTGAAACTTATTTTCCCAGTAAATTTGACGAATTTTCATGGCTTCGTGATCACTTTCATTGTGATATTGAAACTAACAAACTTTCATTGAGTGAAAGAGAACAGTTAATTGAACTCTCGAATGAGACCGGACTAAAAATGAAATTCCAAACGGAAGGCATGGTTAATTTCTTGACTGCATTACAAGTGAAAAGAGAATACAGTGAACTGTACAATGGTGCTTTAGAGATTATAATTCAGTTTCTTTCTACGTATCTGTGTGAGAAAGGGTTTTCATCTCTAACTCTAATGAAAACAAAGTAGGCTACCGAAATCGACACGATCTCCGACTTAACCTTATCAGGATACATCCAAGTATAGAACAACTGTGCAAGAATCGGCAGGCTCATCCATCTCATTATTGTGAGTACCAATATTTATTATTTATTTTTTTTGTTAATAAGTTAAACGATGAAAGAGTAATGGAACAGAGAAAAATCTCTCCGGCACCGGGATTTGAACCCGAGTTTTCAGGTCTACGTGCTGATGCTTTATCCACTAAGCCACACCGGATATCCATCCCGGTGTCGGACAGAATCGTCTCAGTTTAAGTTCCAACTATTGGGTTCCCTCTAGTGGCCGCCCTCTGCACTACGTCATAGGTGTCTGTGAATGTAGGACTGAAGTCCACATATGTGAGAAGATTCTGTCCGACACCGAGATCGGTATCCGGTGTGGCTTAGTGGATAAAGCATCAGCACGTAGAGCTGAAAACCCGGGTGCCGGAGAGAATTTTTCTCTGTTCCATTACTCTTTCATCGTATGATGACGCAGAATATCTGCATGGAAATATCATATGTACTTCGGTACATTAAAATAATATATATGATATGCGTAAATCACTTCGTGATTTAAGACGGCGCTTATTCCGTCGGATCCCGGCCAACTATTCACTCATAACGAGTGCACCTCAGCACATGTGTGGACTTCGGTCCTACGTTCATAGACATCTATGACGTAGTGCAGAGGGCGGCCACTAGAGGGAACCCAAGAGTTGGAACTTAAACTGAGACGATTCTGTCCGATACCGGGATGGGTATCCGGTGTGGCTTAGTGGATAAAGCATCAGCACGTAGAGCTGAAAACCCGGAAATCTCGGTGCCGGAGAGAATTTTCTCTCGTTCCATTACTCTTTCATCGTATGATGACGCAGAATATCTGCATGGAAATATCGTATGTACTTCGGTACATTAAAATAATATATATAATAAGTTAAAGATTATCCAAACTCAAATAGCTTTGAATTATTAAAGAAACAAAAATGAATTTGCTTCTATTAACATTAGCTTAATTAGTTAATTGTAATATAAAATTAATTTAATTTAATTAATTTTAATTAACTAATTAATTCTATTTTAAAATATAAGTATATTGATATTAAAATATACTACAAAAATGAGACATTTGCTTTCGAAGGGAACAAACGTAAGGTGTTCCGCGGAAGTGTTATGACTTAAAAAAGTGATCCCCACTTCAAAAAAGTTTGAGAAACGCTATTATATGCTATTTGATATTTACGCCATGGTTCATGAGGAAATACAGTCTAGTTTGTTCTACTACGTGACTGATGTTATTTGGGAACAAATACCCCATTCATTCGTTATATTTGTGTATTTTCCTGAAGTCCACCGGGAACTCATTATGGCATTACAATTCTACACATATGCAATCATTAACGAATTATGAGCTTTGGGGGGAACGAATGTTTCCGTTAATAATGCAATGGCGCTAATCTACAATTACTGCACAGAAATAATGCCGTATTTCATTATCTATGCAAATGTAAACTGAGATGAAATGTCATTTCGGGAAATTTATGTTAAATTTCTCCAAAAATATTAAACTAAAAACTGCATGCCAACACAGAACAGCTTGGACTCAGATGTCAACAGATTTGATAACATCCATATATATTGATTTACTGTGATAGCAATAATAATAATAATAAAAGTGTGTCTCAGTGAAACTTACAGCAGAGTCCCTATAGGCCAGTTTCTATCAGATGCTTTTCCAATTCACTGTGGACTGAAGCAAGGAGATGCACTATCACCTTTACTTTTTAACTTTGCTCTAGAGTATGCCATTAGGAATGTCCAGGATAACAGAGAGGATTTGGAATTGAACGGGTTACATCAGCTGCTTGTCTATGCGGATGACGTGAATATGTTAGGAGAAAATCCACAAACGATTAGGGAAAACACGGGAATTCTACTTGAAGCAAGTAAAGAGATAGGTTTGGAAGTAAATCCCGAAAAAACTAAGTACATGATTATGTCTCGTGACCAGAATATTGTACGAAATAGAAACATAAAAATTGGAGACTTATTCTTCGAAGAGGTGGAAAAATTCAAATATCTTGGAGCAACAGTAACAAATACAAATGACACTCGGGAGGAAATTAAACGCAGAATAAATATGGGAAATGCCTGCTATTATTCGGTTGAGAAGCTTTTATCATCTAGTCTGCTGTCAAAAATCTGAAAGTTATAATTTATAAAACAATTATACTACCGGTTGTTCTGTATGGTTGTGAAAATTGGACCCTCACTTTGAGAGAGGAACATATTAAGGGTGTTTGAGAATAAGATTTTTAGGAAAATATTTGGGGCTAAATGGGATGAAGTTACAGGAGAATGGAGAAAGTTACAGAACACAGAACTGCATACATTGTGTTCTTCACCTGACATAATTAGAAACATTAAATCCAGGCGTTTGAGATGGGCAGGACATGTAGCACGTACGTGCTAATCCGGAAATGCATATAGAGCGTTAGTTGGGAGGCCGGAGGGAAAAAGATCTTTAGGGAGGCCGAGACGTAGATAGAAGGATAATATTAAAATGGATTTGAGGGGGGTGGGATATGATGATAGAGATTGGATTAATCTTGCTCAGGATAGGGACCGATAGCGGGCTTATGTGAGGACGGCAATGATGCTCTGGGTTCTTTAAAAAACATTTGTGAGTAAGTAACTGATAGTTAAAATGTTATATGATTTCATTATAGATCTTTGAGATTCTGTATATTTTAGATTAAAAATTAATCTTTGCATTTAGAAAAAATATTGCACAAATACAGTAGTGGCAAAAAAACCGGACCGACCCTTGTAGCCGATTTCAGAGCCTTGTTCACTCTAGAGCACAATAGACCGGTAAGGAAAACTTTCATGGTTCGAATCCTGCCTGGGAAGGAAACTTTTTTTTTTCGTTCCTTATTCAAATTTATTCCCAATACTTTTCGATTGTAGCGATATTTTACTACTTAATTAACTTATTATTCCCAGAACATGAATTTTACCAGCAATCGAAAAGTATTGGGAATAAATTTGAATAAGGAACAAAAAAAGTTTTCTTCCCAGGCAAGATTCGAACCGCGAAAGTCTTGGTTACCAGTCTGTCGTGCTCTGGAGTAAACAAGGCTCTGAAATCACCTACAAGGGTCGGTACGGTTTTTTTTTTGCTACTACTGTACGAAGTCAACATATGAGTATTCAAAAGATACAAAGAAAAATTAAACCCGATAGTCTTCTGTTCCTAAAAGTGTTTTATACGAAGAACCATTTAGGAGGAATATCAGTGGGTGGAGTTGAGAGACAATTTGTGGTTATCCGTAATACATTTTGAATCTTGCGTACACTACTTTTAACACTTGAATATAATTAATTGATTAACTAGCGGACATAGTCTTGTTAATTATGTAAGATATTTAAATATGCAGACAACATAATATACTGGCACAGATACGTAGACGACATACTCATACTATACAAAGGAAACAAAAGACAAATACACAAAATACACCAATACATAAACAAATTACACCCAAAACTTCAATACACGCTAGAAATTGAAAACAACAACTCCATAAATTTCCTAGACATCACCATAACAAAAATTGACAACAAACACACCTTCAAAATATACAGAAAACCAACCACCACCACCACACACATACACAACACATCTAACCACCCCATACAACACAAACATGCTGCATTCAGGACAATGGTACCCAGATTACTAAACATACCCATGAGCCAACAACACTACAATGAAGAAGTGAACACAAACAAATACATAGCACAAGAAAACGGATACAATCCAAACATAATAGACAACATCATAAGGAAGACAAAACAAAAACTTAACAAGCACAAAAACACGCAAAACACAACACAAACACAAGAACACAAGAAATACATCATACTAACATATGAAAAAAAAAGCACACATAAGATCGCATCTTTATTCAGAAAGCAGAAATACATCATAACATACAGAACAGAAAACACACTACAAAGACATCTCAACACACAAACAACACAAACAAATAAATACAACCACACAGGCGTATAAAAACTCACATATAATAGTTGCGATAAGTTTTACATAGGACAGACAGGCAGATCATTCCAAACACGCTACAAAGAACACATTAAAGCAATAACCAGAGGACACAATACATCTGCATACGCCGATCACATAACCAATACTAACCATACATACAATAACATAAATTCGGACATGGAAATCCTACACATACAACCCAAGAACCAAAAATTCAACACATTAGAACAATACGAAATATACAAACACACTAAAACACACCCCGATCAAATACTAAACACACAGATCAATTTTAGTACACACACACTATTTGACTCCACACTTCAACACCTTTCAACAATCAAACACACCCACATAACAGGCAGAGAAGTTCGAGATGACGCCGAGATCTAGTAGGCTCTGAGGATGGTGCGTGAAGCACCGAAACAGCTGTAAGCCACACAGACTTACATAATTAACACGAGTAAATCCGCTAGTTAATCAATTAATAATTATATCCGTAATAGATTACATCACGCACTTAGTACATCAAGATTTTGGATTAAAGTTATGAACACCCTCCATATGTCCAGGCTTGCATGAAACATTGCAATCAAGGTAAGAGCAAATTGGAAACAAGCAGTTGGCCCGGTGCAATTTGGCCGGGAGGGGGGGGGATTGTTACTCATTAAAATCAGGTGAGCATGAAGATGTGAATAGAGCGGGCATAATGATGTCGGCCCATAGCAGCTTCAATAGCATGCCCTGGAAGCAAAATTCGGCTCCATTCTGTTTGAAAAACTTGCCTTCAAGCACCAAACACTTCCAACAGTATTTGACTCAGTGGAAGAGTGGCCTAAACCACAATGCAGCGCCGGATGCGATGGAATCTTCAGCGTCATTATCTTGGAGTTTGGAGACCCGTGATGTATATTTACGGCAAGTAAAGCAACTCTGCAGCTAATGGAGGGCTCCAGGGTATATTTGTTGGTCATTTCTCTAACATTATACAATCTGGTACTGAGTAAGGTGTGCAGTTCAAAGCCTCATTAATTAAAACGTTACTCTATTACTACTGTTTCTGCTACTCCTGCTATTAGAGCTACTACTGCTTCCTCCAGCACTATTACTACTACTCTTATTGGTAGTACTAATCTATTACTGTAGTACTGCTAATGTTACTATTAGCATTGCTGGTACTTACTTTTAGCCCTACTACTAATATACTAGTGTTACTGCTTGTACTAATACTACCACTGATAATACTGTTACTACTACTTCACTGCTACTATTACCATTGCGACTACTAATATTCTACTGCATACTACTAGTATATACTACTGACGTTACTACTGCTTCTGCTACTAACATAATACTAGTATACTATTGATGCCGTTACTACTACTGCTGCTACTATATTGCTTCTTCTACAGGGACATCATTTTATTTTTACTTCAATTTTTATTGTACCTGAGTTTTTAATGTACTTCACTCCCACCCCTTCTACTAGTAAACTTCCAACCGTTCACAATACAGAGCCGAGGACGCGTAAGTAGTACTGAGTGAGTACAGTACGTTCCAGAAATATGTTCGCGTTTTCCAGTGACGAAAGAGCTTTCAATATTGAATCATATTTTCGCACAGGTACTGTCGTCCGTTTGCATACGTCGCATCCCGGTTTCCCCACCTGCTTCTGTTCGCTCCTCTGTAAAGTCTAGTAGCTGGGCTGTCTTAGCTCTTTTCTGAAAACATTAATTTCTGTTAGGAATTGGACGTCTACGTAATATACACAGTATTTAAAATAACTTAAATAAAAGGATCTCGTTAAGTAATTAACTGTCACGTGATTCCCTCCCCCTTTCTACGACCCTGCGACAAAACCACTTGAACGGACAGTAGATAGCATTTCTGAGTAATTTTATCTTTTCGGATCGGGCAGAAGTGAAGATTGAATTTAAAGTACGTAAGGTACTCTTTTATAGAGTAGGTATAGAATTATTTCGACATGAGTTACTCGTACGAAGGACGAAACTGGTAATTGGAATTAGGTACAATAGTCTATAGTGTGATAATATGCACAAAAGAACTGAAGCCTGTATCGAAATGAACGGCCACCATTTTCAAAAATGTGTTTAAATATCCATATTATGATTATTTTTCAATTTGACTTCGTTCTCTATATTGTACGCTAATGTGCTGTAGACAGTATAATATACACTGCATAATGAATACGTCCGCATTGACAGCTCAGTTCGTGAGTAAAACACTAAGTGTTAATACTGTACTGTATTTTGATTAAACAAAAATCGTAATGAAAATTATCAAACTCAAAATTGCGATATTTTCTAGTTTACGTGAATGGATGAACTACTTTTCTTCCCTCCTATACCTACTCCAGTCATGGAAGGGGTAGCAAACGGTGTTTCCTGTTTCAATCGTTAATAGAAAGGAATAGCCAGATTAATATTAAAAATGTTAGTAAAAATAAAATGATGTCCCTGTACTAGTATACTACTAATATACTATTGCTGTAAATATTACAGCTACTACTACCACTACTGCTTCTGCTACAACTATTATTGCTTCTACTACTAGCTTACTACTAATATACTATTGCTGTTAATATTACAGCTACTACTACTAATGCTACTACTACTACCACTACAACTGCGACTAATACTTCTGCTACAACAACTATTATTGCTTCTGTTACTAGCATACTACTACTGCTATTACTACAGATACTACCACTACTCTTTCTGCTAAAACTGCCTATTGCATCTGCTACTAGTATACTACTACTGATGTTACTACTGCTACTACTACTACTGCTTCTGCTACTGCATATTACTACTATACTACTACTGCTGTTACTACTACTGCTATTACTACTACTGCTGCTATTACTACTACTACTACTACTACTACTACTAATGCTATTACTACTACTACTGCTATTACTACAGATACTACCACTACTCTTCCTACTAAAATTGCTGCTATTGCTACTGCTACTAGTATACTACTACTGATGTTACTACTGCTACTACTACTGCTACTAGCATATTACTACTATACTACTACTGCTGTTACTACTGCTGCTGCTACTACTACTACTACTACTACTGCTATGACTACTACTACTACTGCTATTACTACTGCTGTTACTACTACTGCTACTACTACTACTGCTATGACTACTACTACTGCTGCTATTACTACTACTGCAACTACTACTACTACTACTGCTGCTATTACTACTACTGCTGCTACTTACTACTACTACTATTACTGTCCACTGCCTGTGCTGCTGCTAACTGCTCACTGCTCTGCTAATGCTGTTAAACCAGGTGGCTACTGCGCTATTCGATTCCCGGTCGGCTGGCAAGTTACCTGTTTGAGGTTTTTCTACTGGGTTTTGCTACTACTGCAACTGCTACAATATGAGCACTGCTGCTGTTACTACTCCTGCTTTTACCTCAGGTGCCATTACTACAAATGCTTCTACTACTGTGCTGGACCCCGGACTCATTTCACCGGCATTATCACCTTCTGCTCTCATTCAGACTTTTCTACTGCTAAATAACCAAAGATGTTGATTAAAGCGTCGTAAAATAACATACTGAAAAACTACTACTGCTACTACTACTAATGCTATTACTACTACTGCTATTACTACTACTACTATTACTACTACTACTACTGCTATTACTACTACTACTATTAATACTACTACTGCTAATACTACTACTAATGCTACTACTACTACTAATGCTATTACTACTGCCTATTACTACTACTGCTACTACTACTAAACTACTGCTGCTGTTACTACTATGCTGTGCTACTTGCTAATGCTATTACTGCTGCTACTTACTACTGCTGCTGTTACTACTGCTGCTGCTACTACTACTGCTGCTGCTGCTACTGCTGCTTTACTGCTACTAGCATATTACTACTATACTACTACTGCTGTTACTACTACTACTGCTGCTACTACTACTACTACTACTACTACTACTACTGCTATTACTACTACTATATCTGACAATCTTATGTCGTAAAATTACGGCGAGTGAAATAATTCTGACCCTGATACAGAGTCCCACAAAATTTGTCGGCCATTTCTCTTCCAAGTTGAACTACGACGCTGGATAAACTTTGCAGTTCAAGGCGTACTAATACTCCTTTTGCATTCTTTTAAAATGTTCATATTATTCCAGTCGTTTTTTTAATTGAATCTGCTTTGAGTTTTGTAATTTCATCGATAATATTCCCTTGAATTATGTACATTTCTGTCACACTCAACTACAAGTTACTTCTTTACTTCACGTATCAAGATGTGTTTTTTTCTGAACCTTTCTAGGAAATGTAACTACAGTAGTTATGTTCATACAGACATATTAAGCACTGCACGTAAAGAGGGGTTTAAATACATCAGTGGTAACTACATGTTCCGACAGATAACACGACAGGGAGTCAGTCGTGTTTACCAGATATTATAATGTGTTCTACAAAAAGTGGGGAGGGGATTGAACATTTCACTGACAAAGTTCTTGCAAATAATGGGACGAGTGCTGCGGGAGAGTATAACCAGCGATAGTAGAGGGAAGCGCAATAGCTGCAAACGTTGAGTGAAAGATGAGCCTGGAGCCTTTTGTAGGAATTGCCAAAATTTCCATACTGACAGTAACCGCCATAGGATGCAGCAAAGTTTGTTGCGAAACAGACGGCCCCACATCTCAGCCAGAACTTGCAACATCGATTGGGGAACAGCTTCTACTAACTTTCGCAGGTAGGCCTGAGAACTTAGTTGCTCTGAACGTCCCAAGAATGAAATTGCTGTGAGACAAGTTTGCTACTCTCCTAAAACGCAGCGTTGAAAGTAGTAAAATTTACCACCAGAGAGTTTGTTGTCCGTGGTAGTCTAGTGGTAAATATGCTGGTCTTTATTTAGCTCGGACGTTCAAGGTTCGAGTCTCCACGTACAACTATTGATTGATTAATTTCCATTGAAACATTAACATAGTACTTACTTACTTGCTTTTAAGGAACCAGGAGGTTCATTGCCGCCCTCACATAAGCCCGCCATCGGTGCCTATCCTGAGCAAGATTAATCCATTCTCTATCATCATATCCCACCTCCCTCAAATCCATTTTAATATTATCTTCTCATCTACGTCTCGGCCTTCCCAAAGGTCTTTTTCCTTCCTGCCTCCCAAATAACACTCTATATGCATTTCTGGATTCGCCGATACGTGCTACATGCAACATAGTACTTAACTTACTTAATATTTTGTAATAAATTAATTTTCATCGAAACATTAATCTACATTCGGGAGGAAATTAAACACAGAATAAATATGGGAAATGCTTGTTATTATTCGGTTGAGAAGCTTTTGTCATCTAGTCTGCTGTCAAAAAATCTGAAATTTAAAATTTATAAAACAGTTATATTACCGGTTGTTCTTTATGGTTGTGAAACTTGGGCTCTCACTTCGAGAGAGGAACATAGGTTAAGGGTGTTTGAGAATAAGGTGCTTAGTAAAATATTTGGGGCTAAGATGGATGAAGTTACAGGATAATGGAGAAAGTTACACAACGCAAAACTGCGCGCATTGTATTCTTCACCTGACATAATTAGGAACATTAAATCCAGACTTTTAAGATGGGCAGGGCATGTAGCATGTATGGGCGAATCCAGAAATGCATATAGAGTGTTAGTTGGGACACCGGAGGGAAATAGATCTTTAGGAGGCCGAGACGTTGATGGAAGGATAATATTAAAATGGATTTGAGGGAGGTGGGATATGATGATAGAGAATGGATTAATCTTGCTCAGAATAGGGACCGATGGCGGGCTTACGTGAGAGCGGCAATGAACCTGCGGGTTGCTTAAAAAACCATTTGTAAGTAAGTAAGGTAAGTATAAATCGTCACGTTCCTGTATGCAGCTTTGCCTTCATCTTCAGATGATCAAAGAATTAATATCAAGTTTGTCTTATTCCTTGAGGTATTATACATGCTAGAAATTGGAACTCGCTTCCGAGTGACGTAAGGGGTTGTTGGACAATAACTTTATTTTGGCAAAAATTACATAAATTCTTGCTTAACAGATTAACTATTGATTAATATTTGTTACTTATAATGAAACTAACTTCTGTGCATTCTTATTGTTACCATTATTTCCTCTAAGCAGAATACAAAACTTTTAATGGCAAAATCGCATTATATTAATATTCTCATTATATCAGTATATTTTAGATTTAAATTTTGCTCCCTGTAACATAGTTCTAGTAAACTCCTCTTATATTATTTCTCATTTGAAGCAACTAGCTAGTAATAATTTGTGAATATACACAAAAGCCGCCCTAAATAAGGATTCGATAGATCGGCCTACTAATCAATTCATAAAGAATAATAAGTAAACAAAACAATTTTGTGAAACTTAGAAAGAAAAAAAAATCATTACGATAAATGATAAGAAAACATAGGAAATCATCTATACTAAAAATAAATCTGTAGCCGAAATTTTTCTGGTAATTTTCGATTTTGCCAAAAATAATTGGTCCTAACATATATAATTAACCACCCCGAAACCGAAAATCGCTTTTTTGAAATTTTTGTTTGTATGTCTGTCTGTATGTTTGTTACCTTTTCACGCGATAATGGCTGAACCGATTTCGATGAAAATTGGAATATAAATTAAGTTCATTGTAGCTTAGATTATAGGCTATATGGCATTCAAAATACGTTATTTAAAAGGGGGATTATAAGGGGGCCTGAATTAAATAAATCGAAATATCTCGCTTATTATTGATTTTTGTGAAATATGTTACATAACAAAAGTTTCTTTAAAAATGATTTCTGATACGTTTTATAATCTGAAAATTTTGATAGGACTGATATTTAATGAGATAAATGAGTTTTAAAATTAAAATAACTGCCATCTAAGGCGATGTATTGAAATAAAAAACAAATGACTTCGTCTATAAGGGGCCTTGGACACAACAATCGAAAGCTATGAAACATAGCCTACAGAGAATGTTTCTGTGTTTGTATGAAGTAATATCAGAAGCTAAATTAACCGCTTTGTATAATTAATTATTATTTCATCATTGGAAAGTGTAGTTTCTCTGGATGGACATAATGCTATAATGTTATTACAGTAACTTGTGAGTGAATTGAGGACAGGTAAGATTAAAATAGCTTCTTATGCACAGAAAAATTGATAGGTTTTTCTGTATATTCATTTCCTGTATTTCTTATAATAATGTTTATGAACATATTCATTTTTATCTCAGAGAATTAACGAACAACGAGAGTGTATTGATTTAGTATGCAGTAATAGTACGTTAGCTTAGCAATCCATTATTGTATAATTCAAATTTTAACTATGCTCAATTGAATCGTGTTAAAATACATAAAATACATATGCAATAAATGCAATGCAAAAAAATTGGGTAATGAGCCAAGCAGATTATGTTGCGCTGTTGTAAAATTTGTTCCTCCTGAGATTCAAGAGCCCCCACAACAAATTAAAAACTTTCTAATTCAGTACATACGTTATCAACACACTTTTTCATAATATAATATAATATAATATAATATAATATAATATAATATAATATAATATAATATAATATAATATAATATAATATAATATAATATAATATAATATAAACATAATAAATCTGTAGCCAAAATTTTTCTGTTAATTTTCGCTTTTCCAAAAATAATTGGTAATAACAATTAAGAAACATGTTAAAGGAATTGTCATTGCACCAAATGAGTGATCTCTGGATCAAAATGATGGCATTTTAATATTTTAATTACAATTTAAATTAAGTAACATATTAAACGATTTATCCTTCTATGAAACACGAATGTTCCCTGGATCAAATGTCCTATTTTAATTATGTAATTACTTTATATTTATTTCTAACGGGTGCAGCGGGCGCACGGGTACAGGCTAGTTTACAATAAAAATTTTATTGGGTACAAATGATTACTAATTATAGCTAAGGGTGATTTTAACACGTGAGATCCTATGGCATCAATAGTTGCATCAGAAATTTTATATTGTTTAAGTTGATTTAATATTTCTCGTGGGATCGTGCCACGGGCACCGAACGTTAGCCCAAAACTGTCCAATGTGTGATGTGGTATTGTGCTCCGATATGCTGACAAAAAGGCTCATATATCAATTGTTTTTCACGACACACCTCTTGTGGCTGTTGCTCGTGCATCTCGAAACGGATTGTGGGATCAAGAATGACACCCTTATCCTTCTGCCGATCAATTATGATGATATCAGCACGTCTAGTAGAGCCATCAGAAGAGACGCAACCAACCTCCTCATAAACCTCATAGGAAGCATTCTGACGGATTGAAGATGCGATGAGAGAACGAACCGTATTATGTCTGTTGATTCGGAGCAATTCTCCAAGATGGCAGAAACTCAAGACGTGAGGAAGCGTTTCTTGCACGTCGCATCTTCTGCAACGGGTTGAGTCAAGAGTTCTACCAGGGAGAGTACGTACAGGTATTGTATTACAGTTCATCTTAATGGCTTGCGTCCACTGACTGCTCGAAAGTCCCTTTTTGGTTGAGATCCACGAATTACCTTTCTTCCAGTGAGAATAGAAAACAACTCCCAAACCTTTACTTTTCAATTTGCTCCTTTGATGAAAAGAATCTTCACGCAACTTAATTCTAATTCTTTACATATTGCTTATAGACTGAATTGAATTGCATTAATTCATAAATTAAGTTATTACTTTTTCTTACAGGTTTTATCTCAATTTAAATATACATGTACTAGTCGTTAAAACATAACTGAAGAATATTGCTGGAGAAACTTTTAAGTGTATTTTAAATATTCATAATTTAAATATGTATATAACTATTGCATTGATTAAGGCTGGTTGAGTGGAAGAGAAGACCAGCGAATAGGGATTATAAAGAATGGACACTGAGCGAATTTTCCTGTGTTTTGTTTCTCTCTCCGCCGGCGTTTAATTCTACTTTCAAGCGCTAGAGGTTAGTGTAATCGAGCATACGCTAAGATAATAATTGAGTATTGAGTTGAGACACAGGATCCAAACATCGCCTACCTTATTGCGTAATCCAGTAACGCTTTGCTTCAAATAAATTCAAGTTAACAGCTTTTCCTTATTTCTCAGTGGCAAACTAGTTGTAATAATATTTTTTTTTATATTTCAGATATAACAAATTATATTATAAAATAATATAATATATTATAAAATTAAGCATCAAATTCGTTTAATATTTGTATATAATGTAATATAGGTATATGGTTTTACTTCTCATAAGAGTTTTGTTTTTCAATTTTCAGCGTTATCAAATCATTACATATTTTAATTGTTGTTGGGGTCAACGTCTCAACTCTCATTATAAAGGAACTCTACAGTCTAGACATTACAGTTAATGACGGATTTATTATTTTATGGATCCTATTTATTTTATTTGAGTACATAATGTACCTAGATGTATTAATTATATGTGTTATATTTCCGCTGTGTCAACTGCTAGCTGGTGTGATGTCAGCGCCAAATCTAGGGAGAAAGCAGAATCTGACGCTCTAGCTGGCTTGAAGGTCATTGAAATCAGTCCGGCTACATCAGAGGTACCGACGCGAAGTGTCCATACTTAATTACCCATACGCTGAGAAGGCCTTATGGCCTCAACTCTGCCAGCGAAAATAAAACATTCTACTCTACAGTTAATTTTATTTTAAAACTTGCAATATCTTGTGTCTTATTGTTATCCATGTCATCTTGAATACTTAAGTCATTTACTCGTACCGCACTGAAAACAAGCTAACAAACTGCACGCAATCAGATAATCGAAGCGGTTAATTGTAATCAATTATCTTTGTTATGCAGGGGAAATCGCTCCAAAATCTCTCCCCAGGCTTGACTCAGATTTACTTCAAATTTCCCCCACGTCTTCTCATTTGGAATGCTTGGTCCCAGCTTGCACTATTTGCATAATCCTTCTCGGTTATGGATTTACATATTTATCAGACACTTTTCTTTTTTCTTTTCGCAGGCGGTAACGAAATGTAACTGGAGAAAATAGGCGAGTATCGACATTCGAATTTGTCACTCTGGCGCTCTCTCCTGGCTGTAGGAGATTTATGATCCAATTCCAATTCCACATAACAAGCAATTTGGTAATTGATTTCACTTTGGGGGCTCAGAATTAAATTCTGCATTTCACGTGTGTACCAGCACTATTAAACAGCATTACCCCTGTAGTTTAAATTGGCCAATTTCGACCGAACTCATTCTGAATTAAAAGAAAGCTTTCAGATGAGTGCAGTTTGATTACATCGAATTCTGTGTTAGCATTCATGGCAGGACTAAGCTTTTCCAGATTTATAATCGAACTGAAACGAGCAGAGAGGTAGGATGTGTGAACACTTCACTAAATTTCCTTTCCTTATTATTGAGACAATTGGCGCTGTTGCAGTGCTGCCAACTGTAACGAAATTACACTGTGCTTAGCGGATTTTGAACCCAGCTGAAAAGTTTCAAACCGAACTCTGTAAAGCATAATTTTTTTAATAATTTCGAGGGAAAATTGTTCCGGAGCCGGATATCGAACCCGGGACCTTTGATTTGCATAATACACGTCAGTGTTCGTTAACAGAAAACCACAATTTAAGTCACACGGAGTTAGTGTGCACTCGAAGTTGGTTGCTTGACGGTTGTCAGCCCACTTTGAGGTCTGTGGATATAGAGGGAAAAATTGGATCGGTGTCGGTTAGAGTTCTCGGGTAGCTCAGTGGTAGAGCGTTGGTACGTTAAACCAAAGGTCTCGGTTCGATATCCGGCTCCGGAACAATTTTTCCCTCGAAATTATTCAAATCAACTTTACAGGGAGTTATACCTGAAATCTTGATTTGCGTAGCGAATTTTTAATTTTCAACTCCATTTTATAATTCTACTGTATGCAGAAACAAATTTCGAAAAAAAAAAAGTGTACGTTTCTTCAAACATTGCCAAGTTAGTTAAAATGTCCAACTAACCAGCTAACAATCTGGTCACGGAACCTACAAGCCAACCACAAAATTGTCCGCCTACCAGCCATTCCATTAACCATGCAATTGACAGACCGATCGTTCAACGAACCAAAGGCTAGCCATTCAACTAATCAACAAACTAAATAACCGACAATGTAACTAATCAACAAACCAAACTATAATCGGTCTATCCAATGGACCAAAGAAACAACGAAGCATCCAACCAAGGAACCAATCAACCAATCATTTACTGTGTATACAGCAGACTCAAGTAACAGTTCGATCCTCTTTTTTGAGGGTAACAGATCTCGAAGTTGGGCTCACGCATAGACAAGTACAGTTGTCAAAAGAAAAAGTGGTCGGTCTCTAGAAACAAAGTTCCCTTCGGGTATCTTCACTACAATTCGGAGACAGGCGATGTTACATGATGTTGAACCACGTTGCCTGATGTCTACAGTTATATAGAATATACGATTGTTCTTCAGTGTCGAACTTCGGAACTCAAAAATATTTGAGTCAACAAAACACACTTGAAATAAAAACCTTAGCAGGTCCATGTAATAGCGATTAAATAAAACAGCTTGACTCATTAAAGGTTGAGAAAAAGTGGATGATTTTGAGGCATGGTAGAAACATCAAAATTTGTGTTTACTCGCAAAAGTTACTTATTATTTTAATCAAGGGGGTATTGACAAAGGGGGTGGGCAATGATAAAAGGGGGCGTGGCCAAAGGAAAAGGGGCGAGGTCATTGATAAAGGGGCGGATCCAATGATAAAGGGGTGGGGCCAATGACAAAGCGCCGGCATCAATGGCAAAGGGGCGGTGCCATTGTCAAAAAGGGGTGAGGCCAATGAAAAAAGGGGGCGCGGCCAGAGACAAAGGGGGTCTATGGGAAAGGGGGCAGGGTCATTGATGAAGGGGCGAGACCAAAGATAGCGGTACCAATGGCAAAGGGAGTGGGGCCATTGGCAAAAGGGAGCCAATGACAAAGGGGCGGGGTCAATGTCAAGGGGGTCCATTAATAAAGGGGGCGAGGCCAATTAGAAAGGGTGCAGGGCAAAAGACAAAGTGGGCGTGACAAATGAAAAAGGGGCGGGTCATTGACAAAGGGGCGGGGTCAAGAGGGTGGCATTGATTAAGTCCAATGGCAAAAAGGCGGGGCCATTGGCAAAAGGGAGCATTACAAAGGGGGCGGGGTCAAAAGGGGGGTCCATTAATAAAGGGGGCGAGGCCAATTAGAAAGGGTGCAGGGCAAAAGACAAAGTGGGCGTGACAAATGAAAAAGGGGCGGGTCATTGACAAAGGGGAGCGGGGTCAATGAGTAAGGGGTGTGGCCATTGATTAAGGGGGTGAAGCCAATGGCAAAGGGGGCGGGGCTATTGACAAAAGTGGCCGGTGCCAATGACAAAGCGGTCGTGGCTAAAGGCAAAGGGGGCGGGAGCCAATGGCGAAGAGGCGGTGCCATTGATGAAGGGGGCAAGGTCATTGATAAAGGAGGCGGGGGCAAGGGCAAAGTGGGCGGTTCCAATGGCAAGGAGGGCGGGACCAATGACAAGGGGCGGGTCAGTGACAAAGGGGGGCGTGGACATTGGAAAAGGAGGCGGGGCCATTGGCAAAGGGGGCGGAGCCATTGGCAAAGGGGGCATGGCCAAATGAAAATGGGGTGATGTCAATTTCTAAGGGAGCGGGGCCATTGATAAAGAGGGCAGGGCCAATGACAAACTGTAAAGAAACTTCCTAAAGTCGTGTGATTTACAACAATTTTTGTGATAAGTGCATAAGAATGATGTAAATTTTAGTTGAAAAATTGAAAAACAAAATCCGTAGAAAGGAATTAACAACACGTTTTTAGCTTGAGAACACTGCCAATTGAGGCGTTCGGAGCTGAAGTGGATCAAGTCACAAATTTTCATAAATCGAGTTTAATTAATTTTCTGATTATCTGAAGTTGGATCTTTTCCGAGCAGTAATGGATCAAGTCTTAATTCCAAGCATTCGCCGGTAGATTATTTATTCACGATGTTTTGAGCCATAGGGGATCAAGTCACCAAAGCGTTGAATCAAATAACATCACAATTGTTTATATTTTATAAATCTAGAATTTGAGAATGGAGCAATAAAATTATTGCTAGTGAAATTAGATAATCCACTAGAGCAGGTTAACTTTAAGTCCTATTATCTCAAAACTACGCCTCATGGACATGATCCACTTTAGCTCTGAGCGTCTCAATTAAAGAAATGACACTTCTGAATGGTTCATTCTCAATTTGTAATGCTCTTTTACGCTTAAAACTAAAGGAAAAAAAAGGTATTTTACCGACAATTTAAAATTAGTGTAACTCTGAAAATATTGAGATTAGGACAAATGTTTATATGACATATTTTGCTCAGAATGTCTTCGGAAATAAACTCCGTAAGAGACGATAAATCCTCGTGAATCACTTTGCATAACCAGTCTTTTCCCATCATTTCCATCGGCTCGCATGCGACAAACTGACGAAGTTCCATGATGATCTACCATCCTCCACAAGAGTTAAACCCCCAAACTAAATTCAGCGTGTTTTGCTATTAGATCTATGCAAAAGATAGTAAATATCAATACCTTAAAAACAATATACTTTGCATACTTCCACTCGGTAATAAGTTTTGGAATAATATTCTGGGGAAATTCCACAGATAGTAACATTATATTTCTATTACAAAAAAGAGTAATTAGAATAATAGTAGGTGCCAAATCTAGGGAATCGTGTAGGACTATTTAAAAAAAAAACTACAAATAATGACCATGGCTTGTCAGTATATCTTTTCATTAATAATCTTCCTCGTATGTAATCGTGAAAACTTTGTAACTAATTCAACAGTTCATAGCATAAATTACACGTCAAAAAAATGACTTTCATACTCCATCGGCAAGTCTATCGTGCTATCAAAAAGGAGTGCATTATATGACAGTAAAAATTTTTAATAGCCTCCCTATCGATATAAAAAATGAAACTCAAAACATAAAATTATTTTGGGCCAAATTAAAGAAGTACCTAATTTCTCACGCCTTCTATTCTGTAGGTGAATTCATGACATTCAATACACTTCATGAAATTGATACTAAAACTTTGTGTTGTACTAGTAGACTATATTGTAAATCTCGTCTGTATATATTTCATCTAGACTGTGACTATAAATTAAGACTTTATAATAGTATTAAGTTTTTTGACTTGTTCCATATTCTAGCTATAAGCATGTATGAATACCATGGAATGTTAATAAATACAATACAATACAATACACATGAACCTACGTGTGACTGTCAAGGGTTTTGAAGTGACGACTGTTTATTCGCGTCACGGATCTTTGTAATAATTTGTTTCAGGGCGGGCATTGGCACTTCTTGAATGACTCGACCCACGTCTCCACCGCAGAGGTTGCCATGGCAACGCGTTGGCATTCAAGTCGAGCTACACAATCTGCCTGGTTTGTATCGAGACTACTAAATTATTCAGCCACTCCCCGACTTGACCCTTCTCCCGTGTTGACGCCCGCCGCAGAAACGTCACTAGCCCTCGGCGAACATCACTCCGAACTGGAAGTCACATATTATTTACAGTGTCCAATCACACCAGACATCGGCTGCTTGTTAACAGGTTATTTAAACACCCTGTATAAACAGTGCTATTCAAAGGAATGACGTTTGACAAATAGTGCCCGTACACGGAGGCAGTTTGATTGGATTGCTAAGGAATACATTTCATGTAAGAAAAGCCCGCATTAAACGAATCAGTGAGAACTAATTTTAAGTACACTCTACTTAGAAATGTCTTTAATGAACAGAACTAGACTCTCGCGGAAGTTTCTAAATAGTCTTAAATGACCAAGTTATTTTTTTTCTCCTCTCTCTTCTTCTTTTTTTTTCTTCTCTTTTCTTTTTTTATTATCTTCATATATTACTTAATCATTTGTGTTTGTATGCCATTTAGTAGGACTTTGCTAATCAACATTTATGTCTTGTCACCCATATGTATTCTCCAATTAGTATGTTAACTGAATAATATATCTCAGGTAAATTAATCGTCCAATTTGTCTCAGGCATTTTAGATCTTATAAATTGTGTGTTTTTGAGTGTGTGTGTGTGTGTGTGTGTGTATTCCCCTTATGTTATGTAACTGATTTTGATTATGTGTAATTTTCTTCTTTATTTTATATATTATGTAACTGATCTTGAAAATTTGTAATTTTATATTATGTAACTGATCTTGTCTATTGTAATTTCCTACTATATTTTATGTAATTTCTAAGGTATTTTCTTTTGTGTTGTTTTAATCAAATTTTGTATCTCATGTATATTATTGAAACCTGGTTGAGTGGAAGAGAAGGCCTCATGGCCTTAACTCTGCCAGGCAAAATAAACCTACTACTACTACTACTACTGATTCACTTGAGAAGGAAGGACGTGAGTACTGTGACACAGTGTCAAGAGAAAATGTGTAACATGGTAATGTTATTACCAGATCCCGGAGAAAGTATTGCTTACAGGGAAACGCGCGATGTAGTATAGCTAATGTTTATGAACCGAGGACTCTAGCACGCATCACTGTGCAGGTAGGAGTAGTGCCGGCGTAGCTTAGTACAACGCAGTCAAAAGCAATCGACACGGGTCTTCAGAATGCCGAGACCAAAAGTACGCAAGATAGAATCACTAAGGAAACATGTTCGTCAATATGGAGAAAATGTGTTTTCCATCCACGGTAATGAACTGTTTTGTGAATTGTGTCACGTGAAATTGGCAGCCGACATGGCATGCAATGTTAAGAAGCATATAAATAGCAATAAGCATAAACGCGCATGCAAAAGACAACAGAATTTAAGCAAGGTGCAGCAGGAATCTCCTTCACAACTACTTGAACGAACATTTTACGAAGATATGTGTGATGCGTTTATTGCTTCAAATATTCCGTTAAACAAATTAGAAAACGCGAAACTCCGTGGCTTTTCAGAAAAGTACACTGGAATACAAATTCCTAAAGAAGCAACACTGCGGAAGAAGTATGTGCAACATGCATATGAGAAAAGTCTGCGTGACGTGAAGTGTAAATTACAAAATGAGAAGATATGGGTTTCTATAGATGAAAGCATGGACTCCGTTGGACGTCACGTTGCAAATGTGGTTGTGGCTGCCCTTAGTGCGGAATGTTGCTGTAGACCCTATCTCTTAATGAGTGAAGTCTTAGAGAGGGTTAATTATTCCACCATGTGAACTTTTTGATAGTGCTATGTATGCAATTCAAAATGTGTTACTGTGCTGCAAGCTATATGAAGAAATCTGCTAAGTTTCTTGAAACACGTTATCCGAATATGATACACGTTACATGTCTTGCACATGCATAATCATAGTTCACTACAACGCATCAATACGTAAATATTATTACCAGTATGTCAAGTGCAATGAAATATTTAGGTCTCTTAATGAGAATAAAATTATAATTGCACTTTGTAAGCTTCATACCTAATCACTAGAAACTAGTCAAAAGGACGCACAAATAATGAGACTTAATCATTTCTGTTTGTATGCCATTTAGTAGGACTTTGCTAATCAACATTTTATGTCTTGTCACCCATATGTATTCTCCAATTAGTATATTAACTGAATAATATATCTCAAGTAAATTAATCGTCCAATTTGTCTCGGGCATTTTAGATCTTATAAATTGTGTGTTTTTGTGTGTGCGTGTGTGTGTGTATTCCCCTTATGTTATGTAACTGATTTTGATTATGTGTAATTTTCTACTTTATTTTATATATTATGTAACTGATCTTGTCTATTGTAATTTCCTACTATATTTTATGTAATTTCTAAGGTATTTTCTTTTGTGTTGTTTTATAATCAAATTTTGTATCTCATGTATATTATTGAAACCTGGTTGAGTGGAAGAGAAGGCCTCATGGCCTTAACTCTGCCAGGCAAAATAAACCTACTACTACTACTACTACTACTACTACTTTCATGTATTACTTCATTTCTCATGAACCAAACTGTACTGCTGTCAACGTCACGCTGTCTATCGTTATTTACCCCATCCCTCTCGAAGCAGGTATGCAATGTTGCATACTAAGCTGATAGCAATACTTTTCCCGGGGTCTAGTTATTACTCTACAAATACTCAAAATTACTTTCAAATATTGTAACACATGACATAAAGTGGGGGAATAACGATCAATTTTTAGTGTTTTTTAATAATAACTTCTTAAACAAGTTCTTTCGATGAACAAACAACTAAAATATAGTTTCTCCCTTCTCAAAATCTGCTTCAAATTCTTTTTGGATTCCAAATATATCGTATTTAAAATATATTTATTGATCGATTTTTTTAAAGTAGGTTGTTTTACGACGCTGTATCAACATCTCAGGTTATTTAGCGTCTGAATGAGGTGAAGGTGAAAATGCCGGTGAAATGAGTTCGGGGTCCAGCACCGAAAGTTAACCAGCATTTTCTCATATTGGGTTGAGGGAAAACCCCGAAAAAACCTCAACCAGGTAACTTGACCCAGCCGGGAATCGAACCCGGGCCATCTGGTTTCGCGGCCAGACGTGCTAACCGTTACTCCACATTTATGGACCTTATAGACCGGTGTTACCCCATATAGTGATCACGTTTTTGGTTTATATTGTTTAACTGATAGATTCTCGGGGTAATACAGATCATTTATTTGGTTTAAAAATAGTACATTTTCAGTTTTTCTATGCGGATGACGTGAATATGTTAGGAGAAAATCCACAAACGATTATGGAAAACACGGGAATATTACTGGAAGCAAGTAAAGAAGTAGGTTTGGAAGTAAATCCCGAAAAGACAAATATATGATTATGTCTCGTGACGAGAATATTGTACGAAATACAAATATAAATACTGAAATTTATCTTTTGAAGAGGTGAGAAGTTCAAATATCTTGGCACAATAGTAACAAATATAAATGATACTGGGAGGAAATTAAACACAGAATAAATATGGGAAATGCCTGTTATTATTCGTTGAGAAGCTTTTGTCATCAAGTCTGCTGTCAAAAATCTGAAAGTTAGAATTTATAAAACAGTTATATTACCGGTTGTTCTTTATGGTTGTGAAACTTGGACTCTCACTTTGAGAGAGGAACATAGGTTAAGGATGTTTGAGAATAAGGTGCTTAGGAAAATATTTGGGGCTAAGAGGGATGAAGTTACAGGAGAATGGAGAAAGTTACACAACACAGAACTGCAAGCATTGTATTCTTCACCTGACATAATTAGGAACATTAAATCCAGATGCTTGAGCTGGGCAGGGCATGTAGCACCTATGGGCGAATCCAGAAATGCATATAGAGTGTTAGTTGGGAGGCCGGAGGGAAAAAGACCTTTGGGGAGGCCGAAACGTAGATGGGAAGATAATATTAAAATAGATTTGAGGGAGGTGGGTTATGATGATAGAGAATGGATTAATCTTGCTCAGTATAGGGACCAATGGCGGGCTTATGTGAGGGCGGCAATGAACCTCCGGGTTCCTTAAAAGCGAGTAAATAAGTAAGTAAGTAGGATAGTTACTCGGGGTAATACAGATCATTTATTTGATTTTAAAAAATTATTTTCAGTTTTAAAAATGTGATCTCAAAATATTATTAACATTTTTAATAGAGATTTTCCTTAACACAAAGGTTTCTCTTCAAACCAAACCAATTTACTAACTTAAATTGACACTCCAAACTTTTCTATCTTATGCATCTTCTAATGGATTGAAATGTTGTAGAGAGTATTTAACGTTGTGTCTCCAAGTAGTCGTTGGTATTTCACTTCGTCTTCTTTCTTCTACTTCTACTTCTCAGTCATGTGTTACTTTAGGAATCCTCGCCATTCTCATTTGTCCGCACCATAGCAATCTATTTTTTTATTATTCGCCGAATCTCTGTATTTCTTATTCTTTATTTTTGGAAATTTCCTAGCTTGAAAAGACTGTGTACTACGACTATATATTACTTATTAACACAATTTATCATATTTCACTAAACATATAAAAGTTTCTTAAAATGAAAACTTCAAAGGTGTTAAAATATTTAAAAAGGTTATATATCTTATTAACAGAAGTTACCGTTTCGACACCGGTGTAGTGTCATCTTCAGTGTCTCTCGAACTACTGTGGCTCCAGCTTGTCTTGATTTTCGGTGTTTGCTGACGTCAGTCGTGTGGGTGTACCGCTCTTATGGTGGTGGAGGGGGTTGTTTCTATGTACTGTATTATGAGATCGAATAATGTATGTGTGTTTAATTGTAAGTTAATTGTGTATTAAGTATATGTTTAAGCTGTTCTTTTGTGGCATATAGGGCAAAATTTTGTCTCCTAATTTTGATTCACAGTTGACTAATTATTTAATTAATGTAGTTCATCATAGATTTCAAAATAGAATATGACCCGGTTAAGAGAGAGTTTCATATAATATTCTTATTGAATATGGTACTCCCAAGAAAATAGTTCGATTAATTATAATATGTATCACTGAAACTTACAGCAGAGTCCGTATAGGCTACTTCCTGTCTGATGCTTTTCGGATTCACTGCGGGCTAAAGCAAAGACTTTTACTTTACTTCGCTCTAGAGTATGCCATTAGGAAAGTTCAGGATAACAGAGAGGGTTTGGAATTGAACTGGTTACATCAGCTTCTTGTTCATGCGGATGACGTGAATATGTTAGGAGAAAATCCACAAACGATTAGAGAAAACACGGGAATTTTACTGGAAGCAAGTAAAGAGATAGGTTTAGAAGTAAATCCCGAAAAGATAAAGTATATGATTATGTCTCGTGACGAGAATATTGTACGAAATGGAAATATAAAAATTAGAAATTTATCCTTCGAAGAGGTGAAAAAATTCAAATACCTGGGAGCAACAGTAACAAATATAAATGATACTCGGGAGGAAATTAAACGTAGAATAAATAGGGGGAATGCCTGTTATTATTCGGTTGAGAAGCTTTTGTCATCTCGTCTGCTGTCAAAAAATCTGAAAGTTAGAATTTATAAAACAGTTATATTACCGGTTGTTCTTTATGGTTGTGAAACTTGGACTGTCACTCTGAGAGAGGAACAGAGGTTAAGGGCATTTGGGAATAAGGTGCTTAGGAAAATATTTGAGGCTAAGAGGGATAAAGTTACAGGAGAATGGAGTAAGTTACAGAACACAGAACTACACGCATTGTATTCTTCACCTGACATAATTAGGAACATTAAACCCAGACGTTTGAGATGGGCAGGACATGTAGCACGTATGAGTGAATCTAGAAATGCATATAGACTGTTGGTTGGAAGACCTGAGGGGAAAATACCTCTGGGGAGACCAAGAGGTAGATGGGAGGATAATGTAAAAGTGTATTTGAGGGAGGTCAGATAGGGACTGGATTAATCTTGCACAGAATAGGGACCGATGACGGGGTTATGTGAGGGCGGCAATGAACCTCCGGGTTCCTCAAAAGCCATTCGTAAGTCACTTAAGAAAATGAAGTAAAAATTCTAAATTATTTGCAACATAATTAAAAAATTAATTTGATACATATAGACTGTTTGTTTGTTTCATCAACAAGATTAAACTTCGAAAATAAAGATGACATTATCAAAGTCTATGTCATTCTAGGTTGGAGAGAACACTTTGCCGAACTTGTCTGGGTTGTTGTGTGGTCTACGAGGTGTGCGAACGACCTGGTCAACTGCCCGTTTGTGTGGTTGGAATTCTCACGACAAGATACGTGAAGATGCTTAGACAGGACCCCCTCTACATCTCGCCTTTCAAAGGATTCCAGACAAAGCCTCCCGGCCACTTCCTGACGCCTTACTTCCAGGCGGCCGGGCCCAGAAGCTCGGCCACTGAGATCGTACTCAACTGCACACGAGAATTCCTGACGCTAAACAAGAAGAGAAGGTATCATCTTGAGATATCTTAGCAACCACAGTAGTCAGATTGCATACAATGGAGGCTGTTGAAGTTAAGGAGTTTGAAGGCGTGTTATCCAGCTCTTCAGATTTCCTGAACGCCTAGAATTACAAGAGGGATTGTCTTGAGTGGAGAACAGTATGAAGAAAATGTAAAAATACACTGACAGGCACAAAAAAAACCCAACTCTTCAAATTTTTTAATTAAGATTTGTTTTATATTTCTGAATATTATCTTATTCTTTTATGGTGCAGTAGGCCTAAATTTAAAATTCACTTTATAAAAAAAGTTTCTTTTTACGACAATTTCATTTCTGTTTCGCAAAAAAAAAAAACACAAGTAACACAAAATGACTGTACAGTTTTGTTTCGAAAAATCATTAATTATCCACTAAGACACTTACTTACTTACTTACTTACTGGCTTTTAAGGAACCCGGAGGTTCATTGCCGCCCTCACATAAGCCCGCCATTGGTCCCTATCCTGAGCAAGATTAATCCAGTCTCTACAATCATATCCCACCTCCCTCAAATCCATTTTAATATTATCCTCCCATCTACGTCTCGGCCTCCCCAAAGGTCTTTTTCCCTCCGGCCTCCCAACTAACACTCCATATGCATTTCAGGATTCGCCCATACGTGCTACATGTCCTGCCCATCTCAAACGTCTGGATTTAATGTTCCTAATTATGTCAGGTGAAGAATACAATGTGTGCAGTTCTGCGTTGTGTAACTTTCTGCATTCTCCTGTAATTTCATCCCTCTTAGCCCCAAATATTTTCCTAAGAACCTTATTCTCAAACACCCTTAATCTCTGTTCCCTCTCAAAGTGAGAGTCCAAGTTTCACAACCATACAGAACAACCGGTAATATAAGCTCTGAACTTTCAATTTTTTCACAGCAGACTAGATAACAAAAGCCTTCTAAGACACTGGTTTAAGCACTTTACAGTCGCATTTGTCGCATTTTGCTACTCGACTTCTAAAAGTGCAACAAACTTTGAATGTAAATGTGCAAAAATGCGACAACCACATTGCGCTTTAGAAACGAAGATGGTAATGGAAAAAAATGAAATCGGAGATGTGTTTGAATTAATCTGGATTTAAATGAAATGATAATGGCATGCACGTGTTCAAAAAGGTATTGAGCAGTAGATGCTCTCGAAATTTTTTCAAAGAGTTGCTGCAATTCATGTTGGCCCTAAGTTAAGTGAACAATTTCTACTAATTGATTTATACAATTCCATCGCATACTGTAAATTGTGAGCGAGGATTTAATTGCATGAATCTTTTAAAATCTGGAATTAGAGACAGCCTTTCAGTAAAAAGAGTTAGCACTTACTTAATGGCTTTTAAGGAACCCGAAGGTTCATTGCCGCCCTCACATAAGCCCGCCAGCGGTCCCTATCCTGTGCAAGATTAATCCAGTCTCTATCATCATATCCCATCTCCCTCAAATCCATTTTAATATTATCCTCCCATCTACGTCTCGGCCTCCCTAAAGGTCTTTTTCCCTCCGGTCTCCGAACTAACACTCTATGTGCATTTCTGGACTCGCCCATACGTGCTACATGTCCTGCCCATCTCAAACGTCTGGATTTAATGTTCCTAATTATGTCAGGTGAAGAATACAATGCGTGCAGTTACGTCGTACAAAATTTTGTCCAATATTCTTTTGAGAAGATTAACTCCGTACGTAGATGAAATTATTGGGGATCATCAGTGTGGTTTTCGGCGTAATAGATCGACTATTGATCAGATTTTTGTATTCGACAGATATTGGAGAAAAATTAGAGTATAAGGGTACAGTACATCAGTTATTCATAGATTTAAGAAAGGCATATGACTCGGTTAAGAGGGAAGAATTATATGATATTCTTATTGAATTTGGTATTCCCAAGAAACTAGTTTGATTAATTAAAATGTGCCTCAGTGAAACATACAGCAGAGTCCGTATAGGTCAGTTTCTATCTGATGCTTTTCCAATTCACTGTGGGCTAAAGCAGGGAGATGCACTACCACCTTTACTTTTTAACTTCGCTTTAGAATATGCAATTAGGAAAGTTCAGGATAACAGGCAGGGTTTGGAATTGAACGGGTTACATCAGCTTCTTGTCTATGCGGATGACGTGAATATGTTAGGAGAAAATTCACAAACGATTACGGAAAACACGGAAATTTTACTTGAAGCAAGTAAAGCGGTCGACTTGGAAGTAAATCCAGAAAGACAAAGTATATGATTATGTCTCGTGACCAGAATATTGTACGAAATGGAAATATAAGAACTGGAGATTTATCCTTCGAAGAGGTGGAAAAATTCAAATATCTTGGAGCAACAGTAACAAATATAAATGACACTCGGGAGGAAATTAAACGCAGAATAAATATGGGAAATGCCTGTTATTATTCGGTTGGGAAGCTCTTATCATCCAGACTGCTGTCCAAAATTCTTAAAGTTAGAATTTATAAAACAGTTATATTACCGGTTGTTCTGTATGGTTGTGAAACTTGGACTCTCACTCTGAGAGAGGAACATAGGTTAATTGTGTTTGAGAATAAGGTGCTTAGGAAAATATTTGGGGCTAAGCCGGATGAAGTTACAGGAGAATGGAGAAAAAGAGTTAGCACTCTGGTAACAATAAATCTTGAAGGGCTTACTAGTAAAGAATTTCAATGTTTAGAGTGCCCATAAAATAACGTATTTTAATGTTATGTAAATTCAGCAGTAATTGATTCTAAACATACCTACGTGTAATGATTTACTTATATAAGTATATCTGGAATGTGATAAGATGTATGGAACTTATTTCAAATCCTGAACTGAAATAATTCCAAAATGTTATTACAAAATTTGTAGGTTACGTATGCGAAACAATACAGTTCATGTACTCTGAAATTATAGTACTAAACGTACAGGTAACAGACTGTCAATTGGATTGGCTGTGGACAGTTGTGGTATTGCATGACTCCCTGTTGACGTGGAACAAGTGACCATTGTACACACCAGTGGCATTCCTGCCGTGATCGGAATGCAAAACGAGGACCCCCAGTATCAGCACAAGACTGCACCGCCAAGATCTGATAACTGAAAACTGAACTCCAGGAATCTCTGTTCTCTGTATGGTTTACGAGTTGATTCTGGTTTACCTCTAATAGCAACGAACTTGTAGAAGCCAGCGTTGTCGCCTGGTGCACGTGATGCAATTCAATACCTGAGACCGACTGGGGATTCCCTGGGTTATGACAGAGTATTGGAAGTCAGCAAAACCGCCCTTTTTTTTTAGTACTTTTCCATTTAAAGGTTATGTTATTATATTGAATGTCTACGATTGAAACAAATGCGATATAAATATGATTAATTAAATTCACCATATCCAAAGTTGTTCTGGTTTTCCTTTTCTCTAATGATGGAACCGATAGGTTTGGATTTCACTACATCTGTGATAAGGAGAAGAACTAAAAGAACTTTCAGCTACATACAGAGGATGAGATGAAGAAAAACGATAAATTGAAAGCATGCAACAAATGTAAGATAGACATGTATAAAAACAAAGAACACATCAAATCAATGGATAGATTGGGAATTAATGGAATGGCTTTAAAATTATTTAAATCTTACTTAAGTAACAGAAATCAAGCAAATAAAATAAATGGTCACCTTAGTGAATCACGTAACATTGATATAGGTGTACCTCAGGGGACGATTTTAGGTCCTGTTTTGTTTTTAATATATATCAACGATTTACTTAAAATTGACATTGAGAAATATTCTGGTACTCTGTATTCTTATGCTGATGATACTGTGCTTATATTTAGCGGTTCGAGTTGGAATGAAACTTATCAAAATTCTAACAGTGGTATTAACATTATTAAAGAATGGCTGGATGCTCACTTACTTTCTTTGAAAGTTTCTAAAACAAAATTAATACCATTTTCATTAACATCACATGGCCTTGAGCAACTAAAAATGAATAATAATAGAAGTATAACAATACATAATTGTAACCTACCTACTTGCTCATGTAACGCTTTGAGTATATCCTCACAAGTTAAATATTTAGGCATTATTATTGCCCAACATTTAAAATGGGACAAGCATATCTCCTTTCTGTGTAACAGATTGCGTAAAACAATCCACAAATTTTCCATTCTACGCTCTTATTTACCTGTTTATGTTCTGCGTACTGTGCACTTAGCTCTGTTTCAATCAATAATTCAGTATGGTATTTTAGGCAAAATCGACTCTCCATCCTTTAAATTTGCTCCAAAAAAGAATTATCAAAATTTGTCTATATAAACCTTTTGATTACCCAACAAAATTAATTTTTCAGGAATTTGGCGTATCAAATCTAGAACAAATTTATAAACAAACATTGCTGATTTACTTCCATAAAAACCACAATAAATTTAAATTTGATCCTCACGAATACCATAGAGACAAAACTACAGTTTCTTTCTAAATACTCCCAAATACCACACAACTGCTGGATTAAAACACAGCAGAAGTTTTGGACCCAAAATATATAATGAATTAATTAGAGCTGACCCTGAGCTAAGTATATTTAATTGTTTAAGCTAATTGAGTTAAAATTGATACTCTAATATTTATGTACTTTTGTATTTTCTATTTGTATATAGACCCTATTATTACATGCTGTATTATTTTACCACTTTTTAATGTGATTGTGCTCAATGAACTCTCTTAATTTTGTGATATATTTTGTATAACTGATCTGAACTACGTCCGAGCACGAGCTTCTGCTCTTTCGGTCTGCAATGTCTAATGTAGCTCAAGTGTAAAGTATTAAATAAATTATTATTATTATTATTATTATTATTATTATTATTATTATTATTATTATTAAACAAAGGAAACAAAAGATAGATTGAAATCCTACACAAACATATGAACAAAATAGATCCAGAACTACACTACACAGTAGAAATAGAAAAAACAAATCCATAAATTTCTTAGATATCACAATAACAAAAACAGACAACAAACATTCAAAGTATACAGGAAATCCACTATCACGGTAAACACATACCTAACACAAACATGCAGCATTCCGATCCGTAATACACAGCCTCATCAAAATTCCTATGAATAAATACACACTATCAAATACATAGCACATTAAAATGGATACAACCCCAACGTAATAGAAAACATCATAGGAAAGATTAAAACGCAACACAAATACAAGAACAAAATAAATACATCACACTAACATACGAAAACAAGAAGACATACACGATTGCATCATCATTCAATAAACTAAAATACAGCATTGCATACAGAACAGAGAACATACTACAAAAACATCTTAACACACAGACAAGACACACAAATAAATACAACTTACCGTAACAGGAGTGTACAAACTATCAAGCGATAGTTGCAGCGACTTCTACATTGGACAGACTGGAAGATCATTTCAAACACGTTATAAGGAACATATCACAGCCATAACCAAACTACAAAACAATTCAACCTACGCAGAACACATCATAAACTCCAATCACAACTACAGTAATATAGACACTGACATGGAAATACTACACATCCAGCCAAAAAACAAGCAACTTGACACTCTAGAACAATATGAAATTATAAACATACAAAAACACACTCATAGCACATCCTGAGCACTTAACTGAATTTCAAAACACACACCCTTTTCGACACAATTATGAACCCACTCCACCATAACAGGCAACCAGAAGATAGCGCGGGACCTTCACTAGGCTTTGGCCAATGAAGAACATCACTTCGAAACTAGTCAGCCAGGTAATTTCCTGAAAATTAATACAATAAAGAAGTTAAAAGTTAATCAGCCAATTAAAAAATAAATGTTTAGAGAGAAAGTATAAAGGTCCAATTATTGTGATATCTGTGTTCTTTATGCTTTACTTTTTATTCATCTGATTAATAAAAGATGTTAAAATTTTGTGAAATACCCCCAGAGCACCACTGTGAACTCTTTTTGTGGGTGCTAGAGAGATTTTTATATAAAAGTTTGCATCTTTGTTTTAGCAAGAAATTAGTTAACCAGATCGCACAATAATAACCCACGCAGATATGCAGGGCAGAGAGATTGAAAATGAGATGCAACAATAGAGAATTTGAGTCTATATGCAGCGGTAGAGAGATTCAAATAGATTTGAAAGGATAAAAAGATTGAAAGAGATCTATGGATATTCAGAGGTAAAGAGGTAAAGAGATTCAAAATGGCATGCAAGGATAGGGAGATTGAGGAAAATATGCAGAGTTAGTGTGATTGAAAATTACATATAGGAGTAGAGAGATTGAAAGATATATAGAAAGGTAGAGAGATTGAAAAGATATGCTAGGATAGAAAGGCTGAGCGATATATAGGCTAGATGGATAAAAAGTTTGAAAATAACATACAAGGTTAGAGAGATATTTAGATGTTGAGAGTTTGAAAAGGCATACATAAATTGAGAGATATATACCTCAGGTGTAGAGATTGAGAAATGTTTACAGAATTAGATAGATTGAGATATATACTTACATAAATAGAGAAATTGAAAATTATATGCAAGGTTAGAGAGATTGACAGAGATACACAGACGTAGTGAGATTGAGGGGGATATAGATAAAGAGATTGAAAAAGACGTAAGGATAGAGATTACAGCTATATAGAGCTGTTGGGTTGAGAGAGATGTATATACACATGTAAAGAAACTGAGAATGACCTGCAAGGATAGAGATCGAGAGAGATATGCATAGAGATATACACAGAGATAGAGAGGTTGTAAATTACATGCAAGGATAGAGAGATAAGGACAGGTATGCAGAAGTAAGGATAGAGAGATTAGGAGAGGTATGCAGAAGTAAGGATAGAGAGATTAGGAGAGGTATGCAGAAGTAGAGTTTTGAAAGAGATACTGTATACAGAGGTAGTGAGATTATAAGTGATATGAAAGGATGTTTAGACACACACACAGATGTAAAGAGACTGAGAGAAATATACAGAGATAGAATGGTTCAAAGTGGCATACAGGGAGGTTGGACTGAGATACAGAGATAAAGATTAACATAATAGAGACTGACAGATAGACAGGCACGCATAAAGGCGTTGAGGCAGGTAAACAATCAAGGAACATTGATAGGAATACGAAGAAAGAATGGCAGATAGGAGATACATTAACAAAGAAAGTGGTAGGTGTGCGGTGTGGCTGCTTCATATTTATTTATTTTTGTCATTGCTGGTCAACTTTTGTTGCTTATTTATTTGTTTTATTTCTGGAGTGTTTACATTGCCGCCTTCTACTGCTACGACGGGATATTCAATTCAGGAAAGGCGTGGGAGACAAAAAGAGGAAGAACGAGTGTGTTAAATCTTCGAAATAAGTTACATCAAATCAATCTGATAACGATCCACCAGATTGGAGTCGTGGCCCCAAAGCTAGCGGGCGTAAGGATCGAATCCTGGTTGAGACAAATTGCCTGGTTGAGGTTTTTCTGGGTCTCTTCCTCAAACCATCAAGAGAAAATGCTGGGTAACTTTCGACGCCGGGCCCTGGGTTCATTACCATCTTTATCTTCATCCATCTACCTACTTCCGCACCCTTATGACACCCTACTATACGGAGCTAACAGAATCAACCTAATTATTAATGATGCCCCAACCCCAAAGCAGGGTTTTCATCATGATCGCGAAAAGTAAGCAGAAGCGCAAATGGCTTGAAAATATGTGGAGGTTATACGTACACGTTGAGCAACGATAAACGATAAAAGAAACGATATAGCAAAGCTTTGGTATATCAAAGAATCAGGTGTTCAATCGAGCAACGAGGTCTCGGGAAGCGAACATTTTGATTTATCAGTAGGAGATATTCTATATATCCACGTAACGAAAGAAGGTTATAAAATATCAGCTGTTAGGTTCAAGGTTAATATAACTTAAATACGTACAAAATTGATCCGGTTTCTCATCCCAAAGCTAGTATAAATTCATTGTGTTGTGATTGGTTCTTGTGATAACATAACGTATCACGAATAAATACGTAACTGATGAATTTGCCAATATTTATAATTAATTTAATATGCCGAAATAATAAAAATCGATTAATATTCGGATATATGATAAAGATTATCATCAGAGATCATATGAACAGAGCGAAGAAAATGGAACTTATCTTTTTCGTCGGCTTTTATCGGGATCTTCGCTTTATCGTTACTCCAATAAACACCTCAATGACAATGCATGAGACTGACTGATATACATCGCTGCTTCTTTTATCGTTTATCGTCGCTCCAACGTGTACTTACCCTTAGATTTAAGAAATATCTGATAAAATGTTATCTAACGACAATTATTGAATTACTATCAATATAACATACATTAACAAACCAAACTGCAGGAGTTCCTCAAGGATCGGTTTTAAGTCCAACACTTATTTATTTTTGATATACATTCCACCCAAATGTAAACTTATGCTATACGCTGATGATACTTTATTTATACTAAGCACATAAACATTCAGTTTGCTTGTCTACAAATGCAGGAAGGAAATATCATAACAATGGTCCACAAAAGGCGTCTCAAGATAAATGGCTCCAAGTCGCAAGCAGTTGTTTTTAAAAGATTTCTGCGAAATTTCAGCCCTTCAACATCAAAATGAAAATATACCTTAAAATCCACCAGATCTTGGAGTTCTTCCCCATAAGAGACTTACTTTTAAACATCACGTCAAGGATTCGAAAGGCCTTCCAAAATATTGCCTGGTACTCATTTTTCTGGGTTATACGTCTTTAAATATCAAAATAATGCTGGGTAAATTCGATCTTACATGACATACTGCTGTGAAATGGGTTCATTACATACATCTTTATCTTAAACAATCTACCTACTTCAACGACCATCTGTAGAACCATCACTGGACGGACTATCTCAGAAATAGCCAACTGTATGATGATCTTGGGATGCCCCATACCCATACTTTTCAGATTATATCAAAACTCTTCGTACAAAATTTATAGTATCCGCAAATGGCATCCAAATCCAAATTTGTAAAAATATAGTTTCTTAAGAAAGTCAGTATCAATTTGCTCACTCTAATTGGTAATAACGTTGAAATATTTTAATTATAACCCTTATATGATCTACTTCTTTCAAAAGGAAAGAGTCAAATTATAAGTACTTATGAAGAAAGAGTCATTTGGGGAGGTTTACCTTCACTCTGCTTGTCTACATTTTTCCTTTTTGCGTTTAGATAGCAGGGCATCTTTGTTATAAACTGGTGTTCAAAGATATCTGACACACTTTTTATGATCGCGATGAGTTATCTAAGTCACACAAAGATATTTAAAATTTATAAACTTTGAAATAGTTCCGCTAGTTTGCAATAGATGGCACTATTATTGGGACGATTAAAGAAAGTGCAGGGGAAAATCATGATGTAGATTAAGCATAAATTATTCTCAGAATTGCCAATACGATTTCGCTAAATGTTGTTTTACAAGCACAGGCAATGCAAAATTTGAATTCTATAATGTCTATATTTATGTAGCATCAAAACTCACTTCGACTGTATCTTCACCATGTGACTATTCACTAATAACTTGAAGCCACACTTTTCCCATATTCGCTATCGATTAGCAGGTATCTTTGAACGCCAGTTATACACTGGCGTTCAAAGATATCTGACACACGACTTTATAATCGCGTAAGCGAACTTTGTAACCAAGTCAGAACCAAAGATATTAAAAAAATTGACAAACTTTGAAACAGTTTTGCTAATTCTCAATAGGTGGCACTATTGTTGGGACAGTTAAAAAAAAAAGTATCAGAGAAAAATAATTATGTAGTTAAGCATTCATAATTATCATCAAATTATAATATCAGTGGTTTCCAGCTAAACCCAGTGTTGTTTTATAAACACCAGAGGGGGAACGGAATTTTGAATTCTATGATGCGGGTATATTTATGTACGATTGGCGACACTGACTAGTATTTTCGCCATCTATTCATAGAAGCAATAACTAAAGAATCCACATTTACACCAACAAATTATCGATCACTATCGATTAGTCGGATCAGATATCTTTGAACGTCAGTGTACATAACTGTACCCGCATTGGAATAGAATTCAATATTTCATCCACCTCTGCTAATTGTAAAAAACACTGGGTTTAGCAGGAAACCGCCGATAGTGTTAATTATGAGAATAATGTATGTCTAATCTACATCATCATTTTCTCCGACAATATTTTAACGCCTCAATAATGGTGCCATCTATTGATAACTAGCGGAACTGTTTCAAAGTTTGTATTTTTTTTTTTTGTTTTTTGTATCTTTGGTTCTGACTTATCCAGTGGATCATAAAATCGTAGGTCAAATATCTTATCGATATTATAACTACTGATCTCTCAGTGTTACCAACGCTTAAAACAGTAAGTGGAAATATTGTTGTAGCTCCAGATGATTCTATGTGCACATCAAAATTAAGAAACTGTAATAGGGAATAATATTACATGTCCAAGAATTGATGTCTCTGCATAAAAATGGATAATATTAGACACCTCTGCTATAAAATCCATAACTAGTTTTAAGTGTATTACCAACTTTAACAAATCGATAGTTACGATATCGATCTAAATACCGTAATAGTGAAACAACAAAAATGGTGGTTCGCGCCGGAACCGAAATTCTATGTTAATAGGTATGTATTTTATAAAAACCAAAGAATTTGTACTAATTCCAGTAAATGTACAAGGATCTAAGAACATTTAAGGCAAAATATTATGATGTTAAATTGAGATATGTGACGTGCGTTGGATTAACAGAGAACAGAAAGCTTCACACAAACTTTTATGTGTACTTTTAGATATGTTACAACTGCCAAGGAAATCAGTGATTACTACAGTTTTCTGCGAAACATCAGACGAATGTGTGTGATATGGGCTTCGAAGACCAACCACAACAAATGAAGGGCTATGGAAGACAGCAAAGAGGCCACGTTTTTCTTCACCTCGATATGCCAGGAAATGTTTACATGTGAGTATGAAGATATTACGGTCAGTCACCAGATTCATGTTTATGTACTGTACTTGGGGTAATTTGGGTATAAGTTACAATTCATTCCATTTAGTTAATGTAAGATTGATGGTTTCAGTTAGTAACTAGTCATCAAACACATGCCAACCTAACCTAATTTTCCTAACCTTTCACATAATACCTATCACCTAATCAAACATAATTGGGTAACCTTACATAATATTACACACTAATCAAACCTAACTTAATATGTCACATAATACCAATTGCCTTTGATTTAACGTAACGATTACCTAGAAATTGATGCTGATAACTGGGAGAGCTATATGCCCATCCAACCCGCACTAAATATGTACCTTATTGCATACAAAAATCGTCGTGCGTGAATGAAGAATCAAACCTAACCTATTTCGTTAAAATGTAACATCTTTCAAACTTAACCTAACCTAATACATAACATTACACACCTAATCAAACATAACCTAACCTCTCATAATACTACTCACCTAATCAAACCTAACCTAACCTGTCACATAATACTACACATCTAATCAAACTTAACCTAACATGTCACATAATACGACACACCTAATAAACCTAACCTCCAACCTGTCATAATACTACACACCTAATCTAACCTAACCTGTCACATAATACTACACACCTAATAAACCTAACCTAACCTCTCTCATAATACACACCTAATCAAATCTAACCTGTCACATAATACTACACACCTAATCAAACCTAACCTAACGTCTCTCATAATGCTACACACCTAATCAAACCTAACCTAACGTCTTTCATAACACTACACACCTAATCAAACCTACCCTAATGTCTCTCATAATGCTACACACCTAATCAAACCTAACCTAACGTCTCTCATAATGCTACACACCTAATCAAACCTAACCTAACGTCTCTCATAACACTACACACCTAATCAAACCTAACCTAATGTCTCATAATACTACACACCTAATAACATTCCTAACCTTAATATAATTTCGTTTGCACATATTGTCAAACCTTGTCTACTCATAACAGTAGCCATCTAATGGAACCTATCCTAATTCCAAGAAGAAAAACCTATGGCGACTATCATAATAATTACATTTAATCATTCAGTAACGTTTTGTGAATATTAAATGTTTTAATCAAACCAATTCCGTAATGTATATATAGTATAGTAAAATAAACCTGAAATGTGTTGTCTCTTATAAAACACACCTAATCAAACCTAACCTAACGTCTACATTGGCAGTGATAAACCTAATCAATATTCGTTCAAAGTCTCTGGATACTCTACCTTGTCCAAAAACCTAACGTCTTCATAACACTGATATGTGCCTAATCAAAAAACTAACCTAACGTTTAGCAATATGTGAAACAACAACCCATCACATTTAAAGCAATATTGTTGGGACACTAGGTGAATAAACCTAACCAAATTCATAATGTGTCATTCATTTATTTATTTATTTATTTATTTATTTATTTATTTATTTAATTATTTATTTGTTTGTTTGTTTGTTTGTTTGTTTGTTTGTTTGTTTGTTTGTTTGTTTGTTTGTTTGTTTGTTTGTTTGATAATTTTTGTATTGTTTGTTTGTTTGTTTTTGATTGTTTGTTTTTTGGTTAATTTGTTTGTTTGTTATAGTTTGTTTGTTTGAAATGTTTGTTTGTTTGTTTGTTTGGTTTGTTTGTTTGTTTGTTTGTTTGATAAAAGTGTTCGTTCGTTCATTGGCCGTTGGATATTTATTTATTTCCACAAAGGATGTTGATAAGGAGATGCTAATATCACCTGGTAAAAAAACTGTCTTGTTTATAATATGCCATTAGGAAAGTTCAAGATAACATTGGAATTGAACGGGTTTCATGCTTCTTGTCTACTCGGATGACGTGAATATGTTAAGAAAATTCATTCAAACGATTATTCAAACATTCAAATTTTATTCAAGCATTCATTCATCGATTTGGAAGTAAATCACCAAAAGACAAAGTATATGATTATGTCTCGTGACCAGAATTCATTTATTAAATTATTTATTTAATTAAATTTATTCATTGATTGATTGAAAAATTCAAATATCTTACTTATTTACTTATTTATTTACCTATCTACTCATTTAAACTTATTAAATATTTATTTATTTATTTATTCAGTTACTAATTTACTTATTCTTTAGTCTTGTCAAAAACTCTTCAATTTATTTATTTATAAAACATTCACTCATTACTCATTTATTTATTTACTTGTGATTCTTTACTCACTTTATTTATTTATTTACTTATTTATTTAGTTATTTGAGAATTATTTTCTTTAGGAAAATATTTGAATTTAAGAGGGATTTAGTTACAGGAGAATATTCATTTACTCAACTCATTCACTCATTTATTTATTCTTTATTTGACATATTTATTTAGTTATTTATTTATTTAATTACTCATTTACTCATTCACTCACTCACTCACTCATTCACTCATTTATTTACTTATTTATTTACTTACTTAAAAGACCATTTACTCATTCACTCATTTATTTATTTATTTATTTATTTATTTATTTATTTACTTAATTTATTTATATTTATTTACTTACTTATTTACTGGATTTATCTTCACGGATTCAGGGACCGATGGCACTCATTTATTTATTTATTCATTTATTTATTTACTTATTCACTCATTCACTCATTTATTTATTTATTTATTTATTCTTAAATCAAGATAACAGAAGAATAAGAAACAGTTGGGACACTGTAGATTAGAAAGAATGTTGCTTTATTAATTATAAAGGAACCTGAATATGTTGCGCAAATATTGAGAGACACTGTACGTTGACCTATAATCTTATCGTAACAGGTGGCCCCAGCGTAATATTCTGGATTTCTCCCTCTCTGCGTAGGAAAACGAATTCCGCTCTGGTATAAAGAAGCTCCCTAATTTCTTTGTTGCTAGGCGATAAGATATTCTGATGCTGGTTAGAGGAGATGTGGAGAATATGGTGGGTTTAATTTCCTCCGCTGTTGGCTTAAGATATTCACATGAGGGAGGAAAAAAAAAAAAGACTTTCATTTCTCTAACGTAAGCAGAAACTTTGAGAAAATACGATAATGTGCAAGGGCCGTATTGATGCGGAGTATCTCCCTCTGAAGCTAACGTCCTGTGGAGAGCAAAATCTTCCCAAACTTTATCGAAAATGCTTGCGTACAGAGAATTATTTTGTTCGAGTTCAACTCAAAGTTTGTTTAAATTAATTTAATTCCTCATTAAGTACGAATGCCTTGTTAGAAACATAGTAGGGTTAAATTATAACCAAGCGTTTTTATGACCATCTTAATTGGGAAAGAATCTTACATCTTAATTGATATCAAGTATAATATGTCCCTAAATTTTGAATGAGAAATGTATCGGATCTGAAATACATAGGGCAACCGAAAAGTATTGGGATATGGCACGTATGGACGAATCCAGAAATGCATATAGAGCAGCCGTGGTGAAAATATGACTCACGACCACATTGTGGCTCTCAATGATAGCTATGCATTTCTCTTGCTTCCTATCTCCCACAACCCCCACCCTCTCACTCACTGGAGTCGAACTCCGTTCCATTTGTATTTGTCTCTGACCTGCGAGTGGCGTATCGTCGCAATGTCTCTCTCGAAACCATGTACCTCTGCAAAAACGAAAGTTTCAAGTAGGATGGGAGGACGCATTTTTTGCTGCTAATATGATGAGGATATCAAATGTATAATTTCTTCACAAGTATTACAAGGAAAACGGTTGTATAACATAAAACGGCATTATAAGTTACTGCATGTTACTGATGAAACATTAAAAGGTTAAGTGTTATTATTATTATTATTATTATTATTATTATTATTATTATTATTATTATTATCTCTGTACGTCGATCGTTTTTCAGCAGGAGTACGAATAAGCGGTTAGATCTTCAATTTAGACTCATAGATTTATAATGTGATGTTAAATGAAAACTAGCTGTAAGGCCTTGACAAATGTTGAACTTTTCAAATCTTTGCCAAAAATAAATAGGCCTATCCGAAGCTTCGTTCTTTCGCTTGCTCTGTTTTCAAGCCATGTTCGCTACAACTTACGTTTGTGAAAAATTATTTTCAACAATGAACAAAGTAAAACCAAATTTAGATCACGACTAACAGACAAACACCTTCGTGATCAACTACGACTGGCAGTAAGTGACATAATACCTGATTTTGAAACTTTATCGCAGAGACATTCTGAAGACAGTTAATTTTAGGTTGTGATAATGTGTCCTATGTTTTCTTATTCATTTCCCTCTTCATTTCAAAGAATTAAATATTAGTTCGTAACCTTAAACTGTATAAAATTATATTTAAGTGTTTGACGTAAGGAAAATGAAAATCCGTTAATAAGTCAGACAGTTGCTTCACTTCCCCTTCGGGTATCCGCCTCCCTCCATAGGTGCTATGCACGTTGCAGCTTACACAGTGGCTCGGCGCACGATCACATTTTCGCCACGGCTGATATAGAGTGCTAGTTGGGTGGCCGGAGGAAAAGACATCTGGGGAGGCCGAGTCGTAGATGGGAGGATAATACTAAAATAGATTTGAGGGAGGTGTGATATGATGCTAGGTACTGGATTAATCTTACGATAGGGACGAATGATGGGCTTATATGAGGGCGGCAGTGAAATTTATAAGTGCAGAATTAAGACTGTTATAGGTAACTGTGAGATAGCCTACAGCTGAAACTATTTCAGTATTCTACATTTCGATTACATAAAGACATAATCCGAAATTTCGTTGTAGGTGGGTTTCTTACTATAATATCTAGATATCTGAGAAGCGGGTAATATTACCAGCATGAGGTAGATACTCATTCTGTTTCGTCTTTATACAGACGACATAATCCGTCTTTAATAACAGGATGTCGAATTCCTGTAAAACCTTTGGGAATGAAATGGCTGTAGTCTTAAAGCCTTTTGCCGTTTCTTTATGCACATTCATATAAGAGCGACTTCTTATTTATCTGTTCCCTTTCTTACTGAGGGCTCCCCACTATATTAATTCCCTACGGCAGCTCATAAATATTTTGTTCTTGTGTGTCTTTGCCTGTAATGAATGCTAATATAGCTACTGAGAGGCGCTTGAGTTACCCCAGGGGGAGGGATTCTCTAATTGCAGTGCAATTCCTAACAGTAGGAATAAAACATGAAGCTGGCAATGGATACGGACTTTAAGAAATTGAACAAGAAGAAGAAGAAAATTATGAAGCAAGAGATAAAGGGAACTACGAGGTCAGAGGAGAACAAAGTGTGTATTCGCCGGAGCCTTTTAAATAACAAATGATACACAAGGATGTTAGCAAAAAATGTCATTCCCATCTTTTGTGCACAACCTAAAAGTTAATTATGGACTAAACTTTGTCCTTTGTCTTCAAAAGAGGATATTGCAGTTAATAAGTTCTTATTTAATGACGATGGCAAAATGTATGATATTTAAAGTAACAATACCATGTCATATGGCCACCGGCTAGCTCAATCGGCTGAGGCTCTGGCCTGCCTGTTCGCAGTTGCAGTCGGCCGAGGGTTCAATCCCTTCTTGGATTGATTACCTGGTTGGGTTTTCCCCGATGTTTTCTCAACTATAACGCGAATGTCGGGTAATCTAAAGGTGCGTACACACGTAGCGAACAACAACGAACGAATGATGAAGCAAAACACAAACACAAGTACACAAGAAATACATCACACTAACATACGAAAACAAAAACACACACAAGATAATAATAATAATAATAATAATAATAATAATAATAATAATAATAATAATGATTTATTTAACCTTCTCTAACACTCAACCAGGAGTAAAAACTGCGTTACAAAAACACTACAAATGTACAAAGTACACTACAATTTTACACACAAAACTGAATAAGATAATAATAAAATGTAAACAACAAGTAAGTAGAAATCAGACATAGTATATAACATACAGAAAGAAAGAGAAAAGCATAACAAAATGTGAACAGCAGGTCAAAATAAATGAGGCATACAAAGTAGAAAGAATGAGACAATTTTTGATAATAATAATAATAATAATAATAATAATAATAATAATAATAATAATGATATTTATTTAACCTTCTCTAACACTCAACCAGGAGTAAAAACTGCGTTACAAAAACACTACAAATGTACAAAGTACACTACAATTTTACACACAAAACTGAATAAGATAATAATAATAATAATAAAATGTAAACAACAAGTAAGTAGAAATCAGACATAGTATATAACATACAGAAAGAAAGGAAAAAGCATAATAAAATGTGAACAGCAGGTCAAAATAAATGAGGCATACAAAGTATAAAGAATAAGACAATTTTGATAATAATAATAATAATAATAATAATAATAATAATAATAATAATAATAATGATAAAAATAGTAATGATGCTAATAATAATAATGATAAAAATAGTAATGATGCTAATAATAATAATAATAATAATAATAATAATAATAATAATGACAAGACCCAGTCAGAAGTAAGATAATACACAATAACCAATGCCTCGAACAAGTGCTAAATTTCAATTATCTGGGTTGTGAAATATCTTATCAAAATGAAAAAAGTGAACAAGAAAATTACCAAATTTACACAAATTCTAGGAATAATAAACAATACATTAAAAGCTAAATTAGTACAAAAATCTACAAGAATAAAAATATATAATACACTAGCATTACCCTCCCTCTTATACGGAAGCGAGATTTGGACATTAAAGAAAAAGACATGAACAGAATCAAAGCAACGGAAATGAAATTTTTCAGGAGGACAGCAGGATTTACTCTTTTAGACCGAAAAAGGAATGAAGAAATTTTAGAACAATTAGAAGTAGAGTCAGTAGAAGAAAAAAAATCAGCAGATACAAATTCAATTGGCTAGATCATGTAAGAAGAATGGAAAATTCAAGTATCCCAAAAATTATGATGCAGTATAAACCTAGAGGACATCGTCGACCAGGAAGACCTTTTAGAAGACTGCTAGATGGGGCCGAAACAGGTCTACAGAGGCCTAATTCGTGAAGGATGACGATGATGATAATAATAATAATAATAATAATAATAATAATAATAATAATAATAATAATAATAATACTAATAGTAGTAATAAAATAGTGCAGTACAAAGCATACAATGAATACAATATTTTTAAGTACACACAGTAAGGAAAATTATGACTATATATAGCTCAACTTATCACATTAGAGATATACCATTATCGGAAAATATGAAAACAAAAATATAAAATAAGTTAAATATCACTAGAACATAAAAAATGTGAATACGTGTAAACATGCAATACAACATTTGTCATAATAGTAAGTTAGTTTGGCAACTCGTCATAAGATAATTTTCTAACTTGGATTTGAAAGATTTCGATGTTCGGCAGCCCTTGACTTCAGGCGGCAGAGAGTTCCAGTGACTAGAGGTAGCAACAGTGAAAGATGAGGAATAGAGAGATGATGTGTGAAGTGGAATTTCTAGCGTGTTATCGCATTGTGATCGAATATTAATATTATGATAGCGAGAGAGAGTATGAAAACGAGCGAATAAATAATAGGGGGTGAAGTGTGCATAATTCGATATAAGAGAGAAAGTGAGTGCAGATTTCTCCTCTCATGTAACCTAAGCCATGATAACTTCTCGAAACAAGGTGAGATATGATCATAGTATCGAACATTACAAATGAAGCGGACGCACGCGTTATGAATACGCATCCTCATTCAGAAAACAGAAATACAACATAGCATACAGAACAGAAAACACACTACAAAGACATCTCAACACACAAACAAATAAACACAACCACACAGGTGTATACAAACTCACATGCAATAGTTGCGACAGTTTCTACATTGGACAGACAGGCAGATCATTCCAAACTTGATACAAAGAACACATTAAAGCAATAACCAGAGGACACAATACATCTACATATGCCGAACACATAACTAATGCTAACCACACATACAATAACATAAATACAGACATGGAAATCCTACACGTACAACCCAAAACAAAAAACTCAACACACTAGAACAATATGAAATATACAGACACACTGAAACACACCTAATCAAATTCTCAACAAACAGATCAATTTCAGAACACACACACTATTTGACACAACTCTTCATCACACGAACGCACACACACAAAACAGGCAGCGAAGTTGAGATGGTGCCGAGACACAGAAGACTCTGAGGATGGTGTCAAGTAGCACCGAAACAGCTGTAAACCGCACATGCTTACGTAATTAACACGAGTAAGATCGCCATTTAATCAATTATTTAGGTTTTAGGGCTCCTATAATTCGAGTTATGAATTGTGAATTTAAAATTGCAAAATGATTTAAAATATCTTGAAAGCCACTCCTACTCAATGACCAATTCTGTACTTGAACCCAAGACCTGTACTGTATTCCAACCAGGAGAAAGTCTCAGGAGAATGAGACGTAGCGGGGTAATGCTGTGAATGATTGATGATGTCATAAGATGCCATGAGGTCGCACACGTGGGTACACGCATCTCCATTGCCTAACTCTCAAAGCACGCACGATAACACTGATACACACATACTTATACTATCCTAGTTACAAAATTAGATCACGGTTAATCTCTTGGTCTTTTAATCCCTCCATACTGTCTCTTCTGTTTAGAATCATGCATACTCCTACTCCGAATTATCTGTTATCGCGCTTTCGATTTCTTACAACTCTTCGAAACCGACATCAAGCACTTCTTTCTAACCCTCATCATAGAACGTCTTTATACTCATCTTCCTATACTGTAGAAATACCTCGATTCTGGAATTCGTTACCAAGTGACGTCAGGGAGTGCCGGACTTTATTACAATTCAAAATTAAATTGCAAAATTTTATCTTAGTTAATGTTTTTAGGTATTGCTAGAAATATTGATTTGTGTTTTTTTCTTTTTAATCTAGATTAAAATTCAAGTTTCTTGTTTATGTTAGTTAATTAGTTAGGATGCAATTAATTATGATACTTGATCACTCATTTAAAGTTTGTGACTGCAACCTGTGTATATTTTTGTATGGCTTGACTTTGTTTATAGTATTTATTTCTTTCTCTCTTTATTCCTTGTGTAACTTTACTTTGTATATAGTGTATTTTTTTCTGTTTTTTTTTCTATTATTGTATTTGTATTCCTGGTGTTGTGGAAGAGAAGGCCTGATGGTCTTAACTACACCAGAATAAATAAATAAATAAATAAATAAATAAATAAATAAATAAATAAATAAATAAATAAATAAATAAATACAGGAAATCATATATGCAGGAAAGCGCATGTTTCTTAAACTGACGTTATAACGATAATATTCTATCTACTTCCTCCAATAGATGACGCAAGAGTAAGCACATTCCTTTCACGGTTAATCTTCTGGTTGGAGAACAGTATAAACAAGATCCTAGAAAGTAAAATGTTGTTCTAGGTTCATAGTCGCAACGTAGCTCTAAAAGCTGATGAAATATGGCGTAGCAACACGCAAAATAACTTTAAAAGTGTAAGTTGTACAGGGACATCATTTTATTTTTACTAACATTTTTAATATTAACCTGGCTATACCTTTAGAGAACCGGAAACACCGTTTGCTACCCCTTTCCACGACTGGAGTTCGATGATACTGGCGTAAAACACAAACAAATCACATTACCACGTACAGACGTGGACAAATTATTAACAAAATTGACGATTTTTATGATAATTCTGTTTACAAAATTTGAGTTTTCAATTTAGACTACAGTTGACAATTTTGGATATTTCCATCATTACAGTAGACAGAAATATGCAAAAATGTCAACTGTAGTTTAAATTGAAGAGTCAAGTTTTATAAAAATATATAATAAAAATCTTCAAGTTTGCTAATAATTTGTAAATTAGCAAAATGTCAACTGCATTGAAGAGTAAAATTCTGTAAAATTATTAAACAAAAATCTTCAGGTTTGCTAATAATTTGGAAATATCCAAAATGTCAACTGTAGTCCAAATTAAAGAATCGAATTTTTAAAAAGTATACAATAAAAACCTTCAGTTTTGCTAATAATTTGTAAATATGCAAACATATCAATTGTAGTCCAAATTGAGGAGTTAAATTTTGAAAAATATACAATATAAATCTTCACTTTTGCTAATAATTTGGAAATACACAAAAGTGTCAACTGTAGTCTAAATTGAAGAATCGTATTTTGTAAAAATATAGTCTATAATAAAATCTTCAATTTTGCTAATAATTTGTCCACGTCTGTATAGGAGGAAGAAAAGTACTTCATCCATTTACGTACACTAGGATATATCGCGATTTTGAGTTTCATCATTTTCATTGGATTTTGTTTAATCAAAATACAGTACAGTATTAACAATGAGTGTTTTTACTCACGAACTGAGCTGTCCGTGCGGACGTATTCATTATGCAGTGTATATTATACTGTATAGAGCACATTAGCGTACAATATAGAGAATGAAGTTAAATTGAAAAATAATCATAATATGGATATTTAAACATATTTTTGAAAATAGTGGCCGTTCATTTCGATAGAGGCTTCAGTTCTAATGTGCATATTATCGCACTATAGACTATTGTAAGTAATTCCAATTACTAGGTTCGTACTTCGTACCAGTAACTCATGTTGAAATAATTCTGTACCTACTCTATAAAAGAGAGCTTACGTACTGTAAATTCAATCTTCACTTCTGCCCGATGCGAAAAGATAAAATTACTCAGACATTTTTCTACTGTCCGTCCAAGTGGTTACGTCGCAGCGTCGTAGAAAGGAGGAAATCACGTGACAGTTAATTACTTAACGAGGCCCTTTTATTTAAGTTATTTTGAACAATTGTATGTGTATAATATTACGTAGACGTCCAATTCCTAACAGAAATTAATGTTCCCAGGAAAGAGCTAAGACTGCCCAGCCACTAGCATTTACAGAGGGGCGAGCAGAAGCAGGTGGGGGAAATCGGGATGCGACGTAAGCAAATGGAAAATGATGCAATTTTGAAAGCTCTTTCGTCACAGGAAAACGCGAACATATTTTTGGAACGTACTGTTTACTATGACCTATGCGGTCTTGGATCTGTGTGGAGGACGTTTGAACTTCATTAGTAGAAGGGGTGGAAGTGAAGTACTTACTTACTTAGACTACTGGCTTTTAAGGAACCCGGAGGTTCATTGCCGCCTCACATAAGCCCGCCATTGGTCCCTATCCTGAGCAAGATTAATCCAGTCTCTACCATCATATCCCACCTCCCTCAAATCCGTTTTAATATTATCCTCTCATCCACGTCTCGGCCTCCCCAAAGGTCTTTTTCCTTCTGGCCTCCCAACTAACACTCTATATGCATTTTGGATTCGCCCATACGTGCTACATGCACTACCCATCTCAAATGTCTGGATTTAATGTTCCTAATTATGTCAGGTGAAGGATGCAATGCGTGCAGCTCTGTGTTGTGTAACTTTCTCCATTCTCCTGTAACTTCATCCCTCTTAGCCCCAAATATTTTCCTAAGAATCTTATTCTCAAACACCCTTAACCTATGTTCCTCTCTCAGAGTGAGAGACCAAGTTTCACAACCATACAGAACAACCGGTAATATAACTGTTTTATAAATTCTAACTTTCAGATTTTTTGACAGCAGACTAGATGACAGAAGCTTCTCAACCGAATAATAACAGGCATTTCCCATATTTATTCTGGGTTTAATTTTCTCCCGAGTGTCATTTATATTTGTATTAAAAAATTCAGGTACAATAAAAGTTGAAGTAAAAATAAAATGATATCCCTGTACAAAGTCAGTAATATAATTTTATTAACGGATTTCAAACTCGAAGCCTGAATTGTAAGGAGCCTGGGGTGCATTGTCCGTGTTGTATCGAAAATCAATTTATTAATTGGCACATGTGCCTTTGAGGATATATTAGACTAACTCGACTCTGGCTGATTTTTTGTGCGTTTTTATCGGCAAACGTCCGCGAGTGTGGTGAGGGCCGCTTGTATCAGATCTGATAATCCGACATGCTGTCATTATTAGATCACTAATGACCCTCAGCTCTAATAACACGATCGCTCTCGTCAATGAGCCAGCAGCAACTCTGCTTGTTACGGGCCGTCGATAATGGTGACATCCAGTGAAACAGCGCAGAAACTACAGATCACAAACCGTGTTGTTTGAAGTTCCTTATGCAAGTGGCGTTGAATATTGGGACTGTTTGGACAGTTAATGTTGGGGAAAAGCACAAGGAATAACAGATTTAGGAAATAGGGCTGAAATAACAGGAATATCGGAAACAAAACTGATCACAAAGAGAACAAATTGTAAAGACTGTTATACTTTTACTACGTCATGCTATTTTTGACCAATAAAACGGTACGAAAGGATGCGTTTCAACCAATCATGGCTGCTTATCGCTACAATATTATCACTTCCCTAGCATTTGTTTGTTTTTATCACTTCCCTAGCATTTATTTATTTTTATCACTTCCCTAGCATTTATTTATTTTTATCACTTCCCTAGCATTTGTTTGTTTTATCACTTCCCTAGAATTTGTTTGTTTTTATCACTTCTCTAGCATTTATTTATTTGTATAACTTCCTAGCATTTATTTGTTTTTATCACTTCTCTAGCATTTATTTATTTTTATCACTTCCTAGCATTTATTTATTTTTATCACTTCCCTAGCATTTGTTTGTTTTATCAGTTCCTAGCATTTGTTTGTTCTTATCACTTCCTAGCATTTATTTATTTTTATCACTTCCTAGTACTTATTTATTTTTATCACTTCACTAGCATTTATTTATTTTTATCACTTCCTAGCACTTTTATCACTTACCTAGAATTTATTTATTTTTATCACTTCCCTAGCATCTATTTATTTTTATCACTTCCTAGCATTTATTTATTTTTATCACTTTTATAGCATTTATTTATTTTTATCACTTCCTAGCATTTATTTATTTTTATCACTTCCTAGAATTTATTTATTTTTATCACTTTCATAGCATTTATTTACTTTTATCACTTCCCGTAGGATTTATTTATTTTTATCACTTCGCTAGCATTTATTTATTTTTATCACTTCCTAGCATTTGTGTTTTTATCACTTCTCTAGCATTTTTTTGTTTGCCAAATTTAAAACTGCAAATTCTTTACGGTACTATAAAACAAGCTTTGCGATCGTCATTTGTTTCCCGCATAGATGGTCAACTGACAAAGGCGGCTCCGTTCAAACGTTTTGGTGAAGCTAACATTAGTAAAACATAATTTAGTAAGTAAATTAATATTTTGTTGTATTACAGTTCATTATTTCTTCTAATCTCTATGTACTTTATTCTAATCGTGTAATAGTCAATTAAAAATCCTACTCGAGTTTTGATTTTCACTAGATAAATGAAAACCTCTAGTGGGATTACTGTTGACTATTACACTCTTATTACGTCATACTACTTTTGACCAATAAAACGGCACGAAAGGACGTATTTCAACCAATTATGGCTACTTATCGCACAATTTTATCGCGTCCCTAGCATTTGTTTAATTTTATCGCGTCCCTAGCATTTGTTTAATTTTATCGCGTCCCTAGCATTTGTTTAATTTTATCGCGTCCCTAGCATTTGTTTCTTTGTTTGCCAACATTTGAAACTGCGCTGGTCTGGACGTCAAACAAAAATATATATATATATATATAATTACAAACCACTCCAGTCGATGCACAGCAGTTTCAAATATGACTCGCATTGGCATTCAAGAACAAGAATTAATAAAAATCACTGATCATACCTATGCATCTTCTGAAATCCGATTTACAAATAAATGAACAGCACCATTCGGAAATCCTGAATAAGTTGAATACACCATGTAGGCCTAAATCAACGAGTTCCACTTCTATTACGCACACGTCCAATATAACATCAATTGAACCACCAACCACATTCAAATTTGAAAATTGTACATTCAATAATTATTCCTTTTAAAATTATTCATGTTTATTTTTTATGTCATCGTCGTTAATTAAAACTTTTCTAACACTTGTGTATATTAGTTAGGTTATGTTATAGCTTCTGCTATATGATATTATGGATAGTCACGTATAAGAGATTGTTTAATATTACGATTTATTGAAAATCATCTGTCAAGTGACGTTGATTACTGGGATTCGGATAATTGAAGTGGAATGCAACTGTTTTAATAATAAAAATGAAACTGAATCAACAAAGCTTTCTTGACTAGTAACATTGCCATCTTGTATAGATCGAGAACTTCTCGACGAGAAGGCATTGCTCACTACTGCTATCTAGCATGCATCTAGCGTAATATTTGTAATGTTGAGATGGTACAATAATACATTTGAAGACAGTTGTATTTTCGTAAGTCAATTAATATTTTATTGTATTGGAGTACTTCGTTACTTCTAATCTTTATATACTTTCTTCTAATCGTGTAATAGTCAATTAAATCCCACTCGAGTTTCGATTTTCTCTAGATAAATCAAAACGTCTAGTGAGATTACTGTTGATAAAATCCTGTAGATACATATTTGTATATCAGTACTACTTCATCTTTGAATTGAATGGGTTACATCCACACACGATTAGGGAACACACGTAAATTTTACTTGAAGCAAGTAAAGCGATAAGTTTGGAAGTAAATCCCGAAAAGACAAAATATATGATTTTGTCTCGTGACCAGGATATTGTACGAAATGGAAATATAAAAGTTAGAGATTTATCCTTCGAAGAGGTGAAAAAATTCAGATAACTTGGAGCAACAGTAACAAATATAAATGATACTCGGGAGGAAATTAAAAGGAGAATAAATATGGGAAATGTCTTTTATTATTCAGTTAAGAAGCTTTTGTCATCTAGTCTGCTGTCAAAAAATCTGAAAGTTGGAATTTATAAAACAGTTATATTACCGAATGTTCAGTATGGTTGTGAGACTCGGACTCTCACTTTGAGAGAGAAACAGAGATTAAGGGTGTTAGAGAATAAGGTTCTTAGAAAAATAGTTGGGGCTAAGAGGGATGAAGTTACAGGAGAATGGAGAAAGTTACACAACGCAGAACTGCACGCCTTGTATTCTTCACCTGACATAATTAGGAACATTAATCCAGACATTTGAGATGGGCAGGGCATGTAGCACGTATGGGCGAATCCAGAAATGCATATAGAGCGTTAGTTGGAATACCGGAGGGGAAAAGACCTTTGGGGAGGCCGAGACGCAGGTAGGAGGATAATATTAAAATGGATTTGAGGGAGGTGGGGTGTGATGGTGGAGACTGGGTTAATCTTGCTCAGGATAGGGACCGATGGCGGGCTTATGTGAGGGCGGCAATGAACCTGCGGTTCTGTAAAAGTCATAAGTAAGTAGGTCCTAAGTAACGTCTAAAATATCCACATTTACTTTTACTTACACAATTCCTTTTACAATTTTTAATATTTCGAGGTTGAATTTTCTCGCTAATGTCCTCAGAATATCCATTTATGTAGACTGAATTTTGTTTATTTTGCTAGTTGATAATGCCATATCACTGACTCGCTGTATGGATATTCTGTATAATTGTTTTGTAAATGCATATTTCAAATTTTAATATTCCTTTGCAGAACGAAAAGTTACTTTTTCGGATCAAATTTCTGCACATTTAAAGTACAAAAATAAAATTCTTTCAATCATTTATTATCATAATACACTGCTCTCTTAAATTGACTGAGTATATTGGGAATTAAATCAGTGGCTTTCCCAAAACACGTTATGAAATGTTTCATACAAAACAATTTTTATCTCGAAAGGGAAACAAAAACGAGCAAAATTATATTCAACTTTTTAGTTTGAAACATATCAAAGAATAACCCCCTGAAATTAATGACATTACATACAGTTCACCTTGTATATTTTCATCAGCTGGAAAGCTACCCCAATAAGCTGTGTACTCTCGGAATTATTGTAGCATATTATGACTCGTGGCTTATGTGCTTCTAATTCGAGATCAACGTCTGTTATTCCTTTATTTCTATTAGCTGGAATAGCAAATATCAGCAGCCTAGCTAGCATTATTGTCACGTATTGTGGTGTCTGTTTTATTAGCTTCTATTTTCTTGTCGATTTGTACTGCAATGTCCCACAGTACAATGGTAGTATTACTTTTGTCATAACAGCGCTCACATCATGCAGATATCAGGGTTCAACAACTGCTTCTCGCATTCCATGCAAATTTCATCATGTATTAATTTCCATACATTGTTATGTCTAACAAGATATTCATGTGGAACGAATCTAGAACATCCGAAACCACACTGCCTGATGTACCTCAAATTCTTGAGGTAATCTAACCAGAACTTCATAATACGTTATTATTATTATTATTATTATTATTATTATTATTATTATTATTATTATTATTATTATTTTATTATTATTTTATTACACTTACTTACTGGCTTTTAAGGAACCCGGAGGTTCATTGCCGCCTTCACATAAGCCCGCCATCGGTCCCTATCCTGAGCAATATTAATCCAGTCCCTACCATCATATCCCACCTCCCTCAAATCCATTTTAATATTATCTTCCCATCTACGTCTCGGCCTCCCCAAAGGTCATTTTCCCTCCGGCCTCCCAACTAACACTCTATATGCATTTCTGGATTCGCCCATACGTGCTACATGCCCTGTCCATCTCAAACGTCTGGATTTAATGTTCCGTGTTGTGTAACTTTCTCCATTCTCCTGTAACTTCATCCCGCTGAGCCCCAAATATTTTCCTAAGCACCTTATTCTCAAACACCCTTAACCTATGTTCCTCTCTCAAAGTGAGAGTCCAAGTTTCACAACCATAAAGAACAACCGGTAATATAACTGTTTTATAAATTCTAACTTTAAGATTTTTTGACAGCAGACTGGATGATAAAAGCTTCTCAACCGAATAATAACAGGCATTTCCCATATTTGTTCTGTGTTTAATGTCCCCCCGAGTGTCATTAATATTTGTTACTGTTGCTCCAAGATATTTGAACTTCTTCACCTCTTCAAAAGATAACTTTCCAATTTTTATATTTCCATTTGGTACAATATTGTTGTCACGAGACATAATCATATACTTAGTCTTTTCGGGATTTACTTCCAAACCTATCTCTTTACTTGCTTCCAGTAAAATTATATTATTATTAATAAAATCAAATAAGTGTGTCGCTATATCGTTGACGTTTAGTAAAGTTTGTCGTCAGTCAAAAAAGGTTGGGAATCGCTGCATTAATGTATAGCATAAAGATTAATTGCATTGCACTGATTTTTGTTGACATAATGTGTGTTGAAACGTTAGTTATAATGAAATATTTACAAAACTATATTTTATAGCGAATATTGGCTTTGGCTTACAACTAACCGCAGATCAGTCAGTAACAGTCTGCTGGTGGTCAAAATAATGAGTGTGCTACAATCTCTATATCTGCCTACTGTATACACTTATATAGTATTTATCTTAATTTGGGACTCGCCTAGTGACGAAATATGAAGTCCATACGACGTTCCTTCCTACTGCAGAACTTGTCAATCACCCTGGTGTTAAGCCCCTCCATCTTGGACATCATACTCTTTTCTATTGACAGTATTGCAAGAGCAGTGAGACGATCCTGGGGCATAGTGTTCCTTAAAAACCATTTTTATGCGTTTCAAGCAAGAAAAACGTCTTTCTGGCTCAGCAATGGCCATTGGTGTTGTAACCAAAATATTTAACAATTTCGTTACTTCACGAATGGATCCTGTAAATTGTTGGAGACTATGTATTGTAACAATTAAACAGACATCTATATTTTGGAAGTCAGGTTTTCTGTATAGAACTCCAAGTTGTGTCCTTTAACACACTTTTGTTCAGTACAGTATAGCTGTTGACAGCAACTTCAAGTTCGCGTTCACGAAATTTATACGAAAAATTCTAAAACATTTTGTTGTTTAACAATCTTGTTGCGTCTAGGTAGCTTAAAGACTGGAAACGGTGAGTAGTTTTCTGAATTATAGTCACATACTTCCTTGGCTTCAATTTTCTAGGATTCCATTTTCCGTCGCTTGCTAGCTGATTCAGGAGGAACCTCATAGGCCTACAGGTAGATGGCAGCAGCAGTCCGATATTTGAATTACCAAATGCATTGTAAATAGTTCCGAGTTCTTCCACAAACAAGCATTCTTTCGTTACGCTTTACTTTTGCAATCTCCAAGCTGTGTTGTGCTGAAGCTGACTACAGCACTTCCCCGCGTAAAAATAGCCAATTAGAGCAGTGATTTTAGCTTCGCACGTGCGCATAAATGTCTACATTCTCATATGAAGTCCAGAGTAGCACAACGAACCTCCTGAGGCAGCAAAGAGCGAAGAGCGAAGACTAAACACTCGATAATGCTTCATGAATATAACCACGGGAAATTGTTAAATGACAGATCAGATACTTTGGTATTATAAATACATTATTTGAGCAAAAATTATCACTGTAGCACATAGGGACGGGCTGCCCCTGGTCAGTAATACAGTGAAACCTGTTGAAATCGGAACCTCAACAATCCGGACTCCTGTCTATTTCGGAACAATTTATTGGTCCCGGCGAAATTTGTGTGTATTATGTGTAATTTTTCCTGAATAAAACGGAAACTGTCCAACGCGGAAACAGAAACTGTCTGCTACTGTTCAAAACGGAAAAAAAATGTTTTGGACACACACTATATTTTGTAACTATATTTTGAAACAGCGTGTAATTTCAAGGAATATACGAAATATGTATACCTTATTTTATTTCAAGGAGTGCAGTTCGGTGATTCCTTTGAACACCCATTTACAGATTTATGACTTTCTACACAACAGCTCTGACAATTCCATCCTGTCCCCTAATCCCAACATTGCACAGTTGTAACAATCCTGATGACCTTCATAATTATGCAGTGAAACTGACGGGATTCTTGGAATTCGGAAACGATGCGGCAACTCTGCCTCCACGTGGATTTGACGGGCACCTGTCAATTCTTCTGAACGAGGGTTGTGATTGGTTACTAACAAGAGAAGACAAGATTTCCGTCATAGTAAGGAAGACATTTATTTATGACAACCAATTAGTAGGGGGCAGTAGAAGCTCTGTCGGCAAAGTCATTTCTATGAAACTGCACTCCATGAAAAAAAATAAAGTATAAGTCACTAAGATACAAACAAGTTTTCTTTGCAAAATTGTTGAAGGTACGAGGTTGTGTTGGCCTGTCGGTCATAAATTTTATTACCCTGTTGACTAGGCAGAAGAGTCCCTTCAAAGATTTTCAATGCTTCACACCCATATACTGTCGTAGCTAAACAGAGCGCAAGTGTAGTGATTTCCAGGTAAAAAAAGTTGCATAAAATGTGGCGTTAACATTAAGTGATGAAGTAAAAGTTATCGAGATAAAGGAAAATTAGAAACAAAGTCTGTGTGAAATAATATTGAAATACAGTTGTGGAAAACTCAGGTGTGACACTTTAAAAAATAAAGATCATAATGAGTGAGTGGCGTGCGGCCGATATTGGTGACACAAAAGGAACCAGAAAGCAGCTGTTTATGTGAAAATAAATGAACTGTTGTGGGAGTGGGTTCTTCATGGCCTTTCAAAGAACAAGCCAATTTCTGGATCTGTTCTGCAAAGCAAGCAACTGGGAAAGAAATTAGATAAACCAGAATTCAAGGCTTCTAATAGATGGCTCCTAGTCCAATCAATTAATAAAGTGCAATGATATACAGTATTAGAGTATAGTGTTAGATATTAAATAGAATGATATTAGTAAACTTTAGTAATGTTTAATGACTAATGAGTGAGTTACGATAATATTTATACAGAAAATGAGATTTTAATCAAGATGATTCACCAACGTAATAAGCGACAGAAAGCTGATTTAATGTGATGAGTGTTAAACGGAATATTTTGTACTTCTTGCAGTTTGCGGCATGCCATTTTGTTTTTCATGTATATGAATGACAAAATATTCCATTTTAATGTCACACCTGAATAACACGGAAACCTGTCCACAACGGAAAAAAAATTAGGACCATGTCACTTCCGTCTTGAACAGGTTTCACTGTATTATATTATTTAGATATAGTACGATTCTTGGCTTGGATAGACATTAATAGACTCGATAAGTACCAGAAATGTCGTAAATTTCTGTATATATGGCATGGTGCACTTAACCGAAAACCCTTAAGTTCAAGTTGTAAGAAGAAAATTTTACTGTCAATGGCTTTAGAGATCGGGAAGATACAAGCGAAGCAGTTGGTGTTTTTATATCGCGGCGTGAGGTGCCACAGTATGATTTTTTTTAATTTGGGCATAACTTCAGTTAAGAATGCAACAACATACACACGAGGTAACTGCTTTTGCTACTAATGCCGGCTTTAAATTGCACAGAATACAGCGAGCGGTCTTAAATTCCCAGACTTTAATGTTTCATATCCCCGTATGCGGATGTAGTTTTGCATGCTAACCTAGCTATAAGCTGCAGCATTATATTCCTTTAAAATTTTATGACTCGTGCAACGTATAGGGATCTGGTGCAGTATTTTTCTCTCCCCCTCGCTGCTCTGCGCTCCTTCGTTTACTGTAAGAATGATTTCGACTTCCACCTCACGATAGTCACACAAAGTCAGGGAGTAACGTTCGAGATGAGCCGTATATTGTAACCCCGAGCACACACGCGTACTCTGACTCAGAACCCGCGCATGCGCTTCCTAGGGAAATAATTTAAGGGTGCTCTGCAATAACAAGGTATGTGTAAGAAGTGGGTTTTGGCAGTAAGTAAAAGTGACTTTGTTTTCAGTAACAAAGAAAGGCTTTTGTATATCTGCGTTTTTGAATTAGTATTAGTGATAGTTTATATGTATAAATTTCATGTAGATAATTTGTTTAAACAAAAGCCGCCCTAAATAAGGGTTCGATAGATCGGCCTACTAATCAATTCATAAAGAATAATAAGTAAACAAAACAATTTTGTGACACTTGGAAAGAAAAAGAAAAAACATTAAGATAAGAAAACGTAGGAAATCATTTACAATAAAAATTTTGTTGGGTACAAATGATTACTAATTATAGCTAAGGATGATTTTAACACGTGAGATCCTATGGCATCAATCGTTGCATCAGAAATTTTATATTGTTTAAGTTGATTTAAAGTTTCTCGTGGGATCGTGCCACGGGCACCGAACATGAGCCCAAAAACTGTCCAATGTGTGATGTGGTATTGTGCTCCAAGATGCTGACAACAAGGCTCATATATGACTTGTTTTTCACGACACACCTCTTGTGGCTGTTGCTCATGCATCTCAAAACGGATTGTGGGATCAAGAATGACACCCTTATCCTTCTGCCGATGAATTATGATGATACTTTACTCTTTCGAATTCTGCACACCTCAACACCAAATTACCTTTCGTCTCGTTTCTCTTATCTATACTGTAACCACGACGTAAATACCAGATCACTTATCTGTGGCACGCTAAATATACCTCTTCATAGAACATCTTGTTATTCCTCATCTTTTACAATATCCACCTCGCGTCAATGGAATTCCTTGTCACAAAGTATTAGGGGCTGCAAGACAACAAACACCTTTAAGAACAGCTTAAAAGATAACCTTATTAGCATTTCACTCCAATCATACTGATTTAAAATATTACTGACTACACTGTTGCTTTTTTTCTTTAGACATCATCCTGATTGTGCTGCATTTTCAAAATTGTCTCATAATAATCTCTTTCTATTATCTAATATAATTTGAAATATATTAACATTCTATGTATTTTAGTTTAATTCTGCTACCCAGTTTATTTCAGTGTTTAATTAATAGTTCATAGTATTTTGTTGTTTAATTCGTAAATAACTCTTGTATACATGTAACTCTCATCTAAATCAAATTGTTGAATTCTTTGTAAGTTCATGCATATGTATATACACTTTTTGCTGGTTGTGTGGAAGAGAAGGCCTTACGGCCTTAACTCTGCCAGCTAAAATAAATCATTATTATTATTATTATTATTATTATTATTATTATTATTATTATTATATCAGCACGTCTAGTAGAGCCATCAGAAGAGACGCAACCAACTTGCTCATAAACCTCATAGGAAGCATTCTGACGGATTGAAGCTGCGATGAGAGAACGAACCGTATTATGTCTGTTGATTCGGAGCAATTCTCCATGACGGCAGAAACCCAAGACGTGAGGAAGCGTTTCTTGCTCGTCGTATCTTCTGCAACGGGTTGAGTCAAGAGTTCTACCAGGGAGAGTACGTGCAGGTATTGTATTACAGTTCATCTTAATGGCTTGCGTCCACTGACTGCTCGAAAGTCCCTTTTTGGTTAAGATCCACGAATTATCTTTCTTCCAGTGAGAATAGAAAACAACTCCCAAACCTTTAGTCAAAATCTCGTTATTGACTTTGTTCTTTTGAAACAAGTAAAATACTCCGACTTACCTCGTTATTGCAGGTACAAGATACAACAGCGAATCTTCAGGCCAGTTTGCATATGTAGAGACAAAGGCATTATTTTTGGTGTAAATAAAAAAAAAATGCCTCACACAAGAAGAGCTTGAATTATTTTTTATTCATTTCATTTTCCACAGCAAGAATAGTGAAACAAATACAGACGTTTCTGTGAAAATAAACCTCATTCTTTTATGAACAAAGTATGTTATTGTTTTCCTACAAAATTACAGGACTTTAAAATCTTGCGTGAATTTCAGTAACCCTAATCTCATTTGTGCAAATCTGTCCTGATATATATGTTATGTCTAAGGACCGAATTTTTATGTAATTACATATTATATTCCTTTCAACCTAACCGTAAATAAATAACAAATCTTTGCGAATCTTGTAATTACCATTAATATATTAAAATTTGATTCTACATATTTTTGCATATTTATCCCACATTACATATTATGGCTTGGTATTACGTAAATCTACATAATTGGTGGTTTTATTAATTTTTACTTCTTTAGAAGGAAAAAGAAAACTGCTGCTGGGGAAGTTTACAATTTGAAATAAGCCTTTTTACCTACCCCAGAAAGGATATATTTCAGGACAAAACATAACATCTAAGTTCCAGGAAGTAAAAGAGGCACTCACCCTTTACCGCCCACTGTAAATATGAGTGAATGAAAGGCAACCTTTCTCATACAACTACTTTGTATTGTAAAAATCAAGGAGGGCATAAGCGGACGACATAGTAGTAGGGTCTAAAGACCTTACAAAGTTACAAGAAACAATAAAAATCATGGTAAAATGTTGCAATAAAAACAAATTTGGTATAAATGTGGACAAGACAGAAATGATGATATTCAAAAACGGCGGAAGAGCACCAGAAACAGTAGGAATCGTCATGAAGAACAGAAAATTAAAAATTGTACCAGACTACAAATATCTGTGCTTAACAATAGAAACCAGCGCAGATATTGATATTAAATATTTTCATGATTTTACATATTTTGGTACATATTCAGTTTATTTTTCTTACATAAATATGTACATATTTCACACCTTGATATTACATAAAAATCCGGTTCCTAGTTATGACTGTTCACGTTCCAGACCCTTCGGGTCTCGACCCTAATAAAGGACCCTACATTTCCTGTTAACACGTTACAACCAATATTTTCATACGGGGGATAGGAAATATTGTAAATTTAAGCCTGTTTAATTAAAAGTGTTTGCGTTACAATATTGCGTCATTCTTTTGTTACCAAATTATGTCTCCCTGGGCGACGATAAGGCAGGGAGTGATTGAATTGTATGCAGGGGAATTCTGAGTGGAGCACGCACAGAACAAATAGTGACGTAGTTGGGGTGGTACTTACCCCAGGGTCGAGAGGTGGCGGAAGTGGTTGTTACGAGGGGGAGGCGTCGCCCCCGCCGCCCCGGACCATAATGATGCTCCATCTACGCAAACAACACGAGCAAAAAGTTTAACAACGCATTTGCTTTGTTGTCGTCGTCATAACAAGGGCTGCCCCCTCGCCGGCGTTACAGAGTTGTAGTGCAGAGTAAATAATGCAGTTTAGTGGGTAGCAGTGACCCCACCAGCTGGTCATCGCTCAGATCGGAGATGTTAGACGTTCTCGTGGAAATGACCTTCAAACCATCCCCTTGTATGTGGATGTAGAATGAGTCAGAAGGAACGGAACGTGTTTGCAGCTGGGCTGTTAGGAGTGCACAACATATTTTTATTCAACGAGGCTGTAATAGATTAGGTGTAGGTCCATTTTGTAACCAGTGTTACTTACTTTCTGGGTTTTAAGGAACCCGGAGGTTCATTGCCGCCCTCACATAAGCCCGCCATTGGTCCCTATCCTGACCACCCTCAAATCCATTTTAATATTATCGTCCCATCTACGTCTCGGCCTCCCTAAAAACCAATGTTACTGGAAGCAAGTAAAGAGATAGGTTTGGAAGTAAATCCCGAAAAGACAAAGTATATGATTATGTCTCGTGACGAGAATATTGTACGAAATGGAAAAATAAAAATTGGAAATTTATCTTTTGAAGAGGTGGAAAAATTCATATATCTTGGAGCAAGAGTAACAAATATAAATGATACTCGAGAGGAATAAATAAATATGGGAAATGCCTGTGATTATTCGGTTGAGAAGCTTTTATCATCCAGTCTGCTGTCAAAAATCTGAAAGCTACAATTTATAAAACAGTTACATTACCGGTTGTTCTTTATGGTTGTGAAACTTGGACTCTCACTTCGAGAGAGGAACATAGGTTAAGGGTTTTTGAGAATAGGGTGCTTAGGAAAATATTTGGGGCTCAGCGGGATGAAGTTACAGGAGAATGGAGAAAGTTACACAACACAGAACTGCACGCATTGTATTCTTCACCTGACATAACTAGGAACATTAAATCCAGACGTTTGAGATGGGCAGGGCATGTAGCACGTATGGGCGAATTCAGAAATGCATATAGAGTGTTAGTTGGGAGGCCGGAGGGAAAAAGACCTTTAGGGAGGCGAGACGTAGATGGGAAGATAATATTAAAATGGATTTGAAGGAGGTGGGATATGATGATAGAGAATGGATTAATCTTGCTCAGGATAGAGACCAATGGCGGGCTTATGTGAGGGCGGCAATGAACCTCCGGGTTCCTTAAAAGCCAGTAAGTAAGTAAGTGAACAAAAAAACTTTCCTTCCCAGGCAGGATTCAAACCACAAAAGTCTTAGTTACCAGTCTTATCACGCTCTGGAGTGAAGAAGGCTCTGAAATCAGCTAAAAGGGTCGGTCCGGTTTTTTTGCCACTACTGTACATATGATATTTCCGTGCAAGAATTCTGCGTTACCATACGATGAAGGATGGATAGAACAGAAAATAATTCTTTGGTCGGCGGGAAAAGGCAAAAAAATTCAATTTTTCTAATGTACGTAATCACATGAGTCTAGTACTTTTTCTAATTTTTGAAATAATAAAATTTCTTGTATTATAAATTGAAAAGGGCCTTACTTTAAGCAACATATATGAATTTCATTATTATACTTATATTCAGTTAAGAGTAAATTAAAAAGAAAATCTTTCCTGAAAAATGATTTTTTTTTTACTTTATGTGCCTTTTCCCGCCGACCAAAGATTCTCTCCAGCACCGGGACTCGAATCCGGGTTTTCAGCTCTACGTGCTGACGCTTTATACACTAAGCCACACCGGATTACAGCTCCGATGCCGAATCGAATCCTCTCAGTTTAAGTTCTACCTCTCAGTTTTCCCTTTGTTGGCCTACCCTCTTGTACTGTGTCACAGAATATGTGACAGTGGCACAATGTCCAACGCACTATGTACAGAGGTGCAGTCATTACGAGTGACTAAGTGGCCGGGATTCCGACGAGATGAGGCCGTCTTGAATCATATAGGTACCGGTATTACATTAATTTTCTAAAATTTTTTATTAAAAAATATTTCATCTTGAATCTTGCGTACACTACTTTTAACACTTAAATATAAAAAATAAGCTCTATAAAAATATTTAAAAATATTTCCTTAAGAAATAGATAAAATATCCTAAACTATGTTGTTGATGTAGGTCATGAAGATATTTAATTAATTGTAGATTTTATTCTGTAAATGATTTAGTTTGTAAAAGAAATTATGCGAATTTGATATTATTTTTACATTTAATTATTAACTACTAGCCGTACCCGTGCGCTCCGCTGCACCCGTTAGAAATAAATAAAAAAGTAATTACATAATTAAAGTAGGACATTTTATCCAGGTTTATCGTTTTTGATAGAAGGATAAATCGTTTAATATGTTACTTAATTTAAATTGCGTCCAAATAATAAAAATGCGATCATTTTGGTCCAGAGAACTCATTTGGTGCAATGACAATTCCTTTAACATGTTTCTTAATTTTTATTACATGCAACCATAGTTTAATGAAGATTGACATCATTTAGATTTAATGTGTATATTTTATTTTACTTGTTATAGGTTTCCATTGAATTATGGTAATAACTTAATTTTAACCCTTGTTTTCTACGTATTCAGTAAATGGCGCTTGACCCACTATGGTTCTGAACCCTTCAAATAACTTAAATTATATTATATTATATTATATTATATTATATTATATTATATTATATTATATTATATTATATTTATAATAAAATTATAGCATTATATTATATTATAAATAATAATTATACAAATCTTAATTTAGCTTCCGATATTACTTCATAGAAACACAAACATTCTCTGCTATCTTTCATAGCTTTCGATTGTTGCTGTCCAAGGCCCCTTATAAACGAAGTCATTTGTTTAATTCATTACACGGCCTTAGATGGCAGTTATTTTAATTTTAAAACTCATTTATCTCATTAAATATCAGTCCTATCAAAATTTTTCTAGGAATAAAACGTATCGCAAATTATTTGTAAAGAAAATTTTGTTATGTAACATTTTTCACAAAAATCAATAATAAGCGAGATATTTCGATTTATTATTATTCTGGCCCCCTTATAATCCCCCTTTTAAATAATGTATTTTGAATGCCATTTTGCCTAAAATCTAAGTTGCAACGAACTTAATTTATATTTCAATTTTCATCGAAATCCGTTCAGCCATTATCGCGTGAAAAGGTAACAAACATACAGACAGACAGACAGACAGACAGACATACATACATACATACAAACAAAAATTTCAAAAAAGCGATTTTCGGTTTCAGGGTGGTTAATTATATATGTTAGGGCCAATTATTTTTGGAAAATCGAAAATTACCTGAAAAATTTCGGCTACAGATTTATTATTAGTATAGATTTTAATATTCTGAATGATGTTTTATGAAGTGTAGGCTAATGTATGCATATTAAGCATGAAATGTTTTCTTTATCTATTAATTTTAGTATGTTATTTTACGATGCTCTATCAAATCTCATATTATTTTGCGCCTGAATGAGATGAAAGTGATAATGCCAGTGAAATGAGTCCTGGGTCCAGCACCGAAAGTTACCCAGCATTTGCTCAAATTGGGTTCAGGGAAAACCCCGGAGAAAACCTCAACCATGTAACTTTCCCCGAACGGGATTCGAATCCGGGCCACCTGGTTTCGCAACCAGACGCGTTAACCGTTACTCCACAGTTGTGAACTTGTTTATTTAGCTTTTATAATACCTGAGAGATTAAAAAAAAAATGAATTTCACTTAATTTTTCCAGAGAAATGGTGTACCTCCCCCATTAAGATCAAATATGGGTAACTTTCGCCTTTGGACTCTGGACTCATTTCGCTGGCATTATCACTTTCATATCGTTCAGACGCTAGATAAGCACAGCAGTTAAAAAAAAAAAACCTAGTGAAAACCCACTAAAAGAAAAAAAAAGTTTCACGGAGGACAAGTAAATTTGTAAATAAATTTTTTGTCAATGCACATATTTAAATACCTACTGTAAACGCATAATGCTTGTCTTCATAAACGAACATTAAGAATACCTGCTTAATCCTTGTTGGAATGTATAACCCTTGAACCAGGGAAAGCATCCAAACATTCGTTTTAGGGGAGGAGGAAGTGGAAGAGATCCAAGATAAACCTTGGTGAGGTTAGCCAACAGTATGGGGGCAATCAACGTATCGCACTGCAGATCCGATGCCAAACCAACCCCTTAACAATCTACAGACGCCATAATGACGTTTCTCCATCTATATTTAGTGGATCCCGGCGAATCCTGGCCATAAACCCCAAGTGCAAGGCTTACATAGAATTATAATGCAATCCAGGCCTGTATGGTTATTAGCAGCCTAACTGGCGGTAAAAGAGGTTCTTTCTTCGCAGTTCCTCCCTCTCATGCAGTCCTGGGATACACCGACCTAACCCCCACGACTCTGGCCCAATCCTGCTATGTATGAACGCAGCTAACAAACTTTGCTATTAAAAATAATTAGTTTGCAGAGATTAAGTTGGAGAACCATGCTGAAAAGTGGAAGAGGGTTAGAGGGTACGGGGGTGGAGACAACGGATCCTGGACTGCTTGTTCTCTCGAGAAGAAAGCAATTAAAATTTCATTGAGGAAGAAAGTAGCATCGAAGTGTTGGAAAATAGAGACAGTAATCTTCATGAAGAAGAGTCCCAGTTGGCGAAATGAGTCCCTTAATATCGCGCGTGTATGAGAAGGGTGAGAATTATAAGGAATGCGATTGAAATGTATTTTATTTCACTTAAGTGTTTATAACTCGTTAATTGAAAACGTTTTTCATCTGTTTCATATTACCTGAAAGTCCTTAACGCAATTTCTACCTAAAGATTTCGCCAAATTACTTTCTTAGTTATTCATAGAGTAATCCCCTTCATTATGAAGATAGAATTCCTTGTATGTATCGTGTTACCGTTGCCTCAGAGGTACTATTGCCATGGAAACGTGAATACGAAAGCGCGTAGTTAGCTAAAAAAATAATTTACATTCAGTTTTAATTCTGCTACAAAATTTGAGCCGTAACTTCTGTATATAAAAATGAAATAGTAATTAAAATTTCGTCTAAAATAAAATAATCGGTTTCCTGGAGATTACACACTTTATATCATTATACGTTTTACTGGTTTTGTAACACTGGAGTCCATTTCAATGTTATTAGTGGTGTTTTTTTTATAAAAATCTTCAAATATTACTCGAAACTTTAATAAATATGGGAAATGCCTGTTATTATTCGGTTGAGAAGCTTTTATCATCCAGTCTGCTGTCAAAAAATCTGAAAGTTAGAATTTATAAAACAGTTATACTACCGGTTGTCCTTTATGGTTGTGAAACTTGGACTCTCACTTTGAGAGAGGAACATAGGTTAAGGGTGTTAGAGAATAAGGTGCTTAGGAAAATATTTGGGGCTAAGAGAGATGAAGTTACAGGAGAATGGAGAAAGTTACACAACACAGAACTGCATTGTATTCTTCACCTGACATAATTAGGAACATTAAATCCAGACGTTTGAGATGGGCAGGACATGTAGCACGTATGGGCGAATCCAGAAATGCATATAGAGTGTTAGTAGGGAGGCCGGAGGGAAAAAGACCTTTGGGGAGACCGAGACTTAGATGGAATATAACATTAAAATGGATTTGAGGGAAGTGGGATATGATGATAGAGACTGGATTGATCTTGCTCAGGATAGGGACTTATGGCGGGCTTATGTGAGGGCGAAAATGAACCTTCGGGTTCCTTAAAAGCCAGTAAGTAAGTAAGTATTACTGGAAACTCTAAAGTGTCAATAATATGCATGCTTTCACCTTTCCAATTTTATGATGAAGGATGATAGAACAGAGAAAAATTCTCTCCGGCACCGGGATTTGAACACGGGTTTTCAGCTCTACGAGCTGAAGCTCTATCCACTAAGCCACAGCGGATTCCCATTCCGATGGCGGGTTGAATCCTCTCAGTTTAAGTTCCACCTCTTTAGGTTCCCTCTAGTGGCTAAACCTCATGCACTGTGTCACAGATGTGTGACCTTGGCACAATGTCCAAAACATTAATATGCAGAGGTGCACTCATTACGAGTGACTAAGTGGCCGGGATCCGACGGAATGAGCGCCGTCTTAAATCACAAAGGGTGCTATTCATAGACATTTCGCAGCACGCGCTACGAGCGTACTAAGCTAGCCCCGGCTATCCACTGATTACTTGTACAGAATTCAAATCATATCCTATCGCTAACACTGGCTTATGAATACGAAAAGCGCCGATCATCTACTGGAAACCCGCGCTAAAAATGTCTATGAATACGGACCTAAGTAATTATTTTCGCATGTCATATTATTACGATGTACCGAAGTACATATGATATTTCCGTGCAGAAATTCTGCGTCATCATGTGATGAAGGATGAGTGAAACGGAACTCATAATGAGTGCACCTCTGCACGTTAATATGTGGACATTGTGCCACTGTTGGCCACTAGAGTTAACCTAAAGAGGTGGAACTTAAACTGAGAGGATTCAATCCTGCATCGGAATGGGAATTCGGTGTGGCTTAGTGGATAGATCGTCAGCACGTAGAGCTGAAAACCCGGGTTCAAATCCCGGTTCCGGAGAGAATTTTTCTCCGTTCCACCCATCCTTCATCATATGATGACGCAGAATTTCTGCACGGAAATATCATATGTACTTCACTACATAGCAATAATTTCCAATTTTAGTTTTATGAAAATTCTGTAAATCAAAGTTATATGGGAAGAAAAAACGGAATATCTTGAACTTGTTGTAAAGAAGAGTGTTTTTTTTATTTATTAAAAAATGTGCCAAGATTTATTTTTTCTTAATGCAGAATATGTTTATTTTTCCATTTTCCCTTAAGCCAACTGCCATATTGTCAACATATGTCGAACTTGGAGGGAAAAACACTAGAGGAGAGGAATTCGATCCGGTGCTGTGGATTGAACTTCGGCGTAGCTCAGAGGTTAGAGCGCTTGGTACGTTGAAGCAAGGGCCTGGGTTCGATCCCCGGCGCCAGAGTGAATTTTTCTCCTATAATAACCATTGTTACCATAACAGATAATATATTCTGTAGGGTCCACACCTGTGGAGTAACGGCTAGCACGTCTGGCCGCGAAATCAGGTAGCCCGGGTTCAATTCCCGGTCGGGGCAAGTTACCTGGTTGAGGTTTCTTCCGGGGTTTTCCCTCAACCCAGTATGAGCAAATGCTGGGTAATTTTCAGTGCTGGACCCCGGACTCATTTCACCGTCATTATCAACTTCATATCATACAGACGCTAAATAACCTAAGCTGTTGATAAAGCGTCGTAAAATAACCTAGTAAAATAAAAATGAAATATTCTGTAGGACCAAAAATTAATTTTTACGTAGTCACACAAGTTACATTGGTTCATGGCCTAACTACTAGCGACATTAGCAATCGACTGTGGCTCATACTGTTGCTACAGTAAGGATTTGGATTACAGTCGCTTTTTGGCTCACCACTAATCCCGGAACGGGTGCCCATACTCGGTACGTGTAAGCAGGTGTTCTTCGTCAAATAGAGGTGGAAAAACCTGTGACGACGAAGGTGGCGTTAAGAAAGAAGGAATAGAAGAAGAGCAGAAAGAAATATTTTACCAGAGTTTTATTGGCTAAGGGCAAGAAGAAGAAAAATGCAAAGATTGCTGTAATGGTGAAATAAAAAAAAGATGAGGACTCATATGCTGATGATGTTCACGAAGGAGAATATGATTGTCAAGATGACGTCACAGTAGCGCTGTGCGCCATGTTCTAGGAGCTCTGATAAGGCTTGTTTGTATCACTTAGGGCTCCTCTTCCTATGGGCTGATCGTCTGTCAGTGTAACCTGAGAGAGGACCACGCCCTTCTATGACGTGACCACACCCGGCCTGCAGTGGCGGACTGGCCGATACGGCGTGAAAAGGAATATCCTGAACTAGCACCAACAGATAGCGCGCGTGTACTTTGAGGGATGCGCTTTGCGTGTGCATTTGTTTTCCAGTATATAAACATTGAGGATTTACGTAGTTTATTAGTATATTAAATGTCAGTTTCTGTCAGATGCGTTTCCAATTCACTGCGGGCTAAAGCAAGGAGATGCACTGTCACCTTTACTTTTTAACTTTGCTCTAGAATATGCCATTAGGAAAGTCAAGGATAACAGAGAGGGTTTGGAATTGAACGGGTTACATCAGCTGCTTGTCTATGCGGATGACGTGAATATGTTAGGAGAAAATCCACAAACGATTAGGGAAAACACGGGAATTTTACTGGAAGCAAGTAAAGAGATAAATTTGGAAGTAAATCCCGAAAAGACAAAGTATATGATTATGTCTCGTGACGAGAATATTGTACGAAATGGAAATATAAAAATTGGAAATTTATCTTTTGAAGAGGTCGAGAAGTTCAAATATCTGGGAGAAACAGCAACAAACATAAAAGATACCCGGGAGGAAATTAAACACAGAATAAATATGGGAAATGCGTGTTATTACTCGGTTGAGAAAATTTTATCATCCAGTCTGCTGTCAAAAAACCAAAAAGTTAGAATTTATAAAACAGTTATATTACCGGTTGTTCTGAATGGTTGTGAAACTTGGACTCTCACTTTGAGAGAGGAACAGATATTAAGGGTGTTTGAGAATAAGGTGCTTAGGAAAATATTTGGGGCTAAGAGGGATGAAGTTACAGGAGAATGGAGAAAGTTACACAACACAGAACTGCACGCATTGTATTCTTCACCTGACATAATTAGGAACATTAAATCCAGACGTTTGAGATGGACAGGGCATGTAGCACTTACGGGCGGATCCAGAAATACATATAGAGTGTTGGTTGGGAGGCCGGAGGCAAAAAGACCTTTAGGGAAGCCGAGACGTAGATGGGAAGATAATATTAAACTAGATTTGAAGGAGGTGGGATATGATGATAGAGAATGGATTAATCTTGCTGAGGATAGGGACCAATGGCGGGCTTATGTGAGGGCGGAAATGAACCTCCGGGTTCCTTAAAAGTCAGTAAGTAAAAAGTATTAGTATATTAAATACTCTTGGAAACAACTAAAAATGAAAAATTGTTGTTGTGTTCCTTCATGTAAAAACCAGGGAAATCTTTTCGCCTTCAATCAGGTCCCGAAAGATTCTGAATATATGCTTTCAACCTTAAAATATAACTAGTTTTGCCTGAAAAGTGCTAGCTATTAAACAAAAAGGACTACTTCAAGTAAGGAAATGCTGGCTACAGTTTATTTTTGGAAGAAGGCAAAGAAAAATTGTAATAAAAACATATGTAACCTTGACAGCAAGCTATGTTAGCTTAGATTATATTGAGTACTTGTAGAATTCTCCCAAGTTTACGCCTGCATTTTACAATGACACGATACTAGGCCTACAGTAAACTTTCGATTAACTGGTATGATTATTAGCCAGGACGATCCGTAGTAAAAAATGTATAATCTATGTATAAAATAAGAAAGCAAGGGAACCTTGACTCCAAAAATCCCTTTCGTGAATAATGTACTTTAATGTACAATAGACTAACTATTAAAAATAATGTTTTAATTTCAAATTTTCAAAATTATCCTACATATTTAAAACTGCATCTCCTTAACCTACAAAACTCACGTTTTGTTACCCTTTTGTTTACTGCGTTTTCAGTACGATACTCTATACCCAATAAGAAAGAAGCAAAGAGCTCACATTAGGAGATACGCTATTCTTACAAAACAAATGTCAAAATCCTTGTGTCGGTACAAAATTGAATTTTAGAACCCATGTTTAATATCATTTTTTCTTGTTGTGGTAAATACTACCTTACTTACTTACAAATGGCTTTTAAGGAACCCGAAGGTTCATTGCCGCCCTCACATAAGCCCGCCATCGGTTCCTATCCTGTGCAAGATTAATCCAGTCTCTATCATCACACCCCACCTCCTCAAATCCATTTTAATATTATCCTCCCATCTACGTCTCGGCCTCCCTAAAGGTCTTCTTCCCTCCGGTCTCCCAACTAACACTCTATATGCATTTTTGTATTCGCCCATACGTGCTACATGCCCTGCCCATCTCAAACGTCTGGATTTTAAGTTCCTAATTATGTTAGGTGAAGAATACAATGCGTGCAGTTCTGTGTT
>JAJSOF020000003.1:196762693-196777693 GCA_025594305.2 Periplaneta americana | reverse complement strand
GTAAATGAGCAAATAAATAAATTACTAAGTAAAGAAACAAAAAAACAAAAAATAAATAAATCAGCCAAAACAAATGAATAGATAAAAATGATAAGTAAATGAAATAAGCAAAGGAATAAATAACTATGGAAATATGTAACTAAGTAAATAAATAAACAAATAAAAAATTAATAAATAATTGAATAAGTAAATAAATAAATCAAAATAAGTAAATGAAATAAGCAAATGAATAAGTAAATACATAAATTAGTAACAGAAACAAACAATGAAACAATTAAATAAACAAATCAATAAATAAACAAAAACAAATAAATAAAAATAATAAATATGTAAATGAAGTAAGCAAATGAATAAATAAATATGTGACTATGTAAACAAATAAATAATTAAATAGGTTAATAAGTAAATAAATAAATATATAAATAAATAAATAATGTTAAACAAGACATATAAGATCAAATCGCTGTATTCATAATTAATTTCATTATTAGGATTTTTCTGCAATACATAATTCATCCTTCACCTAAAGAAATTATACTCCTCCACAAATCCCTATTCTCAGCATCTTCTTCTAGTCATACTCCTTCTGACCACATCCATCCATATTGTTCTCTTGGTTTTCCTCTTTTTCTCCTTCCCTCCGGAGTTCACTCCAGAATCACCTTTGGTATTCTTCCATTTTTCAAGCTCTTCCGGTTTCCAAACCATTATACTTTTTACTTGAGTAACGTTCTTTTCTACCTCCACAATTTCTCTAATTCTATGATTTATAATTTTTTCTCTTCTTGATTTTCTCACTGCTCTCCTCCAAAACTTCATTTCAGTAGCCAATAATTTGTTTCCTTGTATTCTGTCTAATGTCCGAGATTCTGCCCCGTATAACAGAACCTTTGTACCAATTACTTAACAGATGAGGATGTTTGCTTTATTTAAAATATTCCCACTCCAAGGAACTGAGTTCGACAAGCCAATTATACTTCTACTAATACTAATAATAATAATGATTTATTTTAGCTGGCAGAGTTAAGGCCGTAAGGCCTTCTCTTCCACTCAACCAGCAAAAAGTGTATATACATATGCATGAAATTCCAAATAATTCAACAAATTGATTAAGTGAGAGTTACATGCATACAAGAGTTATTTACGAATTAAACAACAAAATACTATGAACTATTAATTAAACACTGAAATAAACTGTGTAGCAGAATTAAGCTAAAATACATAGAATGTTAATATATTTCAAATAATATTAGATAATAGAAAGAGATTATTATGAGACAATTTTGAAAATACAGCACAATCAGGATGATGTCTAAAGAAAGAAGTAACAATGTAGTCAGTGATAGTTTAAATCAGTATGATTGGAGTGAAATAATAATAATAATAATAATAATAATAATAATAATAATAATAATAATAATAATAATACTAATAATAATAGTAATAATAATAATAATAGTACTAATAATTATAGTAATAATAATAATAGTACTAATAATAATAGTAGTAATAATAATAATAGTACTAATAATAATAGTAATAATAATAATAATGGTACTAATAATAATAGTAATAATAATAATAATCAATAATAATAGTACTAATAATAATAGTAATAATAATAATAATAATAATAGTAATAATAATAATAATAATAATAGTAATAATAATAATAGTACTAATAATAATAGTAATAATAATAATAGTAATAATAATAATAATAATAATAATAATAATAATAGTACTAATAATAATAGTAATAATAATAATAGTACTAATAATAATAGTAGTAATAATAATAATAGTAGTAGTAATAATAATAGTACTAATAATAATAGTAGTAGTAGTAATAATAATAATAATAATAATAATAGTACTAATAATAATAGTAGTAGTAGTACTAATAATAATAATAATAATAGTACTAATAATAATAATAATAATAATAATAATAATAATATCCATCTCACTATTTCTGATTTGTGATAATGTTCTTTCCCATTATACACGCAATAAGACCAAGCCCCAAAGAAAGCCTTGCATTCTGTTTCCATGGCGACCAGTTGGACGCTGATACCGCCAGCGATATCTATTAGCAATTCGTCTCGCGTGTCGGAAGTACACCGAGACCACACCCTGGCGCCTACAGAGCACGCAACCCAACTAACGTGACTGCACCACACCGCGCCCCGTCCGTCAGGTCAGTGGGGATGCAGCTGATCTGAAATGACCGTTCACCCAGATTCTGCTCTGGCCTTAATGTGTGAGGCACAGTTATGACGACGCTCCTAGTTCGAATCCTGCCTGTCTCATGAAAGTTTGTACTTCTCAATGTGTTGTCCCATATTGTCTTGTGGCGACGCCAACTCCACATGTAACATGAATGTGATCGTTAATGACTGTTTGGTTTACGTGCACATTATAGACTTTAAGAAGTCTGTTATTACAGGAAAAGAGAGAAGGGAATATAAAAACAAAGGATTAATTGAAGAAATACAGTATGTTTAAAATAATAAACAGGTAGAGGAAGATCAGTACATGAAACCGGGTAGCTATACTTACTTACAAATGGCTTTTAAGGAACCCGCAGGTTCATTGCCGCCCTCACATAAGCCCGCCATCGGTCCCTATCCGGTGCAAGATTAATCCAGTCTCTATCATCATATCCCACCTCCCTCAAATCCATTTTAATATTATCCTTCCACCTACGTCTCGGTCTTTTTTCCCTCCGGTCTCCAAACTAACACTCTATATGCATTTCTGGATTCGCCCATAAGTGCTACATGCCCTGCCCATCTCAAACGTCTGGATTTGATGTTCCTAATTATGTCATGTGAAGAATACAATGCGTGCAGTTCTGCGTTGTGTAACTTTCTGCATTCTCCTGTAACTCATCCCTCTTAGCTCCAAATATTTTCCTAAGAACCTTATTCTCAAACACCCTTAACCTTTGTTCCTCTCTCTAAGTGAGAGTCCAAGTTTCACAATCATAAAGAACAACCGGTAATATAACTGTTTTATAAATTCTAACTTTCAGATTTTTTGACAGCAGACTGGATGATAAAAGCTTCTCAACTGAATAATAACAGGTATTTCCCATATTTATTCTGTGTTTAATTTCCTCCCGAGTATCATTTATATTTGTTACTGTTGCTTCAAGATATTTGAACTTCTCCACCTCTTCAAAAGATAAATTTCTAATTTTTATACTTCCATTTCGTACAATATTCTGGTCACGAGATGTAATGAAATACTTTGTCTTTTCGGGATTTACTTCCAAATCTATTTCTTTACTTGCTTCCAGTAAAATTCCCGTGTTTTCCCTAATAGTTTGTGGATTTTCTCCTAACATATTCACGTCATCCACATAGACAAGCAACTGATGTAACCCGTTCAATTCCAAAACTTCTCTGTTATCCTGGACTCTTTTAAACTAGGTATAGCCTATATTTTTTATATTCTACGTTAATTAATGTTTTTATTTCACATTTCGTTGAATTGAATTACCACCCAATGGCACAACTATCGCCAGTGGTACACGTACCATAGGTTGAAAACCGCTGCTATAGAATGATGACGAAATGGAGAAATGTTGACGTAATGATGTAGATTTCTAATATGGGAAAACGGAAGAAGCCTGAGTTAAACCCACAAAGAGTCACTATGGAATTTTAAATGAAGAATCCCTAGCCTGACTGGCATTTGAACCCAGACCACTTGAGTTACAGGCTGAAGGTCTGACCACTCAGGGATCTGCTTCGTATTTACTTTTACATACAATGTCAGCTCACTTTATGGTTCAGTACTGGTGGCCTCTGTCTACGGTTTCCATGACAACAGATTGAATGTGTCAGAGTCTTGGCTGTTTGTGGCGTTATGTAATATTTGGAACCGGTCTTCATTCATTTGTCACCGGACGCTGAGTCCATCTTTCCCTGCATGTTGGACATGCGGACTAGACCCCGTTAATGAGGGCGTCGTGTTCCGTCCCGTTCGTGAAATAACGAATTGTTTTGTTGCAATCGACCGCGAAGACGCTAAGGTGATTAGGACGCTGCGGGCTTCACCTGCACTAGCCAAGTGCCTCCCCAGCCCCGCTGATAACAGGTTTACAGACATGAGTCCATTCTTAACATTCTGGTCTCCCATTTTCATCTTTCTTTTATTTAATTATGTACGTATTTATTATTTTACGTATTTCTTACTTATTTATGTACTTATTACTTATTTACTTACTTATTCATTCATTCATTCATTCATTCATTCATTCATTCATTCATTCATTCATTCATTCATTCATTCATTCATTCATTCATTCATTCAGTCATTTACTTACATTTCATTTCACACTTTCTCTCTTTTTTTCTGTTTGATTGTTAACCGGAAAACCTTTCTTATACGTCAGTGTTTGTTTAGAAAAATTTTCTTCTTCCTTTTCATCGTTTGTTTTCTTATTTTCTTCATTCTTTTACGTTTTCTTTTCTTCTTTTTCTTGTTTCTTCTTATACTTTCATTTCTTCTTCTTTGTTTTCTCCTTCTTTCTTGTGTTTTATTTCCTTCATTACATTTTCCTCTCATCCTTTTTTGCTTTTCCTTCCTTCTACTTTTCTTTGTACGTTTTTGTTCTTCATATTTTCCTTCTTAATTTTAGTTTTACCTTCCTTATATTTAATACTAGCCTTACCCGTGCGCTCCTCTGCACCTGTTAGAAATAAATATAAAGTAATTACATAATTAAAATAGGACGTTTGATCCAGGGAACTTTCGTGTTTGATATTAGGATAAACCGTTTAATATGTTACTTAATTTAAATTGTATTTAAATAATTAAAATGCGATCATTTTGGTCCAGATAGGAATCATTTGGTGAAATGACAATTCCTTTAACATGTTTCTTAATTGTTATTACATGCAACTATAGTTTAATGAAGATTGACATATATCATTTAGTTTTAATGTGTACTCGTATACTTTATATTACTTGCTATAATTTCAGAAGTTACTGTAATAACATTGTAGAATTATGTCCATCTAGAGAAACTGCACTTTCCAATGGTGAACTAAATAATTAAACAATTAATTAGCTTCCGATATTACTTCATACAAACACAGAAACATTCTCTTAGGCTATGTTTAATAGCTTTCGATTGTTGTAGTCCAAGGCCCCTTATAGACGAAGTCATTTGTTTTATTTCAGTACAGCGCCTTAGATGGCGTTGTTATTGTCATTTTAAAACTAATTTATCTCATTAAATATCAGTCCTATAAAAATTTTGTACAGAATATGACTTATCGGAAATTATTTTTAAAGAAACTTTCGTTATATAATTTTTTCATGATAATTAATAATAAGCGAGATATTTCGATTTATTTAATTCAGGCCCCCTTACAATCCCCCTTTTAAATAAAGTATTTTGAATGCCATATGGCCTAAAATCTAAGTTACAACGAACTTAATTTATATTCCAGTTTTCATATAAATCGGTTCAGCCATTATCGCGTGTAAAGGTAACATACGTCCAGACAGACAGACATACAAACAAAAATTTCAAAAAAGCGATTTTCGGTTTCAGAATGGTTAATTATACATGTTAACACCAATTATTTTTGAAAAATCGAAAATTACCGGAAAACTTTTGGCTACAGATTTATTATTAGTATAGATTTAAAATATATAGATTTTTATAATTATCTTCCTCTTTGTCTTTCTTTCCTTATAGTTTCTTTTTTTACATTTTGTTCTTTATATTTCCATTTTCTTTTGGTTTTCTCCTCGATATTTTCTTCTTTACATTTTCCTTTCTTGTTGTTTTGCCTTATATGTTTCCATATGCGTTTAGTTCTTTATATTTCTCTTTGTTACATTTTATTTCCCTTCTGTATATTTTCTTATTTACATATTGTCTTATATATTCATTTAATCCTTTTTGTTTTTTTTATTGCATTCCTGCTCCTTTCTTTTTTTCTGAATATTTCCTTCTTTGCATTTCACGGGCTCAGTGGAAAAGGGGCCCATACCAAAAAACTTTATTTCGTAGGAGAAACACTTATTGCACAGATATTCTGTCTTCAAGTGAAGAAGACGCATTTGCAAAAGCTTACCATGTCCGGTAGACACATGCCACAAGACTGGAAGTTCATAAAACAGGTGCTAGATGGCAAGATCTGTCAGATTATCGAAGAAACTATAAGTCAACTGGAATATGGCATGGACCCCTTTTGCACTGGGCCCCTCATTTGTTTACTCTTCAGCATTAATATTCAAGTCCTTTTCTTTTGCATTTTCGGTCTTCATTTTGCATCACACCGGCTTTCCATGTTTTTCTTGGTCTCGCACGCTTTCCTTCCCCGAGGTGACCATTCCAGAATAATTTTTCTTCCTTTTTCATCCTTTTTACGTGTCCATACCATTGAAGGGTTCCTTTCGATTTCTTTTTACGGACTCTTTCTCCATTTTGTCTCACCTCCTTTTCCTCCTTTCTCTGGATACTCTAGATTTTGTTAATTACATATCCCTCTGCCCCGTATGTTTTAGATTCAACTATAGATTGTTTACTTCATTAATATTCATTATTTTTCTTCATTTTCCATTTCTTTCTTCTTTTTCCTCTTTTTTTTTTTGTTTTCATTTCCTTTATTTTTTTGCTTTTCTATTTGTATTTTCTTCCTGGATTTTATTTCTCATGTTTTCATTATTTTTTCTTCCTTCTTGTTTTCCCTTATATTTTCATTTCTTCCTGTTTTATTTCGTTCAATTTTTTTTCTCCACCCTGTTTTTTTTATATTTTCGTTTCTTTATGCTTTTGCTTATCGGTCCACTGCTGTGGAGTAACGGTTAGCACGTCTGACCGTGAAACTAGCGGGCCCGGATTCAAATCTTGATGGGACAAGTAAGTTACCTAGTTGAGATTTCTTCCGGGATTTTCCCTCAATTCATTGAGAGCAAATGCTGGGTAACTTTCAGCGTTGGATCCTGGATCCATCTCGCTAACATTATCAATTTCATCCCACTCAGACGAATGATGACCATAGCAGTTGATAAAGCGTTGTAAGATAACCAACTAAAAAAAATTATATAATTACCTTTCTTCCTTTTCTCTTTCTATTTTTGTTTCTTTCTCGCCTCTTGCTATCTTATTTTATGCATTTCTTATTGTTATTTTTTCTTTCTCATTCCGCTTTATTTCTTTTTATGTAATGCCTTTTTGTTTCTTTTATTTACTATTTTCTCAGTTAAGTCTTTATATTTTACATGGTTTTGTCATCTCATCAGTTTGTCTTTATGCCATTTTGATTCCTTCCTCGTTATCTTTAATTCTCTCTTTCTTTTTCTATTTTTAATATTCTATATTGTTTCGTTTCCCCTATTTTTCCAGTATTATATTTCTGTCCTTCTTTAAACGTGTCTTTCTTCCACTTAATCAGATATTTCATGCCATTATTTTGTTTCTTGTCCTTCACGAGTTCCTTTCTCTATTTATACTGTAGACACACTGGTTTTGAGAGCTGCTCCAACACATGGATGTGGAGCCCACACAACGCTCTGCGGAAGTTCTGGATGTGAAGTCTGCGTTATATTTCCCAGTTCAACAGTTTCAAGGTAGGACACAGAAACAGTAACCTTAACTTTCACGTAGCTATAGAGCCTCTTCTATACTTTTTTTTTGGAGGGGGGGGGGGGAATTAATACATTAAAGACTGTCTGACAATAATACCTAAATGTAGCGCGATATTTGTTGTAATTATGAAGCCATGCTTCCATGCAAATGCATTTCTGCAGTTTGTTGGGCTACTCAGCGTTCAGGCAGGGGTGTAGAAAGTGTTACAGAAGGAAGGGATTGTAGTTGTAGAGGAAATCACAAAGAAATGAAATAATTAATGTTATAAGTCCTGAGATACATCATGCACAATAATGATCATCAGCAGTAAATAAATTGTAATGAATTTATACAACTTCTGAAAAAGACAAAGGAATAACTCACAAATATTATTTGAAAATTGAAATATTTGTGATACATGTAATTATGATTTTATGACTATTTATTTGTTTATAAATTAACAATACTTCGCGTTAATTAATAATAACCCGTGGCGCTGCAGCCCGTGAAGGGCCTAGACCGACCAGCCGGCTGTTGGCCTCACGTCCACATGCCGAGGCGGAGGTGGACGATTATCCAACCAGATTGGAGGTACCGTGTGGTTGGCACGATGATCCCCCCCAGCCGTTTTAGCTGGCTTTCGCAACCGGATTTCGCTACCTATCGTAGCTCCCCAAATGCATCACGATGCTGGGTGAGCACCGGTCCCATACACTGGCCAAAATTTCATGAGAAAATTTCTTCCCCCATGAGGACTCGAATCAGCGCGCATTCCGTAACGCGAGTCCTAGAAGGGATGCCTTAGACCACTACGCCACGGCGCGGGACGCGTTAATTAATATAGTATATTTTTCTAAGAGAAAACAATAAAACAATATACAGAGTGATTCACGAGGATTTACCGTCTCTTACGGAAGTCATTTCCGAAGACATTTTGAGCAAAAAATGTCATATAAACATTTGTACTAATCTCAGTATTTTCAAAGTTACATTAATTTGAAGTTGTTAGTAAAATACATTTTTCTTTAGTTTTAATGGCAAAAAAATATATATTACAAATAGAGAATGGACTATTCAGAAGTGCCATTTTTAATAGTGTTATGAAGTGTTGATTGTTTTATACAGATTTTATTTTTCAATTTTCAAGTAAAAATGACATCATTCTTACGCACTTATCACAAAAATTGTTACAAATCATAAGACTTTAGGAACTTGATTCTTTTCAGTTTAATTATGCATTCTAATGTACAGTCTTAAACAATTTACAAGAGTGGCGTGATTTGTAATAATTGTTGTGATAAATGCGTAAGAAAATGTAATTTTGCAGTTAAAAATCGAAAAAAATTTCTGTACGAAGCAACTATGGAATTCACAACACATTTTTAGCTTCACAATACTAGCTTACTAAAGAAATGATACCCCTGAATAGTTAATTCTTTATCTTTAATATTCTTTTACCCTTAAAACTCAAGAATAATGGTATTTTACAAACAACTTCAAATTAGTGTAACTCTGAAAATATTGAGATTAGGACAAATGTTTGTATGACATTTTTTGCTCAGAATGTCTTCGGAAATAAGCTCTGTAAGGGACGGTAAATAGTTGCGAATCATCCTGTATGCTGTACTTGAACTACTGTACGATCTCGAAAACAAAAAGGTAATTAATTATTTTCTAAGCTTTAATTTCATTGCTCATCTATTGCAATTTAGCAATATGTCAAAATACATTTTCTGAAATTACTGGAGTTCATTTTTCTCATTTGAAGAACCTGTTGCAGACGTTTGACGTTTATTTTTAAATAAAACATTCTCTACTTCACGTAATATTAAGTCAGCAGTTGCAGTCCTTAAAACTGAAATAAATGATTATGTATCAGGTGACTTCTTAACTTGGATTTGTTAAGTTTCATGAAATAAAAAACTATTTACATCTTTACTGCCGAACATTGATATTATTTATGAAACAAATTTTTATTTTATTATTTAGAATCTTCTTCTTCTCCTTCTTCTTCTTCTTCTTCTTCTTCTTCTTCTTCTTCTTCTTCTTCTTCTTCTTCTTCTTCTTCTTTCTTCCTTCTTCTTCTTCTTCTTCTCCTTCTTCTTCTTCTTTCTTCTTCTTCTTCTTCTTCTTCTTCTCCTTCTTCTTCTTCTTCTTCTTCTTCTTCTTCTTCTTCTTCTTCTTCTTCCTTCTTCTTCTTCTTCTCCTTCTTCTTTCTTCTTCTTCCTTTCTTCTTCTTCTTCTTCTTCTTCTTCTTCTTCTTCTTCTTCTTCTTCTTCTTCTTCTTCTTCTTCTTCTTCTCCTTCTTCTTCTTCTTCTTCTTCTTCTCCTTCTTCTTCTTCTTCCTTCTTTCTTCTTCTTCTTCTTCTCCTTTCTTCTTCTTTCTTCTTCTTTCTCCTTCTTCTTCTTCTTCTTCTTCTTCTTCTTCTTCTTCTTTCTTCTTCTTCTTCTTCTTCTTCTTCTTCTTCTTCTTCTTCTTCTTCTTCTTCTTCTTCTTCTTCTTCTTCCTTCTTTCTCTCCTTCCTTCTTCTTCTTCTTTCTTCCTTCTTCTCTTCTTCTTCTTCTTCTTCTTCTTCTTCTTCTTCTTCTTCTTCTTCTTCTTCTTCTTCTTCTTCTTCTTCTTCTTCTTCTTCTTCTTCTTCTTCTTCTTCTTCTCCTTCTTCTTCTTCTTCTTCTTCTTCTTCTTCTTCTCTTCTCTCTAGGCTTCCAGCCTGTTAATCCAGAGTATCTGTCCATCTGCTTAATGGTCTTCCTGGGGATCTTCTTCCGGATGGGTAGTTATCCCTGGCGATTCTCGCAATTCTATCCTCTTCCATTCGAGATACATGCTCATTCCATTGTTGTCTCCTTATTTGCGTCCATTCTCTAATTGGTTGTATTTTGCATTGTTCTCTAATCTGATCATTCCGTATATGGTCCCTTCTTGTGATTCCTACAATTTTCCTTAAGGTTTTCATTTCTGTTGTATCCAACATCTGTTTCGTTTTTGCTGTTTCAGGTCTTATTTCAACTGCATAAGTGAGAATAGGGCGCACCACGGTCTTGTAGATTCGAACCTTAGGTTCAATGTGGAGATATTTATTTCTCCATATGGTGTCGTTCAAATATCCCGATACTCTATTTGCTTTAGTGATTTGGTTTAAAATTTCGGTTTGTAAAAGGCCTGAGCTTGATAACTGGAAGCCAAGATATTGAAAGCACATCACTTGTTCAATTATTTGTTTTTCTAATTCTAATTTACATCGTATTGGGTTCTTACTTTGACCATAGATTTTGTCTTTAATGTAGATATTTTAAACCCATAATTTTGGCAGCTGGTATTGAACTGATGTAACATTCTTTGCAGATCATCTTCACATTCTGTTATCAATATTACATCATCGGCATAACATACCATTTTTATTTCTTTACTTCCCATTTTATATCCTTTCTGAGTCTTTGTTTCTTTAATTAGTTCTTCCATTACCATTATAAAAAGTAAAGGACTCAGTGAGTCTCCCTGACGAACACCTTAGAATAAAAAGTAAAAATTGAAGTAATTGAGGATATTGTGACGGTTTCAATGCTCTTTACTCATTAGCACGAGGTCAAGCGATGCACTGTATTAAATTTGTACTTACCTATCACATCTAGCATAAAACTGTAGGTAAGGAAGGGGGGAATTTGAGTATGAATTGTCGGGTCTCGTTAAAGGAGAGGCAGTGTAACTTGAGAATGCGAAGCGATAGAACGTTAGCGGTGGTGTCAAACGATTCGTAACCAACCAGGCTACAATCTCAATTGAGCAACAATTGGCAGTAGACGAGTTACATTTTGCCAGAGTATCAGTCCCATTCCGAAGCTTATTTTTAGGATTTCTAATAAGCTGCTTTTTACGGTGGTGGGTTGTTAGCCCTTCGCCCAACCCCCAAGGTGGAGGACCACCCCTCATCGGCTGTCCGCGACTGCTTATTCAATATATTCACAGCTACCCTACGTATCTGGAGGCCGTCTCCTCTATCCGCAACCTGAGGACGCGCCATGCCGTGGTGATAAGGACTCACAATACATGGTTAAGATTTATACAAAGAATACATTTTCATAATTATGTAAACCATTAATCAATTTTCTTAAAAAATTATAGAAAAACTTCCTTAAGCATTTATTTGTGTGTGTGTGTGCAAGATTTGGTTAGAATATCTTGAAATAACTTGAGTTATAAAAGAAATTGTGCCCAACTAGATCTACGTCCTCCCTTAAAGAAGACGCTGCCAAGTAAATCTTCCTCCAGAAGTGATAGAGCTCCACGGATCACGCTGTGGTAGGGCCGTATTGACAGAGAGGCCGGCACTGTTGTGACCAACTAATGGCAGCGTCAGATAATCTGGTTGTGGGACACAATGAAACCCACCGCAAACAAGCAGTATGTCCTGACCGAGATTCGATTCCGAAACCGCACGGTGCTTGACTACAGAGCTTACACGCTCCGCAACACTAATCACTCCGTCTATGAATTAGGTCACACATTCCGCCCCGACGATCGCTTATTCGTGCCTCAACGGATTCTTTAGCCAGGGCTATTATCCAACTATTCTAGACAGTGTCCTATTTTTAGGATTATAAAGAATGGACACTGCTGCTTCCTGTTTTTGTTTCTCTGTGCGTCAGCGTTTAGTTCCACTTTCAAGCGCTAGAGGTTAGTGTAATCAGTATACGCTAAGATAATAATTGAGAATAGAGTGAGACACAGGATCCAAACATCGCCTACCTTATTGCATAATCCAGTAACGCTTTGCTTCAAATAAATTCACAGCTAACAGCTTTTCTTATTTCTCAGTGACAAACTAGTTGTAATAATAATATTTTATATTTAAGATAAATACATTATATTATAAAATAATATTCATTTATAAACCATTAAGTATCGAATTTTTTAATATTTGTATAAATATAATATATTTATTTTTTACTTGCAAGAGTTTTGTTTTTCCATTTTCAGCGCTAACAAATCATTACATATTTTAATTGTTGTTGGGGTCAACTCTCAAAGAAGACTCATTATAAAGGAACTGATAGAGTCTAGACATTGCAGTTAATGACGGATTTATTATTTTATGGATCCAATTTATTTATTTGAGTACATAATGTACCTAGATGTATTAATTGTATGCAAACATATTTCCACTGTGTCGACTGCTAGCTGGTTGATGTCAGCGTCAACTCTAGGGAAAGCAGAATCACTCCGTTTAGTTGAATTAGAAGGTCATTGAAATCAGTCCGTGCCATCAAAGGTACTTTAGCCAGTGTCCATTCTTTATAATCCCTATTCGCTGGTGTCCTCGCGAAGTAAACCGGTGACAATTCGTTGAGCCTATAGATCGGTGAAAGTAACGAAAAAGCACTACAAGTAGAAATTTTTTTAACTCTAAAAAATAAAACAATGTTTCAGTTGTCTAAATCTGTGCTTATTTTGGCCCTATGACAATTTAAAGCCCCTCAGGACGAATTTAAAGGACCAGCGCGTGCGTGGAGCTGCAGCCCTTTAAACTGGCACTCAGCTGTCATTCTGACAGACTTTGTTCTTTATTCTAACTAATTTTACTTTGCATTCAGTTCATATTTCGCGCTTTCACGTAGGAGAAATATATGTGTGGTACACTTGTATAGCAGCGTTGACCAAAACTCGAGCTGCAGTGATTACATGCGACAGACAGCCTATGAAGTAAGGAGAGGGAGGAAAGGTACTTGGCATGAAAACTACAACCAGTGGTGGTTCCTGTACTAACATCTTGATCAATCCCGCGGATAAAAATCTCAAGCATTGCTGTATCAGTAATGTCACTGCTGTCATCAAGAGCCAGTGAATAATATACGATTTTTCTTCCTTATTATTTATTTTTTTTTAACTTTCCTCTCGAATATAATCAGGAATTTTCTAAATACTTCTCTCGATACATGGTCGAGAAATTCTTAGTTTTTCAAAATTAAACATTTCTTATGGACAATTTAGTTAAGCTATTTTAATCATTACTCTTTTGAGAAATTCTGTTCTATTAAAAGGCTTTAGAGCACGAGATATTTCAAACCCCATTAGGTAGCTGACTTCCTTCCAATTATTTATCTCATCTTTCTCTTCCTGCCTATGATTTAAGACGTGTCAATTCTTGGCGTTTAACAGTTCGTTGGCACTTAATATTGAATCAATTTTTCTACAATATTGTTATTAAATGAATAACTAATAAATAGTTACTCTTATTTAAAGATTAAGAAGATTAGAATTGAGATAAAACCTAATAATTGTATTCATCTGGGGAGATGATCCAAAAATATCAATATTCATGCACGTACAAAAGAATTATAGAAACACATACTTAGTGGTCAATAATAATAATAATAATAATAATAATAATAATAATAATAATAATAATAATAATAATAGATTATTCAGCGTTGAAATTAATGTTTCTATATACTCCTAATTGAACCGTTGAGCATAGTAAACATATTACATTTTGTCAGACAGAACAACAAAGAAGTTCTCCTTCTCATTCTTTACGAAACCACCTCTTACTGCTTGTAGAGACAGAGTTTGTAGAGCGACATGATACCGCCACTGCTTGCCTTCAGTATGTGAATGAAACACACACCAATGTACAGGAAACTCCTCGTACCCGTTTGAATGTCTGTGATTATATGATGTAATGACGACACCCTCTTTGGTCACCGCTGCTGTATAGGAAGGAAGGATATCGATATTATATATCATATACAGGGTTATTCACGAGGATTTACCGTCACTTACGGAGCTTATTTCCGAAGACATTCTGAGCAAAGAATGTCATATAAACATTTGTGCTGATCTCAATATTTTCAGAGTTACACTAATTTGAAATTGTTTGCAATAGTAATATGCTTTACAAGAGCGGTATGTTGATGTTTTCATGTTCGAGGAAAAGATTGAAAAAGCGAAACGTAGTTGAGCTTTTTTAATTTCCGAGAACATGAAAACAAACATACCGCTCGTGTATCGTACATTATTTTGTGCGAAGATCGTTTATTACATACCTGAAAGACGAATTTCTAATTAGTTGCAATGAAATCTCCATCTTGGTTTCTGTTCAATGACGGCAATTTTGGAAAACAAAAATATCTCTCTTCAACATTGTTGCTATAAAATGTTTTCTATGTGTACTATACTGCAGCAGGCCGTGATATACGTCTGTCTTTTCCCCCCCCCCCCAGTCTATAAATGCGAACTTAAAACAAACGGTAAGGTTATGTAATGATTTATTTTTCATTTTAATATTTTAACAATATTATTTATATAATATATTGCAGTAATAACATCGGCATCTGGAATCTTGTTGATTTTTTCACGGCTACCTTAATGTTACTTGGATCACGAATGCAATAACTTTAGTGGA